>CM063508.1:63829792-63984792 GCA_032207245.1 Pardosa pseudoannulata | reverse complement strand
CAGATCATTAAAAGAAATGTATCTTCTAAAAAAATGTATCTCTAAAGAAATGTGCGAATGTATCTACAATTAAAAATATTACGTGACATGAATGTTAAATACTCTTTCAGACGATATTAACTCTGTTAGCAAAGGAATAAGATTGATGTCTGAAAATTGCTTTAAAAGATAGTTAAATTAAATTCAAAATGAAAGAAATATGCCGAATTAAAATGGACAAAATTAAATAACTATAGAATCTTCTCAGGATTGACCTCAATCACCATGAAAAATTTTGTGATGATTGAATGAGCCATTTAGTAATGCTTCGCGACTATACATAGATACACACATATAAGAGATCATATATGATATATGTAATAAGACTTCACTGTGGGTGGTAACAGTCATGGCCCATAAAAGTGACACCGTTTTAGTCAAAGACCCTTATATTAGCAGAACGTTGGAGGACGGGTTCCCATTTCATTATAGGGACAGGACAAACTGAGGGGGTCAGTTAACATGAAGTTTTAAATAAAAGGCCCTTAACACTTGGGTTAACATCTCAGTCAAAATCTCTGTGAAAATCTCAAGGAAAAAAAATGCCTCCCATATCGCCCCTTTTTGTTTGGGAATTTCCTGAATTGGCTGCTAGGGCAATGTAGAGTTATAATTGTTTAGACCCCTTCTCTGAGGGCGTGAACTGTAGCCCCATTAGTCAATGTAGGTGAGGGGTTAAAAAGAGGAAAGCAAAGGGACGCAGGGTTTTTTGCCCTTGACATAAGATTTGAAAACCCCTGAGAATTTTCTCGGGCTGTCTTAGGGGGTTTTGTATAATATGCTTACATTAGTTTCCCGATCTAGTTTACTTTTCCTTGCATATCATAGGGGCTTAATGTCGGAAGTAAGTAAGGATAGTGTTGCTTAATTCGGGCTCAGGCAGAGCAACTCTTGTGAAGCTCATCGGCTGTCACATATCCTCATACAATTTTCAAGGGGATCCATTATATGTGAATCTCATGTCTGATACACAACAGAAAACTGAATTGACTCTGGAAATACTAGTCTTATGCCCGGCATACGCCCTATTTGACAAGTGCTGACTTAAAGACCGACTAACCGTGAGATGCAGATGTCTTTTAAGTTGTTTAATATCCTCAGTGGATGTTGGTTGGTTGGTTGAAATTTAGTGGCGCTAATTCCTCAAGGGACAAACTGCGCCAAACAAGAAATCCTCAGTGGAGGGAATGAAGCTCAGGAAATTATTTTGTACTTCATTTTAAAGTTACGTACCGACTTTCTTGAGTACTGTCGTCCAAGCAAGGGTCTGTCAATAGCACTCTTTGTTTTAATAGCACGACGAGATCGTTATTGCCGACATACCTGTCCCTATGATTTTCCCATTCTCTTTTCTAATGTTTACCGTTGTCCCCAAATTCGTTGGGACAGGAAAACAATGACATCCGGGATGAGCCTGATGAATGGTTAATTCTGAATGCTCGTTAGGTATGCGAAGTCGTGCGTGAACGCTGTCCAAAACAATGGAGCGCTCCGCCGGATCTTTTCATCGAATACTCTGCCGAATTCGGGATATTTGCTACACGTTTTCACCGACCATACCATTCATCAACGGGCCCAAAAGTGTTTTTAAAAAACGTGCACTTTAATGTATATAAAGCAGAAGATTTATCGAAAATGATAACGTCTATGGATTTTGCCATATTTTGTTGATAAACCTATTAAATTCTATCTAGCCTTTATAAAATAATTTTTCTCCTATATGAGTACTTAAATGAGTAATGAGAAAGTTAAAATCTTTTAGTTTTTAAATCTCTATAAGTTTTATATATAAATTTATTCAAGCTCTTTGAATTAATATATTCCTTTTGCATATAAAAAATTATTTAATGTTCATTCCCTTTTCTTCGCCATTTTACTTTTAAAAAATATTTCTGCATCTCTTTCCCTCTAATAAAAATCTGTTTGTGTTAGTATTATAACTGTATTTATATACTTGCATATAATATTGTCCTTCATAGGGAGAAGTTACTTTCAAAATGATAGTTTTTGACCAAAGATACGAAATAATTTTTGTCTGATAAAGTCAAACGCGGCTTACCCTTAATAAACGAATCAAATATTTGCAATCAAATCATTATTATGTTTTATTAAACCTTTTTTTCTTTGTTTTTCGAAAATGTAATGTATTTGTTGAGTAAAGGCCTTATCAAATGTCAACCAGTACGCGTTAAAAATGCAACGGATTCAGTTTATTATTCCTTTTGACGATGAAGTACGTGCTGATTTCTCGCCTGATATTAAAAAAATTTCAACCGATTAAAAGTGTCACCACAGGTTAAGACTCCCACCTTTAAGGTACAGTCTAGATAAATCGTAGTACTACGACTCCCGCCTTTAATGTGTTAACTTGAACCAAAATAAATCGGTTGACAATTTTTCGTTATCACACAAGAAATCCACGTATTCACCATTGGGAAAAGAAATCCGAAACTACATCCGAAACTCATCCTTGAAATTCAAGAAAAATATGTATCTTTGATTAATATCATTCTCTTAAATTTGTAAATATATCAATTTTCCTTTTCTTTTTTCTTTAGGGTTGACGTCCTCATATGCACAAATAACCGCCACTCCTCTGGTACATAAAAATTAGAATTACGCAATTTTTAAAAATTCTTGAAGTGTGGCATTTCAGTGTTATTTTAAGCAATATACCCGAGAATCCAATAACAATTTTTGGATGAGGTTTGTCTGTGGAAAAACTTATAAAAGTTTGATGTAATTAGAATGTTGACTTTGTCAGCAAGTTATTTACTTATTTATTTTATATCATTTCTTAGTAAGTTTATACGAAACGCGGGATAGCAGAATTAAAGGAATGAAAAACTGTAAATTATTATTTTTAAAGTTTTTTTTTAAGCATAACATATAGTGAGTGAGATTTTGACCTTTCGATTCTCCGTATCTTGTTAGTGCTATAAATAGGAAATTCTTATATAATATTTAAAATTTAAATTATCATGCTTTTCCACGCCTAGCAGTATCATCGCAGTAATCCTTTTCAGGCAGTATCAATTTTCTGCCTGAATGCCATTTTATTCATACCTTTTTGTCTTTTTTCATTCGTCCTCTCATTTGTGTTTTTCCGTTTTCAGTTCGAGCGAGCTTTTCGTCGATAATCCTGGTGACAATGACCGTATTCTAGTCCATCTAAATATAACTCTTCCGAGGTTATCGTGTTCAGGTAAGTTCACTGTAAATATTCTTCTATTTTAAAACTACAGCTTATTTTTATTTGATTCAACAGTCGATAATTGCATCTATTTCCTTATAATGTAGCTAAATTATGAATTATGTGTATTGTGTAATAGGAAAGAGCTTTCGCTCTTTGATGAATTGTTTAGGTCAATAACCTTCAAAATTTGTTGACTTACAGAACACTTTAAAAGTATAAGGCAGGGTGGGCAAATACTTGTAAGCGCGGGCCAAAATGAAATTTTTAAAATGTCTCCCGGGCCGGAGGACTATACCGCGTACGCTGTGCACACACGTGACATTATTCCGTTAATTAGTACAAGTATCCGTTGAATTATACGATGTTTCATCCATCCGGACATTAATCCGTTGAGTTATACGAGGATTCATCCATCCGGACATTATTCCGTTAATTAGTACAAGTATTTTGGGTAAAGTTTTTTCCCTGCCCAAGAATTTTTTTTTTTTTTTTTTTAAACACTGTAAGTATCATTTTAAAGCATTTGGACAGAGAAATTAGACAATTAATAGAAGATAATAGCAATAATAAATTGTCTTACTTAGGTGTATATGCGAACAATGTGTGCCCAATAAAATATGTCACGTAATTTTTAAAGAAATAGGATCCATTATATTAAATTAATGGTAACTAAATAAATCAGTTAATGACAGATTTTATTTTGATATTTATTTATATCTTAACGATACAAATTATTTTATTTTGATCATAGTTATTACATTTTATTTATACATTTATATTAAATTTTGTAAATATAATAGTAAATAGATTTATAAAAAGAAAAGACGAACATCAAACGTTGAAATAGAATAGTTCGATAAAGTAGAATAATCGAAGAGTGAGAAGAATGCACGTTCAATTCAATGTAGTAAGCGGACCACACGCTTTATGAGAGTATGTATGTTGCATACATTAGTAGGGATATGGTTACAGCTGTTCAAATTATAATACTCTCTATTATTTATATATTTTTCACTATTTATATGTACACTACGCATAAAAATACTCTTGATTTCAACGAAATCGCATATAAGAGATTAAAAAAAATTGCATGCAGGATTTTTCAACGGGCCGGATAAAGTAAGCAAAAGGGCCGGATCCGTCCCGCGGGCCGGCTTTTGCCCACCTCTGGTATAAGGTTTTCTTTTCCTCGGAAATATCAACCGTAGGAAAATGTTTACCTTATAATGAATAGCCTTTATATCTGGGTGTAAAAGATTTAAAAAATATTTGAATCAGTGATTTTAATTAGCTTTTAAATTCAGTGAATTTAATTAGGATTTAAATATATTTTTAAAAAATCATTAATTTTAAATCAATTGCAATTTATCCTGCAATCGGGAAAACCGGGAATTATCGAGGAATTCGGCTGATGTTCGGAAAACTTCAAAGAATTAATTATCAGTAAAATTGTGTAAAAAAAATTTAAAAATCAGGAAATTTTCAACTAAAAAATAAATAAATAAAAGTTTGAAAACATTCCAAATATAAAAAATAAATAAGTAAATAATAATTTAAAAAAAAAAAAGCTACCAATTCTGATGTGTTTCTAAAATTATCCACCTGGGAATAAAATACTTTAGAATAAGTGTTTTGCTTGGAGGGTTTATTTTGATGCTTTCAGTAAAAAAACTTGAAATATTTTATATAATGCAATAGATTTGACTTCTGGTGAGAATTTATTATATTATATTTCAATATTTGTTCTAATATTAACATTTGATGTTTTTTTTTTCTTGTATCTGGTTCCTCAATTTTCATTGGTTAACCTAAATCACTTTCTTATTTACGGCTTTTTTTTCCCAGAATAAAACTTGCGTAACAAGAATCATTAAATACTTTGCTTTTCTTTTCCTATAATCTTCTTTATAAATAGTTTTAGTGATTTTTCTAATTTATGCCTATTAGATTTATACTATAAACTGAATATTTACCATCTCTAGATGTAGTTAAACTGACTTAAATAAGATTTATAATTTTAAAAATTCCTGATTTATACTCACACACCTATATAACCTGCTTTTTATTTCTGCGAAGAACTCTTCCAGTTGGTCCGCCTCCTACAATATATCATTTTGTAGCTATTATAGATTATCTATAATAGCTTTATAACTCGAATCAAAACACGTATTACATAATGTTAATTCCAAACAAGTAATATCACTGATAAAACTCATGGAGATCAAATATAAAAATGATCCATTCTTTGGATAAATATATATGTACTGTAAAGCTTAAAGTGATATTTTAAATCAGTATTCAGAATTAATCAGTGATAACTTAAAATAATTTAGCCATTGCTTTCTATCTATATTAGATAAATATATGAGCTTAGTATATAAATATAGAATAGTCTTTTAGTTCTTAGTGGTATATATAACTGTTATTAAATGTTGTGTTAAACCGCAGTATCACCGTAGCGAATCACGGGAGTAGAGTCTTAAAATAATATTTATAGTTTTTTATGTTCGAGGTATTTTATGTAAAGAAAATTAAAGAAATGTATTGCAGTTTTGCTTTAACGGCTTTTACATGAAATAATATAATTTCTCTATAACAGAACTCCAGGTATCACCTATTCTTGTAATGTATTTAGAGACTTAGTGTGCTCACAAATTTTTGTTTTATTTAATTTTATTTAAAAAATCAGGAAATTTTCAACAAAAAAATAAATAAAAGTTTGAAAAAATTCCAAATATAAAAAATAAATAAGTAAATAATAATTTTTAAAAAGGCTACCAATTCTGATGTGTTTCTAAAATTATCCACCTGGGAAAAAAATACTTTAGAATAGGTATTTTGCTTGGAGCGTTTATTTTGATGCTTTCAGTAAAAACACTTGAAATATTTTATATAATGCAAAAGATTTGATTTCTGGTGAGCATTTATTATATTATATTATTTGTTCTAACATTAACATTTGATGGTTTTTTTTTTTAATCTGGTTCCTCAATTTTTTTGGTTAACCTAAATCACTTTCTTATTTACGTTTTTTTCAGAATAAAACTTGTGTAAGAAGAATAATTAAATACTTTGCTTTTATACTTTGCTGTAATCTTCTTCATAAATAGTTCTTGTGGTTTTTCTAATTTATGCCTATTAGATTTATACTATAAACGGAATATTTACCATCTGTAGATGTAGTTAAACTGACTTAAAAAATAAGATTTATAGTTTTAAAAATTCCTGATTTATATATATGTACACACACACACGTATATAACCTTCTTTTTCTTTCTGCGAAGAACTCTTCGAGGTGGTCCGCGTCCAACAATATATAATTTTGGGATATATATAATAGCTTTATAACCCGAATCAAAACACGTATTACATATAGTTAATTCCTCAAAAATGGCATTCTTTGGATAAATACATATGTACTGTAATGTTAAAAACTTAAAGTGATATTTTTAATCAATATTCAGAAATAATTAGGGATAACTTAAAACAATTTAGCCATTGCAAACTTTGTATCTATGTTAAATAAATATATGAACTTTTAGAATAGTCTTTTAGTTCTTAGTGGTGTATATATAACTGTTATTAAATGTTGTGTTTAACCGCAGTATCACCATAGCGAATCACGGGAATAGAGTCTTAAAATAATATTTAAAGTTTTTTATGTTCGGGATATTTTATGTAAAGACAATTAAAGAAAAGTATTGTAGTTTTGTTTTAACGGTTTTTACATTAAATAATATAATTTCTCTTCAACAGAACTCCAGGTATCACCTATATTCCTGTAATGTATTTAGAGAGTGTACTTACAAATTTTTGTTTTATTTAATTATTTATTTTTCTATAAACTGTTAAAATCAAATTGTATCGATGTTCTCTCCAGTCGTATTTTACTTCCTGCATTTAATTTGTTTCTGTATTTCGTTTTTCATATCACATACGTTAAGAAAGTTTTTTCGCTTAACTACCCTGTTTTGAATGTCATGAAAATGTTTTTCAGCTGTGAGAAGAATTTCTAGGTATTCCGCATGAACTGCAACGAAATAAATCTAAATATAATTAAATGTAATTTTTTTAGGTAATGTTAAATTAGCTAATAGTGTAAATGCTATAGGTTTTATCTTTTTTTAAATTTTTATTTTGACTCCGAGAAATGTACCGCCGAACCCCAAAATAACAGATATTAAAAAAAGTCTTAAAAAATCAGAAATTATTTATGCGGTAATAGGGTAAAAAATAAATTAGCGTTGCATTACATAATGATATTTTTTAGATTAGGATAGCATTATATAGAGTGGGAGAAAAATCAGCGAAAACTACTATAATTACTATTTTGTAATATGAAATTTCTCTCTCCAGTTTAATCAAGTGCGCAAACAATCCTTGATTTCGAAAAGAGGCAAAGAAAAAACCCACACATTACCCGCCTTATCTTGCTCTGTAGCTGACGTTAATAGGGGGCGGGGGGACCGCTTGGCTTGTAAATGACATCCGTTTGAATTTCTTCGAAGTAATCTGTAATAGCGGTGAGTCAGTGCACCTACGTAACAAAAGCTGCTAAGGGTTAGTTAAAAATATTAGGTGGTTAGTTTCTGATTTATTTTTTTTATTTGCTGTTCCCCTGTGACGAAGCAAAAGCATTTCCTTTCGCACTGCATGCTTGTTCAAAACCTTACAGCTAGCTGAGGTTGCACTTGTCTACGTCATCAACTGTAAAATCTGTAGATTCTTTGTCTTTGTATATGTGTGTGTGGTTAAACATCAGTAAAAAAATTTCTATTATGTTTTTGTTTAAAAACTTCCCATTCTAATTTGAAACAGTTTCGTTAATATTTCAAAAAACGATATTTAAGCTTTGCTATGCAATTAAGCGCGAAAATCAAACCTGTTTTCACTTGTGTTTCACCCCAGGATTTTAAATTTTGAATTTAGATAAAATTTTAAGAAGTTTGGCATGTTCATTTTGTTCAGTTATTAATTATTTTTAACCATTGGTCTTTAATATTTTCAATTTTAAGATCGTATTCTTTCTTACTATGTTCGATCCAATAAATAAGCTATTTAATTGGAATTTTTTAAGGCGGGGGCACTAAAATATTTGTACTATGTACTATTTTTAAAGTTTAGATAGTTCTTAAGGGCGAGGATCGACTGGTCGCAATCGATTCATATCCGACCCTATATATCGCCTTGAGTTCTCACAAGGTGTTGGAACTAATTTGGAGAAATGAATCTTATTTAAATTAATGATTTTGAGAAATATTTCAGTAAAAATTGCCAGTTTCTTTTATAGGGTTTTATTTAGGAAATTATAATCTCTATCAATGTACGAAAACCGTAGGTCGCGACCTCTTTTGCGGTCACGAGATAAAGTTTTTGTTGGACCATAAGTTCAAGGAAATGTATTTGACAGTAAAAAAATATATGAGGATTTTCTTTAACAATAAGATACCAGGCATATAGTGAAATAAAATTATATTATTTTTAAAAATAGAACTCTATTTTCTACCAAGGGTCTTGTTAAATTTCTATATAGAAAATAAGAGATTGCAAATTGAAAATGGCTTGCGCACCGCTGATCTGTACAACCGATCAAATATTTATCGTTCTCTTTAATGCATATAATGCTACCATGCTTTCGAACGAATTTCAAAATTAACGTACTGAATGATGATCGAATAGGTACATCTCTATCATCGTAGTTCGTGGGTTTGAATGCTGCAGCTTCTATGAGCTTTTGTAGCCGTTCAGAATCGGTGTTAAAAAGTAGGTTTCGACTTAATTAGCTTAATCAGTAGCGTGGCGAAGAGTTGCAATCCTATAAGGTTTCCTGTATACATGTAAGAATAATATGTGAGGATATATTAAGAATTGTATTACTTTTGAGTTACAAGTTGAATTGGAAGAGCCCGCGAAAACTTAGTGTGCTCTCTTGTTTCTCCCTTTTATCCCCAGCTCTGATTTTCGCTCTGAATCGCTTATTTAAGTTCCCATCTTATCCAAGAGAGTTTTTCTAGAGCCCTGGTGATCAATTTAAGAAATTTTTGAACAAAATGCCAATACACGTGATAGAGCAGTTTTTGCAGATTATTAACTCTTAGTCTACGATGCACCAAACGCTGCTTTTCTATCTACGGTGACCTCTTGAAGAGTAGAACTTCTTCAGGAGAAATAGTGAGCTCAAAGAAAGACGCGTGATGAAATATTGCTGTCATTTTTTGAGCATCACTAGTTTCAGACCAATTTTTCTGCTCCCTGACACGACTGCCCAGATAATTGTACACACACACACACACACACACACACACACACACACACACACAAACACCCATACAGACCTTAAGTTTGTTCTTTATGCAATTCTAACTTGTACCGTAGTTCTTTAAAAGTGGTAAAAAGTGCTGTCGAAATTAAAATCCCGCCCCCATCCATCCTGTCACGTGATATTACCCTTTTACAGATATTATCTTTCCCAATGAGCTATAAATGGCAGAACGCGAGTATTATTTTCCTATTTATTTCGCTAAAATATAAAAAGTTCTGCAGATGTTCCAATTCGTACCGTTGTGTGCCTTAATTTGTGAGTATCCTTTTGCAAAAAATTGTTTCGTTGTCTTCCGGTAAATAAAATGACTCACTGGTATTAGTCTGATCAAAATCCGGGGGAGTAATTGTTTATTTCGTATATTTTGTGAAATAAAGTTGTTGTAGGACAATAATTATCCAATCTTTGCATAGGATTTTGTCGGCGTTCCATCATTATTTTGTTGTGTTGGGAAGAGTAAAGACTCGTGGGATTATATGTATATAAACCTTTTAGATTAGTTAGTAAAACGATTACCGTGATTAAAAGTTAATTCTGAACATTATGCAAGTTTTATTCTCTCCTTCCGGGAAAAAATAAGAATAAAACTTTACAAAATTCATTTAAAATATGCTCAAAATGTTAATGAAATCATTGTGGGTGTAATTGTTGTGCAATGGTTTTTTGTATGTCCATATTAATAATAGTACATTTCAACGTAGCATAACACTGCGTGTTTTTTTATTTTAAATCTAATTAGTAGACAAATATATATTAATTAGTTATTTAAATGTGAATTTTCAGAGAATTTTATAGAACGGTAATAAAAAGAAAATCATTATTTCATATTTTAAGAGATTCTACAATAGCTTGTCAAATATAAAAACATTGAAATGAATCTGTATTCACTTAAATATTAACTTTTCTTTCATTTATATTCAACTAGCAAGTTTGCCCGTGCTTCGCTACGGTGAACTTAATATATTACTTTTAAACAAAGATTTATTTTTCGTGAATAACTCTCTAAATTCGTCAAAGTTCAGTTCGAGTCATTGGCATGTTTATATATTTTTATCATAAGCGTATTATAACATTATTCAGTTTTTATAATCGAATTTGTCTTATATTAAATTTGCTCAAACCTTTTTTTTTATTGTAAAATATAAGCTTAACCCTAAATTGCATTACTGTATTACTACTGTACGTTGATTAGCAAAGTTAACAGATCTTGCCATATTACGTGATAGAATAGGAAGCACAGGTTTTGAAATCAACAGTGCTAATTTTGTATGCTAGTAATAAATGTTTCCAAAATTAAGGAAATTTATAAATAATAGAGAGTATTTGTATGAAACAGTTGTAACACATATGACAACCATATGAATATGTAAGATAACTATATAAAAAGCGTGTGGTTTTATTTGGCCATGAGAGTCACTCCCTGTTTGTCTTTTCTAGAATTTTTATATGCATTTCATTACATAAAAATGAACCAAGAATTAAATTTAAAATTAGTTCTCATATAAAAATGCTATAATTTGCGTATAGAAATGAAAGTGAATCACTTTATATCTCAAATTTCAGTTCAAATCGAATAGATACTAAGCAGACGATTTTAAATAATATAAAATAAGAAATGAATAAATGAAATATTTAAATGAATGACGTCATAATGATAGAAAAATATCATTTTCGCCTATTTATTATGTGATGAATTGAACATTTTAATCTCCTGCTTTTAACTGTGGAAAACTGCGTTTAAAACAATTACTTGGGATGACGTCACATTGCTAGAAATATTGCTTCTTTCCCTTAGATAGGATGCGATAAATTAAAAACTTAATCGTTTGCGTTTAACCGCGGAAAATAATGCTTGGAATAATGACATGAAACGCTCGAAAAAGGGGGAAGGAATGAATTTCGAACGTTGAAAATTTACAAAAACCTTCCCAGGGATATACCTAAACATTTCCCAAATTTTCACGGCGATTGGATGCATAGTTTTTGAGTCTATTGAGTACAGACAGACAGACAGACAGACACACACAAATTCATTTTTATATATATAGATTTAAACGGCAATTATACTGTTGTTTGGTGTACGTTTTAGACATAGTTTGTTGTGCGTGATATTTTTACATATTTTTTATGAATATTGAGGATTACTTTTTTATAAATCTTGTTCCGTTGTATAGGGGATTAAGATATCTCCACCCTCCTTAACCTTATGGTAGCTGTAAACCAGGGGTAGGCAAAAGTCGGCCCATTGAAAAATCCTTCAATCATGCAAAAATCATGCAATTTTTTTAATCTTATATGCGATTTTGTTGAAATCAACAGTATTTGTATGCTTAGTGTACATATAAATAATGAAAAATTTATAAATAATAGAGAGTATTATAACTTGAACAGTTGTAACCATATCCCTACTTTAATGTATGTAACATACATACTCTCATAAAGCGTGTGGTCGGTTTACTACATAGAATTGAACGTGCACTCCCCTGTTTGTCTTTTCTTTTTATAATTCTATTTACTATTATATTTACAAAATGTAATATAAATATAAAAGTGTAATAACTATGATCAAAATAAAATAATTTGTATAGTTAAAATATAAATAAATATCAAAATAAACTCTTTCATTAACTGATTTATTTAATGACCATTAATTTAATATAATATGTAATATTCCTTTAAAAATTCCATGACATATTTTACTGGGCACACATTGTTCGCATATACACCTAAGTAAGACAATTTATTATTACTATTATCTTTTATTAACTGTCAAATTTCACTGTCCAAATGCTTTAAAATGATACTTATAGTGTTTTTGTCAAAAAAATTTCTTGGGCTGGGAAAAAACTCCACCCAAAACATTCGCGTGTGCACAGCTTACGCGGTATAGTCCTCCGGCCCGGGAGACATTTTGAAAATTTCATTTTGGCCTGCGCTTAAAAGTATTTGCCCACCACTGCTGTAAACCCTGCGTATTTGGCTATAGGTGTGGATCAGTCAGTTTATTAAGTTTCAAAAAATTGAAAACACTAAAATTTAATTTTTTGAAAAATGTGTTTGCGGATTAGATGCCGGTTTCTTTGATTTAAACACTTCGAAGTACGATCTCAAACAGTTTTAATCAAATTAAAAAATATAAGATCTTAAAATTTATTATCTTACATTTTACGGTGCTTGAGTCACCAAAATCATTTTTGTCCCATCTCTCAAATACACATACTATTTTGTTTTTATTATGCGTGCATAATAGTAAACACCTTACATTGCAGCGAGGTAAATGAGTAAAAAATAGGCGTATTTGACAAAAGTATTACCTAATTTTTATTTTAAATTATTTTCTAAAAGAAAATTGAATTGTTCGGGTCGCCGCTAAAGTCAATTAGACGATCACATCTAGCCCGCCAATAGGATGGCGCTGTCATACAGGCTACAACTGTGAAATATTTTTTTATGTTTACTTAGCCTGTTTTGACGAGATAAAAGTTTAAAATGATATGCATGAAAAATTATTTATCTAATTTTTCGTACAGAACAAAAAATATAACTATTGTTTTATTCTGAAAAGTAGAATTTAACTAGAAAAAAATTGATTAATAATTTTTAAAAAGTTTTCTGTAAACGCTTTGAAATCTTATAACTAAACTAAAATTCTTTGACATTTTCATAGACAAAATGTATTTTATTACTATATAGAGTGACTAAAACGAGGGATGGATACATTTTTCGTAAAGTTTACTGTCTTAAATTTATATTAAAACGGATCTGCTGTAGTACTTTTCCAATTAAATGACGCTCATAAATATGCTACGCAGAATTTCTATTAGAAAGTAATTTTGGAGATTGAGAGAAGTTCATATCAACCTGACTTACTTTAAGACAAGTGTAAAATAATGAAATCCGCTTTTAAAATTCGTTTATTCGTTAAAGATTGAAGATCCTTTTAGAACTATGGTATTCAAGTATCTGATGTTTACTGATTTAGCTTTGATTTTAATAACGTTTATTAAAACAGTGATACCTATGTACATGGATACTGACTGTAACGATATTTTCTTTGATCCCGTAAATTTCCTTATTCACTGAAGGTATTCCTTACTCAATGTAGAATCACCAAGACTTAAGTAATTGCGTTATAAATATTAACTTACGAGATGGAATAAGATACGTACATAATTTTTATCACAATAATAATGCAGTTAATGACTTTGAAATAGAACTTTGAAGTGCTATTCGAGCTATTGTCATATTATCCGTTTGAGGTCGTTGTCTGAATCAAACACTTGACCGCCGAGGAACCATTGTCAATTTTTTCGCAGGTTGAAGGAGATACAGTCCTCACAAATCTTTCCTTTCCTAATTTTATTACTGCTCGTTGCTCCTCCACCAAAGTTAACGATGTAATTGCAAACATTATTTTAACAGTGACTAATACTTTCTACTGGTATGTAGAATCGCCAGGATCTGTGGGGCATTGTGTTCAAGAGGTTGCATCTTTTATTTTGACCACTCCCACTTTTACCAAATAATTTTAGGCTGCAAAAAAGTTTACATATGTATGAGTTATTAATACTTACTTTATTTAAATAAAATAACATTAGATATCTAAATATCCAAGATATTATATACCCACTACGTGCATAATCATTGGACGCGCAAAAGAGAAACTGTCTATAATGATAACTTGCCTATTAAAATATTTCTCTAATACCCTATATACAGGTTTTATCTGTATTATTTTAAACTACGGTAAATTGGGTGTTTGAACGCTACATTTAATGTAGTGTTCAAACATCCATTTTTTAAAAATATTAAATAACTAAATAATTTTAATCTATTAAAATGTGGCTTGACGTTCAATTTTACATGGAATAATTTTCCAGTTTTATCTCTGTCGACCCCCACAAGAACAGCTAAATGAAAAGTTTCACTTTCCATTCTTTACTTTCAAAGTGTGTGTCAAAAGACTACCTTTTTATCAGTTGATTTTATGTTTCTTATCTCTCCATTGAAATAGCCCAGAATAGCGTTTTTTATCTGGAGATTTAACAGAGCCCTTTAACTTCATCCTCAGGGCCGGAGGCATTTGTTTATTCAGCCATCGAATAAAGCGATCTCTCATCATCCCAATGATGAACGGGCTATGTGTGTGTGACACTTCCGGCCACGCGCCGCATATGACGTAGCCACGGTTGTACGGGTTCCGCTTGTAAGGTTTCAGATTCTCGCAGCTGGTAATAAAGGCTCGCTCTTTAATTTTGCCGGCTGAATTTCTTGCCGCCCCACTTTGGACAAAATGTCATCCGATAGACTGGAGAAAATATTTTGAACCCGGAAGCCCTTTAACTGGATAAATAAATAGACAATAGTTAATATTATTTCCATCGGTTTTATTTAAATGAGTTAAATTTAATCTTCCAGAGGGCGTGCTTTAACACTACAACAACCGGAGTAGTCATTTTGACCGGAAAGATAGTCTTAGAAGCAATTGTTTTTAAAAGGATTGTATCAACTCATTGGTTTTACAATTTTTATTTATTTTTTTATGTTTATATATGCATGAATATTATTTTTTTTTTTCTAATATTTTAGGATAAGCATGTAGATCAGAAGATGGAGAATTTTTTAGAAGCCGCATTTAAATTTGGTAGTTTTGAAGGAGGCTTCATGTGTTAATATACCTATAAATGCGACTTTTGTAGATCTGCTTTTTTAATTCTATTACTAGATTTAATAGTTTTTATATAGTTTTTCCAATTTATTGCGTTTTATAGAAATATTAAAAACATACAGTTATTTTTTATTAGTTAAGCATAAAATTTTGCAAACTAAAATATTCGTGTATTCACTTAGGGTAATAACATCGTAGGACACTAATTTTTAATTTTTTTGATAAACATTTACATATTATAAAAACACTACTTCAAATAAAAATCGTAAAGTACAAGTACTTTTATTAAATAGATTTATTACATCAAAATGAAATATAAAAGAAAAATAATATCATGTTATTAAATAAACTAGCATAGCAACATTACAAATCTATTATTTTTAAAATTGTTGTAAATTGTATAATATTAATACAAGTGCCCACTTTTATGAAGATTTTTCGAAAAACTCACGTAGGCTGTATGTGCCCTTGAGGTATAAATTATTTCGGCGGTTCTAGGTAGTTAAACATATCAATCATTCTAAGAGCAAGTTAAGTTAGCAAGAGCAGGCGCGTGTCATATTTTTTACAACAAAACAGTTTCCTTTATTTAAACTGTCCTCCCCCCCTTCATACAAATGAGAATATTTTTCATAATAGAAACAAGAGGCAAGTTAGAAAAGCAATTATACATTTCGCTAATAAAAACTGTTATTTTATTTTGGTTTTCAAAAAGCAAAGGCTATTCTTGAAGGATGCGTAAAAAACGTTCTCATTTTACCCTTTTCAGGGTTATGTTTTCAAATAATCTAGTAAATAATTTTTTTGACTACCGTTTAATAAAGTAATGACTCAGCATAAGGGATATAAGCTACGTAATCCCCTATATAATAATAGCCTAAGTTGTCTGTCTGCGAATTTATGAAGCGATTGTACCTGGAATGGATACATCATCCATATTGGATTTTTTATGAGTTAGGGTTAGCAAAATTCAAAGCGAGTTCGAAATCCACCTCATCCCCCCCTTTTCCAACGTTTAATGCTATTATTTTAAGCCTTATTCTCCCTCTTATTCTATACTAAATTCATTATTGATAGGATGGCGAGGGCGGAGCGCAATATTTAAATTTCTGGACTGTTTTTACTTAACCCTTATATATTCTAACCATTTCCTCCATCACGTGTAAGTTGGTACATGGGGTAGAGTGTCTGCCCATTTGATCTTCGTACTTCTCGGGCTGATGGTTCTGCCCCAGACATAGCCGAATTTTTCTAAAAGTCTAATTAATTTAATAATTTCTGCTTTTTCTTTTCAATTCTTATTCCTAAAGTTGTTTTATTATTTTTTAAATAAATTTTTACCATTTTTAAAATTTTTATTATTTTTATTTTATTAAATTCACGTATTACCATTATTATATCAAGCCCCATTTTAAGAGCAGGCGATTAAATGTATCAATTTATCACATAATAAATAACTAAAAATAACAATTTTTTCTAGCATTTTAACGTCATTCTTTTAACTGTCTTATTTAATCATTTATTTTAGATTATTTAAATATCTTCTGCATTATTTCCATACGTTCTATTACTAAACTTAGATATTACGTAAATAATTTTCTTAAGGAAATATTTTGTTGCAAAATAATTCTCAGCCAAAAAACAAACCATTTTTTTACCTGCCTCATAGGGTACTTTACAATTCTGGAAAATTAAAAATTTTACTGATCCCGTCATATGATGGGCTATATGCTAGTAACTAAAATAAAATGTTGTGTTGAAAAAAATTAGTCTGTGTTAGAGTACGTCGTAAGCTTTATATAAGAAGCATAGTATTGTATGAAATCAAAGGTAAAACCAGAATTTAAAGTTCAAAATAGGGTAGAACTATTTCTTCTAATACTTTCAAAGATGTATGAACAATAATGTAAGAAATATCAGGTTTTGGGGGAAATTTTCGGAGGCTCGTCTGTTGGAATATTAAAGCAACGATTGGCAAACTTTTATAAATAGTGAGCCAGAAAAAAAAATAAACAAGACAAAATTATTTATTGTAAAACCCAAGACTAAATTAAATAGGTTTCTTTGAAAATGATTATGGTAACATTTACTAATGAGATAGCTTTCTAAAATTTCCACTATCTTTTGCTTTAACATGTTCCCGCATGCACATTTCTTAAGACTGACATGGCATGGAGTGGACAAATGTAGTGATTATGTTGTACTTAATAAAAATTTGTAATAAGTTAATTCAAATTCTTGTTTTAAAAGTTTTTATTTATTTAAATATAAAACGCAAGCCCAGTGGCGTTGGGGTAGTGCTTCGCGCTCTCACGGCACAGGTCCGCGGTTCGATCCCCGGGCTGGGCAAGGTTGACTCAGCCTTTCATCCCTTCAGTGGGTAGATGAACTGAGGACCAAGCGTGCTTGGGAACTAAACACTGGGGGTTCCGCGTTAGATTGACCACCTAACCGGAACATATGGTTCACACCCCAGAGCCCTTGGTCTCGTAAACGGAGATTGGCACCGTAGGCCTTAGCCCCCTAGGGGCTGTTGCGCCGAGGAGTAGTAGTAAATATAAAACAAAATAAGTATATTTGTATAATTTTATGTATATTTATTTATTGCAGTGTCCCTACCCCTGTTTTTTCCATTTGCAGAAGTTTTAGATTATTTCAATAAAAAAAATCTTACAATTATATTTTATATAGGAAAAAAGTAATAAAATATTAAAATTTAAGAAAATTTTGACTTATGCAATATGTGTGTTTGTGTGTACATACATACATACTGAAAACTGGATATCTCAATAAATATAGGTAACAAAAATACCAGTTAAAAGTGTCTTATAGATTTAAAAAAAAATCTTTTGAAAAGTTTATTTTTTTGACTGGCAATATTCTTGAGACCTTTAAACAACTTTATTTTTTAGTTTGACAACTGGAAGCTTATGACAAAATTTTGTTTTCTGAATTTCCCTTCCTTAGTATAACAATGTTGAAAGAAAAACGTATGAACTAATAAAGATTGTTCGTGTGTCATCGTTAGAAAGTTCAGCAAGATATAATTTATTGACTGTTTACGACTAAGGCCATTTAAAATTTATGGTGTTAGTTTACTTGACAAATAATAAATAAATTCCGACCCATAAGGGAAAAAATATGTGTGTTCTGATACTGAATCTCTTCTTTAGAATAGCTTTTCTCAAACTTTTCATACATGACCTCTTCGAGAATTTTCCGCGACTCTAGATATTAACTATAACATATGTATTTTACCATACATAAATCTTGTTGCATTCAATATGCATTTGAAATGAAGTTATTTTAATATTTCTTTCAAATGTTCATTAATGAGAGAAAATCTAGTTTTGTCGGATGTCCTCGCTTTTTGTTGATTAACGTTGTTCAGGCTGTTAATAGGACTGCATAGTCACTCGGAACACTATGTTGACTATAACAGGATGTGGTTGAACTTATAATTTCAGCATATTTCGATGGACCACTTTCTTTTCAAATATATAATCCACAAACACAACAAAAACATGAACAGTAATTTAATAGTTTGGGCCCAATGCCGTTAAGGGTAGCAATTTATCTCTACTTCTTACCTCTAGGTAGGAGACAGTGCAACTGAGTTTACAGCAGTGGTGAATGCGCATGCTCAAACATATTGGTGCAATATTTCATGTAGCCTCCACACTATGGCCAGTTGTTCACCACTTCCTGATGGTGATCTCGAACGATGGTTCACGGGTCGCATCCACACGCTGGGCCACTAAATGAGCTGAGCGCATTGATTCGTCCACAGGGTCTACTGCGCACTTTAGTTGCGCATCTGGCTGCCTTTGATCTTTGTAGAAAAACCGCCTCGGAAGCCATCTTCCGCCAAGGCTATTTTATCGTCTGCCGCCAACGGTCACGATAAGCCAAACCCCCTCCAGACGGTGGTGATGGCTTGCGGTGGACCATAGTGTGGAGGCGCCTTCACATTGTTGGACGTAAAACATCTACAGCTTTGAGCAATATTTTGATTTAAT
The DNA here is from genome assembly GCA_032207245.1 of Pardosa pseudoannulata. Taxonomy (NCBI): domain Eukaryota; kingdom Metazoa; phylum Arthropoda; class Arachnida; order Araneae; family Lycosidae; genus Pardosa; species Pardosa pseudoannulata. Next base: position 63,965,548 of record CM063508.1, on the reverse strand, counting down.
AGGTGTTAAAGTAAATATATCGTTTTATTTTTGTATGTGGTTTGGAATAATAGATGTTACAATCCTGTCATTAAATTTGTGTGCCCCTATAAAATTTTCTCAACAACAACATTTCATTTTCCCTGCACGTTGGTGAGCAAATAATGAATTCATAGCATCACGTGGATACTGTGCGATATTTATATTTGCTTGTACAAAGTGAAGAAGATGTTGTAATTGCGAAAAATCTCAGTGTTCTGATTTCAAAAGAAATTCTAATGTTTACCAAGTCCGAATCAATTATAATAAGTTTTAGACGTCTGCAATGTCTGTATATACGCACAAGCAGTAATGTACCCATATTTTTTTTTTTTTTTTCTCTGGGAGTGGCCAAAGTCGTAATCTAAAGTACAGTGAACATAATAACACACATGCATAGTACATACATAAATAGTTATAAAACGGATCAGTAACGTTGTACGTAATTTCAATTGTTTCTTGAAAAATATATTTGCAAGCACATTGTGTCTTTTAATTTACACTCTGAGTTTTTACCAGGTTTAAATTTGCGTAGTAAATATGAGAGCATATTTAACTTGCGCTCTAGTATTTACCAAACGAATTTAAACTAATTTTATGAATATCTAGGAAGGTAAAAATATATAAATTAAGAAAGGAACTATGACGTATCCTTATATTTTTCTTTTACAAAATTACATACCTTTTGTAACTACAAAATTCACAATCGGTATAATATAATTAGTAATTATTTAACTACTGTTTTATAGTAGTAAATTAATTCTTCTAGCTTTTAAGGCCAGCTTGTTTACCTTCATCTGCCTTTATAGTCATGCCTATAAACACCGAAATAATGCTAAATATCTCAAAACTCTTGTGACCAGTTTTATTTTGAAGAAATGATTTTACTCTTTTCATGGTTGAAAACAATCTTTCAATACTTGTTGTGGGAACTAGTTATTTACAAATATTTTTAATAAGTTTAAAAAACTTTGCAGGGCATTCATTGAAAATATATAGGGGAGGGTCGAGACTCCCTAGACACCTCTCTCGAATTTTGAAATGTTTAAAAACATTTGACTATCTCTGAAAGCATTTTGACTATTTTCGTAGTGGTGTCCGTATGTAAGTGCGTATGTATCTCGTATGACTAAAAAACTATGAACTGTAGAATGTAAAACTTTGAATCTAGTTATGCACCTCTATTTTTGATTGCAATCTGCACCAGGGCTCTAATTTCTTGCTTTTTTATGTTTGGTTTGGAGCGCTAAGGTCTACTTTTTGCAACACGAGGGCTAATGAGACCGGGACCTACTGCTTAAAGCCGATTCCGAACGGCTACGAACATTCATGCCACATTGGGATTCGAACCCACGAACTCCGGTTCCGAAGGCCAGCACCCTAACCATTCGGCCATCGTTCGGCGCTTTTTTTATGTTAGAAATATGTAAATATAAGTAACCTTCATTTTCAAAGATTTTAAAATAAAAATAGTTTAATTTGTTTTAATAGTTTTATGCCCTTAAGTCTAGAGGGTAGACTCGGCGTTACTGAAAAGCTGTTTTAAAATAATGCAGATAAATAAAACAGGCAGGTTCTTCTAAGATTTTTTGCTTTGTGTAGATTAATGTTCTATCGAAGATCAGGAGAAAATGGACTCCAGGGTAACGAAATAAGGTCAAAAACAAGAATACAATTTCATCCAAAACATATGAATTAATAGTAGTAGGACGTTTCTGTGATCAACACTTATGAGTCGTCTTTGTCGGGTTAATCGGTGGGCCCAGTTTGGAACACCATGGCCGTAACTCAGGGGTGGCATTAGCCACGGACGCATCAGTGATAGGGGCCCCGCATCGTGAAGAAAATGGGGTCTGAAAAAGGACGATTACATCCGAGTAGAAATAATTTCCTCATTTCTTAATACATTTATTATGAATTTTTCTTAAGTTAAAAAGTAACTTTTTATTATGAAATCCCAATTGTTTATAAATTATTTTTTATGAATTTTTTAAAATACTTAGAGATTAAACTTGTTATGAATTCTTACAAAATGTTTATCAAACACTACTAATAAGCCTTAATATAAACCCGGGTACTCGTATTAAACTTTTAATTTATTCCGGTTATTAAAACTAAATTTTAATTTAGGAATTCTCCAATTTTTTATGAAAATTCAACGTACAAATAAAAAATAGTCCCTTTAAATAAATTATTCAGTTCATCAGCAAAATAATACCCCCAAAGTGTTCAAAAACAATTTTTAAGTATTAATGAGGTAAAAATAGAAGAAAAAATTAAAAACTAATATACTAGGAATATTTTAAGAATTAATAAAATTGTGAGTTCATTCTGAACATATGATGCAGAAAAAAAAGCAAGTTTATATATTTTTTCACTATATTTGGTGGTAGAGGCGCAGGCCAGTTGTTTGCCACGGGTGCTAAAGGACCTAGTTACGGTCCTGGGGAACACCAGTGCTGAATCGAAGAGAGGCTAGTTCGAGAAGTTCTCTGTCTATATCATAAAGAATTGGTTGGATAGTATACCATGTATGTATTGTTAAACATCTTGAACTTCCCGAACATGTATTTTTTACAAGATATGATTTAATTTTTTTTTTGCATATTTTAGGTTATGATATTTTATATAAAAAATTTAGTAGCAGCAAAAATGTCTAAAGCATGTTTCTAAAGCAAGTTTTAAAATAGATGGAAATGCTTACGAAGTCCAATTATAAGTAACAACCCCCAAAACATGAAACGTTTTAGAAACAGTGATAAAATCCTGCATTTTATATAAATTATTGAAATTTAAAAATTTTTAAAATAGTCAACAATACAAATACTAATACAAATCTTTTACAAAAATCCCATTTTAGCAAAAACCCAGCAGGTTTTTGTTAGTGGTATGCCGCCCAGAAAAATCCGGATGGGTTTGGCTGGGATCATTCTGCTAACCCTGATCTGTGCATTCTGCCGAATGATGTCCGAATGGTAGAACGGTAATCTTCGGTTCCGAAGTTCTTGGGTTCGAATCCCGCTGGTGTCATGGATGTTAGCAGCCGTCCGGAATCTGCTTTAAGTTGTAGGCAACGATCTCGTTATCTTTCATGTAGCAAAACAGTAGACCACAGCGCTCCAAATTAAACCAAACCGATCTGCCCCGATGTGATGAAAAATTTCAATATAACGTATATTAACAATCCAGGCCTAACTCATAAACGATTATCTGTTGAAATCTTGTGTTTAGGACTGTTGTAGTACCTAACTGTACATACCAAATTTTGATTGTAAAAACTGCATTACGGCTCAAAAACGGAAAATCTCAACATACAGGATATTAAGTTACAATCGAATTCTCAATTAACAGATATTAATGCTACCTATACTAAATAGTAGTAATTGAGCTCTACTTCTTGTTCAATTAACATATTCTACTCAATTTTGAATTAATATTGTATAATTGTTTGATAATATTAAAAGATGATATTTTAGCAATTGTGTAACCGTTTATTTTATTAAAGAATCGGATCATATCTCACATTCAAATATCATCATTTTAAAACCAATGAAAAAAGACTGCGTAATTTTAAAGACGTAGAAAGAAATCGTGGTGATTACATCAGATTTTTTTATTTTTTGTTTATGAACATATTATTGAAAAGAAGGGAAAAAGTACAACTGATGCGTGGTGACAGTTATTCACTTTGATTGATAAACATACAATCCTTTCAATGCCTTGGATAAAAGGGAGTAAGTACATTCTGGAAAAGTGACTTTGGAAAATCTAATAAAGAATTTGAGATCTGGAAGTAAAGATTATTGTGAAATAGAAACTGACGATTATAAATGATACGCTACCAACATTTCAAAAGCATTTAAGTCACTTATCAAGCTGTGATAAATTTTATGTGTGAATGTATTCGATAAGAAACGAGAATGTCCCTAAAATAAAAATCCTACATTGAAAAACCTGGGATAAGTGATTCGTATCGTTGTAATTTGAAATCATTTGTTGTTTTCAGAGAAATGTTAGGGTGGATTTGTACCTAGAGATCTAAAAAACCCGGAATTTTGAAGAGGTGGGAATAAACCAGGAATTTTGGGAACTTTGGGAAGAAATCATTTTAACAATGTTTACATTTATTTTTTCAACAGTGGCTATTTAAGAACTAGCATATTATTTATAAGAGATTTTTGGCAATATATATATATATATATATATATATATATATATATATATATATATATATATTCAAGAAATAACAACCATGAGAATTTAAATGATTTTATTGTAGTACTTATGTAATGAATTACCCTGTTATAGTCTTATCAAACACATAAATGGTTGCTTCCATTTTAATTGCTAATATAATAATTATATACATTATTTTTTATCATTATTTATTATGTAAATTGCTTTATGCTAAACTTTTCCCCCTCCTTTTATAATATAAAAATAAATATTTTTAAATTTAAAATAACAGTTTATTATTTTTGTAATGCATATATCATTTAAATGTTATCAAATGACAATGTTGCATTTTGTGTTCAATTTCTACACACACACACACACACACACACACACACACACATATATATATATATATATATATATATATATATATATATATATATAGAGAGAGAGAGAGAGAGAGAGAGAGAGAGAGAGAGAGGGTGGCTATCCAAGAAAAATAATGTTTTATGGGTTTTGTAACACTACAGATTATTGCCTAATATTTAAGTAATAATAAAAATACTGGATATTTCTCAAAGGAAAAATATACTCATACTTTCATGTTAAACATGATACCTTGCCAAATATAGTTAGTTAATCCCAATTATTTAATTTTATTTTCATCGCATATAACAGTTAAATTTTGTGAAAATATCAACTTTTGAGGTCTGCAACAAAGACAGAAAAAATGGTGGTTCTCATTGTGTCATAGGAATTCGCAACTTCAAAATACTTCAAAATTCCCATGTTTTGGAAATTTTTAAAATTCCCTTCCCAAAAAACCCGGTTTATTTCCCGGGTTTTTTCAACTCTATTTGTACCTGCCACATTGGATTCATCTCATTCAATATTAACCTGTAGGAAAAATAAAATTCTCTCTGGCCGCTTCGCATTTTACGAATTCTTAAAAAATATATGAGCCTCTCAGTGCACACATTGACTAAATCCATTTTTTAAAATTACTAATACATTATAAAAGCTCTTAAAAGGTGCCAAGAGTAGCTTATTCACCGACCCACTGACGCAAAAAAATTATCATTAATCCATGCTGATAACTAAAATTGGGGAATATTGGTTTGAATGAGAGTTGCGTGGCATATTTTGTGCATAGACGTTCCAGTTTATCAATATCCAAAAAATGGAGTTAGTCAATTTGTTCACTGAACGGCTCATATATACACCATTATTTAATAGATCAGCAAATTCTTTTAGGTGCTATTTTTCTTTTCTTAAAACACCGAGAAAAATATATTTAATTTTTAAATTATCTGTAGGAAATTTTGGTATATTCTTTTCCAAACGCAGATAAAAATATTTAACATACATAAATTCAAAAAGAAGTAAAAGATAGCATCCTTGAGAATTTGCTGTTCTATCCTACGGAAATATTTTTAAGAATTTTAAATTGTTAGTCGTTCAGAGGGGTTTTATTTTCTCCATGTTAACGTTAAAATTGAACGAGAGGAATGCGGTATGGCACGTACAGACCATCCTAAATGAAGATTTTTGCGAAGCAACTGATATGTGTGCGTGCGCAGCAAACTGTAGGTAGTAAATAACTAGTTGAAGAAGAGAGTGAAAAATGATTTCATGTATATCATTTTGATTAATTCCTTGCAACCGTCTGGCTATTATTTATGGGTGTAAGTTTGGTTTGGTTAAGATGCTACGATCCGCCTTTTTTGCAACTTAAGGGCTAATGAGACCGGAACCTACAGCTTAAAGCCGATTCCGAACGGCTACGGACATACATGCCGCAGTGCTATTCAAACCTACGAACTCCGGTACCGAAGACCAACACTCTAACCATTGGGCCACCTTTATGGGTGTAAAGTGTTCTGGATGTCTCGCCGGATAATCCTCTGAATTTTAACCATAGTTAGGAGGGGGAAATTTGTTCCTGCTTTCATAACTGTCCTTCACTTGCCAGTCATCTATGGAAAGAACATCCAGGCACACAGCCCTGCATGTTTTCTGGGTGTACAGAGAGATGTTTAGTGCCCTTGCCAGACTCGAAACGGGCACCTATGGATTATAGTCCCTCACGCTTATCACGATGCCGCATACTCATTTTGATATGAAAACTAAATAATTTATAATCAAAAATAAAAATCAATATTCAAATGAACATGTTAGTTCTTAGTTACAAATCTGGATGATTGGTTTTCCGCTGCCTTTCGGTACCGGATTTAACGTGTTTGAATCCTTCTGATGACAGGAATGTTAGTAATAATTTAAATCCTACTGAAGAAGTAAAAGTAAGCCTTGGTCTCATTAGCCCTTTGTAAAAAAAGTATACCTTAGCACTCCAAATCAACATATATGTTTATTTATAATGTTACTGTAAATTATTAAACAAATTATACTCTTATTCATAGATTATAATAACATTCCGCATTGGATAAAATTTTTTTAAAAAATATGCTGACTGCTATTAAATTATATAATGTTTCAAATTTATTGGTCTCTGTCACTGTGATATAATAAATGAAGCCATGTATTAGGATTTAACTCACACATAGTATTAATTTATATTAAATTTCATTATTTAGTTAATTTTTTTGTTTATTAGCAAAATATAATAGTTATTATCTTTTTCTGACCACTAAAATTGTTTGTCTGAATCATTTGTTGAGAAATGGTGATCTATGTTGTTCAATTTTTCTACTCATTATATTAACTCTTTTACTGTAAAATTTTGTTGCTTTAATTTGTATTTCAAAAATATTCGTTTTAAGAATGTTTTGTTTAGTGATAGTTATTTATATGTTATTAAACAAATCTTTTCTTTGAGGGAAATACTATTCTACTCATATTTACAAGTATCAGGCATTGAAACCTTTACATCACTTAATTTAAATTTAAAGATGAATTACAAATATTCATAAATTTAAAAATATGAATTGAAGTTGCACACAAACTTGAAACTTAAAGGTAATATCTGTATAACTAGCAGTATGAAGAACTGAAATTCGTAAACCTATTATGTTGTTTTCAGCTTGCAATTAATTAAATATTATAATTTTAATTTAATAACTGCTTTATGTAATTTGGATACAAAAATTTTTATTGAAATAATTGTATTGTTCATTTCTTTTTCAGTGTTGGGATTAGACATTCAAGATGAGATGGGTCGACATGAAGTTGGTTTTGTAGAGAATACTGCTAAAATTCCTTTAGGTCCAGATAAGAAAGGATGCAGATTTGAAGGTCGATTCTATGTTAATAAGGTGTGTTAAATTATTACTTCTTAATCATTTTTTTCAATTACCAATGCTTTAATATTTATTTTCGTCTGTATTAGAATTATCCACATTTAAAAATTGTCTTGATATTTAGATTAAGGTGGTTGGGTAACTGCCATATTGGATTCCTCTAGCTCCATGTTAGCCTATAGGGGAAATGATTCTACTTCTGGACATTTTACATTTAAATATTTCTTTAAACAAATTTTTCCATATAATTTTAAAGTAAAAACATAAAGAAAAATAGTAAAGTATTTTGAAACATTTTTTGAGGGGGCATAGTGAAGCATAGGAAAGTAGTAAAAGATGGTGAATAATCATTATCAGACTGCACTGTGATCTCTTTTCTCAGACCTCTTTGGTTTCTAGATATAAACTTTAATAATAACAGTGAAAAACCTCAGGGAAGAGGGAGTACCCTCTATAATTTTAAGTTAATATTTATAGTTAATTTTCAGTTTATCTTCGTTTGACAACTGAAAGAGAGTGGGAAATTCTCCATAGTAATGTATGACTAAGTTTTAAAGAAAAGTGTAAAAACATATATTTTTAAGAATTTGGGGAAAAAATTGTGGTTTAGTCATCTTTGAATAAAATAATTCATGCTATCTCAAATTACCACTTTTATGTGTATATATATATATATAAGTTTTCGAAAGTGTGAGAAGTGGATACAATTTCATTTCATAAAAATATATTACCAGCATGTCATTACACCCTATGGAAAAGTAGGGTCATTAAAATTTCCACTTTAAGGGGGTGGAAAAGAGGTCATGGCAGCCTCAGACACTTTTTGCACCCATTTTTACAACTCACTATTTCTCACTATATTTTGAAAATGCTCTCTATTTGCACTATTTTTGAAAATTTAAAGAGTTTTCTCTCTGTAAATTAAGTTACATCAACAGGTTTTTAGCATTTCCTTCAGTTTTCATCAATTTGGAAAAAATACCCAGTTGAAAAAAATCTAGGGGGAAATTTACCTCTATAGGGAAAACTTTTCATTAATATCAAATGAAGATAAACTGAAAATTTATAAACCAGGGTAATTCCTCTTCCCTATATTTAAAGCTTTTACACTGTTATTATAAAATTCATGATATCAAGAAACCAAAGAGGTTTGAGAAAAGAGATCACACTACAGTCTGATCATGATTATTCACCATCTTTCACTACTTTCCTATGCTTCACTATGCCCCCTCAAAAATGTGTTTCAAAATATTTTAGTATTTTTGTTTTTATTTTTAAAACTTTAATGAAATATTGAATCATTTAAGCATTTATTAGTTTTTATAATTAATTACCCATAATTACCAGTTTAAATTGGAGAGAAAAAATTACACATTTTTTGTGTATTTAAAAAATTAATTTAAATGAAAAAGAAAAACTTTCCTTTGTGACACCCACTCTTCACACTTTTATGTTACAACATAAAAGAAAAAGTTCTAAGTCTTACTTTCCCCTTTCTGTTGATTTAAAAAAAACTTTTTTCACTTTGTTAAACCTATAGAATCTATAGACATTGTGATAGCCAGAGAAGGTCTTCTGTCAATTTAGCTCTTTCTTCTTTTGCAAGCACAAAAGCCTAACCTAGATTGAAACTGCAATTTATTTTATTACTAGCAAGTGTGTCTGTGCTTCGCTACAGTGAACTTAATATATTAATTTTAAACAAAGATTTTTTTTTTCATGAATAACTATCTAAATTTATCACAGTTCACTTTGAGTCATTGCTGTATTTATATATTTCTATTATAAGCGTATTATAACAACCTCTTCAGTTTTTATACTTCAGTTTCCATTAAACCTGAGTTGTATATCATTAAGATGTGAAAGCGTGTGCAAAATAAGAGTGAGAAAATTTGACAATAGTTTCGAAGAACTTCTCCTGGTTATTAAACATTCCAGACTACCTGGAAGCTGATCAACCATTGTCCGATTCTCCAAAATGATCAAGGATCAAGCGTCGTTTCGCCTCATGCAAAATATTTATATAATTTTTTTTTCTGAATCATGGTTGAATGGGTATGGATGTTCGTAACCATTTGAAATCGGTTTCAAACAGAGGATACTTAGCCCTCGTGTTGCAAAAAGTAGACCATAGCACTCCAAAACCAAACCAAACCAAACAGAGGATACTGGTCTCATTAGCCAATAATAACACAGCAAAGCAGTAAATCGTAGCACTCGAAAATAAAACCAAAAATTTTTCCCATGTTCTTAGAAAATCTTCTTTATTATCAGTACTGTTCGCAATCAACTTCGGTTATGACTATAAACCAAAATGATCAATCCATTTCTATTCCACACAATTTTAATAAAATCTCTATGTTATACCAATACAAAAACAAACATGCAGAAATTAGAGTGTAGAGCTTTCTCAGTTGTCATTAAGACTATTTTATCTATTCTATTTTACATAATCCTTGCAAGGGTACATTTTCTCTCATATCTCCATGCTTTCTGTACTCTGCAGCCTCTAATTCTGGATTTTTTGTCTATCCTACCTTCTTTTTATATCCCTGTCATTCTATCAATTTCGTAGAAAATAAAAATGTCTCAAACATATAAAATTATTTTCTATGTAGGCCATTTCTAATATGCTAAAAATATGCAATGCTACAACTGCCAATATCACAGAAAATGTGTGGAGGAAGTTGGATAAAACCATAGGTGGTTTATAAAGTTGTCCAATTAGCCAGATTTTTCAATAACGTGATCCGCTTTGATTCCAGTAGTATCAGATAATCAAAGCTCAATTATATTTTGTTTCAGCAGAAATATAATTTCCTTGTCATAAATTTACTTTATTTGAAAGCTTACATTGGCGAGAATTCTTCTTTCCATCTTTTGATTCCAATAAATTATTTTGAGGTACTCTAAATACAGAATAACAGCCAACTATATGAAAAATCTTTTTTGTTATGCTAGGGTGGACAGAAGATGTATTAATATCGAATATGTTCATTTGGTGGTATCATGGATTTCTGTCCAAAGTTAAATTACTCTATGACTTATCAGGTAGATTTGTATAAAAAAACATACAAATGAAAACTGTTTTTAATATCAATAAATAAAAATAACAAAATATATGTTTACATGCTATCGATTAAATCATCAAATTTGTGTCATATTAAATTTGCTTAAACTTTATATATGATAAACTATACGTTTAACCCTAGATTATATTACTGTATTACTAATGTACGTTGATTAGCAACGTTAATAGATCTTGCCATATTACGTGGTAGAATAAAATGTAGAAGTTTTGATAGCAACAGTGCTAATTTTGTTGGTATTAATAAATGTTGTCCAATATTAAGGAAATTTATGACAAACCACATAGTTTTGTATGAAACAGAAACACACATTCATAGTGACAACCATATGAATATAAAGATAACTATGTAAAATGATAGGTTTTTATTTGCCTATGAGAGTCACTGAAATTTGTACTTTTTGTTGTTAAAATAGTGTTGATAAACATTTCATTGTAATGTAAAAATTAATCAAGAATTAAATTTAAAATTAGTTCTTAAATAAAAATGCTATAATTTGCGTCACATAGAAATGAAAGTTATCACTTTATATCTAAATTTCCAGGTCAAATCGAATTGATACTATGCAGACAATGTTTAAATAATATAAAAAATGAATAAATCAGATATTTAAAGAACTGACTTCATAATGATGAAAAAAATATCATTTTCACCTATTTATCACAATAAATTGAAAATTTTAATCTCCTGCTTTTATCCGAGGAAAACTGTGCTTAAAACAATTACATGCAATTAATGTATTGACATCCCATTGCTAGAAATATTGCTTCTTTCACTTAGTTATGATGCGATAGATTAAAAAGTTAATTGTTTGCGTTTAACCAGGGAAAATAATGCTTGGAATAATGACATGAAATTCTTGAAAAAGGGGGAAGGAATGGATTTTGAGCATTAAAAATTTTCAAAAACCTTCCTAAGGATATACCTAATAATTTCCCAAATTTTCATGACAAATGGATGTATGGTTTTTGAGTCTATCGAGTACAAACAGACACACAGACAATTCATTTATATATATATATATATATATATATATATATATATATATATATATATATATATATATATATAGAGAGAGAGAGAGAGACTAAGCCTTCTTAATGTTGAATTTTGTATGACATTTTTCCTAATACTGATATAGTATTACACATTCTTCTGTGATTCCATTTTAATTTGACTTTTTTTTATACAGTTATAAATAAAAATTTTTAAAAATCCTTATCCTTGTGCATATTAAGTTTTTAGGTAAGTTTTTTAAACCATAAATCAAAATGTTGAAGGAAAAATAAAAATATAAATAAAAAATCATTGAAGAGTTTGCAAAACTTGTACAAAACAGTTTATTAAGTGTTCTGAAATTAAAACTGTCTTTGAGAATTAGATCTTGACCAAATATTGGAAATTTCAAGAATGGCCTCAAATTTCAGCATTGTTTTACTTCTATGTTGTATTATTTTAAATTAAACCTTAGCATATAAGTTCTAAAAATTCTTCTAATATACAAATTAATTAAAAAGGAATTTATTTTATTTTAATTAATTTAAATCAGGTCCCTGGAAATTTTCATGTTTCAACTCATTCTGCTACTTCACAACCAGAATCTATTGATATGGCTCACACTATTCATGAAGTTAGTTTTGGAACACAAATGGTGAGTTGTCCTGGTATTTTTACAAACCTAATGGTTATTAATTGCCTTGCTTTCCTGTGGGATATGTACCTACTTAAAAACTGTGCTATTTGGTGTACAATTGCTTTTTCCTTTTAATGGTTGTATAATGTATCAATGAAAACTAAATTTATTGTTGTTATTACTATAATTGTAATCTTTGGTATTGTTGCTAATATTATCTATTGTATTGTTTTAGGTTGATTCAGTAAAAGGAAGTTTTAATCCTCTTAAAAATTTGGATAGAAGTACTGCTAAAGGTATGGTAGTTTTATGCTAAGAGGTTAAAAAAATTTTAAGTGAATATCCAAACTGCTAAATGTAGAATTTGTAACACTAAAATATTTTTATTAAATTTTTTAAATTCAATTGAATAAAAACTATGCCTATAAATGTATTTCCTGTATAGTAATCATATTAGGTATAGATCAAGTATGACAATTACATTGGAAGCATGCCAGAAAATCTTCCTGACACAAGGGGGAAAAATGAAATATCAATAAAAGTTATACTAGTACGATATTAGGGTTTGTAAATTTAGTGATATTTTTATTTACCAATAATTCAGTAAATGAAAATCAGAGTATCAGTTTGCCAGTAATTATGTTTAAAAAAAAAGCATAAAAGTTAGATAGTAGGTACTAAATATATATAATAAATTTAGGTTCCTGCACCTTTATTGTAAAGACAAAATTTAGAAAAATAATTAAAATGAAGCATTTAAATCTCAATACAGTATGCAATAATAAAATATTTACTAACCAATTTATAATATTAATGAATGATTAAAATAATACCTGCAGGCTCTATTAAACAAAAAACATTGTCATTATATTAAGGTTTTTTTTTTTTTTTGTTTTTTTTGTTTCTGTTATGTTTCTAACAACAAATAATCTAAAAGGCCTCTGAGAATAGTATAACATCAGATGTTATATCTTTCGAGTTAGCTGACATGATATCAAGTTAGCTATTGCATTTTGTTGACATATTTACTCTAACACTAAAAGTTGTTGCAAAGGTGAGGGGACTTTTTGTTTTAAGTGGAAAATACCCAATTCCCTTAAAGTCATGGCTAGATCATTCAGTTCTTTTTCTTTCAGAAGGGGATAAATTTTCTTACTGGACTCAACTACTAATAAACCTCATTTTACCATTGCAATACATCAAGAAACATGATTATTTGGCTATCTGCATGAACTCTGTTTCCCACTCTCTCTCACACACAAATTTCTTAAGTTTGATAATCCTGTATTTAGATTATATTCTGATGTGTGAAGCATACCAACAAATGCAACTTATGTAAATAAAGTACAGAAAGTAAACACTGTTGGGAAAAAAATTTGCTACATTTTGTATTTAGAGGATACAACAGTTTAAGTACCCATAATATTTACATGCTACATGAAACTCATTAGCTGTAGCAGGCAACACTACTAGAAATTTATAATGTTACAATGCTCATAAGTAGACAATAAAATACAAATATTGTTCATAAGAACTTATAAAACAGGTCTTCCTTGAATTATCAATAAAAATTTTTTTAATTTTTTGGTATTACAAACCCTACTACATATACAAACATAAGGTAGGGGAACTTGAAAAAGTTACATTTAAATTTACTTTGATTCAGGCACTTAGATAAAATCATCTTTTCCATCACTGGTATATTGGATCATTCTTTTAAAATGTGCATATGTATGTACCTATAAATTTGAAAAACAGAATCTAAATAAAGTGATTGCATTAAACAATGACCAATGTATGTGTATAAATACACAGTGGCCACTATTTAATGCTAATCACTTTATTAACTCATAATTTTAAACTGAATGTAGTTTTCTGTACATCAAGATTGTATTATATTATAGTAATCTAGCATAGTAACTACTGGTTGATCTAAGGTTGTTCCTATCATATTTTTGAACTTTTGAAAATAATTATTTTTATAGCATGCAATTGGCTTTATCTGTTTGTGTGTTTTATATATTATTGAGTATATTTTGCTGAACTCAACTTTTGGGTAAAAAGATAACTTCTAATAAATCTACAAATTAAATAATTAGTTGAGGATGTACATAAGTATATTATATCAAAATATATGCATGGATTAGATGGAATGAAGATGAATTAGCCATAACAAAATATTTTCAATGTATTTCAAGTAACAACACAGGGAATCATCTATTGATCATTCACTGTAATTCCCTATTAAGGCTGGAAATTTCCACAGTATATAAAATACTAGACAAATAAATAAATAAATATAACTCACATGTAGTTTTAGTTTTTGATACATTAGTTTAGAATTTATTGACTGTAGTGATAAATTATTAATTTTACTTTAAGTTTTTTAACTGTCTAAAAAATTTTCTGTATTTTCTACTATATTTTTTCAGATATAGAATCTCATGATTATGTAATGAAGATTGTACCCACCCTTTATCAAAGTCTTGATGGTCTTGTGGTTCACTCTTATCAGTATACCTATGCTTATAAGGTAATATAGTTCATTCAGTTATTTATCATTTGATTTTCCATTCGAAATGTATATCACGGCAATTGGCAACTAATTAGTGTTAATAAGTCACATGTTACAAAAATTTTAGCCAAATATGGGATACATATTACTTGAATATGAAAAGTGAATTGTGTGGGGGAAGGAGGAAATTGCTAATACAATATAAGAAATTTTATATATTGCAAAATTTGTTTTACTCTCATGGTAGTAGTTTCTTACAATTACAACTTTAATAAAAAATTGGTTTATATAAATTAAATTACTTATTTTAATATCCCTGTATTATAAAAATTGTATCAATCTATAAACAGAACAAAACATTTTACCAAATCATCTAAAACTCAATAACAATAACTGAGACAAATATAATTTTGCAAAGTATTTAACTAGTGTCTCATCTCTGAGCAACTATGGTTGACAAAACAGCAAAAGATGATTTACAATATTACCTCAACATGAGAAAAATGAAAAATTGTTCAATTTGTTCATAAAATAAAAAAAACTTTTCACTCTCAATTAATAATGATTTACAGTTGCCATTTCATATTTTCACTTTTATTATTCTACATAGCTGTGCTATAGTGCTATTTGCAACAAACACTTAACAAATAACAGCACTTAAAATTACTAATTTTCTATTAAATTTTGTGATGTAGTACATTGTCTATATTCATAATTTGTAACAATAAGAAAACATAAATTTCAATTTACATCGTATTTCAAAAATTGTTGATCTCTATTATGGATCTTTATCCAATCTATCTATTTCATTTACCCCCTCAGGGGGTTTACCTACTTTAGGTAAACACGGGTGTCGCAATCCCGAGGTACCCCAGCGATCTTTTCTTCTTTTCCTTTTCTTTCCTTTTTCCTCTTCTTTTCCTTTTCTCTTCCTTTCTCCCTCGCTGTGGTTACCTTTTCGGAGGTGAGGGCTTATTGCGATATGTTGTGTTCCTTTCTGAACACCACATCTCGCGATTTGTTAACCACCCACGTGTTTGCCGTGCGTGGAGACCCGTGTCCCCGGAAAGGGGGATCCTGGTAATTGAGGGAAACCAACACATTACTTTGGCCCCTGCTTCGGGTAAACGGGTGGTGTAGAATGGTCCCGTCTACATCAATCGGCTGGTCGGACGACATTTGTCACTGGCCTGGGCCAAGCAATCGGTTACCTGCTGGGCACTTTAATGGGTCGAGGCTGCTTAAGGGGTAGCTGTGCGCGTATAGATCCCGGTTAGCACTGGTGCGACTTTATGTCCCTTTTTGGGAGCGTTTAGCATCCCCTTGTTGGGCTCCATGGTGGGTGGTGCCGCCGGGATCTGAACAACTTCCTTTTAATTATGGAATCTTCAACCCCCCCACAACCTCTCCCCTTGGGTCAAAAGGGGCACAATGATGTTCATGTTAACATAAGTCTTGCGAAATTTTTTACAGTACAGAGAAAAGAGGGAAGCTTTTCTGCTGTCTCGCCTTTTCTTATACACAAATGCTTATCAACATCTGTCGGTGAGGTAAAGTCAGTGAAAAAATTAAGATCTGGTGTCTTGCTGATTGAAGTGGCAGACACGAAGCAAGCCTCCAATCTACTAAAATGCACCAAATTCGGAGAGCTGTCTGTGACTGTCTCTGCTCATAGCACCTTAAACTTTAGTAGAGGTGTCATCTCAGAGGGGGAACTTTACAATGTTTCCGACGAAGAAATATTAGAAGGGTTAAAACAGCAGAATGTTTGTGGAGTACGAAGAATTACCATCCGTCGAGATGGCAAAATTCTTCCAACAAAACATCTTATTCTCACATTCAACACTCCATCACTGCCCTCTCATATTAATGCTGGATACCTTCGATGCCCTGTACGTCCCTTTGTTCCCAATCCATTACGTTGTTTTCAATGCCAACGTTTTGGACATTCTAAAACATCATGTCGTGGATCCATCACCTGCCCTCGATGCGCAGAAGTTGGCCACGATGGCGTTGACTGCAAATCAAAACCCAAATGCGTCAACTGCAAAGGAGACCATCCTGCCTTTTCCCGTACTTGCCCTAAGTGGGTACTTGAAAAGGAAGTACAGGCAGTAAAAGTGAAAAATAACATCTCTTATCCAGACGCTCGGAAACTAGTAGAAGAAAGAACACCCAAACCTGGAATCTCTTTTGCTGCAGCTGTAAAACAATGCAAAACAATAAGCACACAAACTGAAAATATTCCAAAATTACCCAATAGCCCTAAATCTCCTCGTGATCAACTCTCAAAATTTGAAAATAAAGCTCTTACAGTTGAAAATGTAATTGTTCCAAAACCCTTAAATGAACGCGTACCTAGAAACAAATTAATTCCTAAAACTCAAGCATCAAGTAAGATTTTATCAAAGGCAAAGATTACTAGTTTTCCATCTAAGAAAAAGACTCCGAAACATGAAAAACTTACAGCTGCAAAACTGAAAGAAAAAATAAAAAATAAAAGTAATCTACTGGAGGATTTCGACGATGACGAAACCTCCAAAAAACCTTTCAAATCTAAATTGTCGAGCAAAGATTTCTTAAAAAATCGTCCAGTTGCTGAAGACGATTCAATAAAAGGTTATGTTACTTCCGAAGAGGATATGTTGACAGATCCCTCGGACTCAGAAGGAATGTGGGCTAAGACCCAACCTACATAATCTCCATCCTTTTCCTCCCTAACTTTTACAATGGCGCTCTTGTCTTGGAACTGCCATGGCTTCAAAAGTCACGTCTCTGATATCAGAGACCTCGTAAATAAATACCATCCTGTTTGTTTTGCCCTTCAAGAGACTCTACTTGACAGCAATAAATCAGCCAAATTAAAACGTTATAGTACTATCAGAAAAGATTACATTGAAGGGGGCAGGGTTTGTGGTGGTGTAGCCCTCTTCACTTCTCATGACTACCCTGTGAGAACTTTAAACATTAGTACTAACCTCCAAGCAGTTGCTGTTCAAATTCATATACAATCTCTAATAACTGTCTGTAACCTCTATATACCTCCAAATAATATCATCTCCCAGAACACTCTTAATAACCTAATTACTCAACTTCCAATCCCTTTTATTATTGTTGGGGACTTCAATGGTCATAATCCATTGTGGGGTAGCCCCAACCTTAATAAACGGGGTCGCCAAATTGAAAAACTAATCTCCGACCATGATCTGTGCATCTACAATACAAACCAATATACTTACCTCCATTCCCCTACAAGAACCTTTCACTCACTTGATTTAGCAATATCCAGCCCTCAAATTTTTCCGTTCTGGAATTTTGCAGTGGATTCTTACCTTTATAATAGTGATCACTTTCCTATTATTCTAACTCACAATAATGCCACCAATACCAATCAGCGAGTTCCTCGTTATGTTCTAGGCTCCGCTGATTGGGATAAATTTCGTATTCTAGCCAATATCTCTACAGACATGGTCAACAATAATACTATTGATGAAGCAGTGGATCATATAACTGAAACAATTTCTGCCGCTGATATTTCCATTAAAAAATCTTCCTGTCGTCCTGAAAAGCAAACAAAGCCATGGTGGAACCAAGAGTGTAAAATTTGTTATAAAGCTAAGAGAAAAGCGTTCCAATTGTTCAAGAGACATCCTACGACGGAGAACTTAATAAATTATAAAAAATGCAAAAGTGTTTTCCGTCGCACTTTAAGACGTAGCCAGAAGGATTCGTGGGTGAATTATATAAGCAGTATCACATCCACCATTTCCAGTAAAGATTTATGGGTAAAAGTTAAGCGCTGTTCTGGCGTTTACCCAAACAACCAAATCCAAATTTTAAATTATAATAACAACCTAATAACTTCTGTGGATGACATAGCCAACACAATAGCCTCATCCTTAGCTGATATATCTTCAAGTTCAAATTACTCTTCATCTTTTACAAAACTTAAAAACCTGGTCGAGGATAAACCCATAAACTTTCAAACTACGTTTAACTTTCCCTATAATACTGATTTTACCATTTTAGAACTAAACAGAGCCTTGAATAAAGTCCATAAATCTTCTGCTGGTCCGGATAATATTTCGTACGAAATGATAAAAAACCTCTCTTCAGTTTCAATGTTCAACCTTCTAAATCTTTACAATAGAATTTGGAGAGAACATAGCTTTCCTTCCTCGTGGAGAGAGGCTATTGTAATCCCCATTCTAAAACCTGATAAAGACCCTACGAATCCTCTCAGCTACCGTCCAATTGCTCTGACGAACTGTTTATGCAAATTACTTGAAAAAATGATAAACGTTCGTCTGATATACTACCTGGAGGAAAATAATTACCTATCAAATTTTCAGAGTGGTTTCCGTCGTGGAAGGAGCACGTTAGATAATATAATTGATTTGGAAACCAGAATCCGGAACGCTTTCGTTAAACGGAAGCATTTGGTGTCGGTGTTTTTCGATATAGAAAAGGCATATGACCGCACTTGGCGTCATGGGATTCTACAGCAGCTATTCAATTTAGAGTTGCGTGGTAATATGCCTATTTTCATTCAAAACTTTTTGGCCTTAAGAAATTTCAGAGTTAGATTAGGAAATACATTATCTCGCACTTTTATTCAAGAAGAAGGGGTTCCTCAGGGAAGCGTTTTGAGTGTGACCCTTTTTATTGTTGCAATTAATGGGATTCTGAACGAGATACCTCCCTCTGTCAATGGAAGCTTATATGTCGACGACCTCCAGATCTCATGTGAAGGAGCTGATATGAGATTTATTAACGGACAACTCCAGACTGCAGTAAACAAGATCAGTAAGTGGGCGAGCGAGAATGGTTTCAGCTTTTCAAGGTCAAAGACATGTTGTGTGCATTTTTGCAAAAAAAGAGGTCTCCACCCTGACCCAGAGATCCAGTTTCTTGGAAATAACATCAACATTGTGAATGAGGTGAATTTTCTCGGCGTGATTTTTGACAAAAAACTTACTTTTGCACCCCATATCACAAATTTGCGGAAAAATTGCGAAAGGAAGCTCAACATCCTCAAAATCCTTTCTAAGACCTCATGGGGAGCTGATCGCTCTTCCCTAATTAAGATCTATCATGCCATCATCCGCTCAAAACTGGACTATGGATGTCCTGTCTATGGGTCAGCACGCGTTTCTGTCCTTCAAAAGCTGAATACCATTCACCATTCCGCTCTTCGATTGTGTTCCGGAGCTTTTAGAACATCTCCTGTAGAAAGTCTCTACGTTGACTGCTGTGACGCTCCTCTTGAATTACGTCGACAGATGTTATCTCTTCAGTACTACTTCAGAACGTCATGTTATATCAACCATCCCATTCATCAACATACACTCAATTATTACCTTAAGAGATTATACAATGCTAGACCATCTTGTGTTCTGCCGTTTCAGGGAAGGATAAATGAAATTTTAAGAGATCTTAACTTAGACAATATAGATACAATACCTACAACTATTGGAATACATCCCTGGCACATTCCTAATTTTACTATAATAAACCCCTTTAAGTCATTTGACAAAAGTTCAACTAACAATATAATTTATCAACAAATTTTTGAAGATCACAAGCAATATTATAAAAATTACACCTCTGTCTTCACAGATGGTTCAAAATCCACTAACTATGTCAGCTGTGCATACCTTATTAAAGATCAAATCAATAGCTACAGACTCCATCCTAAACTCTCCATCTTTTCTGCTGAAGCCTTTGCTATCTTGAAGGCTTTAGAAGAATTGATGAATCACAATAGTAAAAACTTTATTATCTATACAGACTCCCAAAGTGTTCTTAATTCATTGCAATCAAATAACTGTAATAATCCTATTATTTTCAAAATTCTTACAACAATAACTAACCTTACTTCCATGGGAATCTCGCTAGTTTTTAGCTGGGTTCCCTCTCACGTCGGCATTAAAGGCAATGAACTTGTTGACATGGCTACCAGGTCTGCAAGCGACTTTCTCAACACTGGTCTACCTTATCCTGACTTGAAAAATTACATTAAAGATCTTTTACATAATAAATGGCAGATCTCCTGGGATAACATTCCTTCAAATAAGCTGCGGGAAATTAAAACAAAAATAACTAAATGGCCTCAACTCCCTTCTAGGAGACATGATGTAATATTCACTCATCTACGAGTGGGTCATTGCAGGCTCACCCATGCCCATCTCTTGCTGGGTGAGGCTCCTTCACAGTGTGCGTATTGCAAGACACTTTACACAGTCGCACATATTTTAACGTCCTGTGTTTGCTCTAAATCATTGTATATAAAATTTTTTGGTAATCAATCTCCTAATCTTAATTTAATCATTGGGGAAACTCCACATCCAAACTTGTTCCCCTTTCTTCGTCAAACTGGTTTTTATACCGAAATATGATTTTTGTTTGTGTTTCAATTTTCTAATTTTCAATTTTTAATCTTTCAATTTTCAATTCACTCAATTTTCAAATCTTGTTAATCTGTATATAACTCAATTTGTATTCGTGTTTTCTGTTGATTGTATTTTTTTTTTTTTGTTACTTTAATCTCTTTTGAATCCTGTCTTTTTATCTTTTGTCATAATTTGTTCTAAATTCCGTCTTTGGTTTATTTCCTCATCTTGTTTGGCGCAGTTTGTCCCTTGAGGAATTAGCGCCATTAAGCTTCAACCAACCAACCAACCTATCTATTTCATTTATTAAAAAAAGTGTTTAAAATTTTAAACTATTTTAAAAGTAGAGTTAAATATTCCATTATTTAACTGCTGTTGGGTTAGGACTATAATTATTATAATTGAATTGGGTAATATATTGAATATAGTAATATGTAAATTGAATAAAACTCAAGAAATGAAATATTTTTGTCTGACATACAATTAACTGTGCATAGATATAAATATTTACTTATATAGATGTGTTATCGTTAGGAGAGTCTCCTAACGATGAAAAAATATTACTTAAAGAATTGTTTCATCGAGCAGTAGAAAAGGAGCATTTTTGTTTGATACTGTAATAGTTGAAAAGAATTTGCAGAATTTCATCTGTTTAACTTAGCTTAGCATAGCAGTGTGTAATACATAAAATATCTGCTCTATCATTTAGGATTATAATTTCAGTACCTTTCTTCAGACTCCAGAACATGGGTCATTCAGTTTTCAACAATGTGTTATCACCTCTTCCCTTAACTCTGCCTCCTTTCCTATAAGCTTGCACCGCCATAGCATACTGCTCTGCTCTTTTATAGTGTTTCTGTCTTTGGACTGAATGTTCTAGAATCTGCCAGAATGCTTCATTAATGATGAACTGCACCTTTGTGGTCTTTTTAGCTTCTAATTAGCTGAGTGATAAAAGAGTCTTTCTACAATTTCTGATGAAGTATCCACTCTTTGTTATATTGCTTTAGAGAATTAAAAGCGTTCCTCTACCTGAGTGAAATCCATTTGTGAGTTTTTAAAGTCTAATGCAAAGCAGCTAACCAGGGTTGGCATGATTTAAATCAGTTGATTTAAATCATTTTTTTCTCACTTCTTTTAAAACCTATATTCCAAAGACAGGAGAATGGGGAATCAGTCAACACAGTAATACCAATAAGTAAATAAGTGTAAATAGATAGCATGTGCTTTTCAAGAATTTAAGGGTTGTTATCAGAAAGTATGTAGTAGGGGTAGTACAATGATTGATTATGACTGGTGGAATTCATTTTATGTAATAGGAGGTAAAGAGAGTATTACAGAACTTGAAATCTAGTTTGTCTACCAAATAATAACAGCCGTGGCTTCATCTACTGGAATAGAAAGACAGTTTTCTTCTTTTGGTATTGTTCGTTCTAGCCTTCATAACCAATTAGGAGTGGATAAAGCATCAAAGCTAGTGTTTTTATTGAAACGATTAAATATGTAATTCGGTGCTTAAAAAAATTGAAATAATTGTGATTTTTTTTTTTTTAATTAATAGTTTGCATTAAAAGAATATTTAATTTGTTCTTTAAATTTGCATCTTATTTAGTTAGCACTAATCAATTACAAAATAATGCAATGTATTTAGATTAAAATTTATATATTTAATTTTAGGTAATCAGTGTGTCGAATATACTAGATAGATAAGATGTTACTTCTTATAACAAACTATTCTATGTATATTGCAAAAAACATAAAAACAACAATTAAAATTAGTATTCAGGAAAAAAATCAAAGAAATCCGATTTAAATAAAAAAAAAAATCTGATTTAAATCAAATATGTTTTTTTTTTTTTTAATTCATGATTTTTTTCCAATCCTGCAGCTAACTACCTTATCATGATTGAGCACATAAGCAACCAATGAAAATATATGGTATTCTAGTATATGCTCATAACTATACACAGCCTGGGAGAAGACATATATAATAAATATAAACTGAAAGAAAATAGAAAAAACTTACATAAAATTAGATTGACAAACATTCTATTAATCAAATTAAAATCTTTTCTACTCTGTTAATAACATATACAATAAAAGTAGTAATTTTTTGATGTATATAAGATCAAATTAATTTAATTAATTTGTTTACTTTTTCTAGAGCTCAGTTACTTTTAGTCATACTGGAAGAATTATGCCTGCAATATGGTTCCGTTATGATCTTACTCCTATTACAGTGAAGTATGTAGAGACACGACCACCTATATATAGTTTTCTAACGACGGTAAGTATTATGCCTTCTTGGGATGATTTATGTGCAATATTATGTAGTAAGCATTCTGCATTGTTTCTCAACATTATATTCTTAACAATTACACAAATTACATGTATTTCAGACACACATTCTAGAAAATTCAAAAACAGGATTTTTGATTGTGTATAATTTCATTTTTACTTCCTTGTACAAAGTATAACAAATATTGTAATTGAAAAATTCCTTTGTTCATATTTCAATGGAAATACTTATTTTGATATGCCTGAATCAACTAGTTTCATCTTTATGTTTGATGTACAATTAAACTTTAATTTTTAATCTTTAAAAATACCTGTTTTGACCATTCCTGGATAAATTTGACTAGTTTCAGTTTGATGTCTGTACATGTGTACATCTCTATCTCGTGTAACTCAAAAACTATTAGATGTAGGATGATGAAATTTTGTATTTATGACTGTTGTAATATCTGGTAGCTTACCTTTATTTTTGATTGGAGTCCACACTCTGTATAGCAAAAAATCTCAACATAATTGGTATTGATGCATCTTGTCAATGTCAGATGTTAGTACTTGTACTTTTTCCATTGTTGAACTAAAATGTAGTACTTATTGAATACAATTCTGATAATGGTTGAATTAATATTGTATAAATTTATGATATTAAAATTTAATATTTTAGAAATTTTGTAACTGCATAGTTTATTAAAGAACTGGGGATTGCCTCTCGAATTTAAGTAAAATAATTTTAAATAAAATTATTCCAAAATATGTGTATAATTTAAAAGGCATACAAGGAAATCATTTGGTGTCCACAACTCATTATTTTTCTGTTATCTTACTGCCCAAAATGGACCCCTTTATTTATTTATTTGTTTTTATCGTTAAAAATCTTTTGCTTTCATTTTGAGAACTCAATTATAATATATTTTAGATTTAAATTAAATGTAAAGTCACAGATTCTTATAAATATTGTTTTTTAAATAATACAAACTGGATGGTGGCTGGACAGGTAGTGAATTGTCTCTTGATACAAAAGGCAGTATATTCTAATCACTGACGTAGAGATGTTCTAGCTCTTTGGAATCACTTTCAAGCAATAGGTTACAGTGTATAATTATCCCTGAAATAGTAAAAAGTTGACTGTAGTGCCCAGAACCAAACAATTTAAAAATAATCTTTGCTTTTGATAATACTACTGTATTTTCTGCATTGTTGGGAATATTTATTTACACACTATTATTAGATGAAAAGTGAATTAAATTGTTTGAAACCAATAAATGGTAGACAATTAAACATGCTTTGCTGTGAATTCCGATTGATTATTTAAATTAATATTAGTAGATTAGTCATAAATATATTTTTTATATTGTTGAAGAACCACAAGAATCTCATTATTGTCTTCCAGATTTAATTAAAAATCTATGCCCATATTGTTTAGACTTTGTTTTTTGGTTTTATAAGATATAAAGGATGCATACTTATTTAAAAACCAATCTTAAAGGTGTACAGATAATCATATATATAAGTACCCTGCTGTATTCCAGGAAGCATACTAAATTAATCATAAAAATAAATATATAGTAGATAGAAATTTAGAGATCATATAATAGATAAATAAATCATATTTATTTACTGTTTGAATCCATATGAAAAAATTCTACCTGACAATTAAAAGCTTTTCAAATATGTTGTTTTGTACAAATTTTACTATACAGTTTCAATATACCTAGATTGTAAAGCTTTAATGTGACATGAAGATAAAAATTTTGTATTATCATGGAAATACAAAATTTCTATTTTGTTAAATTCCATTGTTACATCAGTCGCAAGTAATAAACATTACTTTTCCTAACTTAAAATTCTAGTGTATAAAATAAAATATAATTTAAAAACCTGATTTAAAAAAGTTTATTATGAGCTTGAGTATTTTTAAAAATTATTATTAAAAATATCTACATATGCATATAATATATACCTATATATATAATATATGCAAATACTATAACGAACTTCAAAGCTGGGTTCGGGGATTGAATAGACTTTAAGTAAGACAGCAGGAAAACAATTTATTGGCAATCAGTTGGAAAATACAATGTCAGAAAGGCATCAAGGTTAAGGTACTGCACACTCGTACCAAGCTTACAAAATCATTGCGGAACAACTCAAGCAGAATGTCATGGGCTCACATACCTCTTTCCTCATAAAACAAAATGGAAGCACTAATAATACACAACACACCATGCATACTCTGTACACGGAGAAATCTACTTAACGACTCCCTTCATTTGGGACTCAGCCTGCCTTATATAGGCCCGAAGAAACTGCTTGAGCATTTCAGATTAGACCAGAAACTGAAACCAGAAGTTGTCACATATCGCCACATTTGGTGACAAACTTGGCCACAAAAATAAGTTGCCAAAACTGTCGCCAACAAGCCGATATCTTGCCAGTTTGGCGAGATACCCATAGGGTCCCATGTTAAATGCAAGGTTCACTAACAAATTCATAACAATAATTATATATGACTTATGCATATATATATATATATATATATATATATATATATGTATGTCTGTGTGTGTATGTATAGATATGTTATGCCGTAGAAAAGGCCATGGAGGCCAATGCATTATATGGTGATGAGCTCTCAAAGTGTTAATAGTCATCTAAACTTACCTGAATTTTTTTTTTTTTTTTTTTAATCTAGTCCAAATTTATTATTGTTAGGGCTAAATTCAGCAGAAATGATGAAGTCAACAACAATTATATTTCGGCACTTTATATTGTTTCCTGTTAAAACTTAGAAAATAGAAGGCTGCTGCACACATTTGCCTTCTAAGATAGTTTCCAACAAATTTATAGAAACTCAACAACTTGAGAATAAGCAAAAAGACATTTTCCCAGAGAAATTTAAAATTAAACATTCTTGTGGTTTGTTAGCAGTTGGTCACTTAAAATTGTAAAATCACCACTCAGTTTGATTGTGTCATGTAGGTACTATTATATTGGAAATGGATAAAAGAGTAACATTTGCAAGTTAAGACTGGTGAAAAAATGAAAGACATTGCACTCTTGTATTTAGGTTCTTTTCTTCATAACAGTGTAGAATCAAAATTAAGAAAATTAATTTAAATGCATTTAGGTTAAATTTTTTAATGTATTATGTGTGTGTGTGCATGCCCATATGTATATTGATTTATAAGTGAAAATACATAATTATAATCCTTTTTACTTTTTTTATGCAGATATGTGCAATTGTGGGAGGAACTTTCACTGTGGCTGGCATCATTGATTCAATGATTTTCTCAGCATCTGAAGTATTTAAGAAGTTTGAAATAGGAAAACTAAGTTAATTTCTAATAGTTTTTATATTAGACAATTTTTCTAATTTAAAGTCTCAATTGGTAGGGGTCTACCAATAGAGATTGAAATTTTACTATTTCCAGAATCTTCCAGTATTCAAATTAATGTGGAGAAATATAAATATATTTCTTTTGTGCTTTATAAATAAGTACAATATTGTCTTCGAGAGAGATATTTTTTCCATTTACAAGAACTCTACAAAATTTATTTGCTGCTTAGAAACATTTTTTAAACATGATGCTGTGATTTTTTTTTTCTAGATGTAAAAACATAGGTATGTTTATATGTTTTAGTTTTGGGAACCTGAAAATAATTTTTACAGGTATTATTCTTGGTATTCATATGATATTTCATTACAAAATTTCATTGTGTTTTTAATTTCCTAATATTTTTATTTTGTAACTTGTGATCTCGTATTTTTTTTCAGTACACTACTTTTTTATAAAAAAAATTAATGCAGCAGTTTTGCATCTTGGCATTGAATGTAAATTTTGTATTTTGAAGTTATTGTTCAATTTTGTTATGAAGTTATATAAAGATATGGAAATTTTAGTAATATAATATTGGAACTTATTCATGTTAAATGCATATATAATTATTATCTGTTATCAAAACTAAAGGCAATGCCTTTAAGTTGGTTACTTTTATTATGAATGACTTGTCTAAATTTTTTATGCATTATTATTGACTACTTTTGTTTATTTGTTCCTAAACATGTTTTTTATGTTGTTGGCATTTAAAAGATTTTATCCTCCTTTAACATTCTTGACTTTTAATTAAGTACAGTGGTGCAATTGACTTGTGAGTTTAATTTGTTCTCTTATAGAGATTGTAACACAAATTCCTTAAGAGTCAAATAATTTTTTCCTATTGACATGATATTAAGTAATAAAAATGATACCATTTCAGCTAAAGACCTTTATTAAGACAACGTTGAAGGATGGGTTCCCACTTCATCATAGGGACAGGACAAACTGAAGGGTCAGCTAACATGAAGTTCTATGTACAAGACCCATAATACCTGGGTCAACATCTGTGGGAAAATATCTGGAAAAATCTGTCTCCACTAGGGTGTATCTCCTTTTTATTTGGAAATTTCCTAAATTGTCCACTAGGGCCATGTAGGTTTATAATTGGCCAGGCCCCTTCTCTGAGGGCGTAACCTGTAACCCCAGTGGTCAATTTAAGTTAGGGGTTAAAAAGGGGAATGGAAAATGACGCGGGAATTTTTACCCTTGTTTAAGTTTGAAAACCCCTGAGAATTTTCGTTACATATATATATATATATAATTAGACATAACAATATAGTATACTATATAAAAAGACATTACAATATAATATACTGCAATACCTGGTTTTATTAAGCATATTCATTGGAGATCAAGCAAATTGAAGATCTTGCAGTAAGTACAAGATAAAGGTTGATTTTAATAAACTGTTGTCAAAATTTTTTCCTGTTTAATTTAATTGAAGTGAAATTAATATATGCCAGTTCCTCAAAAAAATGCTTCAACATTTTTTACATATTTTTAATATAAATAATTTTAATATATAAATGTATATTTTTAAGGAATCTCTCTCTCTCTCTCTCTCTCTGTATATATATATATATATATATATATATATATATATATATTTACAAACAAGCATAATAATGCCTAATAGGAGAAGAATGTGAAGAAATACATTTTTAAGATGTATTTCAGCTACATTATTACTAAAATAAATTATTTTTTCCTTTCACATATGCTTAACTTTCTTATTCACCCGTTTTTATATTGTCCATTGTTTGTATCATGCTAAAAATCCTGGGTCTTGTTTGATCACTAGTTTTTGGCATTTTTGCCAATGAAGCTTGTTTATGTGTTAGATTTTGGTTTATAACTTTTAAAAGTCAATTGAATAACTTGATAATATTGTTGGGATACTCATAAGTCAAGGTACCACTGTATTATTATAATTGAATGAATGATTGTTAATATGCTTAGGTTGAATACTAGGCAAATTCTTTAAAATTTTATATTTGATAAAAAAAATAATTATGTTTGATTCCTAAATTTCAAACTTTACAACTTGTTGAATGTTTTATTTTGTTTGTGTTCACATAACTGTTATTTTTTCCATTTTTTAAGAATTATGCTTTGTTTCAGTATTTTCCTGTAAATGTTGCATTGAACCATTCTGTTCACAGACAATGAATAATGTCTTAGAATAATTTACTTATTAAAAAACTTAACTCTCATGGGAAGATAAAGTAATATTAAAGTGTCATTATATACATTTGATTGTTTATTTGGGTAAAATGCTAAGACCATCAGTTTTGAATAGACGCTGGAATTACAGTTTTATATATATATATATATATATATATATATATATATATATATAACTAGAATTACAGCAAGGGGCTATTTTGAAACCTATGGATTACAGTGGCATATTTCAGTATTTTAATAGCATATAATTAAAATATATATAGAATCTAAATTTCATGGTTTGTTGTTTAGGATGTCACGGTTACTCTTATGTAGGTTTCACAAAAACCATTATTTATATCTGTTAATTATGTACTGTGGTTTTACTCCAATGTATTGATATTTATAGGCTAACATTAATCACTATAAATATTTACAAGAATTTGCAGTCCTTAACCAAATTTAGTAAACTTAAAAAATACAAATTAAGTAAATTATATAAAAAAAAAACATCCCGCATTTAACAGTGCAATGGGTTTTTTTAAAACTGTTAAACGCCTTTATATTTACTTATTTCTAAAGTGGATAACACTTTGTTAGCATTTAAAGGTATATTCCTTCCAAAGAATTTAATACAATGGTAAGGTACTTTGATTTAAAAGAAAAGTCAACCAAGGAAAAATGTTTGTAATAAATACAAGCATTATACAGGGTATTTTTGCGGTGGTAGAAAAAAAATCCCCATAAAATTTTGCAGGCTTATTTGCATGATTGTTTGATTTATATCACTTATGCAAACTGGGATTTAAATCACTGGATTAAAAAAAATCATTGGCTTAAATCAATTACTTTTTTTCCAGTGTTAATTTTTTTACTTAAAACATTTTTTTTACCTGCATGAATAGAAGGTTTCACCAGCAGCATTAGAAGGCACATCCTTTAGTAATGAAATTTCTGTCCAAATCAGATTCCTTTCAGTATTTCCTCTTAATCTAACATAATATCTATAACAATTATATTTGTTTTTGTGTTTATATACTAGTGCTTTAAAACTAACTTGATAAATAAATAGCTTGTTATGTTTGTAAATAGTAGAACTTCAAACAGTTCTGTAAGAATTTGTTGAGGAGATATGACAAAATTCCTTTTTCATGCATTTTAATACAAAATTTGTCATACACAATAGTATTAGATTCATTAAGAAAGTAAATAAGATATTGAAAACTTAATCATTGATTATAATAAATTTAATCTTTACTTAACTTAATTTGTAATGTTTAATTTGTAAAAATATTGGCTTTAAATTCAAATGCTTGATTTAAATTTAAAAGAAAATCTGATTATGATTTAAAAAAAAAATCAAGATTTTTTCCAAATCTGTTTATATGTCTAGGGTAGGGTGAGAAAATGAAGTCACTTCTGTACAAATAATTATAATAATAATAGGCTTTTGAAACTATAAAAGTAGGTTAAATATATTGAAAGAATTTTGTTTTATGCTGAAAAAAAAATTATTGCATTAGGAGGAGGATGGGTATGATATATCAGAAACACTGTACATTTTGATTTACTTTTGAAGTGAACAAACAATTATTTTATTTCTAAAAGAATTCATAAATGATTAGCTTGGAATCCCTGGAATTCTGGGTTTTTCCTGGAACACATACTTAAAGTTATACCAGAAAAAAAAAGTTAAAATTGCCCCATCTGTAATTCTATTGTTAAAGAAAAAACAGGTCAAATTTTGCATCTTCCCATGTCTTGATTAATTTGGTTCAGAAGCATAAAAATATTTAAAAAAAAATCAAACAAACCCCAAATCGTCAGAGACTGTCTATGTTATATATTATTTAGTTTGAAAATAAGATATAATTTTTATTTTTTGAATTAGTTAACAAAGTAGTCTCTTTTCAGCTGATTTATATTCTTTCTGTTGAAAGAGTGCAATTTTTTCTCAAAAATTAGTTATTTGGTTATGTAAAATCTGTAAAAAGAGTATACAAAAAGTTTCAGATATTATAGTTTAAAATAATAATCTCTAAATTTTTTTTTTCATTATATAAATTTAGTTTCTTATATATAGAAAGTTAATTTTAAAATTCATTTAATATTTTTAGAATTTGTATAAATTCCTGATTAAAAACATAATGGCTGCAATTTTATCTTTAACATTTTTATTTAACAAATAGTAGGTTGAAAATCTAAATTTTTTTCTTATTTTTGCCTCATTTATTTATTTTATTATTATTGCATTTTTATTTATTGGAGCATTTTTATTTCCATGGCATGAGATTTAGTTTGAGATTGTTTTTACATAGCTCTTTTTCTTATATACATGCATACAAATGTCTATTATATTTACTGTCAGAAAACAAAAGGAAAAAAATCTAAATTGTTTTATTCTAAATGCATGATAAAAACTATTTAATGTAAGATTATATATTATTCCCTGTTTTAAAAGTTTTACCAACAGGAGTAAATTTATATTTTGCAAATTTCATGTCAAATTATTACATTTAAAAAATTTTATTTTTATTTAAAGTAACTATATTAATGTTCATTAAGTTGAGTTTATATAAAGTTAAATTCTTTAAAGTATAAAGCAACTAAGAGAATTATTTTATTCATTTTTTTACTGTATATGCAATTGATGTGAAAATTTTACTGGAAGCATGATAATGCTGAAGTGTAAAACTTCTCTAAGTAATTTCTAAGATACAATAAAATTTACGAAATGAAAATCAAGAAATTTGCAATATTTTGTTTGTTTGTTTGTTTATTTAATCACACAACATATTAAAAAATTCTTTAGAGAAAAATTACTTGCACAGACACACAATAAAATTTAGCTCGACGTACAAGTTATTAACTAATGAATATTGCAATTTTACTAAAGTATTTTCTTTTTATTCACATCAGTTAAGTAATTGAATAAAAAAGTCAATAAAACAATTTTTCAACATTTTTTTTCTTTATGTACAATTTGAAAAATAAAAGTCATTATATATATATATATATATACACACAGAGAGGTATTGTACCTCCAGAAAACTGAGTTTTAGTTTTAGCTAAATCAACAGTCATGATTAAGTTAGCTTAAAGTGACTTGCTTGTGTTCGAACAAAAGGTGATGAGAAGAATAATGTGACCTATAAACGATAGAGGCAAATGGAGAATTAGGTTGAATCTGGAATTAAGAAAATTATAAAATATAAAAATATTTTTCGTGGTATTAAGTCCCAGTACCTCTTTGTCATAGACACATTGAAAGGATAGATAATAATTATGGCTTGAAAAAGATCATCAATTGGAAAGCTATGAGAACCAGGCCCAGAGAACATCCAATGTGGTTGGAAGTAATAAAGAGCTGTGAATACAG
Source organism: Pardosa pseudoannulata (assembly GCA_032207245.1). Taxonomy (NCBI): domain Eukaryota; kingdom Metazoa; phylum Arthropoda; class Arachnida; order Araneae; family Lycosidae; genus Pardosa; species Pardosa pseudoannulata. The sequence continues at coordinate 63,933,254 of CM063508.1, read as the reverse complement.
GGAAAAGTCAAAACAGAGGGCTGTTTGGAATATAATTGTGGGACATACCGGGGACCATAAAGGACTGTAGAGCTATAGAAGAACTTTCAGAAAAAACATTGAACTTATAAAAAAAGTAGATAGAAATTTTAAAAATTAAAATTTTAATGTAACTTAAAAAACATACTCAATGATTTTTTTCTTACCTCAATGTTAAAATACAATACAATAAACTCCAGAGTTTCAGGGGGAGGGGCACTGGAGCTCATCAGCCCCTTTGGATATGACTCTGTCCATTAATTCACAAAGCTTACAAAAATTGCAGAACTTTCGTTACTTCACACATTTACAATCGAATGAGTACCACCCTAAATTATTTTGTTTAGTCATGCTAAATTGAAATTATTTTTATTAGTAATAAGATATTCAATAATCGTTAGAATAATTAACTTTAAGTGCAATTAATATGCAGAATTTTTTTTTCAACAGCTATGATCAGGGTATCTGCCAAAATAAAATTTTTCAAATCCCTGACTTTTCATGACTTTCCCTGATTTAGAAGATCATTTTCCATGACTTTAAAAAGCTTTTGTTAAAGTATATATGAATAAAACTTCTGATGTACATACAAATAAAATATATGCTTTTAAAGAAATTACAGGAATTTATAATAAAAAAACTATAAACTTACTTTATAAGTGTTAATAAACTCACATACACAAAAATAAATTGTTGTATCAACATACCTAAGTTTAATCATATAGCAATTTTTCAATCAAAATGTTTCCAATTTGAATTCAGGGTACTTTGGTATTATCCAGGTGACCATGAATAATAGCCAAATATAACCCTTAATATTTATATACAATATCCCTAGAGATAAACTTATATTTTGTGCAAAAATCTTAACTAATTTTTATTAAAAAATAACTATTATATTAATAAAATTTTAATCTACAATTTAAGAAAAAACCAGAATAATATACATTTACCCAACCAATAAGCTTTCTTGCTTTGAGTTTCCTTGGTGAACAAATTTTACTTGGCAATATGGTCCATAAGATAATACATAAATACCAAACTCAGTAACTTCAGCCAAATGACAAGTAAAAATAGAATTAAACAATTCCATTTTTTTTTTAATCGGTAGTTTAGCAGATCCATGACTTTTACTCATTTTACTTGAAAAATCAAGATTTTTCATGACAAAATGAATCTAATCCATGATTTTCCCTAAATTTCCAGGTGTGCTGAACCATGTATGATTGATTGGTAAAGGAAAAATTAAGAAAAAAAAGGAAAGAGATCTTTCAGTAAAAGGTTTTGTTTTGATTGATAGTATGCTCATTTCTTGCTTGAAATTTATTTGAATTTATATATACACAGTGAAACTCCATTATACATTTTTTTTTAGGGTCCAACAAAAACACTGTATAAATTAACTATACATTAGAGCACCATTTATATATTTTTCAAAGTATCAAGAAAAAATAACTAATCAATGAAATATTACCTAGAATTTGCAGACTGAAGATACCAATGTATTAACACAATATTATACTACTGTATTTGTATTATGTCAATATAAGTAATAAACAAAGATGATGAACTTTATAAGCCATTAATATCTAAAAATGAAGATAAAATCACTATTAGCTCATCATTAAAAAGAAAATCCACATTTGCAAAACAAATCTTGATTGTTTTCTGCATCATTAAGTCAAGCTGGAGTAGTTAATTCAAGGTTTGCAAAATGTTTATTTTTTTGTTAACACTAGAACAAGGGGAAAATCTTCACAGGGGGAAACAGCAGTTAGATGTTATTTTGACCTCTCGCTGAAAGTACTAAAATAATAATGATAAAATGTTTTTAAATGCCATACACTACAAAAAATATGTAATTTATACATATTTCAAAATTTATATTTAAATTTACTTGTCAATTTATTGAATTTTTAAAATACTGTAAATATATATCGATAACCCGTTAGGAGACAATGAATTAGATCATGATACAACTACTCAAATAACTGATTAATTTTGGTATAAAAACAATTTCAAATAAACGGTTTTTGCAATTAGAAACTTATGCTAATTAAAAGAAAACACAATTCTAAAATAATTTTTTTATTTATGTACTTGTAGAATTATCCTCTTTCTAAATCCATAAATAAGAATATCCACTACTTTTTCAATATTTCATTATAAGTGTAGCAGAATAGAATACATAAAGAATTTTATTTAAAGTTTAAAATACTCCAAAATACACACGTTTAATGAATTAAATACATTAAATACAAAATTACTGTTAACTACTTTTGAGATTGACGACAAAATTCATATGTACTGAAATATTAATCTGGAACAACATAAAAAATAGCTGTCCTAACTGTTACCACCTGCAGTGAGTAATCTGAATTAACAAAAGGGAAAATAATCTGTAAAACAAATAATTTCTGTAAAGAAATGCAAGCATGAAAAGCCCTGCACCTCCTTCTTTGCAGTATTTTACTAAAGGAGTCGAAATATAATCCTGTCTACTACTCTAGTAATATGAGGGTTACTCTGAAATTTTTGAAATACGCACAGACTAGAATTTACAAAATAAAAATAATGGTTTAATTTTAAAATACAAAGTATTTTAATACAGCAGACAATTTTTTGCTAACTTACTTCAACTTGTTTAGCATAGAATAAATTATAAACAGAAGAGAAAATGGAGTTGACACGAAAACATTTACACGCTATGGTTTTCTACAATTTTAAAGCAGGATTAAATCAAGAAGAATGCTTTCAACGGTTGCAATTGGCATTTAGTGATGAATCTTCAGCTTGTGCTACTGTATTCAGATGGCTTAAAGAATATAGCAGAGGTTGCAATTTTCTTCAAAATGAAGAACTCACAGGAAGGCTGCCGTCAGCAGTAATATGTGTCTGCCATACAAAAATGTTAATTGATGATAATTGCTGTACCTATCAAATTATACAGAAGGAACAACATTGGATCCGCAGCCATACACAAGATTATTAATGAAGAATTATATATGACAAAAGTTGTTTGCCGTTGGGTTCCCCATAATCTAACTGAGCATCAAAAAGGGGAACGTTTCAGAATCAGTAAAGCTCTTAAATTGCTAAATGATGGTGGCCACCACATCATTTCTAAAATTGAAATGGATGATGAAATGTAATACCATTTTTTGATGTTTCAACATGTCAAAAAATCAAAGCATGGGTCTTTGAAGATGATCCCATGCCAACAATGGTAAAAAGACAATGCAGACTGAAAAAAGTGATGTATGCCGTTTTCTGCAGAAGTACAGGATTAGGCAAAGCCATCAATTTAGAAGGGCAGAAGACAGTAACAGCAAACTGGTATACCACTAAATATCTTCCACAAATTCTACAAAAAGTGAATATTAGGGGATTAATGCTTCCCCATGACCATGCATCTTCACATACAGCCGGATTAACAGTTGAGCTTCTTAAACAAAAACAAATTAAAGTGATAGAACATCCGCCGTATTCACCTGATCTAGCTATGTGTGACTTTTGGTTATTCTTTAATCTAAAAAACAACTTACATGGACATCGTTTTCATTCAGAAGAGATTGATGTGGCTATTAATGCATTTTTTTCATCTATTACAAGAAATGAATGGCTTGAGGCATTTAATCTGTGGAAAATTCTTCTATAAAAGTGCATTGATGCTGGAGGAGACTACTTTGAACACACCTAAAATTTTGTAAGTATAATTTTAAAAACCTAGTTGTATCTCAAAAATTTCAGAGTGACCCTAGTACATGCCTATATTTCAAAAACTAACAGATTTAGAATGTTAAATTTTAATATCAATATATGTTATCTATTTAGGAAAATTTAAAAAAATAGGATATAGTTTTTTCAAGCCAAACAAAAGTAATCAACTGACAAAAATGCTCAGGGGTCAAATGACCCCCTACTGCTGTTCTAATGGTAATGATGGCATTGCCAGACATTTTCATTTGTAAATTTCATTAAAATTTTGCAATAAAAATGTTTAAATTTTTTTACTATACCCAAGTCTAATGGTTGCAAACAACTTGTAGAATTAATAGTAAAAAAAAAAATTATATTTTGTAGAAAATCTATATTTTGTATATGTGCTGCGCATTTATTTATCCGTAAAAAGCAGAAATTAAATTTTTTTTTTTTGCTATTTCCATTGGCATAAAGCAATAGCTATGAACTTCCTTTAAAACATTTAATTTGCCTTTAAAAAATAGAGCATTTCAGTTTTGTGTTTTAAGACACAATTTACACAGCACAAAAATTCTGATATGAAATCATTAAGAAAACTTCATGTAAAAAATTTACTCTTTACTTATATGCAAAATTTATACATGTTTAAAAAATTTATAAATTATTTAGAAATTTACCAAGCTTTTACTTTTTCACCCTAAAGCTGCTACATGTAATGAAATAAATTTAATCTTTTCTTTTCAATCGATAATCTATAAAATGATTTTAAGTTTGGAAAAAAATTTCATTCAAAATGTTCTTATCTATAATAATATACTATATAATATGTACTACCGTTAAATTCCTTTGTAAATGATTTTAACAATCATTTATTGATTTAAAGATTAAAAAATCTTATATAAATAATGTTTCAAACATTATATTTTACAGTAATCCACTTTTTATTCAACAAATACACAAAGTTATTAATATTAATAAGGAAATATATTTTTATCTGAAGAATCACATTTATTTTAATAAGTATGAAATTTTTGGAACTGCAGTTGTTTAGTTTTAATTATATGACTTACAGAGGTCTGTGACCAAAAATGATTTATCAGTTGTCTTTTCAATCATAGTAATTGTCCTGACTGGAGTGAAAGTCTAACATAAAAACAACAGTAAATGATTTTTGTAGTTTAGAACCACAAATTGGAAGATGTACACTAATGCCTATAATAACAGTAGTAATAAATAGAAAGACCATACATATATAGCTTCATTAATTGGAGGGTTGGGTAAAATAATGATTCACGTGTATTAATGGAAAGTTTTTTTCAAATTAAAAGCAAATTAGATCTTAATGGTAAAGCAAAATGACTAATATTACTGCTAACAATATGGAGGACAGTAAAATAAACTGCCAATTTAAAGGCATGCAATATAATGTAAGTATATATATATATATATATATATATTATTGTCTTTATGGCTAATTCAAAGAAAGAATATCTATTTTTCTGTTATATCATGAAATTTAAAACAAAAATAGTTACACAGACATGCATATACTAACATACTTGAAATTTTCCTACAGAGAGCTAAAACTTTACAAAATATAATTACATAATAGCACTAATTTTTTTCTTAATTTAAAATAAATTGAGTATAAAAAAATGGTTTAAAGGAATTAGTCAATATTTCTTGTTAGTGAACATATACTAATATTTGCACCTTTTCTAATCATTAGATTTATGAATTAGAAAGCACAAATTTATTCCAAATTGTTTTTAGATTTTAAATATTAGTCCATTTTCTACTAAATTTGGCAACAGATGATTAGGGATTTGCTGACATATATTTGCATCTACACTCTTAAAATTAGAGTATAAGGAAATGTAATTATGTATGTATTACTGAACACAGTAATGGAAAAAATGGAAAATAACTAAACATGGAAATAATACAAGGAATGCATTTTAACCAATTAATTCTGAAACTATTATTAAACAAAAAAGATAACTTAACTGAAAAAAAAATTCTTAAAAATTAAATTGGTTGCACTATCTATTTAATGTAGTTACAACTATAAGTTAAATAAATTAAGAAAGTAAATATTTATGAAGCTCTTTATCCGTTAGATGTGGGTACTTCCACATCAAATCAGTCAATCTTCCTGAAGTTAAATCTTTGCAGTTTCTGAATTTGTTGGCAGTATAGTACAAGCAAGATGAAAACTGAAAAATCCCCTAGAGCATTGAAATTTGATTCATTCTCTTTAGTTTATCACAGTGTTCCATAAAATATATCCACAATGAAATTTCTTTAAAAAAAATAATTTTTTACTGTGAAATTTTTTTTAGCATTTTTCAATTGGAATTTTTAACTTTGAAAAAATAATATTGTATTTAACCTTTTTTCAACAATACAGTATCATTAAAAAAATAAAAATAATAATAAAAACACTGCTTTAATGACTGAGTAATTTCTGCAGCAGAATCATATTCTGTGGTGCTAAGAAGTAATTAAAAGAAGAAATTGAAAGTATAAAATTTGTTGAAGTATAAAATTTAACTTTTTGTATTTAAGATAATCATATTTTTTTCATGTAGATCAAGATTAATTTTCAAATAAAAGGTTATATTAGTGTTATTTGTTAGGCTTTATTTAGCTAAAATATCTAATAATTAAAAATTTAGTAATCAAGATAGTTCTCAATTACACACAATATTATCATTTTTTAATTTAAACTATTAAATTTAAAATTATAAAAGAAATAAATTGGTAAGGAGTTAATAAAAGAAATATCAAAGTTAGGATGAGGATAGGGAATTATGTCTCCCTGAGCTCAAAAATGAAGCTTCTCAATAAAGTTAAAAAGGAAGGTTGTAATGATAAATTTCTTAAATGTGAAAATGTTTAAAAGCAAAACTTTTTAAATGGGGCATTTTACAATTATCAATATAAGATAAAAATTGGAACAACAGAAATAAAATGTCATAAACAAGAAAACTTTTTAATCAGGAACTTCTTAAGCTGGTTCTACAGTATTTAAACAGAAATAGACCACTTTTCAACCCAGATTGCTTCTTAATGCCACACAATGAAATTATTTTACAGAAATAACTTGTTGAAATAGGTTTTTTTGTGATACTGTAGAATTACTATCCTAAAATTTGGCATAAAAGTTGACAAAAGAAAGTTAAATATATATTTAACTATATCAAAAATTACAATTTTAATATTAGAAAAAAGTCATTTAAAAATTAAAATTTAAAGAAGTTACCTCGTTAGGATATATATTTTATGAAACACCATCAAAAACTAAAGAGAATGATTCAAACTTCAACTCACTAGGTCAAATTGTTTTTGAATTATAGCCACTGAATTAAATTAACTAAACAAAATTCATAAAATTTTCAAAAATTCCTAACTTCTACAAAGATAGTAAAAAAAATAATGAGACTTAACAGTTTTCCTATTTGAGGTAAGTACATCTGGCACAACCCAATTAGAATGGTAAAGCATTGACACAAAAAATTGCTTTATCTACCAGCCAACTTTTACAAATTGACATCAATAAAACTTTTTGCAGATCAGTGGTTGGTTAGCTGACTTCTAGAGGAACAAGTAATTTTAATTAATACACATTAGCTGTATTTTTGTTTTCCCAGACAAATTGTTATTAATAAAATCTTTATGCATTTATTAGGCCATAATTCATAGCAGCTGTAAGATCGTCCATTATATCCAATCACACCTCAGACCATAAGTTTGGGTGTTCATCCAGTATGACATTCAGTAATGCACTCTGAAAGATTGTGTCTGTGTTACTGTACCGATGCACACACAGCATAAGAAAATTCATCTTCCTAAAGGTTAATGATTCTCCCCTATTCAATCCCCCCACAAATTGTTGAAATGCTACCCTCTTTTGATGAGGCATAGTTATACCATACCTAATATTTATCACTAACAGATAACTGTAAACTACTTTAAATGTTCCATGGCAGTTCCAGCAGCAATGCAGAGGGTGCTACTTAGATGATACATGCATGTTGGCAATGAAATGTTAATTATTTGCATAACATGCTATACTTAACATTAGTCAAAAATTTCAGCCCAATTGCTTTATTCATTCTCAGTTTTCTAATTTTTACAAAGAGTTACTTAATCTTAGCTCACTAGACTTTTATGGCACAATTTTTAGTAGACTTAGAACAGAAGACATTGAGTAAAAAATTTTTAAATTTTACTAAACAGTGGTAATTAGCAAATAACTCATCGGTTTAACTAAAGATCAGAATTTAGTTAATTTTTAGAAAACTTTGACAGATAGAATTGAAAAGAAAGACTACATACAAAGTGAGAAAAGAATAAATATACCTTTATTTAAACAAATATGAGCACATAACATGTTTTCTTCCATGAGAACATATTGATAACCTTGCAGAAAGATATCAGGTTTATCAAATAAAAATTAAATTGACCAGATTACTTTTTAAAAGCATAAAGCAAATAATTTTGGCAACCTCATGGCCCACATATAAAAACAGTAGAATTTCCATGGTTATAACATATTGTGGAATTTAATACAAGGCCAATTTTACTTTAACATAAATGATGACTGATAAATGTATTGAAATGGTTTATTTTCTTCTTTTTGGGCATTAAGAATTTATCTTAGACAATGATCATAAAGAAAAAATATTTTTAAAAAATAGATTAGAAACGAATAATCATACTGGAAACATTTCAAAACATTAAAATGAAAAACATGGATGCACTGTTAAATATATATAAATTTTAATTCTAAATAAAAACTGAAAACCCAAACAGAGTTTAATGGGTCTGATTTGACGTTTTCAAAATAGTGAGAATACTTAACTTCCACCATTTATTTCTTTTAAACATGAATTTATTTATGTTAAAGCTTTACAGTACCAGGAAATCATATGATTCTAAATAATAACAGGTTTATTTACTTCAACGTAATTCCCCTTTTTTATATCAAATAATATAAATGTTAGGAAAAATAGTTTAAATTTAAATTTTGGAAAACAAAACCAATTTATTATACAAACTAATATTAAAAAAATTTCATATTTACAACACTACAAAACTCATTTTTGTATAAAAATAAGTATGTATAAATGTTATGAATAAATTAGCTACCAAAGTGCTACACCTATAGTAAGCACACTTTGTAATTTTGTCTTAACTAGCTAAATATAACAACCTATACATATATAAATGTTATATGTATATAATATAAGCTATGTCTGTTAAACTTTTGTAAAAAGAAAAACATTAAACAAAATAAGATGAAAATTTTGTAATTTACCATTGATTTTCAGTAAAATACAATACAGCAAAAATGTAATTTTAAAAATAATTATTTAGAAGTAAAACTGAATACAAATGAAATTTTATTATCTTTTACTCTTACATATCACTCTATCTTTTAACCTTGCACAACACATTCATTATGTAAAAACTTAATATTAATAAATCATGTTCTGTTTGACAATCATCTCAAACATCAATAATTATACAACAAAAATATATACTTTTAAAATTGAATTAAACATATAAGTCAAATCTGTGCAGCAATGGCTAGAAGTCAAAAAAATTCTTTAAAAAAAATAATAATATAGGAAGTATTCCTCCTCAAAATAAGTGTTTTTAAGTCAATATAAAATTCATTTATTGCTCATCTTCACTAGTTGAGCATGAACTATTTGTGTTATGAGTATCTGAATGGCTATAACTATCAGAGTGAGATGCTATTGAATGAGGAGAATGAGGAAAAGAGGCATTCTTATCATAGTTAAGTATTTTACGTTGGCACTGACGAACATACTGTTGTTGGCGCAGATACATTTTTAAAACTCCTTTAACAGCGATGAAAGTTATTCCACCCTATAAAAAAATTATCATAAGTTAAAAGAATAATCACAATTCAAAAAATTTTACACTGTTTAAAATTAATGAAAACATCTGAACAGTCTGAGAGAAACAATTTCAAAGTAAATAATTTTCCAGATAAAATGAGAACTATCTTCAAATAAATTTATATGAATAAATGCTTATAAACACATATACATTATCATCAACAAATAGAGAAAAATTCGACTAGCTGCAGACATGAATAAAACAGTTTTCAAATAAAAAAGTAAAATTAAAAAACAGCTATTAAGTTATTCTTTATATATATATATATATATATATATATATATATATATATATATATATATATATATATATATATATATATATATTACATTATGTCAGGGATGGGGCCATATAGGCCATTTCCCTGTGAGCAGCCCAACACAAATTAAAATTACCCTTTGCAAAAAAGTTGTCAGTGGATAAAAAGTCAAAATTAATGCTGGCCAAGGTAGCACAAACTGTCAATGGTTTTTATTAACATATATACATATATGTAGGAATTTAGTGCAGCTCATCCTCGCAAGGTTGCACCCCCATTACTGAGTTGGGTGAGTAAAGAACAACAGAGACAGTTGGCGTCAAAGTGGAGATGGAGTTACCTGGTCGAGTCAAGGACTCCTGGCACTTGAGCTCCCTCATTTTATTAAACACTGAGTAGGGTGTATTATCCATGTTAAACTTCGAGTAGGAAGTCATATATGCCACGTCTTCAGTGTTGTCTAACTATTTGTCTTTGTGCTTAAATGTTTTCTGTGTTGATGAATTACATTAAATGTTTGTTATTGTTAATTTAGTCTGTCATCGAATTTGTCTAACAACAACCCCAGACACCGAACCCTACATATATATAAATATATATATTATATACAACCAAACTATGTTTTTTAAATGGCTTCTTTAATTACCTGAAGTTTTTAATGGTAAATGTACCTGTACCAACTTCATTTTTCCATCATATCAGTTTATTTCACTGAAAGTTTACAAATAATTTAAAAACCTTTTTCAAACTGTAAACCCCTTTTAACCTCCATTGAACACAATACAAATAGCAGATCCAGCTAAAATGTTTGCATTTACCTTCCCACTCCATGGAATGACAAGAAACAGTTCCTACTGGTAGTTTATTTGCACCATGCATCACGCTCTCCTACTAAGTTGACTGAAGAGTACAGTTACTATCATAATGATTTCACATGCACATTCCACCAAATTCATCACACATTTGAAAAAATCAGTAAAATTTCAGTTTTTTGAAACCCATGTTTTTATTTTACTTATTTCATGACATGGATAGCATAAAATTGTTATTATACTTTTTGGAAATATATTAATTTTTCAGCATAACCTCCCATATTCACAGTATCAGAACAGGTATTTATGTTGGTGTTTTCTCTTATATGCTCCAAATTTTTCCATAATGACATAGAAATTCGAGAGCGTACCTAATCTAAGTCACTCTAATTTAATAAGTGATACTCAATATAAGGTGGAAGAAAATGAAGGAAATTCAGAAATAGGGCAAGATAGTAAGGAAACAGCAGATAAAATATCGATGAGTTCTTTTTTATTAAATAAATTTTATCTATCGCCTTTAAACCCTTAGTGATCACATAGTTTTTAAGAAAACAGTAAAAAGTGCTTGATCTTTTATTTAAGAAAATTATATATAAAAAAAAGTATATGAATAATACAAGTATTCATTAATTTTTTCCCCTTGATTAAAGTTTCTTAATCAAGAAAATTTAATTTTAATATAATAAACCAGCTATCTCCAATTATATCACAAATAATCTAGTACATAAAATACTAAATAATCTGGTATGTAAAATACACAATAAATACTTTTCAAAGAATAAGAAGTGGATTGTTTTGTTTTAAATTTTTCTTGGTGCATTACTTTTGAATATTCCAGCTGAAAAATATCATGGGCAAGAGAAAAAGATTGTGAAAGCTAACTATGTAATCTGGATGGGAGTAGGAAGGATAATTAAACATCTCCATGAAAACTGTTGATTACTTTTAGAATACTAAAATTTAAATCAATGGATATTAATGATAATACTAATTGTTCTACTTGGGACTGTGAGGCCCACTGTGTCAAAACTCATTGCTCCAAAAATATTGCACCCAATGGAAAGTCTGCATGGCTGATTTTATAATAATTCTAAATCTGACTAGTTGGATTTTCTTAAAAATAATATATGAAACAACATTATCCAAGAGTATTAACATAATTACTACTAAATCATAAAAAAATATTAATGACTTAAAATGTTGCTAAATTGACACAAATCTAATTTATATACCACTAAACTTACCAGTAATGTTCGATGAGGATTATGAGGGATATGACTAAAGAAGACTCGACCAAACATAGTAGCCATAGTTGGAAGCAGCAATGCACCACAAAGTACACGAGTAGCAGACACAGGGTCAGAAAAGGTTGCAACATCAGGAAGAGGGCGATCAGAAAAACCATCCCTATCAGAATCAGATGAACGACCTAATAATTTACTAAGTCCAGGTATTCTATTCCAATATCTTCTCCAAATTTTTAGTAAGTAATCTTCCCATCGTACCATTTTCCCTAATATTAACATTATTGGAATTGTAGGTAGTCCAACTAAAAGAACAAGAGGATCAGCTTGTTCCATGGTAGTTAAGCCATCCTTGTGACCAAGAATCTAAACAAAATAAAGACATAAAAGCATATGTATAAAATAAACATAATGTCAGATAATAAAAACAAATTTTCATTGAGTATTAAAAGTTATCAATCTCAAGAAGTTTTCTGAATAACTTCCGGGGGGGTCAAGCTCTCAAGATCAGCAATTTATTTCAGAACTTATGTGGTTTTAACAGAAAAAGAAACTTTAGAAAAGAATTTTTTTTCTTCTTTTCATGGTTAAAAAAAGGTGCTTATTCAAGATAAGTAAAAACTATTTATTAATAACAAAAATTCAGGGGTTTATAAGCAGCAAAGAAAATTCCCTCTAAGATTTACAAACTTTATATGTTAAGAGTAGATATGCCAACACAGATTCAACTCTATCAGAATCAACAGCATGATTTTGGAGTTCAGCATGCTATCCACAAAATACACATATATACAATTTGCCCCATGTCAATTTAAAAGTATATGACAATGCATATGTTATTTAAACCATTAATAAAAATATAAAATAAACCAAACTTTTTCTTTTCAACTCATCTGGCAATACAGACAGATATCTTTATACCAAACACAGTTATGAAACTGTTGCTCATTTCGCACATGTATAGCTTAAGGAATGCTATGGATGTAAGTAACATTGCCTCCACTAGGTCCTCGTAACTTAGAAGCAGGGACCAAGCAGAAGACCTCCAGATTTGGCCTACCACCTTCAAAGGTACAGTGGTTGAGTACATTATGACCATAAATCTATTTTATGCGCCCAGCCGCCATTAACCCGTTCGGAACGAACGGTGCAAATATACATTTGCGCTAGATACCGATCAGGGACAAAAGCTGCACAGTTGCATCGTGGTTTTGGAACAAAATATTTACTATCAGATGCTGTTGCTAATCCATTTTCCTTTCAAAAGATTGCTCTTGTACATTAGTATTTCTCTCTGTGAGGTCAGAATAGGGTCTGTCATGTCTGTTATTTATTGCATTTTCGTGAATATAAACATAAACACATGCTAGCGGGGTGAAAAGGGTAACACGTGGTAAAGAGCCTTTTAACTCATTTTGAAGTGGTTGTTTATAGTTTCGATTCTATTTTAGGATGGGATTTTATGGGATATATTATAGCATAGGTTTTACTTTTAGAATCATTTCTGTAGCCCTGACTAAAAGACCACGTTATCTTTCTGAGGAGGAAATATCTAAAGTTATGAAAGTTATGTTGGGTGAGTAAAAAAATTTGATGATGTCATAAAATTGGAGAAATGAATGTCTGTTTGGGTCTCATTATAATTATGTGTATTATAAGAAAACCGTCAAGTAATTTCCCAAAGTGTGCACTGAAAAAGAGGGTAAAAAACTTAGAAGGAGATGTGTAGTTTGCTCAAATCACAATAAAAGAGACAATTCTTATCAATGTATAATGTTCAATGTCGGCCTCGGCACTCATCCGTGCTTTGAGATTTTTCATGCGGCTTTGAAATATTAATTATTACAATATTCTTCAAGTATTTTATAATATTACGTGTTAAATATTTTTAATGTCTTTTTATATTTTGTATCTACATTTAAGTACATTTAGTTATAGTAAAATAAAATATATCTATATTTTCATTGTTAAATAATAATTATTTTAATTAAACTTTTTTGTTATGATTGAAATTATGATATCTTTAATCATATATTTAAAATTGGTTTGATTTTTAAGTAAAGTGTACATTTTATCCATTATTATTTAATGCATACTTTCCAAAATTGATTATTAGGAGCGGGAGAAAATGCCCTGGCCTGTACACACAGTTTGCATGTAACAGCTCACGTCCCAAATGGGTTAATGAACATGGCAGAACTGTGGCTATCTTGAACCTCAAATTCACAACCCTCCAGTTATGAGATCAATGTCTTTGCACATGAGCTATCATGGCTAACAATAAACCAAACTAGTTACATATAATTACATTTGTGTTACATTTAGGTTATAAATTACATATTTAATTAATCAAATTAATAATACTAAAAACCACAGTATAATGTTATTTATTAATGGTAGATTAGAACTAGTCAAAAGTAATATCTAAGAAGCACTTAATGATGCATATATACTGCTTTTTTAGAAAAGTGTTATATATAAAAAATCAATCATCATTAAAAAATTTACATTTCTCTATACCAGAGATTCTAGTGTTTATATGCTTAAATTTGACCTAAACTCCTTTTGTTTTTCTCTGCATAGTACATAAAAATATTTCACATTTGTTACTATGGGAAAAAAAGGGGTAAGATGACAACTACTCATCACTAAATAAGCAGAAACAAGTTATTAGTCTAAACAAATAGCCAAATATATTTACTGTAAGTCAACATATAGAGTAGCTTATATAGAGGCATACGAAAATGCAAGTTCACCCTGGGTTTTTATTATTTTGGGTGAGTGACTGTGATAAGTTGCCAGTACCAAAAGAAAGAAACATTTCTTAAAGGAAAAAAAATTTAGAGTACCTTTAAATTTAAAATCATACTGTGGCAATTTAGATGTCTTTATGGTATAATGGGGTAATTTATTTCATAACTTATAGAACCGTTCTACAATTTTTATCAAAGCAAGTAAAAAATAAATTTTAAAACTGCTATTTTTTTTTTTTTTTTTTTTTTTTTTAAGTTAGTAGGTGATTTAAAAGTTTTTGCCTTAATTCCATGAAAACATCTGCTCATATTTAACTATAAATTAAACTGACAAATTTGATTACACTTGCTATCAAATAAAAAAATTTGATAAACTAATATACATACTAATACAGGAGGTTATTTATAATTATAAATAAAATTGAAGCTATAAGTTTTATTTTAAAAAATATTTTATTTAAAAAAATAAAATAAATAATAACTGACACATTTTGATTTATGAAACATAAAATGACGCAGTACAAAAATTCCTCACTGTTCAATATAGAAATTGAAAAATAAGTTCAAGAGATTTCAAAAGTAAAAATAGAAGTAAATATGGAAAGTGGAAACATAAATTCATAAATGCCAAAATAAGAAAAGGGTTATCTTGAAACTACGAAGATAAAACACTTCTTTAAAAAGACATTGTCTATCTTTAACATTATCCATATCAGCTTTATTTTATTTATTTTTTAATATTTACTTCAGGAGGCTTATGGTTTGTTAACGAAATTATTAAATGAGTAAATGTTAAAATACTATGATTAAGTGTTACTGAATTCCTATATATATATATATGTATATGAATATTCATGAAGTCCTTTATATTCCAAGATTTATATTTCTAAATATAAAATTTAAATCTGACGCAGAAAGAAAATAAGATAAATATTTAACTTTCTAAATTGAACATTCAATCTATTTAGTTTTGAGGTTAGCTACATATAAAATAATATAGTATTATAGTAATGCATATAAAAATAAGAATTTAATCATTCTAAAGATAAGAGACTAGTGAATTTTAAATAACTTTAGTATTCATATGTAATAAATCTACTATTAAATCACATGGGAGTTTCATTACACAATGATTCCTACTCATACTTAAAAACATGTAACTAAGCATATTCAAATTATTTCACTTGAAGATACACTTATAACCATGCGTTCACAATTATTAAAAGAAAATTAGAGCTAAACATTCTTTAAAACATTCTTTATCTCATAAAAAAGAGAAATATATGTGACCAATTTCACTTACAGAGGAGCAAAATTTCTAATTTCTTGATATAAAACATTGGTAATTTCTTCATTACCTTCATTATGTTTTGTTACTCATTTTTACATACCTGCATGACTGTAACAGCACCATATGTGACAGCAGTCCAATAAATGGAACCAACTACAATACCAGCAGTTGCTAGAGGGCAAACTTTGTACATTATTCTATCAGCTACGTCTAGCACAAATACTAAGCGCCCTATAAATGAAAAAGAAATTATACACTCAAAAAATAAAAGTAAATAAATTTACAGCAAAAATTGCTATTTGAAACTATTTATTTGAATAGCATTTTTATCAGTTAAAAAATGTAGGTTGGTGGTCATACATTGGTTACATGTATTTGAAGAATGAAAATCCCTTTATTTATAGACATAAATATTATAAAGAAATTAAATTATTTAATGTTTCACAAGATCTAAACAAGTTTTGAATTTCAAGAAAATTACCGTGTTATTAAGTGAGCTTATCTTCAGCAGAAATAACGATTTGCAAACTGTAAGGTTTAGAATTTCAAATTTTAGAGAATATTGCAGCTGAAAGTAAATGATGCATTTCTTTGTTGAAATTACTACTCATTATGACTTAAAAAAAAAAAAGAGAGCAAAATTTTACAAATACCTGACTTAACTTTTGTTTTATACATTTTCTTTTAATTATTAAATGAAATTTAATTTATTTTCAGCATTTTTTTAAAAATCAATTTACAAAAATATTATAGGGAGGATAAATTTTAAAAAAATTGTATGCAACTAGTTTTTCTCACACATTTGCCATTTTTTAACTCCTCCCTCACAGGAAACATCCAGAGGCTAAAATTTTGAATCATTTCAAAAATATTAAATACAACAAAATGCTAAAATAGATAAAAAAAAAAAAAAAAAAAAAAAAAAAGAAAATCTAACATGATAAAAATTATAAAGTACTATTGAAACATATACTGCTGTTTCATAATTTCAAAAGATGAAATAGCTGTTTTTTATTAACTATGAAATAGCAGTATACTATTTAATTTTGATTCAGTTTTTGCACCTTAATCCTGTTGGATTTTATATTTTTGAATTCTTTTTAAAAATAGTTTATAACTGAACAAAATTTCTTCAATATAATAAATTATAAAAATTAGCTTTGTAATATAATTTACATCATTGATTCACAACACCTTATAAATCATACTGTGCCTTAGTTTCAGGCATAAATTAAATCAAGATATATTTTTTGTAATCATATTACCTTTATGTTAACATTAAACCCTCTCCTAAAAATTTTCATCTGATAAGTTAAGTTTTTCTAACCTCTTGTGGTATGTGTGCTACATGTGGTATATATTCTATTTTTCCAATTATTTTGCTTTAACCTTTTTCAACCTAAGATACTTGCAATAAAAAGTGAAGGTTTGGTTTTGTTATGAGCATTGCAGTTCATGGTTTTACTACATGAGGGCAAATGAGACCTGGACCTACTGCTTAAAGCTTGTTTTAAGCAACTATGAACATCAATGCCATCAGCAGAATTTGAACTTGCAATCTCCATTACCAAAATGCAGCACCCGACCCATCTGGCTAAAAAGTGAAGGAAGCATTCTTAATAATAAAAAAAAGACTGAAATTTAATATGATTTTTTTGCCATGAAGAACAATTAATATTTATTTTAATAAGAGAAAAATATAATTACTAAAGGAAACTTCAAAGCTTTATTGTTTTTCCTTAGCATTTCAACAGCATGCCAAACTCTACAAGGTGACTTAATTACTAAATGAATTATCTCTTTGACTGCTGAATAAAAATGTTCATAAGAAAAACTTTATCCCCCAACTATTCCATTCGGTATGTTTACCAGAACATAATAATAAAATTGTTCATCTCTACATCAAATAGCCCTGACCCTATGGCCAATTTAAGAACCAAGGTTCATTGGGAATGAATATATAGAACTGTTAAGCAAAATAGAAGAATATGGGAATATTCTTAAATTTATAACAAGAAATATATATATAATTATTATTAAAGTATATTTACAGAATATTTTTTGCTGAGTTTTAATGTGCATTTTTACTGTGTTTATTTTGTAAATGTGCAAAAAACATTAATTAAAAATCATATTAAAAATAAAAGCAACTAAACAATATTTAACATGTAATTGTAATAAATTAGATAAATATCTTTAACCCTTTTTATCTCACAGCAGCCAGAGTTAGCTAACAGTTCTGAGAGCCATAATAGTCCAAGCCATCTAAGAAAACTTCTTTTCCCTTAGAAGCATGACTACTGATGTCTGTGGATAACAATGATAATGGATTCCTGGAACAGGGAGTGTTCCTCATTTGTTTACAAAAGAGTAAGAAATATGTACTCACTGTAAAGAATACAGTGTCAGACTGATGATGAACAATTAAGACTGGTATTGGAAGAACAATTAAGACTAAGTTTTGGCTATTAAGCTGGTAACCTGAGAACACTTAAAATTTAAATATACAAGTTTTAAAAAATTAAATTATTTTTACATATTTTGCACAATACTATTTATAAAAAAATAAAAATTCT
Organism: Pardosa pseudoannulata; assembly: GCA_032207245.1. Lineage (NCBI taxonomy): Eukaryota > Metazoa > Arthropoda > Arachnida > Araneae > Lycosidae > Pardosa > Pardosa pseudoannulata. The sequence goes on along the minus strand of CM063508.1, from coordinate 63,914,662 downwards.
AGAACTAGGTTGGATCAGTTACTCTAATATGCTCATTTACAACAAATTGTTGCAATAAAAGCTAATCTTAAATTAGCAGTTTTACTAGCAGACCTGCCAACCCCCAGAAGTTTAAAATTCTACAATAACTCATCATGTTAATCAATTGATGTAACAATCTTATACCATAATAAAAAAATATTGTATAACAGAAAACCAAATTATATAATATTTCATTTTTATATATGCTTAGTTTTGTACAATATCCAAGAAACAGGATACAAAAACACTGAAAAGTAAATATTTATAATTGTTTCTTTTGTACTACATTTACTGTTGTAGATTTGGCTTTGTTTGAAAAATTAGAATCAAAGGCTTGTTTCAAATATGGTCCCTGATACTTTAATTTACAAATCAAGTTTTCAATTGCTTTATTTGTTATTGATGAATGAAAATGCGAGGTTATTTTTGTGACATAGCTAAAATTTTAATTACACTTTGCATCACCTTTGTGGAATTGTTAAGATTAATAACATGAAATCTAACAGTTTCTAATATTTAAAATATCTATCACTGTTTTTTATTTGTCCAATCAAATGCCCCTAAGTATTGATATGTCCTTCTTCAAGAATTGCAATAAGGATTTTGTCTTGTTACAAACTGCAAAATTCTGATTGTCTGATGAATGAACTCACCTTTAGGGTAGCTCGTGGGGGATTTCCCAAGAGCAGAGCGCTGTGACCAGTGGTCTATTATACCCATGATTGCCTGATAGTATTGGTATTAACTAGTCCCAACTAGGAAAAACTTCATTTTATTGTCACAAAATTCGGTGCAAATGGAAAGGTTTAATGTTTCTTACTTCAAAAACCTGGTAACTTTTGCCCTGAAAACCTAGAAAATTATCTAAAATCTGATATTACTGGGTTAAACCTAGAGAGTTGGCAGGTCTGAACTAGGATTCTATAATTGAAAAAAGGCAACAAGTTTAAAAATAGTTAAATAAGGAAAAAAATAATTGATAGATAGAAACAAAAATGACAAAATCATTCAAATCATATGTTATAATAAATAATTTCCAATGATTTCATGAGACTAAAACTATTAGTTAATTTCTGGGCTATTGCTATATTTCAGGGGGGGGAGGCATGAGATCAATGAGACACAAAGCAACTTTTTGTAATGTAAAGAACTACACTCCCAGTTTTCTCAATATAAAGGCAGCACACTACAGCTACTCCCTCATTGTCACTCACATGACCTAGAACAGATATGAAAATGGAAAGTTCAGCCTGAATCATATTATCAATTCCCCAAACAAATATTTGCCTTTAAGATATAATATAACATCCATTTTCAGGCTAACTGCTAAGATGAACAACATTCATACAGCATCCAACCACAAGCAAATACAACTTTGCGACAATGATTTATTTGAATTTACCATATTTCCTATAGATATTATTAGCCTACGAGAATCATATCACTAACAAGAGCCATATGCATTTCTATGGCTACCCTAACTGCATATTAACCAAGCTAGAAACATGTGGTTTGATCATATCATATAAAAACTTCTAGATCAATAGTTTTATGAATATAGGAATATTTTATGAAACTTAATATTCATATTAAAACTGCATTTTTTAGAAGCCATAACAGTTTAATTTGATAAGAGTTGAAATAAAGAAAAAAAAAGTAGATGAAATAGCATATCTTACCAAAAGGTGGGAAAACTAAAATATATTCTTCTTTGCAAGCTGGACAAGAAACTGCAGCAGAACTATTTCCTTTTTGCTTTTCATCTATCCACCTTTGAAGACAAGTCTGATGGACCCATTTAGAAAACCCACGACATTTGCATGGTTGAACCCATTCAGCATCTTTATCATCATCAGGAGTGCCAAAACAAACCCAACAATTGATCTTATAGTAGCTAGAAACATGTTGAATATTGTTATTTTTTCAGTATTAAAAGTATACTAATAGGTATACAAAATATTGTAGCAATTTCTTTTTAAAATATTACTGATTATGATTTTACCAGTATTAATCATCTAAAAGTTATTTTCTAACTGAACAGCTAAACAGAAAGTTAACATAAAACAAAACTATGGAGCAATAATGTCATGTATTTACTATAACCAATATACCTTACAAGATATATCTATACAAATTGAGCTATTCTGTTGCATATTTATGAAAAAATAAATTAAATAAAAATTATTGCTTTTAATTTTTACCTCATATATATATCAGTAATATACATTCACTAATGGTAAGGGTTACAGACACTTACCTTAATAGAATAAAATATTAACCCTGTTTAAGCAATACTATAGAATTCTTAGAGCTTTAAATTTAGTGTTCATACAAAGTAGGAAATATGGTGAGAGGAAAGAGCTTATTATTTATTTTTTTTTAATGTGTAGTTACACATCGGTACTCTTTCTAGCTCATAAGATTAGACGATTCTAATGATTTTTGGTTGCAAGTACACGCACCCTAATTTAAATACGTATTAATTTGTAATCCCTATAAAATGTTGACTATAGTTTCTTGGAGAAGAAAGCTGCATTTCTCCATATTCCCTTATCTTTACACCCTAGAAACACTCTAAATTTTGCCTTCTCAACACTCTTAGGAAAGATATTTACCTCATCAGGTATAATAGCAGTGAAACATTAGAAGTAATATTGCAACTGAAAAGCAGGAAATAATAGAGCCTGACTCATTATAAAAAAATTTGTATCATTTACATTTTGTGCATAATAATCATTAATCTTGATAATTTTATTAGATTAAAAGTACATTCGAACTTCCAGGGGATCCTAAAAAATATTCGACTTATCCGAAGTTTGAGTTATCGAAGTTACCTCCCATTCCTCTCTATTGGCACTTAAGATGGGTCAACATGGTTTAAATGGCTTGATATATGCCATAATACTATAGTTGTAAGCATTTCAATTTTTAATAGCCTATGTAAAACAGCAAGAGAAGAATGGGGTCAAAAGATTTATTAAAACTCACAAAATTTGACCTCAATACATATTAATTAGTATACATACCATGTAAATCTCATTTGAAAAAAGCAGTTTTTGTTGTTTGCATTTTTTAAGGTTGTTGGAATTCACAAGGTCACCTAATTTTTGAACACAGTTAAATAGGATGTGGACAATGGAGGGGAGGGGGGGAAGGGCATTCCAAGAATGTGTGAAGTAAGTAGATGCCATTGCAATTCACAGAAGGAAGACACGAGTGGACTCGCATTCGAAGTTTTGAACTGAATTGTGTTTTTTACCGGGAAAATCTATCACAAAAACTTCGACTTAGAAGATGTTCACTTCGAGTTATCGAGACAGTTTTTAATAGAAAAATATAGAAATGATTCAGGACTTGAGTAAAAGTTCGAGTTAGCGATTATTCAACTTATAGGAAGTCGAGTTATTGAAGTTCGACTGTATATGTGATAATAGAAGAAAAACCTGTATACTCAAGATGACACATCCTTGAGATATAAATATTAATAATACATGCAACCTCCTCAATTAAAATAAATTTTGAATGCAGCTAGTCAAGTCTTTTAGGTTGGACTAGCCTAAGTTAGACATTTTTTGTCAGCTACAGAATTCTTTAAATAGATGGTAACTCCAAGCCAAATTTTCAGAAATGAAATGGTTTTCTATGTCTGAATAAATACCCTAAATATTAAAACACTTTTTAGACCTGATGCTCACAAAGTAACTAGGGCTAATTTACATAATAAAAAAACTCCCAATAAATAACACAAACATAACACTACCTTTTACAAGAATAGGGAAAAAAATGCTTCATTTTAAACTTCATATAAATTATTACTTATTTCCAGTTTCAGTTAATGAAACATTATGTAACCTCGAGGGACTTTTAAAATTCTTAATGCAATTAATTTTCTTAACCTTTTCCCAGTTAGTATCAACTATTTTCTTTCTGATGAAGCGGCATAGGATGTCGCAAGTATGAAAATTAATCTCTTGATGAAAAGAAATGAACGCACTCAAACAATGTTCACAAAAAATAACACCCGTACTCTTCTGTATGACACAAACATTTTTGGTTTTGGGGGATTGTTTACATATCATCTGATGAGTTGATATGTAAACAATCGTCAAAGAAAACATTTAAATGACTGTCTATATTAATGGATAATTTTCATCTAAAAACATATAGATGTGGTGATTTGAATAATTATTACTGCAGTCTAGAAACAGGCATACAAAAATCATACCTGTCATTTACATTAGAAGATTCATCATGTACATTTAATTCGTCGGTATTTGTCGAAACACTTACAGCGTTACTTTCATCAGTCATTTTACATACCCTTTAATTATTTATACATAAGATTGTAATAGAACTGTTAGTAGCTGAAAACAAAGAAAATTAATATACTGTTGTTGAGAAATTAAAATATATCTCAAGCCCGATCAAACAAGGAAATAAACAGCCTACGTTCGATAAAGAACATGGAATACGCAAATGAACCATGTATGTCACATTTTAACTTGCCATATTAGTTGCCATATGTTTCTATATGAGTATTTTGAGGCATAAATTTATTAAATGTAAAACCAGCAATTTTAATGAATTTAAAAGATAAAAATTTAACAGCTATATGACTTTTTTAATTTTCTAAAAATATACTTTCAGCTTGGTTTGAAATATAAAAATAAAATTTCCATTTTAACTTCTTTAGAAAAATGACATTTTATAAAATTTAATCTGATGTAGTTTAAAAATAATGGAATATTTTTCATCATTTTAATATTTATAATATTAATTTTCTACTTATTTTGAGCATTGATTGAAATGTCGTAATAATAAGCAGAGAAACATCTTGCTCTTTTGGCAACCGTGCGTAGTAAAAGAAAATGTTACCGTCGTTTGGTTTCGATGCTGCAGTGCGCATTACACAGGACGGTCGAACACGGTTGTCGTCGGTTGTGAGAGACGTGCTAAGACCAGCTGAAGTAAAATAAATAAATACGCAATCAAGTTGGCCGTCTGATGGATGATTACAATTTCGGTGTAAATTCGAGCGTTGCAGCTTTATCTCCGGTTGATTTTCAAACAAATTCTGGTAGCACATCTCTGTTTTTTCCGAGCGAGCCGGTCGCGCATACGATGCAAGATGATCTGCTGCTTGATAAATCCGCCGGCAAACAACTTCAGCAGCTGTCTCCTTCCAATGATAACAATACAAACGGAGACCAAAATTCGGATGACTATTCTCTGAGGAATAAGAAAAATGAAGAATCGGAAACTGACGATGTCCAGAACGAGAAAAAAAATTTGGACTCATCCTCTTCAGGGACTACAAGTTCACCTTTACAGCTTGGTTTCTCGGAATCATCGAATACAATAAATATCACATCAACTACTCCGAGTTTCTGGTCTACGGTAGGTACAGATGATACTTTTGTTCAAGGAATACCAGCCATGAATGGCTCACTACCGTTCCAAAACTTTGCAACATCAACAAACCCAATTTTAAATACCAACATGGGACCTCAGTTAAATCTCTCACAGCAGCCTACACCTCAGAGGCGTGCAATTACCGGTGCTCACAACTTTCCTCAAAACAGGCATCAGCCACAACCTAATTTATTTAAGGCTTACACAAATTGGAGTAGTCCTCATCAGACAGCATGGTCAACTCCTCAGACTCCTAATGCCCTGTCTACATGGAATGCAGTCAACATCACAAATCATAAAAGGTCCGTGCCAAATATGAGTCCCATCTCACCTCTGAAGAAGACCCAAACGAATGTTGGCCAACATTCTATGGTTATATCGCCGTCCAAATTTCGTCGGAGTACATCTATGCCTGTTGGTAAACCCTTTCCTCATGGGCTTGGAACAAATACTAACTACGACATAGCCGGCGATGACAGTAGGGATGGAAATGTGATCTTACCTTTCCAGGTAAATTAAAAATTTTTTTATAGTAGATAATCCTTCCAAGCTGAATACTTTATTATTTCCCCCCTTTTCCTAGTTTTGTAGTTCTCACACTTAAGAACCCCCCCCCCTCCAAACTAAATTATGTAAGGAGTATTTGTGCTATTTAAATTGTTTATGGGAATGTTTTGAGAACAAATTAGTTTAGATTTTTCTGTTAATATTTTTGTTCTATAAACACCCATAGTTTTGTTTTGTTTTCGGTGGCTTGCAGAATGATTGGATGTAACGTAAACCATAGATACTTTTTAGAATTATTATTTTCTGTTCATACTTTTTAGAACTATTATTTTCTATTTAATAGTTTAGCTTTGTAATGTGCATTGCTTAAATGTAACAATTCTTAGATGAATTTTTCATAGTTTTATTGAATTATAATATGTAGTTATTAACTAAAATTTTATCATCTGAAGTTGTGCATGTATATTAATTTTGTAGCTGTTCTTATACATGAATTTTGGTCATACTTTTTAATATTGATTAATACACATACTTTCAGCATGCATTAGAAAATTATAATTTTTCTTTGCTAATGAGCTGTTGTATCAAAATAAATAAATCTATTCAAGACTTAAATATCTGCCTGTATATAATGTATAATTTATATTTTATTAATTCATCTTTCCTGTTTCACTGTCATATACTTTATATGCTATTATTTTAAATGTGTTAATACTACACAAAGATAAACTTCTATTTTTATTAACACTTTTGTAAATTTACTATTTAAACAATTTATTTTAATTAAAAAATATATTTTTATGTTGTTTATTTTAAGTAAATTAGTACTAAAACTATTTCAAACTCATAGAAGTTTAACATTATTTATAAGTTAAAACTTAGGTTTTATATTAAGTAATTAAAATAAAGTTTACAAATGAGGCAAATCTTTTAGTTTACATTAATAATATTAGCTGAAATATACAATATTGATTGATGTATGGGCTATTCTTATTGTAGAGCAGAATAATAAATTCCTTCCAATACAAAAGGAATAACTATGTTACTAGATCAATAGAATATACAATTTTCAGACTTCTAGTTATATAATTTTTTAATGTATTAACTTTTAGTTGTTTATAAATTGTTAAAGCACCTCTTACTTCTCCCCCTGCGATAAATAAATAAATGAAATAGCTTTTATACGTCAGTACAGCAAGTAACTATTGATCAGCATTATTCTGAGTTAAATAATTTCTTTAAATAATGCTAAAATTATTGTATAACAATGAATAAAAGTTTAGTTAGGTGTATTTTTCCATTGTATGCTTCTCATAGTATTGGTTTTATTAAGACAATATATAAACTTGTAAATAAAACATTATAAAAAAAATCTGTAAATTTCATATGTGAAGTTATATTTTTATTGTTTCAGTTTTAGGATTTGATTTAAATTAATAATCAATAATGTGTAATACAATAATGTGTAATCATAAGTCTGACTTTTCCAGAAATTATAATAATAATAATAATTCAGTATAATAGTATATACTAGAAGCAGTTAGTTTAAACAGTTGTTTTCACTTTTACTATGATTTTCTTAATAATTATTTTTGCTGATAGAATAATAACTTCTACAAAACTTTATATATAAACATACACCTTAAATTATCTAAAATATTTAATGTAGGAAAAATATTTTTTTAAATTCATATAATAAGCATACCATCATTCTTAAATTGAGAGTTTATGGTTATGTAGAATATTTAATACATATGCATGGTATTTTCTCAATGTATAATTTGTAATTTACATACGTATTTCCTATTAACTGATATAGTTTCTATTTGTCTTAAATGTATTTAATCAGAACATTTAGAAATATATATTTTTAAAGTGTAATTTATTTCATCAATATTTTTTATCGAATTCTTATTTTTGTAATAGTGATGACTACTTTTTAAGCTTGTTTCATGCTTTAAAAGCTCTCAAATTATAGTTGATAAATTATACATCAAACAAACTTTAAATTTGAGAATTTATTTTGAAAGATTGTTTACTAAAGAAGCAAAATATTACTCTCAATGAAATGCACAAATACTGAAAGGAACCACTGAAGGGGAAAAAAAAAAAAAAAGAGCTGACTGATGAAAGTGTAAATTTTTGAGGTTTTACGCATTGTAATATTTGTTAATAATTTTTAATTCTTGAAATGTTTATCTTTATAGTGATTATATAAGTGTCTATTAAAACCTCTAAACAATGTGTTAAATTATGCTTATGTTGAAATTTAAACTTGTTATTTTACCATATGTGGAAATTACTATTCTGTATATTTAACAATATATTTTTATTTCATTCAATGTTCAATGCTTTATCGCTTTAATTTTAAAAAAATTTTTAATTTTTAGTCATTATATAGCACATAAATTTAGCATATCAAAAAAGTAGTTTAGCACTAGTGTAGTATATATGAGATGTGATTATCATAATTTTTTATATTCAGATATAATTTAAAACACAGTTCAAAAATTTTAATGTAGGATAGATAAAAAAATATTCTACAGGTTATGAAGACTGAATATTGTATCGTGTGATATTTCCTCATGATTGGCTCAAATTTAAGCATATATAAATTATATAAAATATATAGTAGATTTGATTAGTTTAAATTTAAAATCATTAATAGTTAGACATCATTTGGATAATAGTACTCATTAATTATTACTTAGAGGATTCAAATCACTATTCAATAATTATTAAATATATTGTATATCTGTTTGCTAAAGTTTAACTATTTGATATTAAGATAAAAATTCATTATAAATTTTGGCATGTTTGGTTGAAATTAGGATTATAAATTGATTTAATTTTCGCCTTATTAACTATTGTTTAGTGTGCATTAGAGAAAGTCATCATATCTTGTTCTTATGATATGGTCAAATTTAAATAATTTAATTTCAAATCTTTCGAAAAGAAGTATTGAAACTGTTAACGTCATAAAGCATCGTAAATAACACTAAGGAAACCCTAAAGTAAGTTGCATCTTACTCTGAAATATTTTATTCCTATCCATCGTCTCCAAATCCCCCCCCCTTCCTCCCATTTTGTGTGTGATTATAAGTGAGCCATTGAGTGATTGATGTTTTTATAAGTATGCATATCATTTATACTTTCCCGTTTGTTATACCGATATTTATTTTCTTGAGCTGGTACGAAGTAATTATCGTTTAGTAGATTCGTGTGCATGTACCCTTCTCGTCTTTGTGGAGTTGCAACGAAACGCATTACTTATTGTTTCAACCAGTATCTCTTCCATTCACAAACACGACCCAATCTTTCCCGCAGATACCTTACAGCCGCCTGCCTTTACTCACTGCAGATCGATATAGCGGGGGATAAAACTCGATGCTCTCTCCTCACATCCTCTACAACTGCCCTGGCCAACCGGAGGCGTACTGGGGAACTTGCGGCACATAAACCTAATCCTCATTAAACTGAATATGGGCTTATAGTGTTCGAGAGGCGCCATTTTTAGTTTTTTAAACACCTTTGTATTAAATTGATTCTACTAATTAAGGGACCGAAACGATGGTATTTTGGTTTTGTCGTTTAGTTAAATATAATGATAACAATTTGAGTGTAGCCATAGTTTCCTTTTTAAAAGATAGAATCTTCTGCATATACTTTAATTCTCATGAAATATTTCTTGCATTTTCCATCATTTTAACAGTTTTCTAATCGCCTACACCATAGAAATGTTCTGACAGCACCGTATAAGGAAGTTATAGTAAAAATAAACCTGTTCAAAACTTTTTCTTCATCAAAAAATATCCAAATCGAGTAGTTACTTCCAGGAATATTTCTCGTAATTAGCGAATAAGCACTGTTAAGAAACGTGTTAATAACAATAATGTATGAATGGTACTATTTATAAAAAAGAAAAGAGAAATAAAGGACTATTGAGGAATTTCACTTTTTTCCCGTGTGTATATATGTTAATGGGACGAACAGAGACATTTATTTTGACAACAGCTAACTGCATGCAATACTTGCTTGTATTTATTGAATAAAGATATCAGAAACCGTATTCCTATACTTCTCTTGCTATGATGGATTTCTAAACAGACTACAGGCTTTAAAACAATATTAAAAAGTAGTCTTCAGTGTGCTATTTTTTTTCAAGCTGTCACCAAATTTTTACTAAATTTCTTTATGAGAACTTATTTTACGTTTACAAATAAGTTTCATTTGAGGTTTCAAAATGTAATGAATTATCAATTTTATTATTATTATTATCACTATTGGTAAAGCTTTAAAATGACTTTAATTGGTGGCTGCTTGTTGCGCACTGTTTATTCACAATAATTAATTTTTAACTTCGAATAATTAACATTTTGAAATAATTTCTTTATCATAGTTAATTCACGTAACAACTGCAGGTTGTAGCCTCATATTACCCCTACATTTTTATGCGTCTTTCAGCTATAAATTTATATTTTAGAGTATCCCTATAAAAGTGAAATTAGAATATTTTGTAACAGATTGTTCGAGATTTTTTTATTTCCGGAAGAAATGGAGCAAAGATAAGAGAAGAAAAAGATGATTGTTACAATCCAGTTAAGATCTATCGCTTCGGTGACTTTTTAGCAGCATTTCTCGTGCAAGGCTTTTGTTATTTTTAACCTGTACCATCTGCTACTTCTTTCCTTTAAGAACAAGAAAGAGAAAGAGCTGCATTTTTAAAGCTTCTCAGGCAAGCAAATGTAATTTGGAGAAGTATATCTGTACTCTTCCGATCCAATTTAGGATAGATAATTTGTTTTTATTACAGGGGTAAAAACAAATAACGTACGGAGACGTACGTTAAAAACGTACAAAGGTTACACGGTGTTTCAATAAAATCTTTCTGTTGTAGATTTTTCCCCCTCAATTTTCTCTCATTATCACTTTATATATGTGCTTATTGCAATTTGCAGTTTTTTCATGTTTTTCACCTTTTTTTTTTCTTAAACCTTAATTGGTATACATTTTTGTCTTCTAGTTTCTGAAATCTGCTGACTTGTATCTTCAAATATTTCTTCTGAAAATTCAAACCAATCATTCTGCTTTTTCCCTCTCGGTTTTCAGTAATCATCACTTTATGTATGTGTTGCCGTAAACACTTTATTTCCAGCTTGTAATAGAATTCTCTTTTCCCTGTTTTGAATGTAATCAGTCAAAATTTATGTCTTCTAGTTTTTTAAATTTTATTTTCAAATTTTTCTTCTGAAAATTCAAGTTAATTATGTTATTGTAATGCATGTCGCATTATAACTTTTATCTCTTCAACTGCAGTATTTTTATATGCATTTTTCCTTAGCGTGAGTCCATTTTTCCATGTATGTAAAGATATCTTCTAACAATTAATGTGTAATGAAAAGCTGTTTTAAAGTTTAGACAGTAAAAATTCAAAATACTACGTCACGACTTTAAAATCAAAATAATGTTACTATTTTATGTTTACAGATTTTTCTGTAATTTTTAATGTAGTATGGCATAGTCTTGTTAATGTAGTATGTTTCGTAATTTTTCTTACGTTATACATTTAAAAAAATTTTCTCTTGTCATGTTTCAAAACTGATTATAATATCTGCCAATATTCCTCACAGGTTAGTTTACACTTTATCTCTGGAAGTCATCTCAAGTTTTCAAAAAGCTACGTTGAATTCTATAAATAAGAAATAGTTCTTCGTAGTTCAGTTCTGATGTTTTGATCGCGAAAGAACCAATTTCAAATTCGCCTGCTTTATATGGCAAAGGTTTGTTTTCCGGCTATAAAATAATATTGAAGGGAAAAACATATTTACGGATTGCATCCAACATTTAAAGGGGAAAAGAAATATCTGCGTGAAGACAACAAAATAGGGTTTTGGTGTTTGAATAATTAAGTTATTGCAAATTCTATGTTATCCATTATACAGTATTCGCAAGTTAATTCAGACAATACATTTAACTGCAGAAATTTGTAAATGTGTAAATATACAATTAACGCAAATATAATGCTTTGTTATATTTGCGTTTATTGTATATTTACACGTGCAGCAACCGAAATATTTTAAGATGTCTTTCCACAGAATGGCTTCACACCATCTTTTGTTTAAAGTTATATTATTTTTTATCTAGAATCTTATTTTGCTTTATTTTATTTTTTAACTAAACGTTTGACTGAAATTTGAATGAATTTCGCAAACATATATGACGGCATGACTTAAAACATAAATCTTTTATGTTTTAATACATAAATGTTGTTTTCTTTACAGGAAGAATTTTTTCTGTGCTTTTTTTCACATAGTGTAATACAATAAAAAATCTTTTATGAAACCCATGAAAAAGTAGTTTATTGGAATTATAGTTAGAATATTAATTTTGAAATGTTGCTTTAAAAGTTTTAAATGCACACATAATTTTCATAAATGCTAGAAATTTGATAGAATCTAACGTTAAAAGTTAGTTAATAATATATATTATCATTGTTATTTATTATTTAAAATGGATCTGTCAGATAAAAGCATTTAAAGAAACATTTTATCATACAGGAACTTTTAAAAGTTTAAATATTGTTTATTTCTAAATTTTCGTTAGTCATAAAAATAATGTCTCTGACTGAATATTTTATGAAATATGTATTTAAAATGTTAATTTAAAAATAATTTTCATTATTCCAAAACATAAATCTTGAAGATTAACAAGCCTTTTTTGTTCAATTAAAATATGCAATCCCTCTGAATCTTATAAATATTTTGTAATGACTACTTCTTTTTAATATTTTCTCATTTGTCATTTCTATATTTCTTAGAGTAAATAAATAGTTACTGATAATTTGAAAAATTTTAATTGGAAACTCTAAACATTAACGTATTAATAAAGGAATACTTGTAATTTCGAATTTTAATGGTTTGCTTTTTTTCCAATAGATGCATTTTGCTAATTACATACGCATTCTGAGATATGTTGTTATAAAATAAAATTGAATCTTTACGTATATTTTCTTTAATTGTATAATCCCCGTTATTCTTTCTTATTTCTTTTCGCCGTAACTTAAAAAAATTTTTTCTTATTGAAAGAGAGATTAGTGACCAGTGTGTAGCTCTTATTAGTTGCTTAATAGGTGTTAATTCGTACCTCAAGAATGTTTAACATTTTTCGAATACAGTAAAAGCATTAAAGTTTGACGACTGTACAAAGGAATAGTTTTCCAGTTAAAGGATGGTAGACATTACAAAGCGTTTTTATAACTTATTAAACGGAGTTATGAAACGCTTGATACATATACAGAATGTCTACTGTTGGGAAAATTAGTTGCATACAACGATTTTTTTTTAAATTTATTCTGACTCTCCATCACGGTTTTGTAAATCGACTTATTTTAATTTAAAAAAAGTCTTAAAACAAGTTAAATTAGATTTAATAGTTAAAATGGAAAAACACTTAAGATAAACAAAAAAAGAAAATGTGAATTTACATATTGATATTTTCCTGTTCCGATTCACTTTTTGTCTCATCAATAGTATTTTTCAACAAGGAAAGACATCATAAGATTATCATTTAAATTATAATTTTTTACTTTATTTTTTTAACATTAGATTGTTTGAATATTTTTATACCTTATTAAAAGAAGTTCTTTGCTTCTCTGCAATACGCACACATACACATATATATTATATATGTAATGTTTTTTTAAGGTTTTTTAATAATAAAATATATTGAAGAAATTCTTCGAAAGTTCTTTCCAGATTGTCAGGGAATGAACTTTTAGAAATTCAGTAGACACCCTGATATAAATTAAAGTACGAGTAAATTAATCACATAAAGTTAATGATTTAATGTCTTAAATTCGGGTAAAATTTTTAAAAGAAATTATTTTTCATGATAATTTTGTTAATTTAAAAAAAAAGATTTTCCTTGCCACTTAATTTTTTACTGGCATAAAAATATTAAACACTCCTAATGTATATCAAAATAATTCTAGACTTTCGTTTTAAATTTAATTTTATCTTATTAAAACTCAATTTTAATTTAGAGGAGTCTGAATTTTTTGGAAAATGAAAAGCACAGGCATAAGAATATTTCACATAAAAGTAACCATTCAATCTATCAAATGAATAACACCCCAAACTGTAAATATATATATATATATATATATATATATATATATATATATATATATATAAGCAAGCAATAATAAGGCAAAAATGAAAAAAAAAGTTGAAAAATAATTCCCAAGGATTAGGACTAATTTAAAAATTAACAAATTATTATAAAAAATTAAATTAAAAAAATTATCCGACTTTAAAGAAATAAAGTGGGATTTATTTAGTCATACAATAATTTATGTGTACAAAGTTTCATAACTCTTAAGTTAATAATTTCGAAACACGTTTTGTAACATCCACTGTCTTCTTAGGTGGCAAAGTATCTTACGAGAGTTAAAAATCTTCATTATAACAATAGACTTTTTAAATTCATCATAAAATAAAATGTTCTGCTCCTTTTAGCACTTATGCTTTATAAGTTCTATAATAATGCTTTGATTTTTAAAAAAAAAAATTTAATTTTTGTCAAAGTAATATATTTTCAGTAATAACATAAAAATGTACAAAGTAAAAAATTGCAAATCCCTTACCTGCATGTTAACATTTGAAGTAAGTATATTATAAATTAATTTTTTTAATTCAATTTAAGTACACTGTTTTGTTTTGCTAACCAAAACTTAAGAGCTATTTAATAACGATAAAAAATGAAAAAATTAATCTGTTAAGAAATTGGAAATTTAAATAAAAATTTAGCCTTTATGATGCTATAAAATAAAATAAACTGGTACCATTATTGTTCAAGTTCACTGGATAAAAAATGATAATTAGATGTAAAAATAGTTTCTAATTTACAAATTTCAAGTTATTTTGCTGCTGGCCTTTGGTACTGGAGTTCGTGGGTTCGAATCCCACTGGGACATGGATGTTCGGAATCGGCTTTAAGCTGTAGGTCCCGGTCTCATTAGCTCTCGTGTTGCAAAAAGTAGACCGCAGCACTCCAAACCAAACCAAACCAAGTTATTTTGCGGGTAACTTGGGTTTTTTTCGCTTAGTATATATATTTTATATATTATTTAAAATGTCTTATTACTAAATTATTTTATTCTTATAATAAAGTTAGACCCTTATTGATTTAGATCATCAATAAGGGTGTTCTAAACAAAGAAGATATTATTTTACAGTGTGTCAAAAATTGGCTTATTAATAAAAGCTTTTCAGCTCGAAAGCTACTATGTTGAAATTCATCCTACTATTTTGCTCATAAAGAATGTAATTGTAAATGGTTAGCTATGCAACATATAGTGTGTTTAAATCGTTCCTATTCCTCTGTGTTTTGTTGCAGTATCTTAGCAATGATGCTATTAACCACAAGACATTCACACGTTTGCGACTTCTATTTTGGGGACATTTCTCTACAAATCTACCTTCCTCTTTATCGATGTGTCGTAGTTTTGCATTGCGTGTATCGCGCACGCTTCCAGATCTTGGCAGTCGGCCAAAAGAGGTAAGAACGCAATCAGCTGAGTTTTGAATTAGTTAAGGTCGAGGAAGGGATGATTAGAATGCAGCCAGTTAGTAAGAGATTTTAATAGTTTGAATCGTAAGAAAAACCATTATTTTGGGCTACTCATTATAGAAACAGAATAATTGCTTGAATTTTTCAGATATTTTGTCGTGTTGTAATATCTACGATTTCTATAATACTGCAGAACCCTTTTGCAGAAATTTTTTCGAAGGGAGATTTAAATTTGCTAATCGTAAGGAGCATGGTTTTATTTATGTGCATGTGTGTAAGCAGGATAACTGTATAACGCAGATAATTTGATCAATAAAGCATATTATTTCTAATATATATGTTACATTGTTGATTACAAATAATCGCCAATAAAGTACCTCGTATTTTAGGGATTGTTAACTACAAATTAGCTCTATCTGACTGCTAAGACCGGGCAGACGTCTTCTTTATACTAGGCCATGTCTCTTCATACCATTAACGTCTGTATAATTTCATGCATAATTATATATTTAACAACTATATAATTATCTTTTCCTATACAGACATTGACAAAAATTGCATGTATCTATCTTAAAGCTGCACAATTATGCTCCCAACCATTAACTTGGATTTTTAGCAATGCGTTCGCTCTCATGATGGTTGTAAATCTAATCTAAAGTCACTTATAGCTTTATCAAAAGTATTTCACCTTCTTCTAATTCAAACTATTTTAGACTTCCATTTAATTGTATCCGCAATATTGTGGCCAATTTAGAACATTACTTTTTCTTCCGCTTCAGCTAACTTTTATCTGTATTTTGGTGTTGCCAACCTACGCTATACACAACCCCGCATAAATAACACAGACTTTGATGTCACACGCGTTAGTATACTATATATATATATATATATATATATATATATATATATATATATATATGCGTGTGTTTGTGTTTAGAACCTAGTAAAATTGTATTTTATCCTGTTCAGGAACTTATTTTCGTATCTATAGGAAAAATGTAAATTCGCTATCCTCCTCTTTTTTTTTTTTCAACCTTTTTTATGTATATTTCTCCTGTCTCCCAATTTATCGTAATGTACAGTATATTCTTACATCATCCCATCGTTGTCAGCATGCATTTTTCTTGCCAGAATCAATATGTGATGACACATATTAGTGACTCAATTGCTCCGCATCCCAGTCGTTCCCTAAATCTCTTTCTCTCTCACTTACTGTCACATTCCCGAATGCTGATGTTCCCCTTTCCTTTTAAGAAAGTAGTAATATCCGTTGCTTGGCATTATGTAGTAGGCGTTTAGATTTTATTTGGCTCAGTGTTGTAATAAATTCGCTCATCATTAAGTAGTTTAGGCTATTGTTTTTGATCTAATTTAAGAGGATCTGGACATCGCGAGACGTTTTTATCAGTTAACTTTTACGAGTTGTGAAAACGTGTACTCTTATAAATAAAAGTGTATGTAAATTAATTTTTCTTGAAATCGGATACTATTTAAAAAAATTATTTTTAATGATTTTTTTTGTTAATTTTTAAAATACTCCTTGCTAATTAATATTTCTTAGATTCATACAAAATGTTTACCAAACACGTCTAATTTGCAATAAATAAAACTGGCTGTCCGTTTTATATTTCGTTTTAGGGTATTAAAACTCGATTAAAATTTAAGAGTCCCAAGTTTCGGCAGTATGAATACAAAAAACTTCCTATAAATTAACTATTCAAAGCTATTGACAAAGTAATATCCAAAACTGTTTTTAATAAAAGTAAAAAATAGAATAAAAATGAAAATTTAACTTTTTAAGATTTAAAAAAATAATGTTTCAAAATATTGAATTTTATAAAGTAAAATTATCTGATTTTTAAAAAGATTTTTAGGTGTATTTATATGTAGTTCTCCTTTGATGTATATATATATACAAACTTTATAACCCTTAACTTAATAATTTCCAAAATTATTTTGTAATATTCACCGTCCTCTTATTCTTAAATTCTTCCTTTCAATAAAATAGTGTTGAATAGGTTTTAACTGAAATTGGCTTTTTCAGTAATTGTATGCTCATATATCTGCATAAAGTTCTATCGTTGTTGTGCGTTATTTTACGTAAAAGCTGCGTTGCCTAAATAAGTTGAAAGTATTAAAAAGGACGTTGCAATTTATTTATGCTGATATATGCGAAACGAATAACGTTTGCGTCATTAAAGAGTTTGAAGGAGGAAAAATATATGAAACAGCGAATACCAAAACGGATGTGAATAACAAAAGTAATGTTTGTGTAAAAGTAGTGCAAATATCAGATCATATAGAAAATTTCAGAAATTTTACATAGATATATTTTTCTTTGTATATATAACCAGCTCTTTTATGCATGTGTCAGTTTAAATAGGAATCGTATGTTTCTCAGAATCATTTGCAGTAGCGCACCTGGAAAGTCATGGAAAATCATGGATTTAGACAATGGATTAATTTTGTCATGGAAAGTCATGATTTTTCAAGTGAAATGAGTAAAAGTCATGGAAAGTCATGGATCCGCTAAACTACCGATGAAAAAAAATGCATTGAATTGTTTAATTCAATTTTTACTTGTCATTTGTCTGAAGTTACTGAATTTGGTATTTATGTATTATCCTATTGGCCCTATTGCCAAGTAAAATTTGTTCACCAAGGAAACTCAAAGCAAGAAAGCTTAATGGGTGGGTAAATGTATATTATTCTGGGTTTTTTTTCTTAAATTGTAGATTAAAATTTTATTAATATAATATTCATTATTTTTTAATAAAAATTAGTTAAGATTTTTGCACAAAATATAAGTTTATCTCTAGGGATATTGTATATAAACATTATAGGGTTATATTTGGCTATTATTCACGGTCACCTGTATAATACCAAAGTACCCTGAATTCAAATTTGAAACACTTTGATTGAAAAATTGCTATATGATTAAACTTAGGTATGTAGATACAACAATTTATTTTTATGTATGTGAGTTATTAACACTAATAAAGTAAGTTTATAGTTTTTTATGATAAAATTCCTATAATTTCTCTAAAAGCATATATTTTATTTGTATGTACATCAGAAGTTTTATTCATATATACTTTAACGAAAGCTTTTTAAAGTCATGGAAAATGATCTGCTAAATCAGGGAAAGTCATGAAAAGTCATGGATTTGAAAAATTTGGCAGATACCCTGTAGCTATATCCAAATATTCATTTTTGTCTCTTAACTCCTTTGTTTCTTGGTGTCTCATATGAGAGTTTTACAACCAAAGTGATCTAAATTCCTTTGTAATGATTTATAGAAACTGAATCTTCTGGTTATAATCAATTCCTGGAAAATTCATTTAATTTTAGAAAATGCTTAGTAACTAAGGTATTTTTTAAGATCTGTACATGTGTAGAAATCTGAAATAATATTAACCTTGGTAAACAATTTCATTTTGTAAAAGAAAAAAAAATGGCTTAGTTCACTCTGGTTGTGTGAACCCCTCATTATCTAAGGAAAATTTTTAAATATTTTGCAAAAGCTTTCTTTTATATATAATAAGACTCTCGAGTGATTTGAAACATAAACGCATAGTATTTAATTTTAATTTTCTTATTAAATTATTTAAAATTTTTATCTCACTCGTAAATCTCGAAATGTTTTTTCAACCCATATTGGACCGCTGTCCTATAAACAGGACAGCAAATAAAATTCCATTTAATAATAAAGTTATAAATATTTTCTGAGTGGATTTAATTTTAACACCTTTAAAATAGACACACTTTAGCATAGTAGCAAAAAAAACTGAGAAATCAAATTATATTGTATTGTAAAATTTATTTTCAGCTACCTCTTAAAAATTGTCATTTTTTAATCTTTAATTTTATATTCATTATTATTTTTTTAATCATTGTGGAGGTTACTTTTAGTTTAAAAACAGAGCTAATAATGTAGCTGAAAGTTTTTGTTGAAAAATATATTTTACACGTGTATTTTGTAAGTATAAAAAAGGTCCCCTAAAATTAAGACGACGGTCCAATCCCGATTATTTTTCCACGAAATCGTTATTGCATTGATAGAGCACATTATTTTCTTATCTTTCAATGAAAACCAGTTCACACACCTGGACACCACAAGGGGTAAATAGATGTCGATTCTATTTAGAAAACTGGAGATATTTTGCAAGAGAAACTTACTCACTTACTGCCAGTTCAATTACTGCAAGAGAAAACCTACAACAGTATGCTTAAGATGTAATGTTGAACTTTGTTTTGACTGTTTCCCCAAATTTGATCTATTAATCAGCCCAATGCAATGTAAGTGATATTTATATTTGTTAAGCTTTAGTAGTGTATTGGACCTATTTATAGGACAGCCAATTACATAAAAAATTAAAAATATTTTTTGAAAATTTTGGTTTTATATACTTAGTTACACCATATTAATGATATGGATTAAGTTTTAATAACTTACAGAAATATTTAGTTGGTGTGGTACAATATGGGCAATTTAAGCAAAATTATTTTCCTTTTTCAAAGAACGTAGTCCAAGCTTAAATAATGCGGGAAAATATTGAACATATCCATGAGAATTTTTATGTTGAGTCATCGATGTCTGTCGAATTACGGGACTTCGCTTCATCCCTCTACTCCATCCTTATTAGAAAGCGATCAAGTAAAACACAAGATTTATTACTGCGGATAAAATAAAAAAAGAAACCTCTTCCAAATTATTGCCCCTTTTTATACCTCAGAAGGTCATGGTTTGACAGAATACTCCGATTTCCTCGAAATAGTCCCGTTTTTCTCTCTTTTTTCACCGACTCATTACAAAAATAGAAGTTCACTGTATCGTGATAGATCAGAAATTTAATCTGGTGACTCGCTCAAGCATAAACCAATTGCGTTTTCCGTTGTTTTCCCTTCTTCTTCAAGATCTTATCATCGAAAATTATTGTGTTTGAGTGCACACTTCTTCAATTGAGTTTATTTGGTTCTTAATGTCAAGTGGATATAATACTAATACCATTTTCTTAAGGGAACTAACTCACAGGGTGTCCACTGTCAGGAATGTCAGGAAAATTAGTCATATTTTTTCTTATTTATTTATCCTCTCCGTAACGGTTCTATAAATCCATTTTTTTAAAGGCGAAAACAAGTTAAGTTTGCTCTAATAATTAAAAGTGAAAGCATCTAAAGGTGTGAACTTAAGTATGAGTAATTTACGGTTTTAATTCGCACTTTTTCATATTATCAATAATAATTTCATCAAGGAAAAGCATTATAAGAAAATCAAATTATTGTAAGTTATTTTTATATTTTAACTTAGTTCTTCTTAAAGGGTAAAAGCAGTTCTTTGCTACTCAGCAACACACACACACACATATATATATATATATATATATATATATATATATATATATATATATATATATATATATATATATATATAATGTAGGTTTCTAGGATTTCTTAAAATAAATATTCGGTAAATTCTTTGAAAGTTGCCCTAAAATGTCAGGAAAAATTCAGGAAATGAATTTTTAGAAAATTTGTAGACACTGTTTTAGTATTATTGATAAATTGCAAGATGAGTAGGAAAACAAGACTTCCTAATTGATTTTATGGTATGGTATAATTCTAAAACAATAATTTTAGATACCATTTGAAATTTAAAAGGGATTTCTATTAATAAATTTTATTGTAGAGTAAAACTTTCTTGATTTTACTTTTATTTGGTATTTTTAGTTTAATATATCCTATAGTAAATTTCAAAATTTTAATGAACTGTAAATTTCATTCTCTTTCCATATGTGTGTATATACACACACACGCACATATAATATATATATATACATACATACATATATATACATATATATACATATATATACATATACATATATATATACATACACACATACACACACATACATACACACATATACATACATATGTATACTTACACACAGAAAGAGAGAGAGGAGACATTTTAAAAGTCTAATAGTCATGGAACCTCTTAAATCCATTATTTTCATATCCCCAGTTAATATTTTCTTCCACTGCCTTTTCTGAGATAATTGATATTATGAACTGTAATGCAATCTTATGCGCATCATTGATTAAATTAGGAAGTCCCTCTCCCCCCCCTTTTTTTTTTCACTATCGCTGTAATAGAAAACAAAATGTCGCTTTGAGTTAGTAACCATTTATAAGGGATTTCTATTAATAAAAATTTATTTTGCAAAGTAAGACGTCATATTTTTTGGCTTGCAATATATATAGTACAGTTCGATGTTTTGATGAACTGTAAACCCGCATGAAACAAGTCTAGAAATAAAGGGAATTTCATCTTAATTTAAAATCTGTTATAGTAGCTAGTAAATTTAAGATGCGAAGGTAATAGGAAAACAGATAGTATGAAATTACGAGAAACTACTAAAACACGGGATCTATATGAAAGTTATTGCCTTTAAATGTTACTGTAAATAAATATTTTCTTGTAAAATAAATAAATAATTAGTATTCTTTTGCAGTTCAAATTATTATTTCACTTTACTTCTCTTTTTGCATTGTGTCTGTTTTATAGTCTTTCTGGATATTTGGATTAAGATTTCCTGTTGATAGTGCAATGCATATCTCATAAATTATTATTACAACTCTTAAACACTCTCAATTTTTCATGCTGCAATTCTCATATCGTATGCGAAATATTCCGTATTTTGCTTCGGAGATATGATCCTCATGTTTGCTCAATCTTTTATTGCTTCATATAACTAGTTTTAACTTTACTTTAAATTATCTTTTCCGTTAACTGCCCTTCCATTATTACTTCTTAATTGTAAGCGCTGCCATCATCCCTATTTTTGCTCCTCATTAGAGCAACATCGCAGTTTTAGCAGACGGTGAAATCGTAATATCGAATTTCCTACCTGCGGCATTAATGGTTGGCGCCAAACGAAAAACACGCTAAAAATTATCTGAAAGGATTACTGTAATCCATCTGAGATTTTATGTGTGTGTTTGCTGATAATGTCGACATAAATCTTTTTTGCTGATAATGCATTCCTCATTCCTTTTCTGGCGAGATTTACGCTTCTTCAGCGTTAAAATTCGAAAATTTAATTTTCAAATACACAAATATATCGAATGATTAACTTAGTTAATGTTTTACGTAATTTAAATCATCTTTGCAATTAAACTCAATTTATGAGCATGATTTTCTGGGGAACGGTTGTTTTTGTTTTAAGGAGACATATCTTTTGAGCAGAAAAGTCTTCATTATAAAACATAATTTCTGCTGCTCTGTTTATAATAAATGTTTCTTGGACCATTAATCAGAGTTGGAAAAAAATCATGATTTTTTTTTAAATTAAAAAAAATCAGATTTATTTGATTTAAATCAGATTTTTTTTTAAATCGGATTTCTTTGATTTTTTTTTCTGAATACTAATTTTAATTGTTGTTTTTATGTTTTTTGCAACATACATAGAATAGTTTGTTATAAGAAGTAACATCTTATCTATCTAGTATATTCTACACACTGATTACCTAAAATTAAATATATAAATTTTAATCTAAATACATTCCATTATTTTGTAATTGGATAGTGCAAACTAAATAAGATGTAATTTTAAAGAACAAATTAGATATTCTTTTAATGCAAACTATTTACTTAAAAAACAAATCGCAATTATTTCAATATTTTTTAAGCACTGAATTATGGGTTTAATTGTTCCAATAAAAACCCTAGCTTTGATGCTTGAAGGCTAGAATGAACAAATACCTAAAGAAAAAGTCTTTCCATTCCAGTAGATGAAGCCACAGCTGTTGTTATTTGGTATACAAACTGGATTTCAAGTTCTGTAATCTTTACCTCCCATTACATAAAATAAATTCCACCAGTCATAATCAATCATTGCACAACCCCTACTACAGACTTTCTGGTTAACAACCCCTAAATTCTTGGAAAGCAATCTATTTACACTTATTTACTTATTGGTATTACTGTGCTGACTGATTCCCAGTTCTCCTGTCTTTGGAATATAGGTTTTAAAAGAAGTGAAAAAAAATGATTTAAATCAATGATTTTTTCAAAAAAAAATCAACTGATTTAAATCAAGATTTAAATCATGCCAACCCTGCCATTATTAATGGTCTATATCGAAATCACTTAGTTTTATTATATGAAGAATTACATTTAAAAAGAATACAAGATACGTAGACCAAGTAATAAAAATAGAAACTGATTACTTTCAAAATAACTTTTGAACTTTGTGAATTAGAAACAATTATTTTACAACAAATATAAGCTGATTATCTGTTTTACTCATTCAACTTCAATTATATTAATACGAGAAATACATTTCATAATATACCATGATAAAGGCTAATTTTTTTAACCCATTGGCTGTCCTGTGTATCACATATGATATACTAATACACTTCTAATGCTTTCTAGTGATACACAATGAATTATATTTTATATACAAGATTTTACATATTTTACATTGTGTATCACAGGAGATATACAAGCTTATAAAGCATTAGATGTGCCTGTCATATTTGATATGTAGGACAGGCAATGGGTTAATTAACAATTTCTTAATCGTATTTTGGTTTTACTTTTAAAATCTCAGATACTTCTAAATTTATGATTTACAGAATAAAACATATTTAACTTCAAATTAATATAAAAAACTAGTTTCAAATATACATATTTTAAAAGTTATCTTACGGTTAGGTGAATTTCAATTTTTTTTCATTAGGTGTATATTTTTGTTATTCCCAGAAATATACTACTCAAAATGACAAAACTAAGTATATTTTCTTTTGTTAGTTATTAAAAAACTTGTAAAAAATTCTAAAATGAGCAGAACTTTTTATTTCATGACGAATCGAAAAAGAGCTGTTATAATAAAGATTTGAGTCTTGAAAGATAGTATATCCCCTTACGTACTACTTTTAGTCATATTTTAGTTATTTTTAAATGTTGCTGTTTTGAAGTCGAGCTTTAATAACTGAATTTGAAAAAAAAAATTACAATTTAAAAATCTGAAATTAAAAAAAGCATACATCTTATCTGTTTATTTATTATTACCTTTTACTTCATATAACTTTTAATATGGTGATTGGATCTCACTCAAATTCATTTTTGAAGCTGTTACTCCTGCTAAATTGTGTACTTATGTGTACTTAATTATATGCTCTTAATCTAATTAATCAGACAGTTAGACGCAGTTTTCGATACTGAAAACTTAGATCCATTTGAAATTTGTTTCGTAAACTTTTGTTAAGTTTCATAGTATATCGTTCCACTATTTTGTATTTTAAGTTCCTTTCGATATCAATTGAAGTTTTAATGGAGAAACTTAAAATTTCGGTTATTTCGAATTTCTATTACCACCAAATCAGCCTGTAGTACGTTTACTCGACTGTGTCCAAAATAGATGGCGAGCTGCGACAAAGCTTCCTCATTAACGGTTACCCTTGGCCTCAACTCCGTCTCCGGTTATGTATAGCATTCAGATGTAAGTGTGTTAATTAGCCGATTTAGGATCATTTAGTTAATTACAAGATTTTTAAATTTATGGGGACATATTATGATTATTTTACAATTCAGACCTATTTCCACTTAAATATTATCAATAATCCTAGAGAGTTATTTAATGCAGTGTGTTCAATTAAAATATTTGCTGAAAATTTCTTCAGACAGCATATTCGTATGCGCAAATGCCTATGATAACAGTAAGTTTTTTAATGAACTTGTACGGGAGAGGACTTTATTTCTCACATTGCATTCTTTTTAACATTAGGTTTATTTGGTATTTGCCCTTCATTTTGAGAAAATGCATACCAAACTAATTTGTTCAAATTTTTATTAGGGTAGATATCATTTTAATAATTGGCAATATTTTGCAAAATTAAGGATTTTTTAAGGTTCAAAAACGGCAATTTTACTTTTACTTCTTTAGGTAAACACAGAAATAGTCAGAGACAAAATTCATATAAATTATAACTTGCATTTACAGTTAGTACATATACTCCTAGGGCTGTAGTCAAGATTTAGTTCGGGAAGGGGGATTTCATGCTAGGCTGACTCCCGACTGAAGATAATTTACTTCTTTTAAGATTTAATAAAAAATTATGGAAAATTTAAAATTATATATATGCATGTATATTTATGTATGTATATATATATGTATCTATGTATATATATATGTGTATGTATGTATATATATGTGTATGTATATATATGTATGTATATATGTATATATATGTATCTATATGTATATATATATGTTTATGTATATATATGTATATATATATATGTATATATATGTGTATATATATATGTATATATATGTGTATATATATATATATGTATATATATGTGTATATATATATATATGTATGTATATATATATATGTATATATGTATATATATATGTGTATATATATATATATATATGTATATATATATACATATATATGTATATATATATATATATATATATATATATATATATATATATATATACATATATATATATACATACATATATTTATGTATAAATGTCCATCGCATTCTTATGTAATAAGTTTCAATAAATGTTTAAACTTAATTTAGATCAAAATAATATAGAAATTTTAAAAAAGAATAAAAATTTAATAAATTAAAATTTTATTTAAAAATTAAATTAAATATTTAGTTTAAGAAATTATATTTGAAAATGTATTTTTATTTCAATGTTAAAATACAATACTTCCGGATCTTCCCCTTCTGTCTACTGCGCTGAATACTCCAACATGTTTTAAAAACATTTATTTTCCTAAAATCGTCCAGAACTTAAAAACGGAGGGGGAAAACTTACATGGAACGTGTTTTTTTATGTTATAGATATATTTATTATGTGTTATCTCGTCCCTTGTAGAAAATAATGCATCAGCAATAAAGTATTAATTTATGTGTGTGAGGGAAATTGCTTTGAAACGAATATTGATCACCGTTTTTCTTTTCTAGTCATATATATCAATGTAATTTGATCGATAATTCTAGCTTTCCTGCTGTGCTGTTCTCACTATATCAAGTAACACCGAAACTTCCGCATCTGTTTTTTTTCTTTTTAGTCTGTATTTTAAGTTGAAAGCTTTATGATTATCTGCGCATATTTTGCTTTAGTACTGCATTAGTTCTCTCAGTGAAATTCACCGCGGTAACAGAATTGTTCGCGATCAAAGTTTTCTCACTGTTTGTAACCCGTTTTGTCATATTAGTGAATTTTTCATTTTCTTTTTCGTGAACGTAGTTTGGATGGCTATATATAACTTTTATTCTCCGTAGAATACAGTCAACAAGCAGCTTTCTCGTTTTTCTTCACCGGAATAGCGTCTTCTATTTTTGTGAATGAAAACGCGCAGATAATTGCTGAAAAGTTCAGTGTCTTTGAAAGCCCTCTTATCTGTATTTTCTTACTCGTCTAGAGTCGCTAAACGAAAAAACTTGAAATAAAGGTTATTATTGTTATTATTGTTTATTGTATTGTTGGTAAACACTTTTTTGTAAAAAAGGTTTGAGATTCTCATTTTAGAAGAATTTTTTCTCCAATATATTTCAATTTTACATGATTTTCGTCTAATGATTACATGGGTGAAATCGATTTGGAAGTTAGAATATATATATATATATATATATATATATATATATATATATATATATATATATATATATATATATATATATATATATATAAACTGATTATGTAATTAATGTATTGTTTCAAAACAAAAAAGTTCATGTTTTGAATTTCTAGAGAAGGTTGTATTTTGTTTCCGAACTGCTAATCCTTTAAATTCTGAAAGTAATGCATTCGTTATTTTTTTCAATTTTATCGTACTTTGCATATATCAATTTTAATTTTTAAAATTATTTTGAATTTAATTAGAAAATATAACTTTACTTAACTTTAAATATTTAACTTGTTATGAATATATAACTTTAATTATACTTTACTCACCTTTAATATAAAAATATAACTTAGAATTTTTTTTAAAAAAAGTGTAATCGGTTGTAAGTTCACTTGAGTCATGATATGATATGTTTTCTTTGAAAGTAAAAGGTTTTTTTTTTTTTTGACAAAATAAATGAATGATTACAATAATTACATTTTATCTACAAACAACTCTCCCCCCACAAAATCCTTTAAAAATTTTATTTTGTCAATATAAATATACGTAGTTAATAATATTACAAATAAAGTCAGTTTGAAAGTGGTGTATGTCCACTTTCCATAAATACATAATGTTTATTTGAAAAATACATAGTTTTTACATTCTTATAACTAATACTTTAAAAATGTCCCCATTATTAACTGAAATCTATTATTCAATATTTAAACATCATAAAATGAGTGCATTAACATATATCAGTATTTTCAAACCATCCAAATATATAAACCCCTGAGTATTTCCATATAATATAGAATGGATTTCACTTTTAAAAAAATCTTCCTTCAAATAATATAGCAACTTTATTTGCCTAAGATTTGTTTTAACTTCCTTATTTTTTATAAATTTGGAATAGCCTTTTAATTGTGCGTTCTTGCATTCTGTAAGACTTGCACTCCCCCCCCTCCACCTTTAAAGAATTAACATTAATATTTTTTATGCTTTACTACTTCATTTATAAAATTTTAGCTGAAATTTATTTAATAAATGTTAGTTTAATTCAAAAGTTTCATTTAAAAGCTTTAAGAATTTCAGAATTGTTTTCTTCAGAAATAAGAATACTGTATATTATGTTAGGTTAGTTAACATGTTTACCAGCTTTTATTGATGGTGACCTAATTTAATTTCCTGTTGGCATAAATAACATTTAAATGACATTTGTGTTCTGTAGCCGTGTTATCAGATTTGTAGTAAATGGTATCTCATGTTGAGGTTCATTAGTTACCGTGTCTTGAATTGTAACTGTAGTACATATGCAATATTCCTTCTTATCATTGCATACTGTTTTCTTCCTTCTAACACCGTTTTCCTGTACCCCCGATAGAACGTGATCCGAGTTCATTCACCCATATTAATATAAAATTTATATGCAGGGTAATAGCCTAAAATTTCTCTGACGTGTGAAGAGTCTTAAAGGCTTCGCAAAAGACATAGATCATCTCGTCCTCAGACCATACTCAATACCTCAAAACCCAATCTTTAGTAAAGGTAATTTTCCATTTCGCCGCACAATAAAATCCTTTCTTTCACTTTATTTTTTATCAATTTCTTTTCTCATTTTTCATATGTTCTACAGTCCTCGTTGTTGAGCTTTAGATTCCTTTTGCGGAGGATTTAAAGTCGACGAGGAAAAAAAAAAAGGCTTCACAACTGAACGTGATTGAAATTTTTTGCTTAGTGGTATTTATTGATTCGACTATTGATCGATTTCGAATGATGCCCTTATTTTATAAAAACAAAAATAAAAGGTGCAATGCATGTTCTACAGCTTTTAAAAACCAACGTATCGAGATAATATCGTTTTTGAACTCTAATACGATTTTATTGACTCTTACTTACAAATGTTATTAGAACGACAGGCAGTGTCATCCCGATACCAAGAGATGTAAAATCCGAAAGTTCTAATGAATTTCCGTTAATATACTACAATGCACTAAACACAAATATGTATGTATGAATATATGTTTGTGTATATATCTACATACACACACACACACACACATATATATATATATATATATATATATAAATGTACGCATGTATGTATATATATATATATATATATATATATATATATATATATATATATGTATATATATATATATATATATATATATATATATATATATATATATATATATATATATATGCATACATGCCAGAGGTGAAGCGAGAAATTTCTCATGGGGTGGGATGAGGCTATTTCTTTTTTTAATTCACATCTCAATTATTACAAGTCTTTATATATATATATTAGCACATATATACAGTGATACTCAGGGGGTTACAATCCCCACATACCTCTTCCTTAGTTATGCCTCTGATATATGCTATAGTATTATATAAAGAGGGAGGATGTATTTGTCCAAGGTAACTGAAAAATCTACTGAACGAATGTAAATAAAATTTTACAGAATTTTTTTTAGTGTATAAAAAGGGCCAAGACACATATTTTGAAAAAAAATTAAGTTTCATTAAAACAAATAAAAAATAAAAAATAAAAATAAAAATAAAAAATAAATAAATATAATATCAAAATGTGACTAATGTTTCATCTCTCTCTCTCACACACACACACACGCACGCATACACTTGTATTTGATTATTAAATATTTTATAAATACTAAATAATGTCTTTAAACTGATACAAATTTTGCTATTAATAATGTATGGTAAAAGTAGGAGTCATATCACATTATTTTAAAAATAGTTATTCAAAATAATTATTAAAAATTGTCATGTATATATTTTCGTAAATGAATTTTCATTGTATAGTATCAGTTAAAAGTATTTCATGTTTTCTTTTTAAGTACTATTTCATGCTTTGTTTCCTAAAATCATCCCGCGACTAGTAGTGTTATGGATGTTTAGAATTTTGTCTGTAATTATGTATGTAGAAGATAAAAATAAAATGTGATAAATTAAGTAGCACTTACCAGTGTTTATTTGTGCTCCTTTGGAATATTTTAATGGAGCCACGAATTACCCGTTAAAAAAATTCGTATGAGTTCAATTTTAAAGTCTGTAAAGCAAACGTGTAATTACTACGTTACTTGAAAATCTTTAAAGTTAGAAGGTGTTTTATTATTGCATGTTTTTTAACGCCCTTGTCATTTGTTTGTCGCACAAATTAAGTTTGTATTTGCTATAACCTCTGCTTCCGTTTTTTCGTTCAGTTGCAATGTTCCTCCTAATTCAAACTTATTATTAATTGCAGTAAGTCTGTAATGGAAGGGTATACATTTTTTTTTAAATAAGGTATTAATTTACGTTCTTTGTCACTCTTCCAAAATAAAACACAATATATCTTTTGTATATATTGTACACATAGTATAGGTTTTTCTCCCCCCCCCACACACACACGCAACCTCAAAAAAAAAAATTATAAAAGTGTGCCGAATGAAAATGTCAGAAAAAAAATTGATTCTGTAATGCACAGTTCTTTTAATGATGCATTCTAATATTCTTCCCTTCTTTAAAAATTATATGAATACTGTACATAAATTAAATTTCATTTTAAGGTAGATTAAATTGGTATAGTTAATCAATTACATATGCGTTATTTTTTCGCAAATTACTCAATGTTGGCATTTTAAAATTATTTAATAGAGAAACAGTACGATAATTTCTAGAAGTATATCACGTTTTTTATCATTGTCTTTTGCTTCAACGTCATAAAAAATAAATAAGAAGATAGTCGCCTTGCGTGTTGGCTTAGACTCGCTGAAAGGCGATAAAGAATTTTTTTCTTTCTCTTTTTTCTGTAGTTGTTAAACGGCATGTTACTGGTATCTCGCACAAGCATGCTGATAAAGAAAACGAGGTTGCTTTACCTGCGCATCAAAATTATCTAATTCCTCATCTAACGAACTTAGATGAATTTCTTTTCTTTGTTTAAATTGTGGAAGAGAAGAATAATTAGGCAAATTATACTATTAGTTGTGTTGGGATTCATACAGATCTTGGAATTAGGATTTTGCCTTCATATATAGACTGGCAATAGGCCTTTATTTCAGTTTTGTAAAGTCGAAAATAGTTTTGTAGGTACAATTTATTTCGTCGACTCTAAGAAGCACTAACAGTGAAACGAGCTTTTCGTCGACTCTAAGAAGCACTAACAGTGAAACGAGCTCATATGACTTCATTATTTTTAAAACCTTTAAAATGCAATGTTTTTAAAATTGCATTTTGAAATAATTCGCTTTACATTTATTTGATTCTTGAGCGTAAATCCCGAAATCTTTATGTGCTCAATACAATATGAATTTTTATCTGAAATTTGATTGGTTTTAAATGTCAAATCCATTTAATAAAATTTTGAATTAGATATGTTATTTATACGTTAAAATTAGAAAACATTTGTGGTGGAATAGATATTCTACAGTCTCCCAATTTTTATATAAGGTATCTATTTTGATCTTTTTTCCCGTTTCTAGTAATTTTCCACCAAACCTGTTACAACGTCACATAAATATGTAATCAAATGTCCCCGCTAAGGATTTACAATGTTAAAGATCGGTTAAAGCGCCAGCTCGTTATAATGCCAACTAATGATTTCAAGTCAGGATGTGATATTTTCTGAGAATGTTTTCTCCCCCCCCCCTCTCTCTCAATCCTTTTTGTCTGAGTAGTGTATACTTTTTTTTTTTTCTTCCATGTGATCTTGAGAATTCTTATCAATACTTCATAATAGCACTTTAAACTTGAAAATAGTAGTTTACAGCAGTTTCAGAACTTCCTGTTTTTTAGGCAACGATGAAGCTATACTACCCTTAAAAGCAGATACTGTTTGATTTGTTGTATTTGTTTCGTTTGGTATGTTTCCTTTTCGAATCAATCACTTCTTTGTTCTCCTTGCTGACTTTAAACAAACACAAAATATGAAAGAATGATTTACAAATTATATGTGGTACTATAAGTAGTTATTACTGGGGAACGAATTACAAACTAATAAGTAAACTAAACTAGAAAACCTGGTGTTAATATTTATGTAATATGTGTAAATATCTTAATTTTTCAGTCTTTTCAATATAAAGCTTAAACTCTGTGTTTATTCACTTTTAATAATAGATATCGGGGTGGGTATATTTCCATATACCGCTCAACTCTTTATAACGCCAAACTTGTATAGGAACGTCTAGTGGTACTATATTGGAGTTTGATTGTGTGTAATATTTATATGCTGCCATTAATGCATTTATGATCCATTAAAAAAACGTTTCTTTCGTTTTATTAGGAAAGTATTCTGTCCTTATATTGACATTAAGAACACGAAATTCCTTTATGGCGTACAGAACTTTTCAAATTACGGGTCGTTTTATTTGTATGTAACGTAAATTTAGGTGAAAGCAATCTCTGCAAAAACCCTCCTTGTGAAAGATAATTCTTTTGTACTCAGATTGTAACCATGTGTGGAATATCAACTGTGTTGTTTATTAACCGATTGTTTGGTAAAAGCAATGCAAAATAAAGATAATATAAAGGATGAATGTGCCACTTTGCTTCGACAATCTCTATTTCAAAAGGTAAAACTCGTTTCTCAATAAATGTTTTATTTTTTGGAAACAGTAATAAACATGTATGGTATTTTGTTTGTAAATAAATATTCGCAACACTACAGTGAATATAAAGTTTGAACATTATGTTACTTTATATTTGTTGCAGTCATTTATGGTGTTTTTATAATGGGAAATTGATTTCAGTCGTCCTCAGAAATGAGTAATTACTGAGTAAAAAAATTAAATAATTAGAAGATTGTTGCTTTCTGTTAATACTGATTCCGTATATAAAAATTTATGGAAGTAGTCTAGCCTCACTTCCTTTGCTATAGTTTTAATAAAGTTTATCAGAAAAATCAGACGATTTATTAATATTACTTCATGTTGAATTTCCTTCTTATCTTCAGATGAACGTCTGATTTATCTCATAGGTTTATAATTACGCAAACTGTGCTTTTTTTATAAAATGAGATTTTCTAATCTGAAGTGCACTAACTGGCGAAACTAATATTTATAAAGTAACACTTCAAATGTGGCCCAAGTATTTTCCCCAAATGAAATTGGACCATTTTCTTAGCCTAAGAATGTATTTAAACCGCGTGTGATAGTATTTTACAGCTAAGTTTCAGTATTTTTTCGATTTTCGTTTATAATTTTTTTCTAGAACTATAGCTATTTCAATCGATGTACCTGCTGAAAAAGTAAATTTAGGTGCGAGGCTAGAAAAATGCTTAAATGTTGATCTCAACGTCAAAATTATAAAATAATAGCTGATACTCTAAAATTTGGTAGATTGTTTATAAGATTACCATCTATCTTTACTGAAAAGGAAAACTTATTCCGAAAAAAAACATGAATTTTTAGCTGTCCTTTAAAAGGTTAAAAATGCAATAGTAACGTATAATTTTTCTTAGCCAGTATTGTGTAATATCGTGTCACTAGAACGTGAAACACTGCCTTAATGTCTTTCAGTATTGGCATGCTTAATCAGCTATTAATAGTTTTAAATTCAAATCTGCTTAAATTTTTCCTTAAAATTCCACAACTAATGCAAGAATTTAATCTGAGAATCTATTTCGCTCTGATTCCCTTATTTCGGATGATGGGAGCTGGGCATATAATGAAGGAATTTGTCGAAAGGTTAAAAGGGAGAGAGAAAACTATTTTACGCATTATAGTAGACATTAGTTCGTGATTTGAAAGCATTAAAAGTTTTCTTCACGTGATCAAATTATCTGGGAACACGCGAGGACATACCTTTTCAGTTTTTTTTTTATTTGCGGCATAAATAATGCATATTCATAAAACAAATGTATTTTGTTTCTTGTTTATTCCGTGTGAAGCTTTTGCGTCAAAAATGGCTTTTTGGCCTATGCTTTTATGAAAATTTTACCTTCAGGTATTCTTTCTTTTTTTAAAAGGAGAAAAACGTTACTACGGTGAGGGGTAAATATTAGCGAGACGGTATCCAAGTTTAGTATGGCTTACAACATTTTATTTATTTATTTTCTAAAGTTCAATAGAGTGTATTCCTTTTATATTTGTAGTCCAAAGTGTTTTGCATTAGCAATTTTTTTTAAGGGAGAAAGATTTAGATTTAAGTTTTATAATTATTAGTTTGCTTCTAAATTTATAAATATTTTAATTTATTTTCAGTAAGTATAGTGCAATATTTACAGTAAGAATAAGTTTCCCTTAAAGCTCACTTTGTATAAATAAAAAAGGCAGTTCTTTTTAAAACAAGAATTCTACTTCTGTTGCTTATTTTCAAGATACCATCATTCGGAGTATTTATTTCTGTAACTTCTGGAGAATGAGGAAGGGGAAATGTTATGTAATTGAACCATTTATTATCTCTGAACGAAACCATTTTTTTTTTTGTTACATTCGTATAGTTTTCTGTTTAGCCTTTTCTTAATTTTCTTAACTGCTTAATAATACGATATCTATATTTTAACTAGATTGAGATATCAGCTGGTAAGTATAGGTTTCTTGTGCCATTTAAAATCTGGTTGGTGATTGCTATCTCATGATTTAAATAAAATGGGATTATTATTATATATTTTTAAGAGGAAAATAATATAACTATATATAGCATGTGCAATTTTATTTACAGATAACGTTTTTTTTATTTTATTTAGGAAAGTTAAGAAAAAAACGTTTACTGTAAAAAATTTCGAAGTTTTTGTAGAAAAATTTGTAAATAATTGTTGTATACATTTTGCTCTTTTTTCTCTGTCTTAATCTTAAAAAGTAATTAAATGGTAATTGTTCTCTGGACAAACAAGAGTCGCTTTGAGCTTACAAAGGCCGAACGATGGTCAATTAGTTAGAGTGCTGGCCTTCGATACCGGAGTTCGTGGGTTCGAATCCCACTGTGCATGGATGTTCGTAGCCGTTCGGAATCGGCTTTAAGCTGTAGGTCCCAGTTTCATTAGCCCTCGTGTTGCAAAAAGTAGACCGTAGCATTCCAAACCAAACTAAACTAAACTAACTTGAGCTTACAAAGCAAATATTTTATTCCATTTAACATAGTTCTGTATGGTACATTTAAAAACTTCCCTTTTTACATCTTCATACTAGAGTCTAGTAAATAGATTTTGTAATCGATTTTGGAATCGGCGTTGGAGAATAGAAATTAATGTTTTACTTAATCACCTTCGATTTCCAAGTAACTCACGTCTCAAGTTGTAATTTCACTTTCACTCAGTTGTCTGAAAGTTGATAAAGCGAAATTCGTACCACTGCTGTAATTATTTTCTGCTCTAAGGTCTATGTTTTAATCGTTCTTCACTAAATATGTTAGAAATGAGACACTGGATGGCATTATTACTGACACCATAGTTAAAACGTTTGTCAGATTTCCTTTTTACTTTTATGAGCAAAAAGCCATAACCAAATTTTATGTATTTGTATCCTTTTTCCAAAAAGGTAATCATTAGTTATTACCCTTAAACAAGTTTGAAACATTTATAGCTTATATTACTTAGTGTTATGATATGACTGTACATTTAAAAATGTTTAAAAAAGAAAGAAAATTCATCTTCTAGGAGGTATTTCTTTTAGCTCCCCTCATGCCTGCACCACTGTTCAGAGCTCCTCACATTTACTTTGCAGATGTAATCATGATAAATTAGTTTCAGTATCTAGCCACCCACCCCCTTCTTTTTATTCAACTACTTAATTGGAAGTTTTGTTGTTTACGCTCACCGTTTATTGCTGTGTTTGCAATAATGAAAAACTAGTAATCTACAGTCTTAAGTAGCATTTTCATTTTCTGGAATTTCTGTATCATAATATGAAGAAATAGAAAACAGTGCAATGCACCTTAATATACATATTTCGTGATATGAAATTTAGGTTGCGCATTAATTATAAAATAGACTGAGAAGAAAGTATACATAAATGATTTTACCGCTCATAAACTATAAGGATAGATTTTTAGGTTTAATTATTTATTCATCTTTTACGCTACAGTTTACCCCTCGCAGTTTTGAATACTTGAGTAGAGATCTCTGTTTAAAGAGAGAAATTTTGAAATTTCCTAAATTCTAGGAGAATTAAGGTAATTAGTTTAGTTAAAATAATAACACAAAATAGTCTGTTCTATTCACCAGAGAATATTATTTCCTTCTAAATTCCTCCACTTACTAACTTTAAACAATGAATTTAATATAAAAACCTGTGTCATGCTTAAAATTTTAACTGCTTTTAGATTACAAGCCTTGTTATTCATACGAGCAAATTAAAAATTATTATTAATTGACAGTATCAGAATCCAGCATTTTATCTTTACTAAATTCTATTTTTCCATTGTCTCCGAAATATCATGACCTCTTAATTTTTAATGCATATTATATTGTTTTCTTTTTTAAACCTTCTCGCTCACTGGAACCTCATGAGGCTTATAATTTAAGCAATACACAAAAGTTTAAAATATTTTTTAGCCAGCTTTTATCTTTATTGACATGTAGGCCGCATAATGGCTTCAGCTTTAAGTTCTCGA
Organism: Pardosa pseudoannulata; assembly: GCA_032207245.1. Lineage (NCBI taxonomy): Eukaryota > Metazoa > Arthropoda > Arachnida > Araneae > Lycosidae > Pardosa > Pardosa pseudoannulata. Next base: position 63,877,939 of record CM063508.1, on the reverse strand, counting down.
TAACAATTAGTTTAACTCGAGATTAAAAAGTGCATATTTAAAATTTGTCGAAGAAGTGAATATGAAAACAACGTATTTAGTGTGTGTTTGATTTTTGTCTCTTTGCTACTACTAATAATTTTTCCAAAAATCATTTATAACAGCGTAAAATGTTAATATAAATGTAAAATTAATTTACCGTGTAAATGCACACTCTTTTACTTAATATTTTAATTATATATGCATTTACAGCCCCCTTCTCCACAGAAAGTGTTCGACTCAGATACTTTTCTCAGCAGGGCAAAATCCTTTTTTTGTGCCCTTCCTCCATTCCTATACAATAATGACAAGGTAAAAGCGTAATGACATTCATATAAAAATTATAATATTAGTTTAGTAAACATTTTAAATGTTTTTATTATTATTTTTTTATTCTCTACATATGTAAAACTATTTATTAAATTAGAATTTAAGCCTAAAAACAAATATAAATAGAATTGCATTTATTAACTTGATGACAAAAGAATGCAAAATATCTACACTGTTATCATCTATCAACCTCTTTTCTTGAAATGTGTATCTATTTATTGAGAATATATATTTGAAAAGAAAAAAAAGGAATCAAGTACAAATGTCAATGAAAAAAATTGTGATTGCACATTCAAGTGACAAAAAATGGATGCTGATTGTTAGAATTTTACATGTTAATATTTTATATATAATTTAAAAAAAATCACATTATATAAATTTTCGTGCCCAGAGCACGTGCCCTAGGTGGACATGTGATAATCAGGCCTGTTCTCTTACATTTAAGCTTCATATAAGACTCTGAATTTTATTTAATAGGATCTTGTTGAAAACAATTTTTTTTTGTTTAATCTAGAATCCTATTTTAGTTATACCAGTTCACAAAATGTATTTTTTTTAAATTTCCATATAAGTGAGCGGAATAGTTAAATATATGTGTATATCAAAATAGATATATATCAAGAAAAAAATAATGATGATTTTTTTTGTCAAAATTTGTTTCGTTAAGTTCATATATTAACATATAATCAGAATGCATAGTAAATGTAGAAAAAAAATCAAAATCCATAATTATTTTTTGGCATAAGAGAAATCTAAAAATTTTTTACTCAAATTTACCTCAAATTCTTCTTCGGTAAATTAAAATGCGATATTTGTATATATATATATTTTTTTTTCAAAATATTTCCAGCTTAAAAAAAGGGTACAACTTTTTGTTGTACCCTTTTTTGATAACTGGGGGAGAAATATAGGGGAATATGCCTCCCTATTTTAATTAACTCATAATTTTTAAAATTTTATTGGAAGTGCAGTGTAAATATAAATGCTTCACAATGTCAATTATTGGATTCTCGCCTTTTATTCTCGTGTCTGATCGAAATATTTTGAAGAATTTCCAAGCTCATTTCCAACTGCTATAAATCAGATCACAATTGAGGAGTCGGGGAAGCCTGCAACAGGGAAGAGGATTTCCACAGCCCTTCATTTCCTGTTTCATAACTGCTACGTTTCCTGATGAGACTTCCATCCCAGATCCTCTACATTAAAATGCTTTACCGTGTCGTGTGAATTCTCAGATTCGTTAATAGGAAATTAGACAATTTATCTTTTTTACTGCGACAAAAACTTTTCGATTATTCACTGCTTCTGTTGAAAATCGATAGTTTCATTAGCATTTCGCGTTATAAAAAAACAGAGAGATAAATCTAACGAAAGTCAGTCAATAGCAAACTGAAAATGCAATGTATGGAAAGAAAAATAAGCAACTTTAATGTAAAATTGTATATATTATACGTGTTTGGTTGTAACGTGTATTTTAAGACCTGTAAAACTAGGTAAAACTTGTATGATTTGTTTACTATTTAAAATATCTCTGTAGTTGATAGTTACAGTTCAACGTCGTATGATCAAGCATGGCAGTTTAGTTAACTTTAATTATGTTATAAAACTTTTATTTGGTTTAGTAAACCCTCGAATTTTAGTAAACAATATGAAATTAAATTATTTAAATTTTTGTAACATTCTTAGATCTAAACATGTTTTTTTATTCAATTTTTTTAATCACAGTACAGATCTGGCATTAGAAGATGTAGACGTAAATTTCGGAAATTTGCCCTTTTCTATCTTTTATTAAATGATAGCAACACCATAAATTCGAAACAGCGACATTGATCTACACCCGAAAATACATAAATGCTTTTTTGTTTATCTTTTGAAAATAAATATAATTTTCCTGTTTTTGTAGAAGAATTTCCTTCAATCCAACTTTCTCTGTATAGGATTTTATTAATATATACCAATAACTTGCTTTACACCAGTGGTTCCCAACTTTTTGAAAAAATTATTTTACAGCTCTGTAGTTTTTTAAATTTTTCAAAAAAAAAAATCATTAAAAATCAGGGCAGAACTCTACTACCAAATTCTTCCTTAATAGAGTTGTGGTGGACATCCGTTCATTGGTTGATGCAGGTGATCGTCCACAGTACTCCATTATTCATTTTAATTCATGTTTAGGTAATTTTTGTCTTAATGCCATTTGTCATTATTGATTTAAACAACTGAAACTATTGATGTAACATCTTAAAATTGATTTGTTTGGGGTGTAACAGATTTTTGTTTATTTTTAATTTTATTCTTTCGTGGAATTATAAAATAATTAATGTTGAAAGGGCTTTAATTATTTTGCTTTAAATTCAAAAATTTAGTTTTCCATTTTGATTTCCTAATTTACCTCGTTGATTCTTACATTTAAAATATTTACAAATAGTGATGAGCCCGAGATATGTGCTTTTTTAACACAGGGTTTTCCAACTATTTTAAGAAGCTTCTGTTTTAATAGACATTTGTGAAACTTATGTTTTTTAATTAAATTGCTCACATTATTTCCTAATGGTACTTTTTTCATACTTTAAAAAATTTACGAATATTGACCAATTATGAAACTGCGGCCTAGAATCACGTATAAGTTTTCCACTGTGGCCTTCTAGCTCTTACAACTTTGAAATTCCTGCTTTAGATAAATATAGATGATAGTTTTCTGCAGAAATTTGATTTGTATATTTTGTAACAGAGATTAATAAATAGGAACAAGTCAGATGATGCATGGAATCTACGGTAACTACTGTGCAAGATATCTAGTTTATACATTTATGACTATCTACTTATGACTCTGGTTATCAGTTCAGTCCTGTTTAAAGGGAATGCAATTTTATCTGAACAAACTAGAACTTTATCCCTTGGATAAAGTTCTAGTTTGTTCAAGAGAATACCACGATTTAGATCACTAATCCTCCTCATACTTAAGACTACAGTAGATGTTCTGCTGGGCGAAATTTGTCTGAAAGCTCGGTATTTCTATCTCAGTAAATTGTGAAGCATTATTAGGAATAAGAATCAAAGACAGTGTTTTAACATTCATCCATTTATAATTTATTTATTTATTCTACAGAAAATTTAATAACTGCTTTAAGCAGTTTTTAGACATCGACTTTTAGAATTTTGAAAAGAATTTTGAGTATTTAAAACTTGTTTCTAATGCATCTTTAATCATTATATATATTCAAAATTTATCTGCAGTTAGCTCTGTAAAGTACAAATAATGTTAGTTAAAATCAATATATTTCGAAGAGCAAAAGTCTGTCCTTTTTAGAAGAAATATTAAAAGAAATATTATACATATTTTGTACGAAAAAAATGGATATTTTAATTTTTTAACTATATTTCCAACGAATGCTTACGATAAAAAGTAAGTTTCCTTCTAAGGCCAAAAAAGTATTCTATGAGTATGTGACAGCCATTGTCTATCGAGCTGAAAATTTTTTTAAATAGCCAATTTTTGATTCCGTATAAAATAGAAAGTTCTACTGTATTTCTAATATAATTTTTCGTAGAACTTTAATAAGGGTCTAACTTTATAAAAATGATTTAGTTTTGTTATATGAAGCAAAACATTTTTTAAATACATAATATGTTCGCCAAACGAAAAAAAAAAAATAGAAATTTATTTCCGAATAACAGCTTTCGAAATTTTTAAAATCGAAACTAACTTTTTATGTTATTTAGAAGTTAATTATCATTTTATTCTATGAACTTCAATTATAGCAATACGAGATATATATTTTATAGTATGATGAAGACATTTTTTTTTCATTTTAAAATATTGGGTTCCTCTAAAGTTTCGTTTATAGATATTTTATTTCTATTAGATATAAAAAATTAGTTTTGAACATTTATATTTCAAATCTTATTGTGTGATTTTCATTATTTTACTTGACTTATATTTTCTGTTATTATAAAAATATACTACTCGAAATAACAGAAATAAGTATTTTTTTTTTTAAATTAAAGAGCTTATAAAAAATTGTTTCTAAAATGAGCAGAATATTTTATTTTATCAAGGATCAAAATATGGTTGTTCTAATGACTTTAAATCTTGAAAGGTACTATGATGACTAAGCAGGTAAAGAAAACAGGAAAGGTACTTAGTAAATTTATAAATATTTTCTGTAACAAATTATCAATTATTTTAAATTTAAGTCTTTAAAAAAGTGAAATAATTTCAAGACAGGTAATCGAGCATATTTCCTATCCACATATATTTAATAAGAAGAAATGTTGCATGAATAACTCCTGTGGTCAAGAGAATTTCAGTACTTTCCTAATCTTGAAAGTGTATTCCTTATTACTGAGAGACATTTTTACAATCCATATAGTAAAATGCTAACTTTAAATAATTTTAAAAACTATCTGTTTAAACTACGTATTCTATCAAATTATATTTTTTAAACTAATAACCGTTGTCTCTTTGTTTCTCTCAGCCGAACGATGGCCGAATGGTTAGGGTGCTGGCCTTCGGAACCGGAGTTCGTGGGTTCGAATCCCTCAGTGGCATGGATGTTCGTAGCCGTTCGGAATGGGCTTTAAGCAGTAGTTCCCGGTCTCATTAGCCCTCCTGTTGCAAAAAGTAGACCTTAGCTCTCCAGACCAAACCAAACCAAATCTTTGTTTTTCTCCATCTATCTCAAACTAATTTTTATTTCTTCCTATAACTGAATTTCGGTAAATATTTTATATAACTAAGGATTAGATGCATGATTTTGTGTAAAAGTTTTTTTAATTTTAATAATCGTTTCTTTCACGTAAATTTCTTTTATCTAAAAACCTTTAATGGGCTAGTGGAATTTGAAAATTAACTTTTTGTTCATGTACATTGAAGTAGAGCTAAACAAATCATATTTAAAGATACTTATTAAATCAGATGACGTTTTTAAAAACATTTTGTTGATGTTTAAAATGTTTTTTTGAGAACTAATTATCATTTTTTCCTCTTAGTTTTTAAGGTTGGTTTGAATTCAGTATTCTATAATGGTTAAGTTTCGAGAGTGAGCTATGAAAGATTTAAAAAAATATCAACATACATCTGTCACCATTAATAATAATTTTGAGGTGTAGCAATTTTCGCCGTTAGCTGTTTTGATTTCTCTATTTTCTCTTAGTCTCACTGGAGTAAGGGATCGCAAATCAATTTTTCATTTGAAGAGTTGCAGAAAAATTTAGCTATAAACTGAATGTCAGGTTCACCTCATGACAGCCGAATACATCTGTAAAGATAATCTATTACAATATATTAGACATGACACATGAATCAAAGAAAGTGAAAGTTTCATTTAATATATTATGAAAAAAATTAAGTATTCGAGAAAAATGGGATCCGATTCCTAGTTATAAACAAAAAGAATTTAGAAAAAAGAATTTAGAGTAGAATTTAGGTCCCTCTACTCTACCCAAACTATAGTTAAATGAAATGAGAATTATGTCAAAATTTTAACCCATGTATTTATGAATAAATATGTATATTTTCTGAATCTAGCGAATGTCTGAAATCAAGAGAATAAATTAATTTTCAAATTTTTTGAAAGACATAACGTCATAATTCGATATAATGCCAAATTCGTTATAGCGTCATATTCTTATCCGAATGGAAGGTGGCGCTGTGTCGGAGTTTGACTGCATATGAGCAGTTCAAGTTATTTTGTTGATATGTGGATTAATTAATTCATAGGAAATAATTGTGTGCCTATTTGTAGATTTTTCGGGAAATATTTGGGATTCCTAAACTTACATTGACTATTAGTAATTTAAATAAAAGTCAAAATTTGAAACTAGTACCAAGATTTATATTAATAATATAAAAAGTGTATGGTAAACTTTTTGTAGAAATTTGTGGAAAGTCCCAATGGTTATTTTAAATATTCACAAAAATATATTTAAAAAAAAAAATGGGTTATTCAAAATATTTGTATATATAATTAATTTTCTTCATTTTATATGCATACAAAATTTCGTGACTCTATTACTAATTTATAAAGAACAATTTGTAATTTCCAATGCCATTTTAAATATCTTCTCCATGAGTTTTATGATAATTTAAAATTGTGAATCGAAGACATCCCCTTCTCCCCAAATCTCTCATGTTTGTAAATAAGCCGCGATACTTAGCTCCCTATTCTACTCTTTTACCTTCAGTGACAAAAGAAAACAGATAAAGACACTCTACCCTGTTAACGAGTTTTTAAATTTGGCTAAGATTCTAGCAATAAATATGTCAACAGCACGTGGTTACATACTGGCGACTATCCAGTGATGAAGGTAGTAGTAAATATAAAGTGTTATTGCTACCTTTCAGTGTATGCGAACAAGAGATTTAGCGGTACCATAATTAAAAGAATAATTATTTGAAAAATTACATTAAGGGTTTCATGCCATTCATTTTCCTTGTAATGGGAAATTCAGTAGTATTCCAGTGCAGCTTTTAACTTGAACAGTCATAAGTGTTGCAGTTCCTTGTGATATACATAATCTTGATCTGGTTAAATTTAAATTATCTAAGATCTGGCTTAATTTAATCCAAGATATTGCTAATTTCAAAATAATATTAAATTACTTTTGTGTGTATTCAATGCTCCTTTTCCAATCGGTTATTCAGCTAAGTTTAAAATTCTCAGCTTAAGCAAATCGATATTAATTTGGAGTCACGAGTAAATTTTATTAAAAAATGTTTATGAGATCATTTTGAAGGTGTTAATAGGTATGGCACACTTGGAACTATATGACCTATGCCTTTAAATGTCCTTTTTTAGCCTCTTCCGATTGCATACACATCTAGTGATGGATTTAAATATTTTATTCATCAATAATGTATCAATACTCACAGTACTGAAGTTTAATAACACCATTTGGTTGATTATGTTTTTCAAATCTTTTCTTCATTTTTTTCAGATTTTGTTTATCTCTCTATTTGTGCAGTTAATAATGAACACTGGGGATTTTCATGACTTATAAGATTTTTCTTCTGAGATGATTCGTCTTTTCTCTCACTGCTTGCTTAATTTATTAGTATTTTTTCGTAAAACATTTATCGAAATGCTGAGGAATTTTCAAATTTTACATGGATTTACATGTTAAAATGCTGGAAAATGAATACATTTAAAGGAGAAATTTTTTCTTCTGCTTTTATTTTTTTTTCTTGGCTGCTGCCGTGAATCTATGGCAAAATTCTGTGCAACAAATTAGTTATAGTTCTAACACTTATAATAACCACAATTGGAAGCACCAAAAAGCAAAGTAATGTAAGGGAAAAAAGCAAGGTTTGTGTAAAACTATTGCAAAATGAGACAGAAAATTCTTATGGTTTTTCATATATATATATATATATATATATATATATATATATATAAATGTAATCAAGTTCCATATTTATGACCGAACCATTGCCGAATGGGTAGGGAATTGCTCTTCAGTATCAGAATTTGTGGGAACCTCACTGTTCGCACGAATATTCACAACCTTTCGGAATCAGCTCTAAGCAGTAGGTCCCGGTTTCATTAGCCCTCATGTTGCAAAACTTCAGTTTGCAAAACAGCAATATGTGTTTCTTCTATAATTTGCATTAGTTATCTTCAGATTTTAATTCTGTAATTTACACTTCTTTACTTCTCAATGCCTCAGTTACACAACTGAATACTTCTTATTACTTTTGACAGTTACTGCTTGTTTAATATAAATGAACATAATATCGCTTGTAAATATCGAAAACTATCCTTTTTATTTTACCTCGGTGTAATGTACTCAATAATTTAGCTACTCAGACAAATATACAATCTTGCTATATTTTACAGACTTATCCATTCATTAAATAGTGAATGTTAGAAGTGTGAACATTCCACAGTAATATATACACAGTAATCTAAGTAACTTTAATAATCACCCGTTCACTCCTATTTCAAATTTATGATGTTAAAGCCTATATAAGTTAGATTCGACGTAAAAAAAAATTCCTCTCTTAGGGTGTGTTCATTAAAATAAATTAATTAATTTAATGAATTTCTTTAGATCATCGAACTAATTTTTCTTGCTCGCACTTCACCGACGTCGGCTGCTGTAGCTGTTAATATGCAGTTCTTGAGCTAGTTAAGTTGAAGGTTAGTCATTTTGAGCACATTACCTTACTTTTTGGTCGTTTAATGAAACCTTATCCTCATTTTCATTCAGCACTTTATTCAATCAGCCCTCCCTCGTTATCCCATGCATTATCTGTAATGCTGTGAATGCTAGCACGGAATCTACCAACAAACGCATCGATCTCTGCCACGTTGCTAAGGGCGTTGACCAACCCACAGATGGAAACGTCGAACGCATTTCAGCCGTCTATCCCCACCCCTCGCTAAACCTTTTGTGTTTTAGATCTCGTAGATTCGGGGCCCTAAGCGAGTGTCACACTGGGATCTAAAAATGATCCCGCCCGTGTTTGCGTACGACGGAGAGGGGAGCGCTAACGTGAATCACATCTTGGGGAGCTATTAATAGGCAGGCTCCTTCTCTTGTAACGGTATTCCGTTTTCCGACGTCAATTTCTTTTTAGTTTCACAACCCCTCCCCTCCTCCCTATCTTTTATATATATTTTATTTTTCATTATTTTCTAGAATGCGCCGACTATCCTTGCCTTACCGAATAGATTGATCCTCTCTTCTCCTTTTTTTCCTTCAGATAATTTTTCCCTTGTGTATTATTATGTTGAATCGAATAAATAACAAGGCATTTTAGAAGGATATATATCAGAGATCGCAAACTAGTCGATCGTGAGCTACTAGTAGCTCGCGGAGGAATTTTCGGTAGATAGCAGTAACATGCTCAGGATGTCTAATCTAGAGTGAGGACTTATCCTTAAAATTTCTCAACAATGACCTAATGGGTAGGGGGCTGCTTTTCGGTTACCGTAGTTCCTAGGGTTCGAATCCCACTGCTGGCATGGATGTTCATAGTCATTCGTAATCGGCTTTAAACAGTTGGACCCGGTCTCGTTTATCCTCGTTCTGCAAAAAATAGACCTACATTTCTAACCAACCATAATCTTTAAAAGAATTTCTCATTGAAAATCGTTTTCTTCCAGCACTAAAAATATTCAGCATCTAGTTTCTATTTAAAAAATTTTAAAACAGCCTAATTTTGATTAAAATCTAATAGGGCAATTATGTGTAATGATCCGTTTGTCGTTTGCAGAATTTGAATCTACTTTTTGAACTTTCTTGGGAGAGTAAACTAAAGAAATTATATGGAAATTCAAAATATTCTTATTGCTTCCTAACTGTCATGGTGAGATTTGATGTGCATTTTTTAACTGCTAGAAATCGTGATGCATTATTATGTTAAATCGAATAAATTACAAATCATGGATTGGGTGAAGTGGCGGATCTGCAGCTATCAAGGCCCAGGATTGTTATTTCTGTGGCTTTCCCCTTCCTTTATAAGAATAATCGCTATACAAAACGTCAACAGAAAAAAAATAATTAACATTCGTTTAGTTAAAAATTAGATAAATTTAGTTAAGGACTGGAAGACAGGAAAAAATACTTTAAGAAAAGCTAACTTATAGCTAACAGTCAAAAATATAAGCTTATTAATCTGTCATAACTTGTCAGTTCAATAAAAAAAAACCAACAAAAATGTCACTGTTGACTCTCTGAAGTTTGAGTCTGCTAGCAAAAATCTACAGTTCTGAAACTACTCAGACTATTGTAAACATCTGGGACAATGACAAATTTTAACACACTGTTGATAAAATTTGTCCATGTGGAAACACTTGATCTTAGCTGTAAGCCGTTTTTAACGCTACCTTTTCATTTGTCATTCTATGTCTTTTCTCACTCTCGGATTACAGCACACATACTTACAAAATTTCATATTCTTCTGAAGCCCTCTCCTGATCAGAGGTCAGAGGCTGAACCCACATACCGCCCGCCCCAACTTCTGTATCCTTCTATATTTGCGACTATTCGATTTCGTCTTAAAAGTTTTCATGTTTTTTTCTATATTAAATTGACGATTGTGTTTGTCATCTGTTTGTCTTCTAAGGAATTTGAATCCATTTTTGATTTTTTTCGGGGGAGTAGACAAAAGAAATTCCACAAAAATTCAAAACACTCTCATTGTTTATAAGTTACTATGGTGAGATTTCATGTGTGATTCTACACTCCTTGAAATCTTTTAAATATTAATCAAAGAATATTGAATGTTACTAAGCAAAATATATATTTTTTGATAACATTCAAAAATTTAAAAGCATTTTCTAGATTTTAAAATTTGCAGACTTAATCAGAAAAAAAAAAAAAATGAAAACTGTGACAACCTTTCAGAAATAAAATCCTTACACCTGTCAGTTTTGCGTCTCCTTTAATGAAATTGCTTACCTCCTGATTTTTCCTCTTTTTGTGCATGATCCTTTGTGGAAAAGCAATAAGTATTAATTACTTTAGTAGTATAAATCTATTTACCAGCATTCTATTTTTGTGTGCTACTGCCTTAATGTTTATCAATATATTTTTATTTTGATAATCTACTCACATTTGCCAAGATATCCTTTAGGGTGTTTCTTGTATATCCATAGATTTAAAAAAATCCTTGGTGTATGTATGTGAATCTATAAATAGAGGAGAACAAACAATAGTTTAGTATATATGAAATTAATATATTATAATAAACGAATAGATAAATAAACCCTAATTCTGTATTGTATTTTTCAAAAATAATTATTTTTATTATCAAAATCTACAAATTATTTTGGATTAGATACTGAAGTCTCCCTCTTAACCCTTTTGGGCCTGGCGTCCTACTAATAATAGCTCTTTAAATTTGATCTTGCCATATTCAATAAATTTTACAAAATGTCTCCCGAGATCCTTGTGTTTTATTATTAAAATAACTTGTATTTAAAACATGCATTTTACGATTTTCCAATAAGATTATGATATTTGTCTGAAAATACTCATCAAAATAGATTTTTCTTCCAATGTTCCAATGTACGTTGAACAGGAAATTAATTTTGGTTTATTCTAATTGTCAGTACATTATTTTTTAATGTTATTAAAAAAACTTCATGCAAACTTTTTGGAAGAAGTTATGTATGTGTTTTGAGGATTTTTATTGATGAAATTTGTTTTGAAGTAAAAACAAAATTCGGAAGCAAAAATTCGAATAAAATAAATTTACTTTATTATTTCTTTATTTGTTTATTTGGGTGTGGTCTTTTATGAAAAGCATCTTCAATGTATTTTGCACCAAAATGTGGTTCGGAAGCCTATTTAGCCATTTTTCTTGGGAATAAAATTTAATTTGATATTGATCTTTCAGTTGCAGAAGCCTCTGTGTACACAACCACTTATTTACCTCTTATTTTTCATTTCCATGCACTCTTGCTTATGAGACTTACTGGTGCAGCTTTGGATTAATAAATGGGCTACATATGTGTGTGTATGGATGGTATCCCGAGGGAAAGATGAAATACTTTCGAGGAGATTGCTTAGCAACCTGCCTCACTTTATCCGCTCGGTTTAGTAGCTGGAAAGGATGTAATCTGTGAATATGTCCTTGTAATTTGGAGCAGATTAATATCCGTAAAATTCTGTTCCCAAGTACATTCTCTAAACCAGTGGTTCTCAATGTGGTTCCTATGGACCCTCAGGGGCATGTGTTAAATAAAAATTAATTTTGTGGGTGCGTGGGCATCGTTTCGGGAGTTCACGAAAGTTTTAATGTAAAATAATTGTGACCCATTTTAACTTTTATGAAAGTAGGATAAACAGCGATAATTAGATTGATAGCCATTTTTTGTTATTGTTTATTTAAATCAATATTTGTTTGCTCACTGTCAGCACTAACGGCTTTTTTTTTTTTTTTTTTTTTTTTTTTAACCTCAGAAAAAGATTTCGAGGCATTCTTCACTTAGTTATCCCCGATTAGATGTTGGACCCATTTTGTAAGTAAATCCACAAATTCGGATGAATGCATGATCACACAGAAACCAATTATTGAATTGTTCATAAGTGAAGAACTGTTTGAATAAGGGTACCACAAATTCTTTTTTTAAAACATATGCTGATTTTACATTTACTAAAACTTTTTTTTAAATTATTATTATTATTATTATTCTCTTTACTAAAGAATATAGATTTAGTATAGGTATGAGGTTCATCATGGAAAACAAAATTGACTGGATATTAGTGCTCGGTAAAGACTTTCGAATCTCACTCTCTCACATAGACCTATCTCCTTTCTAGTATTAAATAATGTATTCATACTATAAAACACAAGATGTTTTTATTAGACTTTACTTACTTTAGTACTTTAAATATTAAAATTTTTATGTATACTTACGTAATACATAATATCATTATAATACATTACGCCATACATATTGAAAGGTTTTATGTATATCGTAAGTTGAAACTGTAATACTGTTTTTATGTCGTTGTATAGACTTGTTTCACTTGACGGACAAGAAAATTTTAGCAACCACTCCTTTAGATTTAAATTAAATCTTTGTCCTGTTAATTTCTTAGATTATATGCCTGTAAAATAATTCTAAGCATATGTAAAAATCAATATTTAGGGATTGATCTGGCTCACTTCAATTTAACCCTCTTCCTAATTTATATGAAAATAAGGAAAAAATATCGTTTTGTGAATCGGTATACTTAACTAAAATGGTATTCTAGATTAAATAGAATATATTTTTTCGACGTATTTCCATTAAGTAAATTATAGGTGGATAGCTGTACATTTAGAAAAATTCAGCAAAACGGTGCATTAAGATTAAATTCACTCCTATTTTATATCGTTATAAATGATTTATAACAAAGGCGAATATCAAAATGTGTTCGTGTTTTTTTAATTACTTCAAGAAATCTAAGATTTTAAACTTCCAATCTTATACTATTAATTGTTATCAAAAACTAAATCAAATTTGAAGCCATAAATGAAGTGTAGCAGAGTTGTAACCAAAGATAAAAGACTGGGAAATTATTTAAAATTAATTTTAATTAAATTAGAAGCCTCATATACGATTTTCACAAGCGAGAGAGTTCAGAAAAACATTTCGTTCCAGTTGTTGAGGATGAAAAATGAGAAATGATCGATACCTCGCAACGGGCCGCGAACTATGACGGGTGTAAGGCATTCACAATGTCACGCTAAAGAATCTCAGTTTTGATCATTCTCAGGGCGGGAGACTTTGGTCTTTGATTCTATACCAGTATTCCACCTGTCAACATCTCAGCGCTACTTGCATGTTCTCTGGGTGTATAGATATGTTTAATACACGCCTGCCACGCTTGAATATGACAGCCCAGGATTCTGGACTAGCATGCTGACCACTAGATCATCTCGGACCCAATGATAAAGTTACTTAGAATTTCTTCAACAAATGAGCGATAGATTAAGAAAAATCTTTGCTTTCAAGGGATATTTTGCCAACAAAACTAAATAAATTTGTACTTAAAAATAAGCTTATCTGTAAAATAAATGGTCCATACTATGATTTTTTTTTAATTTTATGCGTATTGATATAGATTTTTTTATATTTCAAATTAACAAAGCCAATATATATATATATATATATATATATATATATACACATCTCAAAATGAATTAACGTTTTTCTACTGTTTGAGAAAGTTTATTGGAGAAAACATATTTTTTGAAGAATGGAAAGGATAAAAATACTAAAATTGATCAGAAACAAACGAGGCAAGGGATTAATAGAAAAGTTGCATATATTGTGAGTTTCAAACGGATGTTCATTTCCTCAGAGGCATAATCACAACAACCGTGATGCATTCTCTAATTTGTGTTCTCCCCCAATTTTCTATAGGAATAGTTGCTGGCGCTGTATAATTAAAACTTTTTGGACACGTGCCAGTGAAACACATTTCTCCCTTCTGTTTACTTTCATCGATATGCAGGAAACAATAAACAAATCAAGAAATGTAGTAATTTGATGATGAAATGATATTATATGCTATAGTATTTTTCTTTTTTGGTTTGTTACTAGATTCCGACCAGTTTTGTTCACCCTCTTAAAATTTAATTATTATCTTGTGTGAAGTTGAAATTACTTTGAAAGGAAGCTTATTCTGACTTAATGTTGATTTAATGAAGTTCTATTTTTCATCAGTTAGTTTTTCTACAATTAAATATTTAAACTTTTATTTAACTAGATGCTTAGAATGTTGTATATAAAATTCAACTAGGACAACTAGGTTGTATATAAAATTCAACTAGTAACTTCAACTAGGACACTACTTAAAAATGGTTTTAGGCATCCAAAATTAGTCAAAAATAGTCAGAACTGTTATGAATGGTTTTAGATCAAAGTAACACTGCAGTAAAAAAAGTAATTCACTGGCGATTTAATGATTGTCTTTAGTAAAATATGTTTATACAATAAGAATGCTAGAAATTTAAAAATGGACCAGGACATTGTAAACATTTTATAAGTATAAACCAGTTGCAGTTAAAACGTAAAACAAGAGTTGCACGAGTTCACAAATCTAATGAACTGTTGTTCTAGCTATTTACCAATAGAAAGATTACTTTCTAAGTTTGAAATAATAAAATAAAATAAGTAAACCGTCTAAATATAGAGGCAAATTTAAAACTTCTTACGAGTAATCATTTTTAACCCCTTGCCTTTGACGCCCGAATTCAGTTCGGGCAAGACAAATGAGTCAATTTTGGAATGCCCGAGCTGAGTTCGGGCAAGAGAAAAAACGGTATTTCAGTTCTGTGAAGCCCGAAATCGGTTCGTCCAATTCATATTTAATTTGCCATTTTCCTAATAGAGAGGTACTTTCCCTCTTAAAGATCGGCAGTTTCGTTCTATTTCTCGCTATTTCTCGTATACTGTAAAGGATTTAAGGATTTGTGGAGTTCAAAGGAATCTGAGGATATGGAATTCATGACAGCTGATATAGATAACAATATTGTTGTATTAGTTTATTATATTTATCCAGAAAATTGTTATTTATTTTGCTTTAATTTGAGCAAAAATTACTGTAATCCATTAACATTTCCCATATTTGGGAAAATATTGAAAATAGTAGTTATTGCGTTTAAAAAAACTTTTTTTTTTTTTTTTTTTTTTCAAAAATAATCTATTTCTAACATTTTGATGATAACGAACAAAATTAAAAAGAAAAAGAATTTTTTTCTTTTTCTACTCGTTTTTCTCAAATATATTCCACAGGCACATAAATAACGTAAAATAGTTTGTGTAAAAATAAATAAATAAATAAATAAAAATAAAACGTTTGTGTCTATCTTGATGTTAAATAATTTATGTTAGGTCTTTTATTTTATTTGGTATTTGCTGATGTTATGACATTTTTGTTATAACATTTTCAATACATAATAATTTAGTTTTAACACATGCTATTAAAATATATTTGATAAATATTAGATAAATTGAATATTGAATTTCAGTGGTCAAAATGGGTCAAAAATGATATCGAATAGGACTTTTGAAAACACTGGTTTAAAACCTATACAAACCTTTAAAAACTAAAAGGAAAAACATTTCAACGCGTATTGCAATAACTTCAAGATTTGCGCAGTTTTAATTTTACTTTCGCTTCTGTATTTGCTTTCATCTTGAGAGTCAGCTCTTATGCACTGCATTTCATGTCACCGTTTAAAATATTAGGATTTCCCCCTGAAATCTGTGTAACCTCAGTTACGAGCGAAACAACCCTGTCGAAGAATCTCCAAATATTTTATTGCAGCTCGACAACAATTTGTTTTCTCTACACCATAATAAGAACAGTTTTCTCGTTTATAAAAACTTCATATGTGTATATGTATATTCGTTATAAATCCCTCCCTAAACAGATGGATCGATACACCTCAAAGTATTGCACGGTGATTCGGTTCAACCCAGGGAAGGTTTGAAGCAGGACAAATGTTTCGGGGGTCAAAAATGTTGGAAATAGAACGTATATATATATATATATATATATATATATATATATATATATATATATATATATATATATATATATATATAAGAAAGTTTTATATATTATATATATATTATATATATATATTATATATATATATATATATTATATATATGGGTCTTATGTATGATTCTAAGAAGTTGCAATATTAACACATCACGCATTTTATATTCTACAAAAGACCTTGGTTGAAAATTTCTCTCTTTTTTACATGTGTCTAGCAATGTGTTAACTTCCTCGCGTTCTTGTAAATGCTAAATGAAAATGATGCACACACATCGTATTTTAATAATGGGATATTTGTAGAATGTGATATTTCATGATGAGTTTCTTAATAAATTAAAGCTGTTTCGGTGCTGCTAGATGTGTGCATTTGGATTGTATTTTGTTGGCCATAAAATTTATGCATCTTACACTCATATATATGTGTAGTCTAAAAGTTGTGGAGGAATCTTATTTTTTTTTTTAATTCTTCTATCACTTCCTATATAAGTCCTCTTTGTTAAATTTTCCCCCTCTGACGTCGCACTTTTTTCCCGCCAGATTCCTTGGCATCTTCTCATTCTCATCCATTAGCAATTAAAACTCCATTTCTTTGGAGGGTTGCCAGTTAGGGCGTGTATGCCTTTGAGAACTAAAAAATCGTACCTGGCCTTGCGAACATTATTTATATCCAGGTGCTAAAATTCGTTTAAAACATCCTTGCAAAAAATTTTAAAAACATCCAGTACCCTTTTACTCTTTCGTTTTTTTGTTGGGTGTTACAATTTTTTCCATTTGCTTCTGTTGTCTACACACAGCGTATTTTTAGGTTTGTGTATATGTTGGGTTTTATTTTTTAAATTTTTCATCTGTCCAAATACACATTTAGTTAGGGATAGTATTAAGTAAGTTTCTCATGCGTGCACTACAAAATGCGGGTATTTGATGATTTGAATAAATTAAAATCTATAAATATTAGTTATTAAAATATAATTTTTTAATAAATATATAATCTAATTGATATATCTTCCCCCTTTTTAATGCTGTTTTTCTTAATTACTTATATTTTCTTAAGAATGATTTAATCTAAGGAAGTTTTAAGTTTACAGAATAAATTTTTTAATCTTTTCACATTGTAATAGATACATAAGATTTTTTAATGCAAAACAATTATTATTGCATTATCTGCAATATATTTCAGTTGCTTAAAAGTTTTAAAACGTAATCAACTGGAATAAAGACTCGAAGACTCGAATGCAGCCTTAAACTCCTAAATCTCTCCCTCTCTCTAAGTGTATGTATATATATATATATATATATATATATATATATATATATATATATATATATATATATATATATATAATACTCTGACGTTACTAGCGATTATCTTCACTGCTTTCTTGTCTACTTCGCATGTTTACTTCGAATTTTAGCATGAGATGCTGCTCTCTTTTGAGGAGATTTTATAAGATTGTACGGTGCCAAGATATATTTACTGTTCTAGATAACATCTTTCAGAAACAATCCTTTTGTTTAAGGATGTTTGATTGATTGAAGAAACAATATCATTAAACTTCTGCTTTTCAGTTCTACATTCTGCTTTCTTTCTCATTTCTCATTATTAATTTCTACGATGTATATATATTTATATGTATATATATATACATATATATGTGTGTGTGTGTGTGTGTGTGTGTGTGTACACCTTTGTATTACACTTTTAGAGAGGATTATAATATATTTAACTGATAAGAAATGCCTTTTAACTCCGAGTTCATAACTGAAGCTATTATTACTTTTATGTGTTTTCAACTTGTTTGCCATCCCACAGTGGCATGTATGCTCGTAGCCGTTCGGAATCAGGTTGAAACAGTAGGTCCCGATCTCATTAGCCTTCGTGTTGCAAAAGAGTAGACCGTAGCGCTCGAAACCAATTTGCTTAGTGGTCGATTTTTGTACTTGCGTACCATAGGCTGTATCAAAGTTTGCCACTCATGCATTACATTACATGCACAAGCTGTATAATACAAGCTGTGCTCTTTTAGTTTCACAAATATAAAATTATTTTTTAAAAAGACAGTAATTGGAATTTTATTTTATGAAGCTTAGCTTTATCGCAGCAATCTTTGTAACGTAGTTGCTTTCAAGTACAAGCTTTTTTTTTGGGGGGGGGGGGGCTAAGATCAAAATAAATCTACGTTTCTAGAGACTGAATACATGTCTAGCTCACAAAGAATACCATTATCTTTGGTGGATCATTTCCAAAAAAGCGTGACCGTGGAACATTACTCGACTTCTCTATTGATTGTCGCCAAACATCTCTGTTTATTGTCAAGTTTCTGGCATCAAAATCCAGGGTGAAATTAGTCTTCAGTTTATTTTCTATCCAACTTAACCCATTAACGCCCGAATCATTCCAACTGATAATAATTGATCTTAAATCTAATTTATTATTAACTAAATAGAGTTAAAGAAATATATATCCAATTTTGAACTATAACCTGCCATCGTTAATTATGAGCTGTCATTTTAAACACAGAAGGATTAAAAAATCTTTTGAATTAGAGATTTATTTTCTATCACAGGTAATTACAGTACTGTAAGTGAAACTTTATAAGAGATATAGCTATTCATCATAATTTTAGTTAATGTACCCGTCTGAAAAAGTATTCTGGGGTTCATAAAATCCTAAAATGTTGATTTAAATAACAGAATTATCAATAGTGGCAGATACTCGAAAATTTGATTTGTTTATAGGGTTGCCTGTAAACACTTCTACTTTCGCTTTTTTACTATTTTTAATTGTTCTAAAAAAAGGATGCTACTATAGTAATTAAGGAGATAAAATATTTTAATAGTTCAGTTTAGATTGATTGGATCCATTGATTGGATTTTCATTTTTTGGATTTATTCATCCACTTTTTTTCATCTATCTAAAATCTCCTATTTTAATTTTATTTCCATTGTCGTTAAATGAAATTAAAAATTTAAACCAGCTCCATTCTTCACTTAGCCTCATAATTTCTCCCCACTTCTACTGCACTAATAGATTTCAAACTATTTTTCTTTACAAGATGTAATATACATCAAATGTCCTGCAAAATCTGTTCATTGGTTCGAAGTGTTGTATTTTGTCCCCTTTTCAGTGATTTAATTATGTTTTGCAGCCATGTATACTGTCCGATTAGGAAATTGTTCATGATAAAAACTTATCATAATTGGATTATTAGAATGTACCAGTTTAAAGTTTAATATGATTAAACGAAATTAAATGATAGGATAAATCTTTAGATGCTGCCTTTATTTTATTCAAATTGTTTTTATTCGGCTGCATTCTTGAAACTGAGATGAGGGTATAGGAATAGTGAAAACTTTCCAGCTGCTGAAATATATATTGAAATCTATATCATAGAATCGATATCATAGTTTATGTGCACTACCAAGATCATTCGATGGAATTGGAGATTTTGTTTTTCACTTAGATGTCATGTTATCTTAAAGGTAATATGATTCTATTTCCACCTCTAAGATTCAGTCAAATATATGAGTTTGTATTCTATTTCCGTTCGACGCTATATCGTATTTGATAACTTGGGTAATTTATTTTAAAATCAGCTTTTTATAATATTAGGACCAATCGAATCGGTGCTGCACCTGTAACTTGTTTTTTTAAATTGCCGGAATAAAGTAAATTAACTGATTCGTTTCCTTATAAATAAAATTACTTATTAACAAGGTACTCTCGTATTTCTATTAAATTGTTTTTTTTTTATCTATTTTCAGTAATTCTGTTGTAGCAAGCATGATGTTTCAATTTGCTTTTAAATTCAGCTTTCTTCTGAAGCTCAAACATTTTAAGCTATTATTTTTCTCGAAGTTACTAACTTTACGTAGACTAATTTTTTATAATAAATTTTAACTGAAATTTTTAGAAGAAATAATCGCTAAATTCGAGGTTTTGTCTCGATAGTCTCTAATTCAAATTTAAGTTATCTTTCGAATAAAATTTAAAGAATAATTTTTTAAACTTTCAAAGAAAGAACTAATATCACGTAAAGCAAAATCATGATTTATTTTCTATTATAAAAAATCTTTTCCTATTATTATTATTTCCTATTATTATTCCCTTTTCTATTATTAAAAACAAATCAGTGAAAGTTAATTGACTGATTCGTTACCTTATAAATAAAATTACTTATTTACAAATTACTCTCATATTTCTAATAAATTGTTTTTTTCTTATCTATTTTCAGTACTTCTGTTGTAGCAAGCATGATGTTTCAATTTGCTTTTAAATCCAGCTTTCTTCTGAAGCTCAAACATTTTTAGCTATTTTTCTCGAAGTTACTAACTTTACTTAGAATAATTTTTTATAATATATTTTAACTAAAATTATTAGAAGAAATAATCGCTAAATTCGAGCTTTTATCTCGATGGTCTCTAATTCAAATTTAAGTTATCTTTCGAATAAAATTTAAAGAATAATTTTTTAAAAACTTTCAAAAAGAAAAAGCTAATATCACGTAAAAGCAAAATTATGATTTCTTTTCTATTATTTAATTTTTCTTTTATTAAAAATATCCTTTGTGAATTTCGTTAGCATAATCTCTCTGAGAATTTCAATTTTTCTGCCAACTATTTCTAAAAAGAACTATTGAATATAAAAAAGGAAAATAGCCATGGTTATATGGGTTTTCTAGACGGTTTTTTTTTTTTTTCAACTGATAAGTTGTCATTAAAAATCTAGAAATTCTGCACGAAATGCTTCGAGCACATATGAATTTATAAGAGAGGAGTGAAAGGTGACATGACTATTTATAGACTTCAGCTTTTGTGCTGGGGAAAAGAGTTGTTTAAAATGATATTTTAGATCTTTTTTGGCACCGTTTGGTTGGTTGGTTCTGGAACACGTAATTTTGGAAGAATATCAGAATAAATCATGAAATACATTTCTAGGCTACTTTTTTTTTTAATCTGAAGTTTTAGTTTATTTCTATCTCTTAATGAAGGATGAAAACTAAATTTATGAAGGATGGAAAACTATATTTTTAATCTTTGTGATAGCTGTAAAATTGGAAATAAAAATCTAATGAATTTTAACCTTAACTGTTATGTGAATAAATAAAATGAAAAAATAGGGATGATATTAATATGAATTTTAAATCTGACTGTCTGACTTGTTAGTAGTTTGTATTTGTAATTATATTAATTCGTTAAAGTATGAGCGCACCTTCAACCGAAATAATCCTTGTTTTTAGGTTTCAAAATTTATTCGTATGAGACCGCATTTAATGAATTTATCCATTTATTATGCTAACAGAGTTATTATGTAGACCATTTTCAATCTAGTTTCAATTTATTGTGCATTTCTATCAGATTTATTCGTTAAATCGTGAAAGACATAAAAATTAAGTTAAAATTCTTATTTAATGTTCTTGCCATTATGGCAATGTATCTAAAATACATTATGTTAAAAATTTACCTTATTTCTTAAACATATAAATTGGATATTTAATACATTTGATTTTTTTCGTGTGCAAATTTCTTTAAATAGCAGTTTATTTGCTTACAATGCAATTATTTTTTTTTGTTATTTTCTTTAAAAATATTAAACTTACTTCGATCACCAGATTTTTCAGTTTTAAATAAGTTTTAAAAATTTGCTTCTGTTAATACATTGGTATGTGTGTGTGAATGTGTGCATTCGCAGGTCACGATACAGATCTTTCATATCAATATATAGATTTTTGTCAAAGTAAGCAGGTGTTTAACACTTAGCGGCCAAAACCCGTGTGTCGCTCAGGTTACCGATATTTGCAGCAGTGAATCAAAGACCGAAATTTTAGAAAGACTGAGGAAAGAATTTCAGACATATTGCAATCCCTGTTCTGTTGTCCTTTGTACAAATGTGTGCTTTGAAATGTACTATACCAAAGCAAATTTTAGTAAATAATGTTATTTGTAAATATAAGCTATTTTGAGATCTTTGTAAACCCTTTGGGCAGGTTTTAATCAAATTTTTGTAAATATTTTATGTAAAAAATATTTATTTATACGAAACGTTTTTATAACTTTTAAAACTTGTTTTATTTCTCAATAATTTCTCATTGAATAGTAAATAGTTTATAGATTATAAATAGAATCAGTCTGAAGTTTCTTGTAGTAAATATTTATAAGATATATATCTTTAGTTTTTTTTTTTTTTAAATTACAAAAAATTTTATAACTTTTAAAAATTGTTTTATTTTTCAATAATTTCTCATTGAATAGTAAATAGTTTATAGATTATAAATAGAATCAGTCTGAAGTTTCTTGTAGTAAATATTTATAAGATATATATCTTTAGTGTATTTTTTTAAATTACAAAAAAATCCTCAATCACAGTGCAACTTAATAAATAAATAAATAAATAAAAAATAGCTCAGACCTGAAAGTGTTGAAACAGGGAAATTATATCACTTAACTATGTCTTCCAATTTTATTCACTTCTTATACTTTGAATTTTGTTTTAGAAATTTAAAAAAGCTTCGATTCCTGTTTCTTCCTTTTCACAATGAAGTGAGAAAATGTCGAAAATTTTCAATTTCATTCAATTGGTTTGGGGATTGCGGATGAAATGTCATCCCATTACTGCAAGTTACTCGAGTGTTCTCTGTGCCCTCTTTGAAATCTGCTGACGGATGGGTCCTGAAACTGACTCTTTGCTTCCCAAAAAATAAAGCGAAAATAAGCTCCCTCCCCTCCCTCCTTTTTTTTTTCTATTTTTATGTTCTGTTTTTGAACGCATTCCCTTAAGGAGCACAATCATTAAAAACTTAAGGGAATCGTTGTGAGTGCTTTCTTTCTGGGTGTAGAATAGTAAAATAAGATGATGGAGTTATATTTAGACACCAGGTCACCACACGTTTGGAAACGAAGGGTTGCTCGCGCTTTCGGGGATTCTGGCGGATCTCTGTATGAACACGTGATTCGTGCCGTTTTAGATAAGATTCTAGTCCGGCGCGTAGCGGGTTTTTGAGACCAAGGTTTGCGATCTCATCCCTCTCTCTCTCTCCCTTTTTTATTTCCAAGGGAAAAGAAGAAAAAACTTTACTCCCCTTTCGAAACGTGATCGTCTGACATCTGCATCCAGCGATTCTCCGTGGAGTGTGCCGTTCAACGTCGGAGATAAAAATAAAGGAGGATGGAGAAT
This sequence comes from Pardosa pseudoannulata, assembly GCA_032207245.1. Taxonomy (NCBI): domain Eukaryota; kingdom Metazoa; phylum Arthropoda; class Arachnida; order Araneae; family Lycosidae; genus Pardosa; species Pardosa pseudoannulata. Next base: position 63,854,409 of record CM063508.1, on the reverse strand, counting down.
TGCCATTATTTGTGCTTCCATTATGTGGAACTTGATTAAATTAATAAAAAAAATATCTCATTTATTAATACTTCATTGAGACAAATTGTATGTTATAAAGCTCACACTGCTTGTCTTTAAGTTAATTAAATTTAATGGTAAATGGTTCATTATCAAAACTTTACCCTATTTTATCATTAATTTCCTGCCGCTTTGCCCCCAGCCTCCGGTCTGGTTGTTTATGTTATGTTGTTCCAAATAAAAGTTTACTTTTATTTCAAAATTTAAGTTATTTTTTAGAATATATTACACCAGCATTTCGAAAATAAAATTTGGCAGCCTCATGAAACAAATAACACATTTAAATTTCTTCATAATCTTAACAATGTACTGGGTGATTTATCTTTCCACTTGGTTAAAGGAAAAGTAGCTAAATTTCTTGCAGGATTGTTTAAAGAGAATCATGGTACCATTACAAATAAAAATATGAAGGGTCGATCTCACCATTGATCTTTGCTTGATTTATATAGTAAATAATCGCTCATTAGCTCTGATAGACTTTCGCGAGTCTGGTATTAAGCATGCGATATAAATAATAGGCCTAATGTTTTTAATTTTCTAAGCGACCACTCTGTTAGGACAACTACAGAATCGATATTCATTTTAAAAAAATGTCGAAATGGAATTTATTGTCTAATAGAATATGCCGTGTATAATATATATATATATATATATATATATATATATATATATATATATATATATATATATATATATATATATGTGTGTGTGTAATGAGAAGGACTTCTCGATGGAGGGCTGCAGTCATGGCCATTAAAATGATACCGTTTCAGCTAAAGACCTTTATTAAGATAACGTTGAAGGACGGGTTCCCACTTCATCATAGGGATAGGACAAACTGAAGGGTCAGCTAGCATGAAGTTCTATGTACAAGACGCGTAACACCTGGGTCAACATCTGTGGGAAAATATCTAGAAAAATCTGTCTCCGCTAACGTGTACCTCCTTTTTATTTGGAAATTTTCTAAATTGTCCGCTAGGGCCATGTAGGATTATAATTAGTCAGGCCCCTCCTCTGAGGTCTTAAACTGTAGCCCCAGTGGTCAATTTAGGTTAGGGGTTAAAAAGGGGAATGGAATATGACGCGGGAATTTTTACCCTTGATTTAAGTTTTGAAAACCCCTGGGAATTTTCCTTACACACACACACACACACACACACATATATATATATATATATATATATATATATATATATATATATATATATATATATATATATATATATATATATATAACCATTAATAGTAAATTATAAGAATAAAAAAATTTTCAAAGACCAGTTGCCCGTGTAAAGAATATATAGCCCAACTTAATTTGAATTTTAAAAATTAATCTAGGAATGTTATATATAAGAGAAAGATCTAATTTTTATTGGAAAATGTATAATGGAGATTATTTTAAAAACTAATTTTATGATGAGTTTTGTATTTACAGCCTGATTTAAAATGCAAATATTAAAGAATCTTGCGCTTAAGATAGCAAATATCAAATTGCGTCCTCAATAGTTATTCTTTCATTTCAATTTTTAATATTCAAAAATTCAAAAGGTAATAACGATAACTAAATTATTTGAGGTCTAAGTCGTAATATATATTTAATTACAAAAGTTTATGTTATAATGAGTAATTTGTAAAATATGCATAAAAACTGCAAAATATCAAATCTGATTTAAAAAAAAATTAATTTTGTAGGAATGCGACGGAAGATGGAAATAATTTAATTATCTGTAACTTACATTCCATTTGTGATGACATAATAGTAATGGTATTTAAATATTTGGTAATATTTGCAGATTGAACTAAGAAATGTATCATTCACACAATCCCAATGTGACATTTTGAATTATACTGAAGAAGAGGAAAATTTTGTGTTATATCTGTTTGAATTTTTATGAAATTATTCGTTGTTACATAGAAGGAGATGTTTTGTTTAACCCTTTAACCTCTGCCTTTTCCCAACTGGTTTGCTCATATATACTGACTGGTTGCCGTTTATTTGATGCCCGTACGTGGTACGGGCATCCATATATTGTTCTTTCTTAAAAGAATAAATATAAACAATTTTACTTCCTGTAAAAAAAACTTGTCAACCAGATTATTGAAAAATATAGTTTGGTAATAAATTCCAGACATAGACAACCAGGATTTAAGTCTGGTAGAGAAACATGTTTTTAGAAATCATTGCTCCTGCTGCCAACGAAGAATTACTAGACAGTGTGCAGTCAGAGTACAGCAAAGAGTAAAACTTTCCTAGATTAATTTTTAAAATTCAGATTAAGTTGGGCTATATATTCTTTACACGCATAACTGGTCATTGAAATTTTTTGTTTACTCTTATAATTTACTATTAATGGTTTGACAATTTTAAAACAACAAGGATTTACAAGGATTATACAAAATCCTCTTTGTTTGGATGTATGTATGTATGTATGTTTCAATGCATTCTTAAATGGCTAGATCAATCTTCAAAAAATTTTGCATTGTGGTCAAGATAAACCCTGGAAAAGTTTTTACGTAGGTCAAATCGATCAAAAATTGAAATCGTGATTAAAAAACGCTTTTTCCCCTTACAATTAGACTTGTAACCATTTATTATATATAGTTGCATCTCAGTAACGTGGTAAAATTATTGAAATTTCTCAAGTTACTTATTTCGTGGGATAATGTTTAAAATGTGTTTTAAAATGATATCAGTTTTGATGTTTTTATACTAACTTTATGAAGAATATTAATTAAAATGTATTTGTTTTATAATTGCTGAAATATATAATCGCACTCATACTTGACGACTTGGCCGATTATTGTTGTATATAAGTAATAGCTTTCTTGGACGTACGATGTTTTCTTTAGTTGATCCTTTTGTGTTTTGATTGGCTGTGTTTAATTAGTTTTGTTTGTGCCAGAAATTTGATTGGCTGGGCGCAGGATCTTCTCAAAACTATAAAAGCCCAATGTACCTCGTATTTCTTGATTATTTTGGTGTTTTCAATAAAAGGTGTTTGCGATCTGCGGCTTTTTATTATGCTTCAACAATAATAATCGGTTTCGAAAATGTTTATTATTTATTTAATATAAAATCTAATATCAGTTTTGGAATAAATGTAAAAGTAATATGGGATCCTCAATTACCCACACCGAATGCTGGGCGCGAAGCAGCTAGTTTAACAACAACAACACAAGCAATTTTTCGAATCATCCGCTGTTAGCTATTCTTGCATAAATTCTGAGAACAATTCATTCCTTTTGAACATGAAGATTTTTTGAGGAAAACTTTTATAAAATAAACGAGTTTTATCGATATTGAAAACATCAGATGCTTTGGAAGCTATAGTAGTGTGGTGATTTCAACAGAGTTCCTTGAATATCTGGATGGATGGAAATTTTTGATTTTTTTACTCTGTGAATTAGAACTACTCTTGATTCTGTATTGCTCAAGGATCTTCTCATTGTTAGACACCGTGTAGACAAGATGTTTGCTTGCATTTCGTAATTTATTCTTTCATAACACTGGGATTTTTCCAGTAAACGGATTTAAATGTAACTTTTCTTCAATCAAAAATCTGACTGTCAGTTAAAAGACCATGGGGCAAATTTATTACGCAAGACGACTTTCTGAAACCTTGACATAAACTGAGTGAATACTAGACAGAAAAAAAAATCTATAGAATTACATTGATGTAAACTTGGAAATTCGAAAAAAACTTCAAAATAAGTAAAAATTTGAAATATTGAAAGCCAACTGGTTGTTTTTACCAGTTGTAGGATATGAACTATTAGAAGCATAGAGACAAATTATTAATGGTAGGGGTGAGGTTCTTCTTTAACTTATATGTACGTATGCAGCAATCCTCATGGTGGTGGTTTAACCACCACATCCCTTCCTTCACTACAGCACTGTAAAGTGTCCATAGCTCTGTAATGCATAGTGAAGGAAAATTTTATACAATGAAAATAATTTTAATTATACATACTCACTTGAAGAAACTAACAAACTAAATAGGAATTAAAAATTATAATTCATATTATTTTTATTAGCATTTAAATTGCTCTCATTCAATTTTTTTATTTAAATAAAATTGCAAATAAACGAGAGTAAAATTGAAATAAACTCGTTTGACAGACATTAATTTTTATTGTTTAACTCAAAAATATTTAGAATGGATATGATTTAATTATTGGAATACAATGTAAATAAAATAGAACAATTAAAAGTAAGAAATGCATTTTCTGTATAAATAATTATACAGGTTGATTAAGAAAAAGGTGAGAAAACAAAACGTTTAACATGTTATAGTTCACTCCAATACATGCTTTCTAATTCCCTCGTCCTAAAAAAGAGGAGGCAGAAGAAACCGTAATTAAATCTGCTTCATATTAAATAAAAGGCGTTATTACTGTTTCGCTACATGAGGACTAATGAGACAGATCTACTGCTTAATACCGATCTCGGACGACTACGAACAGCCAGAAGTGGGATTCGAATCCATGAACTTCGGTACTAGATAGTAGCAACCTATCCATTCGGCTGTTCCATCTCGTTCGGCTGTTCTAACAGTTATAACATACGGTATAATAGCACTCTTTAGTAATACTGAAAAATCAGACATGCATTTGATTTATGGACCACAGATGCAGCACAAATACATAGTGTGAGAGTTTACCCCACAGGCGGTTGTTCTATCCGAAAATTATGTTACATCATGTTGCGCGTTTGCATTTCTTTCTAGATAATTTCCAATTTTTTAAATTATTCCAGCTATATAATTTTGATCAATTTTTATGTAGCTAACGTGCATTTAATTAGTGTTAATACAATGATAATCCTAAGTATATTACTTAAGAAATTTCAATTTGCATAAAATAATCTAGTTTGTAATATTTTTTATGTCTATAATATTTTAGTATGTATTACAACACAAATAATACTGGGATAATAACCAATAAAGTACAAAGTGAAGCAGAAATGGTTTGGTTTTAATATTGATTGTAATCTGTAAGTGAAATCATTTCATCTTTCATTGCAGATGCTAGTATAAAAAAGTGTTATTTCTCATTGAAAATGTTAATGTTGTTTTACACATTAGCATAGAAGGGTTATTTCTGTCATATCCTTTGTAATTTAACAATTATAAATGTGAATTTTATTTCAAAATGCTAAGCATTAATGTCAATTTCAGGATCGACAGATAACCAGTAATCTGAGCAGCCCGCTCGATAATCTACGGCATCCCCTTGAGCAACAGTTAATGGACATCATGAGAACTACCATGGATGGTCAAGATCACTACAAAGGTATGTTTGGCTCTGTAATTCTGTCAAATTATAAATAATGTTAGTCAACATCAAACATACTTATTCAATGGCAGTCAAAAAAGATTTTTTTAAGGGGACATACTACTTGCTTTTCGACACATAAAATTTTCATTATAACAACCCCTTTTCAATTCATTAAAGCAAATGTACCACTTCTATTAAAATGAATTTTTATTCCAAGTTCTTTAATAACACTCTGCTCTAGCTTTAAAAATTGTGTATTTTTGTCACTTCAAGTAGTATGCCTTTTATAATGACAAAAAATGGAATAAAAAATGGCGTTAACTAGAAAAAATTAACTTATCCACAAGAAAAAGTTTTTAAATATGCTTATTACAAACTAAAATTTTATATTAAATTGAGATAAAATATCTCTTTTATTCTGTACACCCAAACCTTAAAGGCATATGGTATTTTACAGTTTTTAAAAAAATTAAAAACTGATAAATAATTTTTGAAATTAGTGTTTATTATATTATAAAATAAAAATAAATTACATTGTTCGTTTTAATATAATTGTTGTTCACAAAACAAAAAAGGTTAATTACCTTTTATTTGGTATAAAGAAATTAGTTTCTAGTTTAAAAATTTTAAAAGTAATTATATGGGTAATGTTATTCCAATTTTTCTCTCTTGAAGAGAGAGAGAGGTGTGTATGTGTGTGTGTGTGTGTGTGTGTGTGTGTGTGTGTGTGAGAGAGAGAGAGAGAGAGAGAGCGAGAGCGTGTGTGCGTGCGTGCGTGCGAGAGTGTGTGAAAGAGAGATACATACATACAATGTATTGCTTTTAACGAAACTAAATATTTTTTATAAATTTAGGCCCTTATTAATAATCTAGGAAAAATTATTCGTAACAGAACAGAACTTTTTTATTTTATTTGAAATCAAAAATAAACTATTTTAATGGAGACTTTAAACTTTGAAAAGGTATGTCCTATTAAAATGGTATTCAATTTTTCCTTTAATTATCATATTGTATTAAAGTATAATTTTTAATTACATTTTCTAGTGTGATATCTATTTTACTCTATCGGTGTTTATTTAAAACTAGATTTTTTTCCATTTTTTTCTTTCAAGTAATAAAGTTTCTGTATTTAATAATTATTCATCCTTTAATTAGTTGTATCGATTAAAAAAGTATTGAAAAATAAGTTTTTATATAAGAAAGAATAACCTGTTAAATTTTTAATTATGTAAATTGCTGCCATTCATAAAACAATAGTAGCCTGACGGTATAATAAAAGAAGCAGCACAATGATTAACTGAATTGAACACTTGACTCACCAAGTCATACCACTTTCGTTTAAAATATGCGCTTAGTGAAATGCAGTGTAACACTGTGTCGCTTCTTGGGTTCCTATGGTAACCACTTTTCTTTACCCCAAAGGTCCACCAGCTGTCGAGGCAGCTGTGAAGCCTGCATCTGATTTCAGCCTCAATGCATATCGTCGTAAATGCGTTACAGAAAATTGTTGATAAATTTCTAGATATTCTGTCGTGTATTATTTCAAAGCATTTTCATTTTATGTCTTAATGTACCAATGCCAACGTTTGAACGAAAATTTAATTTTACGCAGTATTTAGAAAAGTTAAAAAAAATATTTTTTAAAAATAAGTTATTTTTCCATGTTAGCTTCGATTTTTACCTGTGTTGCAATCTTTCTTATACCCATTGAAAGGTATGTGGATGTTCAAGCAACTTAAAAATCTTTTAGGTCGTCTGAAAATTTTATCTTGAACTGTATTTTTCCCATTTTCAAATGTTGTATTTAACACTTTCAGATCTATTTAAACTGTATTTCTCCTTGGGAACGTGAAAGTTTGGGGTATTCACATTATTTTTTTTCTTTTTTTTAGTAATTTGAATCTATGTATTTTAACAAATATTTTTATTTGAAATTTCAAACTAATTTAATTCATATTACAGAAACTACTTAAATTTACTACAAATTAATATTTAATGAATAATTATTCATTTAAACAAGTTTTAAAGTTTAAAAAATGTTCTGCATAGGCAAACGTATTTTTTTCATAAAGTTAAAAAGTATTTTGAATTAAAATTTGCCCACCTAAATGATGTAAAAATATCTAATGACAGTTTTTATTTGTAAATAATATTATTTAGCAAAATTTGCTTAGGTACTTCAAATCACGAATTTGCATATATAGCAATAAGTTCGATATTGTTTCCTCAGACTTTACAGTTTCTTCCTTTATTTTCTGCTGGAAACTTACAAATTCTTGTAGGGTAAAAAAAAAAAAGAAGATTCTGAATTATATATTATCTAAAAAGACCACGGATGAAATTAAACAGGAATTTTGCAGTTCAGAGAGCTAAGTTAACCCGAGAGAGATTCGGACTCAGTCCGCTTCGACGAAAACGGTGCCGAACGATGGCCGAATAGTTAGGGTGCTGTCCTTCGGAACCGGAGTTCGTGGGTTCGAGTCCCCCTATGGCATGGATGTTCGTAGCCGTTCGGAATCGGCTTTAAGCAGTAGGTCCCGGTCTCATTAGCCCTCGTGTTGCAAAAGTAGACCGTAGCGCTCCAAACCAAAACCAAACCAAATCGACGAAAACGGCAATTTGTAACACTCAAACATAGACCACTAAGTGTTAATATGTAAAACTATTACTAATATCTGTACATATAAAGTTAAGGACACTGTCCATTAAAAAAAAATGAACATAGCGATTTGGAAAAGAAACTATGAACCAACATTATTTCGTGGTAAGATCCCCTTTCGGACATGTCTTCTTTTTCGTAAATCTATAGGCTGTATGTTTTGAGATAAAATTCTCAAAGACATTTATAAAGTTTTTCACTAAAAACGGTCCAATAAAAAAACAAATTTGTAAAAAATCTTCATTTTGCTCTTTTGTAAAATTCGAAGTTTGTGACGTATTGCCCTTTACTTTCGATGTACAGATATAAGTACTAATTGGCGTAACAACTCTTGGAAAGTATTTTCTCAAATGTTATAATATATCATCAAGTGTGTAAAAAATAGTTAAGTGATTTAAGAAATAAATATTTAATGGCAAAAAAGTGTGTTTTCTACAAACATAAAACTACATATTTCTTATAAATTAATGTTAGATTACTCTGTTCAATAATTATCTTTACATACAGATTTCGGAACCTTTCTAAAAACCTACGGCTGCTGTAATTATTTTTTTTTATTTATTTTTTTAATTTAACAAACTCAAAATAAGTTTTATCTTGTTTGGCGCAGCTTGTCCCAAGAGGATTTAGCTCCACTAAACTCCAGTCAACCAACCAACCAAAATCAGTTTCAATAATAATCATTTGTATCCAATGAAGGGATAAGTAAAACTTATGAAAATTATATTTAGTATTATCATTAGATAAGAATTCTACGAGCAAATTGTGTTAATTATTATGCTGCAAGATAGCAACAATCAACAAAACAGTCTTCAAAAGTTTTATAAAATTACGTTAATTTTTGTGTATTTTGCAGATTTCTAACACGGTGATATTAAGGTTTAATATATAAATTTATTAGAGAATACTTAAGATGGCCATAGTACCTTTCGAGCTGAAACGTGTTCATTGTAGCAGCTTGTTTTTAATTCAGTGTAGAATAAAAAGATCTGTTCTGTTACGAATTATATTTTACCAAACTATTAATAAGGATATAACTTTACAAAAAATATTTTGTTTTGTTGTATGAAGCAATACATTTTTAAAACACATAGTCGATAAACACACAAATGAAAAAAAAATAGAAATCCTCTTACACCCCCTCCCTCAAAAAAAATCTTTTGAAATATGTAAATTAGAAACTTTTTTTTATTATTATTCTGTGAAACTCAGTTATGTTAATACGAACAATATATTTTAATCTATCATGATAAAGGCAATTTTAAAAGAATTCAATTTCTAAAAAATTTGCATTTTTCAAATTTAAGTTTTTTAAATATTAAAATGTTAGATTACTTTAGAGGTTCGGATTTACTTCAGAAACCTGAATGGGGGTAAAAAAAAGGTGTTTGTTTTTAATTTGGTATAAAATTTAGTCTCTAATATACATATTTCAAAAATTATTTTGTGGACATGTAAATTTTATTTATTTGGTGTATATTTTTATATTTTAAAAATATACTATTTGAAATGACAAAACTAAATAATGCTTTTAAAGTTAGAACATTATTAAAGTACTTGTAAAGAATTCATTTTAAAAGGAGCAAAACATTTTATTTCATGATTAATCAAAAAATGTCTTTAAGTCTCGAAAAGTTTCTGTATCACCTTAATATATTAATACTTAACAAATGACTAATAAATAGTAGTTCTTTTTGTCACTTAATTAAGAATTGGAATTCATGGTTTTCCAAAATTGTGTTCAACTTGACTGCGTAATTTTGCTGATAAAATTGGCAAAACGCTCAATATTAAGTATAGCTATTATATTCGTGCATGGGAATTTGACATTGAAAGGTAATCTAAAAAAAGCGGAATGTAGGGGCTTACCTAGAAGCTGCCAAAATTGGTGTTTCTATGACAACCGAAAGAATTCTTTCCATTTTCAAAACTCTTGGCAAAATCTTCTCTGGTACAAATGAAAAAGAAATCTTCATGAAACGTAGAGCTAATTATATTCGAAATATTGTAACCTATGTTTAGTTTCTGTTGTCATTTTTCAAGATGATATTATGACACCAAATTATACTGAAGGAAAAAAATACATTAAAACTCATTTATTGAAAATGATGTAACATAACGTGGCAAATTGCCTACATGAAAGGCAAATTTAGAAAAGTTTTAATTAAATTTTTTTTATCCTTGTTTTAAGACTTGGCTCCACTAAATTAAATTTTTTCTTCAGTAGGATAAGAAGTGTTCAGAGTATAAGCTTGAAATAGAGTAGATAGATGGATCAGTATTAAGTTCTGCACAACTCTAAAAATTTTTAAATGAAATTTCATAACTTAAGTGAACTATGTCCTTTTTTACTTCCTACTACAAAGTAAAGAAAGTGTTGAAACTTTGAAAAATTTCAGATTTCAACCCAAATATTCCTTTTAACAATGTCTAAATCAGTTTTAGCCAATTCCAGTGTTGCGTGCTTTTCTTGTGCGTACGTCGAGACGTACGCAGAAGAAAACTTTATCATGAAAACTTTAAATATTCATTTTTTCCATCTCTGAATTTATTTTGACTAATTGCGTCGTGATGTCTATACATACGTATCTATCTCGCATAACTCAGAAATGATTAACCATAAAAGGTTGTAATTTTTTAGGACTGTTGTGACATCTAGTTGTGCTCCTCCCTTTATAATTGCAAACTGTATTCTACATAACGAATAATTTGGTAGAATGCCTGTTCCGGGGACCGGGCGCTATGTTTTTGGCTCTATGTGCAAGTGATCGCTAAATTGTCGCCAAGTGATGTTTACAATTTGTGCTTCGTTTTGTAATAAGTTTATACCCAATTTCAAAGCATATTTTGAACATAAAAAGTTTTGAAATTTTGTTAAGATAAATACAAAAAAAAAATAGAAAATAAAAAATAGAGCAAGGTTTGCCAGAGAACTGGGTTCTAGAATTTGGCGACATCGCCCACGCTTGGCATGCCCACTAAACTGGGTTTGGCGGGCCCCCTGAACTTGGATTTAGCCAATATTTTTATTATAAACACTGCCGGGCATAATTCGAAAATGATCTCATTAGAATGTAAAATTTTGTATTTAGCGTTGTTATATCTTGTGCACCTCCATTTTTGATTGCAATTCGCACTGTATACAACGAAAAATCTCATTATAATGAGCATTAATGCTACCAGTCTACAATGCAGAAGAAAGATATCGACGTATTCATATGTAATTGAAAAAGTGCTTGCTTTTAAGAAGTTGGAATAATGTTCTTTAAGTTCATTAAAAAATTATAAATATTTAGAATAATTTTGAATTTTTACTGTTTTATTGCATCATGGTTCCTCCAGATTCCAACGCTTGAGTTACGACACCATTACTTTAAAACACGAAACCAACTATGAATCTTCATGGGGGAGTGCAAATAATAAATCTTATGGCGCATCATACAATTAAAATAAAAATTCCTGGGTATAATTTAACAGGCATACAAAAAGTCATGCAACAGATTTTTCTTTTCAAACCTGAAATTGTTTACCATTGTTAATAAGTTATTTCATATGTATGTAAAAATTTAAGTTAAAAACTATTGCCTTACCCAACTTTTCATGAACGGCACCTTCTAAATTATTCCTTCTCAAAATTCTAAATTTAAATTTACTCACAGATTTTATCTTGCTTACTTGCTACTTTTAGGATCGGAGATAAGGCCATCTGGCTAAGAAGCCCCATAACTGACCGTTTATATGGAAAAGAGTCATTTACTGAAAATGAATTTCAATTTCTACAAATTATGTGCCCTTATGTATTTTGCAAACGGACTTCGTTCACTTTGGTTGTTAAATACCTCAAATGTCTGAGATTACTATACCATTGATAGTTTCTCTCAATCGACAATTTACGTTACCACAAGATGAGATAAGAATTACAGTTTCATTTTCTATAGAAAACTAAATATATTCTTCAATATTCTTAAAACTGATTACGTTACTTTAATATATTCGTGATTTTTCTGCCATTGTTGTAATCTACCACACTGTTAAATTTCTGAGAATACAAAAAATTGCACAGATAGAGAATTTACATGAAACATATCAATTCTCTTCTTTAATTCTTTGAGCTCTACAAGAATGACTACCAATAACCACTCCATTTTTAAAGGAACTTCTGTCTTATTGACGGAAAACTAATATAGTCGTTAATGATTCGGTGGACATAAATAAAATAAATAATTTATATATTCTGGACTCGTCAGTATTTTTCTTTCTCTTGTAAAACTTCAAAATTATCCAAATGCAATTTTTTCTTAAATCAAGTTGTTCAAATACTGATTATACTTAATAGAAGAATAAATCTTAATAGAAGAATTTGGTAAAATTTTTCTAAACAACAATGTGTAGCTTTTTGTTGTGAACTGCATAAAATTTTTAATAAGAACTGAAAAAAAGAGAAGCATTTCGAAATTTAAAAAATTATATATCTTGTGAGGAATTGGAAATTATATATATATATATATATATATATATATATATATATATATATATACATACATACATACATACATACATACATGTACATATATATACATACATACATACGTATATACATGTACATATATATATACATATATATATACACATTTATATACACATATATATATACACACATATATATACATATATATATATGCATATATATATATATATATATATATATATATATATATATATATATATATATATATATATATATATATATATATATATATGCATATATATATATATATATATATATATATATATATATATATATTATGTATCACGAGTAACGTAAGAAAAAAAAAATATTGCAAATTTTTGTACTGCTATTGCATGAATAAGATTCTAATTCCTGTACAAATTATAAGCATTATCAAGATCATTTTAGCCTTGTTAATGTGTTTTAATTAAAAGACTGATAATTAATCATTAGAAAGTAATTAGTTAATAAAAACCGAAGGAATAGAAACTAAATGAACCATGCAATCAAAGTTTTGTTTGATTTTTAGTTTTAGCAGAATTTCTTCCCGTTCCCAATTATTTCGTAAAAGGAAATAAAATTAAAAGGAAAAATCTAAGGAAAACAAAATAAAAGTAAAACAAACAAGAACAAAATTACCTTGTTTGAAAAAAAAAAAATGTAATCAGATTATGTATAAATATTCTCCATGCCCCCAAAATCCAGCTTTCATTTGGAATTTATTGCAATTTTGTTAAGGATTTTTTAGATTTAGTTTCTTTTTCCATATTTAAAATATTTCTTTCGTAGTATTTTCGAATATTCATCGCATTAAAAAAATATGTATTAAAAGAAGAATATTCCTTTAAAATCTTAATTATGGCTTTATAATTTATTGTCATTACATCATTAAGCTATCGTTTAATAAGATTTCAATTATATAAATTATTCAGATGTATAGATGATATAATAACATTTAATTAAAGCAATGGCAGAATAGATTTAAATTTTTATTCTTACACTTTAGAAATATCTAGCAGTATTGATCCTTTAACCCTTTAAAGATCACTATTATAAATTCTTTGGGATTTAATGAAATTAGTTGATAAATGGTACCTATAAATTTTATAAATGTAAATGCATAATTTTTTTTACATTTTTGAGGGGGGTAAAATTTGAGGGGTGGTTAAAATGCAAAATCCATCCCCTTGTACGGAGTGAAAATGCTTTTTTAAAGGTTTAATTATGTTGCGGGAAAAATGATTATTATCTAAAAAGGTATGATAAAGATAAACTAACCAATTTACACCCGAACGATGGCCATATAATACAGCGCTGCTTTTAGGTACCGAAATTCATGGGTTAAAATCCCACTGCAAGTATGGCTGTTCATAGAAATTCGGGATCGGCCTTAAGCTGTAGGTCTCAGTCTCTTTCACCCTCGTGTTGAAAGACAGTAGACCGTACCAAACATAAACAATTTAAAAGTGTTGTTTGGATAGACATTTGGATTTATAAGTAAAAAAAAATCATATTACTGACTTTTCCAGGTAAAGTAAGTTTAACCACGTATATTTCAAATGAAGTATATAGCTCTTGTATACTCTCTGTTGTGAGTTGGAAATTGCAAACATAAAAAACCTAAAAGTCTATCCTATGTCTTTCGAAGAATTTAACAGGTGGTTTTGCTCCGAAACCACTGTCCGTTAAAGGGTTAAGTGATAAACTTAAAACCTTTGTAGACTTAAATGTTAAAATAAATAGTCTGTAGCAATTTGCTTTTAATTTGTATGATAAAGGTCTGATTATAGTTAGATTGCTAAATTTCAGAACTTAATTTCCTGCTATTAGTATATCTTTAAAAACAATATAGTTAATCATCTTATTAGAATTAATAGAGTATGCTCGAAAGTTTATAAAGTTAAACATGTAAAGAAATATGCTACATAAAAATATTTATCCTGTTAGTCTCACATCTCAGATAATTTGTAGTTTTATATTTTATAATTAATAATTATTTAGGTAATAATGAGTATAGTAATGAAAGTATAAAACAAAAAATAATAAAAATAATAATAATGTAAATTCAAGTAACACAATAAAAATAAGTTATTTCATGCATAGGTTTTACGCAATGGTACGATACTGTATTTCTGGATGTCTTTATGATATTCCTCTTATTCTTTATTAAAATTCCCCTTTTTTTATTTATTTTTTATTCATTCTATCGGCTGTGCTTGTGGTTAGATTCTTTGTTATCTTAAGTAGTGCATCTGTATTAGTGATGTAAGCTTATAGTGTAGTTCTCTTTTCGTTCGTTTCTCCTAAGGTTTGTACCGGAACAAGATGCGTTTATTGCACAGATCACGACTTTCAGAAGAAATCCTTTTGTTTTATGATGTTTATGCATACAGCCCATGAGACACAACAGCATTAAACCTTTGTTTTTTTTTAGTTGTATGTTTTGCTCATTTCTCATAATTAACTCTCACTTTCTCTCTATTTCCATCTCTCTTATCTCTCTTCCTTCTCCCTCCCGCTTCCTCTCTCTCTCTCTCTCTCTCACTTTCTCTGTATATGTATGTGTGTGTATGTATATATATATATATATAATATTATAATTCAATGACTTGAATATAAGCCTACAATAGTTCGTTTAAATAACCAATCGTAATATCTTTTAATTAAAAAAAATTATCTCACTGTTGCAGAGAGAAGAATTGAACAGCAAATAGTACTTATATAAAAAAAAGTTTCTAGATGTAATATTCTATTCTTTAAGTGTATATATGTTACTTCCCTTGATGCTTGTAATTAATGCGATGACATGCACTTTATTTCAAAGCAGTTGAATGACCTATCTAACAAAATCATTGAATGTTTCAAGAGAGACCCCACCTACCAAGTCGTTGTTTCCCCCGCACCGTTTCCAGCGTTGCCATAACAAAAACTCTAATGGTTGTTTCGTATTCCATATTTTCTCAGTAAACACTCGGTAGTTAGGGTTAATTGAGCGAAAAAATTTCTGACGAGGATAACGCTTAGCAACTGCTGTTAGCTGTTCTTAAAAAAGTTGTTTATGTGCGTGACAAATATATTATGAATATATAATGTATTGCGTGTTGTTATATTAACTCCATAAATCGAATATGTCACTTCTTAAAGCTGGTGTGGGTATATAGTGTTTGCTTGATTAATATTTTATCTCCTATTAATTTTGAATGCATTGTTAGAGGTTAAATTTGCATGAAAAAGACGCTCACATTTTATGTAAACTAAGAAGTGTGGTTACAGTAATAACTGATTGTAAGGTAACTCGCTGTAAAGTGGAAGAAAGTTAAGAAGCTTAACCTTTTTCGGGGCTAATTCGTACTGTTACAAAGTTTGTTGAAAAAAATTTTATTAGAAAGTGAATATATATTCAAGCTCCTCTCCTATTACACACACAAAACATTTCATATGCCTTTTATGTATATATACATCGGAACAAAAGGGCACTTTGTCACAAATTTCAAATTTTACCGGAGAAGATAAAGAATTTTTTACAGATCTGTTTGAGACGGGCTGTTTTTGGTGTAAAGCTTTATAAGCATCTTTGGGGTTAAAGAGAAGATATAGTGCCCGTTAACATACGAAAATAGTAAAAGTTTTATGTTTAAATAGGAATCTTTACCTCGAAACCATGTTGGTTCATAGTATCTTTTCCAAATCTCTAAATCTATTAATTTTAGGAAATAGGGGTCATGCTTTTAGCATATAATAAAGGAAACCAAGTTATGCACAAATATGCAAAAATTCTTTTTTTTTTTTTTTTTTTTTTTTTTTAATGAATATGGTACTTTTTATTTGTTATACAGATACTTAAACTAGCCGCTTCGCCCCTAGCCCTTCGGACTTAATAATTGAAATTCTCGTATAAAATTTATTTCAAAGCTGCTATCAAAATAATTTCAAAAATAAAATACTTTTATATTCATAAAAGGAATAACATTTAATATTAATTTTAATTTTTCATAAACTTAAATGTAAACTAAAGAAATAAAAATGTGTATGGGGATTTAACCTTGCCCTCGGATAGCAGAAAAATGACTGCATTTTTTAAGAGTCATATAAAGAGAACCGAAACACCTATGAAATTAACACTAGATTGCCCGAGATTTCTTGTATACCTATATTGCCCCAAAACAGTCAAAATGATTGCATTGTAAAAAAAATAACAAATATGTAAAGAAATTTGTTTAAAATTAATTTTTAATATTATATAATAAAGGAGGGCGGAAATAACTACAATTATT
The DNA here is from genome assembly GCA_032207245.1 of Pardosa pseudoannulata. NCBI lineage: Eukaryota > Metazoa > Arthropoda > Arachnida > Araneae > Lycosidae > Pardosa > Pardosa pseudoannulata. The sequence goes on along the minus strand of CM063508.1, from coordinate 63,837,629 downwards.
CATAAACCCATTTATATGTTATAGAAAAAGTCACTAAATTCTGAGAAATTGTGAGCCGAACGCTGGCCGATTGGTTAGGGTGCTGATCGTCGGTACCAGAGTTCGTGGGTTCGAATCCCACTATGGCATGGATGTTCGTAACCGTTCGGAATCGGTTTTAAGCAGTAGGTCCCGGTTTCATTAGCCCACGTGTGCAAAACAGTAGACCGTAGCGCTCCAAACCAAACCAAACTAAACAAATTGTGTCATTATATTTCATAATTGTTTTTCTAATTGAAATTAAAAAACAGTCAAAATGACTACCTTGGGCAATCTAGTGTTAAGCACACGATTAGAATGTTAAATACTTTTAACTTTACAATAAGGATCAAATGGAATAGATCAGTGTAGAAAATAAAATTAAAAAGTAAAATTACAAATAAATACGCCGAATTAAAATAAATTAAATAATTAAAGTCTTCACCGAGGAGAAATTTGACCTACCTAAAAGCTCCCCATGGTTAACCTGAATCATATTGCAAAATTCCATCAATATCATTCTAGCTATTTTGGCATAGCGAATACAGAAGCGTTACGTATACAAATTTAACTATCTGAAGTTCGTGCCAAGTTCTTAGCCGTATAATACACGAAAAATCCTTGATTTCCTGCCGCTGCATTTAAGTAGATGAGAACAAATCTTCGACTTCTATAAAACCCTTCATTTTTATTAAATCATATGTTGAATTAAGTCTTTATTTAATTCACTATTTCGGAATTTAATTTTAATTACCATTTAATGTTATATTTAGAACGAACGGAACAGCTTTTATCCAATATGTTCAGCTTTTGCTCCAAAATTACGAAAATTTCGAGTTAATTTCTTTATCACTTTGATGTAATGGTTTTATTTTCGGATAATTAAGAAAGATATTTCAGAACTGCCGTATTATTCGTATGTCTCGAATCAGAATTATGTTTTCTACCGTTTTCACCTTCCTTTACTTCATAATAGCATGGCCACATTAAAAATAAATATTTCGATGCATATCCTAATTAACTCCCCGTGATTCCTACTTTGTTTCTAATGTTATTAATTTATTTTTTAGAATATAGGTTTTCTTCCTTGACGGCATTTTTAATCAGCGGGGGAAAAATAAAATTTGAAATGGTTTATCTCTCTTAATTTGAGCATAAGGATAAATTATAAAGAAATATGATTAAAAGCATTTTTATTATGTAACTCCTTTATTTTGTTGCTCCTTTTTCTAATGCATTTTACAGATACCGCGTCTTGAATCGGATATAACACTGCTGTACTTTAATATTTATGTAAATTATCAGATTTTTTTTTTCGTTAAGCAATTATATTTTTAATGTCTTAATAATAGTTATATTACGATTGCTTTATTTTCTTGGCATTTCTCAATTCGACACTCTTTAATTTTAACCTGTTTCATACATTAGCATAATTGGATTAAATTTTAAGATAATTGGGGCTCCGGTCATACTCTCCTGTAATTGGGATTTTAACATTTGTGTGGGGACAGACATTCATTAGAATAAAATACCCTCTCCCCCATACTCCCGAACTGAAAACGATGGGTGGAGCTGTTTTCCAGATTAAATGTATTCAAGAATTTATATGTGCTGGGTACGAAGATTACGCAATATTTTTGACTAACTGCTTCACGCCCAGTCTTCGGTCTGAGTGTACATAACCAGTGACGTCACGTGTTCAGTTTGAATACTCCGTTATGGGTTAGTTTAATTTGGGATAAATTATGTCTCTGAAAGTACGATATCTGGAGATTTATCATCGCACTCGGCTAATGGGAAAGACCTTAAGTGTTTTCAATATTGATAAAACTCGTTTCTTTTATAAAATCCTTTACTAAAGCAAAACAAACTGCATGTTCAGTGATTAGTCGTTCTTAGAATTTAACACTAGACCGCTCAGACACTTGAATATTGGTAATATATGCATATAAATATATATGTGTACTACACACATTTGTTATGCATTTAATTTTCATATTCTAGTGTTATATCCAAGTTATTGGATATAACACCAGCTTGAATATATATATATATATATATATATATATATATGTGTGTGTGTGTGTATGTATATATGTGTGTGTATATATGTGTATGTATATATATGTATGTATATATATATATATGTATATATATATGTATATACATATGTATATATATATGTATATATATTGTATATATTATATGTATATATGTATATATATATATATATATATATATATATATATATATATGTATATATATATATATATGTATATATATATATATGTATATATATGTATATATATATATATATATATATATATATATGTATATATGTATATATATATATATATATGTATATATATATATATGTATATATATATATGTATATATGTAATTGTATATATATGTATATTTATATATGTATATATACATATATATATATATATATATATATATATATATATATATATATATATATATATATATATACACATATGTATATATATTGTATTAAAACTATATTCACTATATATTTGTGACTAAAGTAAATTATATATATGTGTGTGCGTGTGTGTGTGTGTATATATATATATACACACATATATACATACATATATATATACATACATATATATATATATATATATATATATATATATATATATATATATATCATAGGTTATAACATACACACTCAACAGTGACATACCATTGTGTTACATGTCATTTCCTGGAATAAACACGCTATCTTCTTTTTTTCGGTTTTGTAAGGATGATAAACTTGTTTCTAAGTGGAATGTCGCGAGAAAATATCGTTTACCTTTTTTTTTTTTTTTTTTTGTCACTAATTCGATAGTTACTTCAACTAAAAGGCAGAAATGAAATTTCTCTTCATATTCGTATTAAACAAGAGAATTATTATTATTTTCCAATACAGCCAGTGGAGAAACGGTTTTCATTCGTATTAAAGAAATATATATATATATATATATATATATATATATATACTAGAATTTGATAATGAGAAATGGAGAGAAAGCAAAACATAAAGCCTTGAGACAAAGATTTAATGATAGGTTATGTTTCGTCTGCAGTACCTACAAACATCATTAAACAAAAGGATTGTTTCTAAAAAATGTGATCTGTATAAAACACACATCTTAGTATTGTGCAATTCTTATATGAAATAGGAACATAAATTAGCAATATCTCATGCTACAACTCTTAAGTAAAGATGCACTCGACAAGATAAGTTACTGAAGCTAACCGCTTGTACTGTCAGTGGATCGTAAAAATAAAAGTAGAGTGTTTAAATACGAGGTAACAAGTTATAAGTATTATACTTTGTTACTAAAACTATATTCTAAAACCCAAGCATAAATTACATTAATTACATAATTTAAATATTTTTTGATATTATTAGAATATAATTTTAATTATATTTTTATATATTGAATATTTAAAAAAAATGTGCTCATTCTTTAATTATTAATTTGTTAAATCTATACATCTATGTTTCTATGTATATGTGTGTGTGATATACACTACATATACACACCCATACACAATTTATAATGTTCTTCTGATACGAACTTTACGCATTTTATTCTTAATCTCTACACATTCCAGTGTAAGGTAAAATTGCCTGAATAAAAAAATTCTTTTCCCCATTTGCCTCTTTAAATTATATATTTTTTCCAAAAAGAGAGAAAAGTATACATTCTAGCTTTACTTTTGATCGCATCTCCTTTATCGGAAAGCTATTACTGTCATAAATTCTGCAAAGAAAAATTGTGAGTGTCTCTCAGTCAATCAGCAAGTAACGTAATGTTATATTTTCCTCTAATCACCGTGGGAGCTCCCAGCATATCTTCGAAAAATATATAGTCACGTTTTAACGTTTTAAAATGATAGCTTTGCAAAGTTTGCTTTGACAATTAAGTAATTTGTATTTTTGCGGAATGCTCCGCAAACTGCAGCGGTGCTAAAAATAGCCTGATCGATTGAGTGCCCAGTTGAGTATCGAATGCCTTTATTCTTCCGCATTGCCGCTGAGATGTTTGCATTACATTTTTTTAAAACTTCTTTGCTCTCTAACCAGCCAATTCAGGACTTTTGTATTATTGTTCCAAATGAATTACAAGGAATATCTAATTAATTCTTTAAATTTCACCAATCCTAAATTTTAAAAATATTTCCTCAAATGTCAGAATGTATTATTTCAGTTGTGTACGAAATTATTTTTAAAACTTAAAACATAAAAATAGAAATTTATCGATGAAAAAGCACTGTCTTTACATGCAAAAAAATCTTTATATATATGCATATAAAATTCTTTGTATTGTAAGTATATGTGTGTGTTCGCTATGCATCCTCAATGGCTGGATTAATTTTCACAAAATTTTGCATGGTGAATCAGGTCAACCTTCAGAAGGTTTTAAGCAGGTCAAATTTTCCGGGGGTCAAGGGCGTGGGGTATTAAAGCTTTTATTTTTTTTTTTTTAATCTAAATTGGGTTTGGTGATTTTATTTTGGCGCTATTTCCCAAATTTTGCTCTAAATTATTTGCTCAAATACTTAAAATCTCTTTACAAATTTAATTCGTCTTATCCCGTTCAAAATGAGTTTTCTTGTCTTTTGATCATATTTACTTGTCTCATTTTTTCACTTTAAATTTTCATATTTCTTTCATTTTGAATACACCTGCGGATTTGTTTATGCAATTCTTAGATAATGTTATTCCTTTGCTAACAGCGTTATCGTTTAAGACAGTATTGAACATTTCGTTCACATGAGTAATATTTTTATTTGTAGATACCTTTGTTCTCTATATATGATCTGGCAAAAAAGCGTGCAAGAATAAATCCCCAAATATAATTCTTTTATTTTTTTAGATTATATCTTTTAGTTCATGATTAATATTAAATTTCAGCGAATGTGTTATTCGTTTTGTGGTAATGAGTAATTTTTTAATTGCTCATATTGTTTGTGTAATATAACCTGAAAACTGGTTATTTTATTTTTTAAATAAATATGACTTTCATGTAGAAGATTTAATTACCCAGATGTAAGACGGCCGCAGAATGTCTAGTTTCTTATATTTTAAATAATTTTGAATAAAAGTTACTTTTATTGCCTTTACATAAATAATTTAAACTTATCATTGAGTGAAATCTACTTATAATGCCTCCATATCTTTTTTGAATTTAAGAAATCCAAACATTATGTAATGATTATTTGTAGACATTCAAACAATGAAGGACACTTTGTTACGAAAAGTAAAGGTATTATTCTACTAGCAAATTGTGCTGATCTGCAACATGGTGATACGAATCTAGGGTTATGAGAATTTTGTTATGACAAACAAATGTATTCTCTGAGTACAATTCCATTTTTGCGTAAATTCATACATTATTTTCTATCATATTCCTTCTAAGTATTTTTGTTTAAAATGCCAGATATTTGCTGAAGGGTACAACGCAGTTGTTCTGTACCGAACTCGTGGGTTCGAAACCAACTGCTGGCATGGTTGCCGTGCTTGAATTTCCGGTATCATTAACCCTTTACAAGCAAGAAAAGTAGATTTTAGTTCTCCAACCCAAAGCATTTTTATTTTTTCTTATTATGTGCCAGAGAAATGGTTCGACGGGCTCTGGAGTTTACTGTATCCCATTTTAATATTGAAATAAGAGCTATTTTAAAAATAATTTTTATAGGTATACTTAATTAAAGTTTAATTTTAAATTTTCATTTTTTTTAAATTTCTGTCTACTTTTATAATTTTGATATTTTTGCTCCAAATTATTTTACGCATTTACTTGAAACATATTGCACAAGATTGTGCACTCTTAGATAATATACATGGTTTCCGCGCACCTGGAAAGTCAGGGAAAGTCATAGAAAATCATGGATTTAGACATTGGATTAATTTTGTCATGGAAAGTCATGGATCCGCTAAACTACCGATTAAAAAAAATTCATTTAATTGTTTAATTCTGTATTTACTTGTCATTTGGCTGAAGTTACTGAGTTTGGTATTTATGTATTATCCTATTGACCCTATTGCCAAGTAAAATTTGTTCACCAAGGAAACTCAAAGCAAGAAAGCTTAATGGGTGGGTAAATGTATATTATTCTGGTTTTTTTTCTTAAATTGTAGATTAAAATGTTATTAATATAATAATAATTAATTTTTAATGAAAATAAGTTAAGATTTTTGCACAAAATATAAGTTTATCTCTAGGGATATTGTATATAAACATTATAGGGTTATATTTGGCTATTAGTCATGGTCACCTGGATAATACCAAAGTACCCTGAATTCAAATGGGAAACATTTTGATTGATAAATTGCTATAGGGTTAAACTTAGGTATGTAGATACAACAATTTATTTTTATGTATGTGAGTTTATTAACACTTATAAAATAAGTTTATAGTTTTTTATGATAAAATTCCTGTAATTTCTCTAAAAGCATATATTTTATTTGTATGTACATCAGAAGTTTTATTCGTATATACTTTAACGAAAGCTTTTTAATATGGAAAATGATCTGCTAAATCAGAGAAAGTCATGAAAAGTCATGGATTTGAAAAATTTTATTTTGGCAGATACCCTGAATATATTAAATTTCATGTACTTTTTAATGCAATTGTTAGTATTAAATATAAATGTTAAATTTTATGTTTTTAGTTATAAAATTAGTAAAATATCAGAGATTCCCAAACCCTCTCCTCCCTGGAAACTGTCCTGGCTACAACCCTAATTATAAGGATAATAGTACAATTTAGCTCATAAAAGTTAAGGCCATAAATAAAAACTTTTCTATTATTTTGAAAGCTTTTAATCTGGCATTTACGCGAAGTATCTGTGCTTATAATCCTATATATTTAACGGAATAATCGCCAGATAATTCTGTTTTTCTTTGTCCTGAAAAAAATGTCCAGAGTCAAATTATTTATTTATTTTCTTTATTTCTCTCAGCGTTTCACTAGAATTTTAAATTCAAATGCCATCTATTAACCAGCTGCTTTGCAGCAGATCTCTACTGCCCGATTAAACTTATTTCCTTCGGTGATTTTCTCCTACCTTCATTTTCCCCGTCTTTTTTTAATTCTCGTATAGGATTTCACTGCATGCTTCTCTTCTTCTAGTCACGCTTCACTTAATATCTAACAGGCAAAAAAGGAATGCTTTTCTCTAAAAACCGAGTAAGAAAACAGTTAAATTGCATATTGTCGCATGTAAAAATAGATTTCAATGTCAAGTCAGTTTTTCGCCGGAGTCTTATAGAACGGAGAAGTAGGCCGAATACAGCCGTTTCTCATAAGGGTAAATACATTTTGTTTTAAATACGATTAGAAGTTGTAATCTTGGATTGAAATCTTGGAAACTTAAACGATTCAGTAAGATTTTACTATAACTTGCTGATTGAGCATAAATTCGCTTACATATATGATGTGTGGGTATATATATTTATATAACAGCAAAACCTACTGAAAAGATAGAAGAACCTGAAGACGTGCGTTGGAAGCTAATGCAAAGTCCTTAAGACAATCTGCAACCTAATATGAGATCAATTCTTTCCGGTAATTTGGGAAAATAAAAGTTTTGACAAGAATTTGTTGCCAAAATTCATTCTTTCTTCCGAAGTCTTTTTCAGGGGTCTCAATATCTAAGCGAATTGGTGAAAACCCTACCGAGTTTTGTGTTTTTCCACTTTTAATCCAGCTCTGAAGTGATCTCTCCTAAACCCTTTATGGGACTAAGAGGTTGGACGAGTTAGGTTTTTCTTATAGCCCTGGTAGTTATT
>CM063508.1:63637292-63824792 GCA_032207245.1 Pardosa pseudoannulata | reverse complement strand
TGTCGTTTAAGCTACAGTAGGGCTATATGACTTGTCAATAATATGTTAAACTGGCACAGAATAATTCAAAATTAATTTGAAGCTATGAAAAATATAATTTATCACAAAAATTGTAAAGTTTTTTTCATACACATATATAAATATATGTATCATTAATAAACATAAAAACAAAATATAAAATTGTTTCTCTTCACATTTTACTTTCTAATAAGTTTACTAATATCCCTATTAATCAAGTTTCTTTTTCAGTAATAGATAAAAGCAAGAAACTGTCGTTATTAACTAACAGAACCTATAAAATAATGAAAGATACTCAGTTTGTCCTAACTGTTTTCGTTCTAGTGAGAGCGAATTGCATTTCTTAACCCCAAAAAATGGGGTCGTACAAGTGAAAAAGGCGTATCACTGAGAGAATTTTAATATTATTTCCCATGAGGCTTCGACGGGACTAGAAAAAAAAAGAGATACATAACTGAGAGAGTCGCATTAATGAGAGGTTCCTCTATTTCACAATATATAATAAATGCATTGAGATTCCTGAGGATCAACAAAAAGGAAAAAAAAAATTACGCTGCACTCGAGGCAGTAGATTCTTTTTCTTGATAGTGAGTTCTGTCCTCAGTCGGACAAATCGTTAGAGATTAAAATTTTCTTGATTTTATCATATAGGTAGCAAATGTAAGTATTTTACCTCTACAACATATAGTACTCCTCCCCCCCTCTTTTCCAAATAGCAACCCTCCCTTGCATTAACAATGTGTACCAACCCTCTGCGATGCAGCTGGAAAAGCGAAGTGCAGTGAATTATCCACAACTCTATCTGTTCGTGGGGGAAGGGGAGAATAAATGCAGGTGTACCTCACCTATTAAAAAATGCTTGATATTTCGCAACGGGTGTAAGATATCCGTGAAACCACGCTGGAGATTCCCCTCAATTTTTATCCTCATGAACGAGGATTTTTGCTCCTGATTCTTTACCTTTCTCCCATCTGCCAGTCTCCCAGTAAGAGGACTTCCAGACCACCAGATTATTTTGTGGTTCCGGTTTATTCTGTGTCCCATTGCCCGTTCCCTAGATGTACAAGGAGATATTCAGTGTGTCCCTCAAGATTGAACTTTGCACCCCGGGATTCTAACTAGCATGCTGACCACTGAGTCATCTCAAGATGACCTCGTGGTTACCGTGCTAAAAAAATGTGTGCGTGTGTGTGTGTATAACATATGATACAGCTACCTAAGATTTACGAATCAACTAGTTGCACCTGAATTTCAGCGAACATTCAATGTGTTGTTCGTTTTCAAACATCCTTTTCATGATTAATTTAAATTAATAACTTTTTCCTGGGAATGCCTTTCTTATATTTCGGAATTTATCTGTACTTTAAATGTAGCTCTAAATTTACTCAAAACAAGTTATTATCATCTGGCTGTGCCTTTTCTCCTTATACGACAGTAGAAACAGAAATTTTTTTTGGTTTAATCTTCGTAATAAATTAGCGGTTTCTTACTAAATGTTTTTCGTAAAAATTATAACTTTAAAAGTTTTTTTAAAGTGTTTATTGTTATAGGATTATTATCTTAACCTACTGTAAAGAAAAAAGTTTTTTGTATCTTGTTTTTTGCTTAAATAAAATTGAAATAAATTCTATAATTACCTATTATTTATTACCTTATATCATTACCTGCGTGCATCGATTATAGATTGTAGAAATGCTGTGCTACTGTTAAGTTTATTTGTAGTATTCCTATTTAACTGTTTTGATAGATACCGAATAGCATTTACATTTCTATCATTTAAACTTTAAAATTTTCTTAAATCTGTTAGTAGTCATTATGGCATTTTCAATTTATTACCAAATTTAAAAATAAACTAAACGTAAAAAAGAAAAGAAAATAACAATTTGCAGATTTTTTTTAAAGCACCACTATTATTACTTCGATACAAAGAGATGAATCCAGCAACTGATTTGTAAATGAAGTATGTAAATATGTCCGCCGCTCATATATGCTGGTAACTTCCGTTATTGGAAACACCTGCACCTTCTCATGTTACAAATTGCCTCGTATATGGTAAACTGTATATATCTACAATCTAATGCTTCGTGTTCGTTCAATTAAATATTATTACTTATTCGCAAAAGGTGATTTCAAGAGGAATAAACTAATGTACTGCGTAAATATGTAATATTAGAATCTCTCTCGCTCTCTATTTCTCTCACTCTTTCGCTTTCTCTCTTTTTCTATTCTCTCTCTCTCTCTCTCTCGATTTTTAGTATATGTGAATGGTACGAATGTGTATGTATGTATATATATATATATATATATATATATATATATATATATATATATATACATACATACAATGTGTGTGCACATGGCGGAGGAGTATTGCAATTTATTTTTTTCTTACATATAAATTACAGCTTACAAATTTCAATATATTTGTATTTCTTGCACTTTGCAAATACTGTAGTTTCATCAGCTTTTGGGAATTTCATTTAATTTTCATTTGAATTTTAAGTGAGAGAGAGCGAGTTGCAACTTCTCTTCAACTTAAGGATTTGATAGTGCAGTGACATTATCATAATTAAAACCTCTCGTTCTACTGCTTTGCTGAAAATAGACCCCCTTAATAACATTTTAAATGGCTGGTAACGCGTCATTTGATCATTTAGCGAGAATCCCTTTCGCCAAAGAGCATGCTCCGCGAAATAAACGCCTGGCTCCCCCTTAAATAGATTTGGCGAAACCAACGTTTTCTCCTCAATCGCATTCTCGAATCCTTTCGCATTGATGGCTTTTGAAATACGACTTATACCCTCACTCTCTCAATCAGCGGAGAAAATAACTTCTAAACTTCGCTACTCAAATGCATATGATGTCTCTCTTATTTTTTTCCACCCCGTTTTCTCCACCTGATTTGTCTTTTAGCGAGACTTTTCCAAAATATCCGTGAGATGAGCCCCAGCATCCTTCAAGGCACGCCGTTGCCCCGGTTACTGCATTGATTTCCTAGGGGCCTAGGCTATAGTTATACTAGTACTGCCCAGGACGGCTACAGGAAACTGGGTAAAACAACTGTTCGATACTCCGTGACCTGGTTTCCACCTTCCGATGGATTGTAGTGTAGAGGATAGGAGGAAATTTGGGAAAACACTGCTGCCTTCGGAGGATGGCTGCAGTGTTTCTGCCCGCTTCCAGAAGTGATTTAATTTTTTATGCTGAGATGGAGAGCGGGGGTGGGTCGCTTTCCCTTTAGATTCGTGTTAGAACATTGTTGAGCTTAAAATCCAAATAATATTATTTTCACAATATTAATATGTATCAACGAATTTCTTCACATTCTTCACTTATTTCTTGTGAAATTACAACCATTTATTTGATCTAATAAGTTATTCAATCACTGTATGAGTTTGATATCACTTAAAACTGATTGGCCCTCAAAATTGAAGAAAAATGTTAAGGTACTAATTGATGAATATGAAACAAGCTGTTTAGCTGTTTTATTCATTTGGCATAAATTCTTAAAATATTTTAACTTAATTTAAGAATACAAAAAATCAGTGAGGTTTTAAAATATTATCAAACATTTATATATGTAGTTTAATTGACATATGTATTTTATGAACTCGGTTTTAGTTCTCTTATTGACAATATTCTTTTCTGAAAGAAATGATGCAACGTCTGGGCAGTAAAGTGAAATAATTTTTGATGAATACAGTATTTTGTTTTGTTTTACACAATGTGGCTTTCAGTATGAGTGAGAAACTTCCTGATTTCGCGTGACTTTTTATTATTTTTAACCATTAAATTTTCTGCTTGAATTGTCATGGAAGCCGTGGATTTTAGTAACCAGGAAATCAAATTTGGCATTGTGTGCAGTTTTAATCAATATTCTTTAGTTTAGAGTCTACAATAAGTTTCACAACTGAAGGCCATAAGCTTATGGGAATCGTTGGTTGCATGCTTCCTTGACAAAATTCGGTTACCTTTTTATGGGTATTCTCTATAGAAAAGAAAAGTTATATCTCATTGTCAATAGCCGCACGGCATTGTTCTTGGATTTAGACTATTCTTCTGTACTTGAATTGTTTTGTTGTTTATGAATGCATTAAAGTAAGAAGATTACTTTACTTTGGGAGAAGTTAATGTGTCATATTTGGGCGTACTGCTAACCTTGAAGATTCTCTGGGACGCCTTTTTATTTCCATTTGTTTTGGTTTTTAAAAATGGTTATATATCATGATAGTTTAAAGGCTTTCGTTTTTTGCGAAAGAGTAAAACGAATGATTAGAATATCTCCGAATCTTTATTTCATGGGCTATGCATTACAAAAAGGTATTTTTAGAGACAATGAAGTTTTAAATCTCCAAAAAGTTTCCTTCTCGAATTTGAAGACAGACTTTAAATAATTTATGCTGCTGGATGTCTTTCCTGTTTCATTATTCATAGATTCAAAACCACACGCATCTATTATTTAAATAAATTATTGGGCTCTCCGTTAAAAGAAATGTTTCAACATTTTCTTATAGTAATATCGCTATGTTAAGGATTCTTATACATTAAACAGATTATTGTTTATTGTTGTTTTTTATATACTTTTTTAAGCACAGAATAGTACTATTATGAAATAAATTTTAAAATTTCCTGACACTTTCCATTAATTTCAAGTATTTATTCTTTTAAAATATTGGTATTAAATAAATTGGTGTGTTTAAATTATTTCTGCATTGCATATACACAAAAGTTTCTTTCAAAAAATATGTTTTATTATATTTTTAAATATTATTATTGCAATCACTCATCACAGCCTTTCTATATATATCATATTTAATTTTGCCAATTGCTAAATGTCAAATTTTTTTTTTAATTTGGTCTGGAACTGCTTCTTTAAGGTATGAATCCATTGAACATTTTTCGTTAGAAAATAGTAATCAAAATCTCCCAGAGTACTACTTTTATGTAATGAAAGAGAGCATACATATTATATACAGGGTTTCCGCGCACCTGGAAAGTCATGGAAAATCATGGGTTTAGACAGTGGATTAATTTTGTCATGGAAAATCTTGATTTTTCAAGTAAAATGAGTAAAAGTCATGGAAAGTCATGGATCCGCTAAACTACCGATTAAAAAAAATGCATTGAATTGTTTAATTCTATTTTTACTTGTCATTTGGCTGAAGTTACTGAGTTTGGTATTTATGTATTATCCTATTGACCCTATTGCCAAGTAAAATTTGTTCACCAAGGAAACTCAAAGCAAGAAAGCTTAATGGGTGGGTAAATGTATATTATTCTGGTTTTTTCTTAAATTGTAGATTAAAATTTTATTAATATAATAATAATTATTTTTTAATAAAAATTAGTTAAGATTTTTGCACAAAATATGAGTTTATCTCTAGGGATATAGTATATAAATATTATAGGGTTATATTTGGCTATTATTCATGGTCACCTGGATAATACCAAAGTATCCTGAATTTGAATTGGAATCATTTTGATTGAAAAATTGCTGTATGATTAAACATAGGTATGTAGATACAACAGTTTATTTTTATGTGAGTTTATTAACACTTATAAAGTAAGTTTATAGTTTTTTATGATAAAATTCCTGTAATTTCTCTAAAGATATATTTTATTTGTATGTACATCAGAAGTTTTATTCATATATACTTTAACGAAAGGTTTTTAAAGTCATGGAAAATGATCTGCTAAATCGGAGAAAGTCATGAAAAGTCATGGATTTGAAAAATTTTATTTTGGCAGATACCCTGTATATATCTTAAAAAATTATCTGTCTCACTTCATTTATCACAGGAACAATAACACATCTTTTCTCTTTCTGTAGTATATTCAATAGCTATTTAACCTCTTCTATAGCATATACAGCTTTACCTAAATTTAACGTTTTAAGTTCTATATAATTCTTTATCTTATTTTCGTAAAACATTGCGTTATTTTAATTTTGCGTTTTAAAAAGACGAGTAAAATGTAGGTGAACAGGCATTTATTTTTAGGATTGGTGAAATATTGAATCGTGTTCTCTTTCTGCTGAACGAGACATACTGCGATAAACAAATTTTCTGATCTTGCTTTCGTAATGTGACGCAATCAAGTCTTACTTATCCCTTCTCCTCATTGGTGTTAACCCGTGTGACACGTGAACACGGAAGCAGGTGGTTTGGTTCGAAAACATCAGAAACGCACCAGCACTATTGGTCTATCGTAGCGTGGCACTGCGAGGAAAACTAAGCTTTTTTCCCCTTGATACACTACACCTGTCCGTCGTTGTGATGACTCGCTAACAATCAACTTTGAAATAGAGAGAGGAAAAAAAAAGTAAACAGTTTTGAAAAGAGTAAATGATGCAACAATAAAACGTATTTGTCTTTAGACTCATGCATCTCCTCATCTGTTCTATATGATTCGAGATTGAGTCAGTTTGCTGAATTCAGGTCTTAGGGGAAAGGGATATTTAGTGATGCATTGCAAATTACTATTAGTGGCCAATGCCTCCTAGTATTTCTAAAGTTTTGATATTTCATTATTTGCACTTTTTATGTTCTTTTTTATTCTTGCATTCATTCAGTAAAAAATATGTATCTGCGGCTTGGGAAGGTTTGGCTTGTTAATTTGTATGCCTTTAATTTTTTGTGCAAGTTAAGTTGATTAATTTTCGTAATTTTATTTTTACACATCGAATGCAGACTTGTGTGGATTTATTTCTTTTAGTACTTTAAATTCAGCATTTTACAGTGTAACAACGCAGTATATTCTACCTTCCCCTGTCGAATTCAGCAGGTGCATATTTTATTACAGATAATACAGATTTATTAATTATGTAAGCAGAAAAACCCTATTTTATGTGATAAATATAAATAGAATAATCTTAATTTTTGTATGAATTTTGAGAAATCCAGTAAGAAATATTCAATTGCGTGTTAATCTTACATGTAATCGGATATTTTGACGGTGCAAAAATAGCATTTTTAAGTATTGAAAAAATAAGTCTTATGTAAATAAAAATAAATCTGATAGGATGATATATCTATATGTCTCAGTGAATGTCAGCATCTTAATAAATGGTGTGGGATTCTCAGTTAGTCCTTAGTTCAAAGAGAGTTAATATTATTGAGAACGGAAATTGTGATTGGTTATTAGTGCGTCAACAATATACCTGATTTTGGTGTGTGTATGTATCTGTAATTTATTTACACAGCATTATTATTATTAATTAATATAAGAATTCTCATAATATAAGGAAAATTACGCTCGCTATTAAACACAATGTTAGTTATTATTCCAAATAAATCGACTAATCTCAAAATCAAAATTGTTAAGATCAGTCTTTTTGGAAGAATGCTAATTTATCTACGCCATCTATCTATTAAACTCTATTATTATTAAAGCCTTTGTTATCGTTATTGTTACTAATAGTTGAAGTGATCTCAGTAAATCGATAAGGAAAAAATAAAGATCAAACGCTAGGTATGCACATCTTTTCTCTTTTGGAGCTTCTTTTTCAGCATGATGTTATTAAAAGAATTCCAGGTCATGAATTGAATTTGCTTATGACACTAAAGAAAAATTATATAAAATCTTCGATAATATTAGTTAATAAGTTCCTGATAGACACGAAAATCAAGACTGTCTAGAGAGAAAAGGAATTTTATATTCAATAAAATAATGTTATGTGATTTTGAGAGAAATAGTATGTGTGTTGAATGAATGGCTTTATTTTATTTCTTAATATATGTTTTGGATATATGCTGTTAACTTAAGATTTATTGTGAGAAGGCATAACTGAAAAAAAAAAAAAAAAAAAAAAAAAACAGGTTCGTATTAACCCTTTATCGAGATTTCTAGTTATGGCGTATTAAAATCTGTGCAACGTAACTAAAAAGCACGATATCCGTTTTTTTTTTCCTCCAATTACGAATTCTTTATACTTGTGTATGATTTGTTCTACTTTTTGTATGTGATAAAAGCATTACTTTCCTAACATTGAGGATTTAGCGAATTAACATGGTTTTCGTGGCAAAGATTACTATATGGCATAAAATCTCTTTTTTCTGTTATCTTCATATGTTTATGAGCATTATGTCTTGCGTATTATCAGAAAGACACTTATAAAGCCTGTCACTAAAATCAACTAAAAGAAATCTTTAAAAAAAATTTCATTATGTACTCATTTAATAATGCTATTAATGATTTACTTCCAATGCACAGAAATATTCTTTATCGATAAAGTGTAACCCTTTAATATGCATTAGCATCCCTTTTTAGGGACAATTTAAAAATAGTTGTTAAAATTATATTTTATTAGAACGATTTTTCCTTTTCGACGAAGATAGAGAGCAATCTTATAAACAATCCCACAAATGTTTCAGTTATTATCAGTAATTTCATCAATATCAGTAATTTCATCAGTAATTTCATCTTTTCGATCAATATTTTATGATTTTTCAACCCCTAAATAGTATTTTTTGGCTCGAACTTCAACTGAAATCACGACTAATAGCTATATCAGTTATAAAACTTTATTTTACAGTACTTTACTGACATATAATAGTAAATAAGTTTATCATGCAATTTTTCATTTTTTTTTTCAAATGTGCCGTTGTACTGTTTAAATTTAAGCTCTTCATCAATGAGGACGGGCTGTATTAACCCATATTGGACCATATTAATTAAATATTTCTGAAAGTTATTAAAACTTTATCCTTATCAATAATATGGAGTAACTAAGCATATCAAACAAAACTTTGAAAAAATATTTTTCATTCAAGAAATTAGCTGTCCTATAAATAGGACAACGGTCCAATGCACTACTAAAATTTAACAAATATCACTTACATTTCATTAAGCTTGTAATAATTTTAGGACACCTTGTTTATACGTGCAAAATATTTTTTGGACAAAAATTTTGAGCTACATTATTAGCTCTATATTTAAACTACAAGTAACCTCCACAATGTTTAAAAAAGATAATAATAATAAATATGAAATTAAAGATTATAAAATGACAATTTTTAAAGGGTTGCTGAAAATAAATTTTACAATACAATATAATTTAATTTCTCTTTTTTTTTTCCTTCTATACTAAATTGAGTTTATTTTATAGGTGTTAAAATAAAATACACTCAAAAAATATTTATAACTTTATTAGTAAATGGAGTTTTATTTGCTATCCGATTTATAGGACAGTTGTCCAATATGGGTTAATCAAAGTTGCTTGAAAAAAGAAAAAAAGCTTAAAATGCGAACCGGCTAAAGGGAATTTTAATTTTTCCATAGGTTAACATTAACATGGAGCGAGTGCCGAACGATGGCCGATTGGTTAGGGTGCTGGCCTTCGGTACCGGAGTTCGTGGGTTCGAATCCCACTTTGGCATGGATGTTCGTAGCCGTTCGGAATCGGCTTTAAGCAGTAGGTCCCGGTCTCATTAGCCCTCGTGTGCAAAACAGTAGACCGTAGCGCTCCAAACCAAACCAAACCAAAAACATGGAGCGAGAGGAGTTCAATATGGCTGGAACAGTCCATCTTAAGCACAAAAAGTTAAAGGTTAAAGCCTCATTATGTGTCCAAGGGTTTTATTATTATTATTGTTGTTGTTACTGATTTTCTGTGTGATTAATAGATGACCACCACCAAATGTAAGTGTTAATATATCTTAATGAACATTTTATAAATTGATGGTAAATATACTTACCACAGCCTTAGAAAGGATTAAATTAGCTTGTAAAATATACTATGTGTTTTATATTTAAAAGAAAATTGATTATTGTGCTTGTTTTTAGGTTTTATAAACTACAACTCAAACAACATGCAGTCTTTATCCCATGTTCCAGGTAAGCTTATTTTTTTAACGTAATTTTCATTTTCTATCTTTACGTTTAATCATAAAATATCTTAATTCTGTCTTGAATGTTTGTAAAATACCTGTAATCTTTATTTCCACGCAGCTCGTAGTTATGGAAGACGCAGAGGTATAGATATATTTATATTATGCAGCATCTGACAGATCCAGTTCTTAAAAGTGACGTTTCAATAGGGAAACGAAATTTATTTTATTTTGGGGGAATAATTATTTCACATTGATGTAAATTATTCGTTTTCTGGCATTAAGTGGGGGAAATTGGTATAAAAACATTAAAACTTCATCAGCCGAATTCAGCTGAAGTAATATTTGACTGCATGAAGTAGATGTTTCTAAGATTTCAAATTGAATCTGATTTGGATAATCATGCCTTATCGTTCAGTTTTTATTTTATTAAACTTTCAAAAGAGATTGTTCGTAAAAAATAAAACGTTACTTATCCACTGGCTCTTCAGATCAGATTGAAAGTTTTTATACCTCGCTTGCTTGAAATGCTTTGAAATTTTTCTAAAGGAAAAATGGAATTACGTTTTCGTTTGTCTTATTTATTTTTATGATTTTAGATAGCTATATAAATAGAATGTTACTCTGCTTTCAAAATGGCCCTTGCAGGAACAAATTCACATTTCTTTTTAATCTTTTGTATTTTTTTTTAAATTTTAGCCTTAGAGATACATTAGTATTTGGAAACATATTAAATAGTAATAGATATTTTTGCATGTATTACTACAATGCCTAATTGCGAGTTTATGGATTAATTAGGTAATTCTAATTATTATTACATTTTTTAAAGATTATCTGAAATGTTCTGCAAGATATTGTATTGGAACCTCGATCTATTAAGTCAAGGTTTAAAAGTACCTGGCGTAGAAATCCCAAACTTCCGAACGAAAAATATCTAAAACATAATTTGGTGCATCTATAAGGAATGATTGCTGATCAGAAAATTGGCGCTGACATAAAATTTTCAAGACCAAACGGCTTGAGAAAATTATATCGTTTATATATTATTCGATTACCGATTTTCCGCATTGATCATTCGATTCATTTGGTCCCGAATTTATCCCAATAAATCGATTTAATTTTTTTCCACATCCATCGTCCCAGATTCTTGTTTTTCCCTTACCTATCGTCGAAACATTTCATTCAAGAATGTTTCAATGTCGTATAGTCCACGACAAAGATTTCTGGCTTAACATGGACTTTTCTTGACTACCAGAGTCGAACGATGACTGAATGAGTAGGGAATTTAGGAACCGGGGTTCGTGGGTTCGAATTCCTCATCGGCATGGAAGTTAGTAGCCGTTCAGAATCGGCTTTAAGCAGTAGGTTCTGGTCTCATTGGTCTATTTCGCACAATATGTCTCAAGAGGACTCAGTGCCATAAAACTTTATACAACCAAACAGCCGGTCTCATTAATTCTTGTATAGCAAAATCGTAAGCCGTAGCACTCTAAACCACATCAAACCAAACCAAAGCTTGATCACCAGAAGGTTAATAACCTAACTAATACGGTTATACTAGTTCAAGACCTGTGTGCAGACCTGAACCATGAGAGAGAGCAGGGGGTAGACGAAAACGAACATCGAATCAAAACAGTTTTTCTGAAGCACAAGAAGCTTTGTCAAAATTAAAATTATTTATATAGTGATAGGGATGAGTGTACTTGCACAGATAGAAGCGTGAAACTATCATCCATTACAGTCAAGCTATCGACTTGCACACAGTAGGTATCGATTAAAAATATTTTTTTTAAATGTTGTGCCAATCTAAATAAAAATTATATTTTATACAATGTCAAGAGATCTCAATTAGTGTTGTAACTAATTTTAATTTATTCATAGTCAGACTTTTTATTGAATTCCTACATTCTTCCTCCTTATTTATTTTTTTTTTCATTAATGCCCCTCTGAAAAGGAATGGATCGAGGTTCCAGTATTATTGCCTTAGAGGAGAATGCATGTTTGATCAGCTTTTGCATGCATCTAATGACAAAATTTAGTTCTAGTGCATTAATTTTATTGTGTGTGTCTGCACTTCAAAGGTTAAATTTAAAATCCGACTAAAATGTCTAATGTTTTAGCCTGGAAAAAAAATTGTCTACCCTCTTTTAAGTTTTAAAGTTTAATGTTGTTGAACGTGCGTAAAAAATTGGTATTTTTTTTTATTATTTTATATGCACTTAATTAATAGTTTGCAATACACGTTTTGTAATCTTGCTTTGTACACGTGCTTTGCATTTGACGAAAATGAAATTATATGTTATATGTGCGTATTTACACACCTATATCGTATCTAGCTGTATTATTTCAATTTAAACCAAGTTATCTCTTTTATTCATTTTCAGTGCCGGCAGTAATACTATTGTTCACTTGGCTACTAGTAATGTTTCTGGGATAAAATTACAAGTGTCAAATTATGGATTTTGATGACAAATCATCACGTTAGGCCATGCCGAAAGTAGTTGTTTATATTCCCTTTAACCCTTTATTTACTGACGAACTCTGAAATCCCGTCAGTTTTATCCTGTTAGGCACCACAATTATATCCACTGAATCCTTCAACATACATGTTAAGTTCCATAGATACCCTTTACATTTTTGAAGATATGGTACTTTCCGTATTGAAAAGTCTTTATTATAACAGCCTATATTTGATTCGTTATAAAATAAATAGTTGAGCTCTATTTAGAATTATTTTTTTTCTAAATCAGTAATGAAAATCTAAAATTATAAAAATTATATAGTGCTGTGATATGAAGCAATACAATTTTTAAAAAGCTTAAAATGTGTACACCAAGAGAAAAAAAATAAAAGATCTATTTAACTTCAATATTTTTTTTTTTAGATTAGTAACTTCTTTTTTATATCAAGTAGAAGCTAAACATCTTTTTTATTCAGTGAACCTCAATAATATTAACACGATTATTATTTTTTATATATATAACATGATAAAAGCTATTTTTTAACTTCGTAACAGATTTTATTTTTTATTTTAATGATGTATTCTGTGCACCAAAACTCAAATGTCTGTAAAGTTTTGGTGGACAGAATACAACAGACGTTTTATTTTAATTTGATATAAAAATTTCATTTATACTAAGCATACTTCAAAAGTTATCTTGGGTAAGTGAATTTCATTCTTTTAATTTGTTGTATACTTTTTTCTGTTATTTAATAAAATATGCCTAAATGACAAAAATAATTAATTACCTAAAGACAGCGTTATATAATAACTTCTTGAAAATTTCTTCTAAAAAGAGCAGAATTTTTCATTTTCTAATGAATCAGAAAAAGTTGTTATAATAAAGATTTTAAGTCCCGAAAAGTACTATATCATCCCCTTAATTTGACATTTTTAAATATTTGAGAGCTTTAAATGCCCATTGTAAGTATTTGTTTTAAATTTGGTGGTGTTTTCTTTTCAGTTTTTTGATAATTCGATAAATAAGCCGGGAATAAATAATGAAAATTGGTTGCATACAATGACTTTATTAAGTTTATCCTCCTTAACGGATCTGAAAATCGATTTTTTTTTAAACCTGAAAATAAGTAAAACTCTATGTAATAATTAAAAATATACTTTAAAAAATGTTTGAAAGAAAATGCAAATTTAAGTATTGGTAATTTACTGTTCTAACCCGATTTTATGTTGTTATTAATAATATTTTCAAAACTTCATAAGATTATGATTTAAGTTATTGTAATTTATTTTTTTTTCAACTTTCAATAGTTTGAATCCTTTTATTCATTGTTAAAAATTATAAGTAATTCTTTGCTACTCAGCAACACACGTATATATTATATATGTGATTTTTACTAAAAAATTTTTAAAGGGGGGGGGGCTTCGAAAACGTGCCCTAAAATGTCAAGAAATGAACTTTTAGAAATTCCAGTAGACACGCTGATATTTTATTCAAATTAAATAGTTCTTGTATTACGAAACTTTATTTTTTTCCGGTGAAAAAAAAAATTGTATGGTTTCTTATTTGCCTCTTTAAAATTGGATATTCCTTAATGTATTTCGATATTTTTGGTTTTATTCATTCAATGTTTGCCCCTGTTTCTAGATAGGTATTTATTAATTTATTTATTTTATTTCAAATAAACCTGCACAATGAACCGAGTTTTCTTCATTGTAAAGGATTGTGTGAAATTTTCATTGTGAATCGAGTAGTTTGTTTTTTCTTTTCCAAAACTGGAGCTTCATTTAATGCTTCGTTATTACGATTATCCTGTACATGTTTCCTTGAGACCTAATAATAATATAAGGTTTAATCAGTGTGAGAATACCTTAAAAAAATCGATATTTCAAAGAAATGTCTTTTAATAAAAGTTAACTGGCAAAACAAAATTTACTATAAAGTTTAGTGCAAAGTATTATATATACTATTAAATTTTATTCTACAGCAGTACATAATTATAACAGTAGAAAGTAAATGTATAAAAAAATCAACATATGATATATATATTTTATACCTCTAACCTGACTAAAATGTCTGATTTTAACATGTTTCCCAGTTTTAAAGAAATGTGAGTTTTGTAGTCAAGTTTAATTTTTTATGAGAATCCTTAGTTATTTTTTAAATACTTTGCACTAAACAATGTTACAAAATTATTATATATATACTATTAAAAACAAAGCTTGTAAATAATACTTTAATTTTTTGTAAATATTTTTTATTATATTTCTTATCTCTAAGATTTAAAGAAGGGATTAATTAAAATTTACTTTGATTTTCAGAATTTCAATTTATTATTATTATTAATTATTCATTTAGAGGGAAAGAGCTAAGAATGTGAGAATACAATGAAATATAGTGCATAGATATTAGTTTGCTTGCCGGACAATACGAAAAAAATAACATACACCGAAGAAATTTCTTTTATTTTTAAAACTTTTAATTTAAATATCTCAGTCAATTTTCTCCACAGAGAAATCTAACGAGAAGTGTAATGTAATATTACGAGCCTTAGAATGAACTTCAATTCTTACTAGATATAACGATAGAGAACGGATACGTATAAAAATTTAGATTTTGTAATTTTTGCAAAATTTAATTTTCAGTTTTAAAAATACTGTAAAAGCAATGCTTGATTTATTTGAAACTCTTTAGTTAGTATATGTCTACAGCCAAGGGTTCGGGTGAAAAATTTCAGTTTAGAACTTAACTATGCATCCTGTATAAAATAAGTAATATTTAGCTATAATAATACCAAATCACTTATAAATTAAACATTTTATAGTAATATGTCTAAGCAGTTTCTTTCACAACAATATATTTAATTAACTATAATATTATTATAGTAAAGAAATCTTCAACAAAATACTGATGAAACTTCGGTAATTTTAAAAGAACATTTTATTGGATGTCCTTTATGCGAAACCCATTCATCCGTTAAGTTTGTAATCTTAATGTTTTAAAATTATATTCTACTTTCTTAAATCTGTTCTCATAATGATATAAATATTTAACCTTTAAATTATTAAATTACGTTATTTTGTGTATTTTTAAATAAATAAACCATTTGAGATTTTATTAAAAATTTCCAGATTTATAAAATTGATACCAAATCTCCCTACGGAAGTAATTTGGATCTTCGGTTGGAAAGTTGTACTTTTAATAAAAGGGAAATTAATATTAAGCATATAGCAAAAATATATAGACCTGAAATAAATGGTTTTATTAGAAGTGGTCACTTTATAGAGTTGGTCTTTAAGAGTTTCACTGTATGAGTTTGAATGAAATTTCAAATTTCGTTTGAAACACTTTATTTCCTGTAAAAGCATACATTACTTTTTTGTTTCTCTTATGCTGATAGTAAAGTGTACGTGAAAGAATGAATTGATTGAAATTGTGTGCGAGTTTTGTAAAAAGCTACTGGAAAAAAATACTTTGCATCTACCCTAGTTCTAATAGCCGTGTTTAAATAATTCCACATAAGCGATTGAGTGATCCTACCTCCCATGGTTATTAAAAATATAATCATAAAACCTAAGAGAATAAATTCATTTAGTTTTTGCTGATGAATTTGAAAATACAAACAAACGCAAACCACTATTCTGGTTGTATTGTTCGACTTCCGAACAGGTAGGACGCTGTTTTTTAGTATTAGAGTATATGGATTTTTATCCCTTTACTGGGATACATGTTAGTAACCCTTCTAAATCGGCGTCAGAAAAGTAGTGACCGGTCTCACTAGCCTGTCAAATAGCAAAAAGTAGACTACAACCAACCGACTTGACTATCTGACAAATTTTATTAACATTTATTTACTGTTGTTTAGTTTTGTATTTCTCTTAATGATAAAAATTATTATTATTGAGAATTTATTTGTATAATTATGTTATTGTACCAAGAAAAGGCGCAAAGCACTCTTTTTATTTTTACATTATTGCAAACTAATTTTTATAAATCATTTCACTTTTTTAAGTAATAAATCAATTCTATATTAACAGCCAAAACTAGTGTAGAAATTGTCTTTAGTACTTTCTCTTATAACCACTGTCCATTTTACTTTGAATTTAGTTGATATATAATATTTTCTAATCCAAAATGATTTAAAGCAGCTTTTATATAATATGTTCTAAACTTCATTTATTTTATTTTATTTTATTTTATTTTTACTTCCCAGGATCGCCGCTCGAAATGTGCTCCAATCCCAGGAATTTCCCGGGGCTGGTTGCTATTTGTAAAATGAGCTCTTTAAAGCGAAAAGGCAGCATATAGCACTGTTTTATCAAAACAATAAACTCTCGCTCTTATGTAATGAGACAAATTCAAGAAATGGATAGTGAAAGCTTGTTTTAATTAATCGTCTTATTTAACAGGACATAGTACATTTCAATAATAACAGCTTATTTTTGATTTAGTATAGAATAAAAAGTTTTGCTCTGTTTAGAATAACATTTTTCGTAGACTAATAAAGATCTTTTATAAAAATTATTTATTTTTGTTGTATGAAGCAATCATTTAAAATACAAATAAACACAAGTAAAAAAGGAGGAAAAAAAGGAAAAGAAAGAGAGAAAGAAATTAACTTACCCCAGGCTTGCAATTCCGTCACTTTTCTCACCTTTAGTCACTTTTTTTACAGTTGATCACTTTTAGTCACTTTTTTAAGTAAACAGTCACTTTTAGTCACTTTTTTCATGGTGTATAACAGCAAAAGTCTGTCGTTTAAAAAAGAAAATTTGAATTAATAACAAAATATTTTAATAAAAGACCAAAAATGTGATGGTCTAATCTTATTTTTCTTATTAAAATGTAATTGGTCACAGGGTTTCCAGAACTTAGTGATTTTAAAAAGTCGTAAAGAAGTTCCTGAAATGTACATTTAATACATTAAAGTAATTTACGTCAAAGCACACATTTTTCTTTTTCTTCACAATTTTTGTTTAGATACTCTAATCTAGCTGTGTACATATTTCAAAACATCATTAATGTATGCAGAAAAGTGTGATTATAAAATTATGTATGTATTCAAATGTAATTTATAGATTTTCTTGAATAAAAAGGAATGTTGAGTTGTGTTAAACAAAATTTTTAATTTTTTTTATATTTGACGCTAAAATCATGTCTTGCATGAATCATTTGAGTTAGAGGTAAAATAAATAGAAAAACCTTAATAATAGCATCTGTAATCAAAAGGAGAAAAAAATCACTTTTTATTTTTCAATGTTTAGTCACTATTTAGTCACTTATTCTGTACGATTTGTCACTTTTCTCACCTTTTTGAAAGTACCTCAGCAGTTGCAAGCCTGACTTACCCGCAAAAAACGTTTACATGTTAATACATGTAAATTAGAAACTAATTTTCTGTATCAAATAAAAGTTAATTATATTTTTAATTCTCCGAACTTTTTTTAGAAATCTACCTTTAGTGTCCATAATGCACTTTTAAATATAACATTTCCCGTTCTGTACATCTCATTTTCATACACTTGTATATCACAAGTGATATCACAAGTGATATACAAGCGTATAAAGCATTAGATGTGTTTATTATTATGTGCATTGTACAGAACAGGCAAGGGGTTAAAAAATCCAAAGTTTATTTCTGTAATAATTATGTTTATCTGGTCAGATCAAATAACAGGTGAAACTTAGATTTGAAAATTTAACTTAGTATCGCCATTCGATAGGAATTCTACGAGTTAATTGTGTTAGGGGAACATAGTAATTTTCAATCTGAAAACACTTTACTATAAAAACTTATTTTTGATTCAGTATAAAATAAAAGTTTTTGTTTTATTTAAAATAAAATTTTCTAAGATCCTTTAATACAGGTCTAATTTTATGCAAATTATTTAGTTTTGTTATACAAAGTAATACATCTTTAAAAAACAAAGTATATGCCTCAAGTGGGAAAAAAAAAGGAATTACTTATGCGCAAAATAACTTTTGAAATCTGTAAATTAGAAACTTGTTTTTAAATATCAAATACAGGTTACTTATTTCATATTTTTATTCTGTGAGCTTCAATTATATTAATACGAGCGATAATACTTTCGTTTACAGTATTATAAAGGCCTTTTTTTTTATTTTCAATTTCTTAACAGATTGTAATTTTGCTTTTAAGTTTAAAATGTCAGATACCTCTAATGTTTTGGATTACAGAATAAAACAGGTATTTGACTTGTGTTTAATATTAAAATTTAGTTTCTAACGTACATATTTCAAATATTATCTTGCTGGTAAGTGAATCTTTGTTTTTCATTTGATGTATATATTTTATTATTTGAAAACAAAAAATCTGTATCAAATGATAGAACTAAATAATTTTTCTAAAGTTGAGCGTTAATTAAGAATTCGAAAAAAAAAATAAGGTGTCGGTTCTCCCACTTCAACTTATATTGTAAAATTAATTCAGCAATATATATTAATTTTCGTATTCTGTAATCTTTATGGGGGATGTTATAACTTCCACATTTCCCCTTTAAGCTATACTAATCAACTAAAGGGTACTAGGTCCATTTTTAAAAAAAAATTGAGATTTTTCAAATGTGTTTGAATCAGTCGGTTTATTTTTTATTTTTTTATTTTTTTTTAACAATATTGATAAACGTCTGTTTATTAATAAGGAAAACGTAGTACGTTGAAACAAACGAAAGCAGCTAAAAATAAGAAGCTTTATGTCTCAAAAGTGCTTTTTACCACGAAATCCCTGTTGCTTTTCTCCCCAAATTTCTGAGTTTTAGGAAATGAAATAATGCCTTTATCACATAAAAAGGGAAGACAAATCATAAACAAATAGGCCCTCTATTCATGCAATGAAAATCATGGTTAAAAAATTCACTGAGGAAAAGCTTTCTTTTATTGATTATTGATTTAAATGCGTGATTTTGTTAAAATTAAAAGCCAGTGATTTAAATCAGGATTTATATCAAAGGGAAATAAATCAATGAACCTTGCTGTATTATGCACAGTAAGTGCAATCTTCGCTTTAAAAAGAAGTCGGGAGTATATTGTTTTATTTTATTTATCTGTTTTAAAATAAATTTGTATTTGTTTGTAGAATTTATCGGATTTAATTCGAACTATTTTAGTGTTTCACCTTTATCGCATGAAGAAAATACAAAATCCTATCTTAGTAAAAATTAGCGTATTAATGGAAAGAATAAATATGTTCACCCTGTTAAGCTAGACAATAGAGTCGTAAATTAAAAAAAAATAACACGGAGGCATAAAATGCTTTATTATCCATTGTAAAGGATTTACACCTTTACACATTGCTTCTTGCTAAGCGTACTTCGCGATGCTGGATGAAGAATTCGATAATCGATTCGAATCAGGCGATTTTGTCACAGAATTTGCTGAAGCTTGGGAGTACTAGCGTAAGACTCGATGCTCAGTCGTTTTATAAAATTTATTTTAAAATACCTCGAATAAGGGGACTTAGTACTTTAAGACTTTTTCCGATTCATTATAAACTATTACGTTCCTTTTAGGAATAATATTTTACAAGTTCTTTAATAACACTCTACTTTAATAAAATGACTTATTTTTGTCATTTCAAGTAGTATAATTTTTATAATAACGTGAAAAGTATAAACCAAATCAAAAAGAATGAAATCAATTACCCGCAAGATGACTTAAGTATATTAGAAACTAAATTTTTATATCAAATTGAAGTAAAAAACGGTTTCATTCTGTAACACAGAACTTTAAAGATATCTGACATTTTAAAATTTAAACAAAAATCAAAAACTGTTAGAATAAAAATGATAATGAGCTTTTAATTGGTATAAAAAATTAGTTTCTAACTTACAAATTGCAAGTTGTTTTGCGCGTAATTTTCTATTTTTTTTACTTGGCAATATATATATATATATATATATATATATATATATATATATATATATATATATATATATATATATATATATATATATATATTTAAATTGTATTGCTCCATATAAAAAAAGTATTAAATGATTTTTATAAACTTACACCCTTATTAAAGATTTATGAAATGTGTAATTTTAAAAAGAGCAAATCCTTTTGTTTTTTATTGAATTTAGGTTGTTTAAATTAAGACTTTTTAGCTGGAAAAGTACTATTATACCCTTATATCCTAATTAGAAACCCTCAAAATTCCTCAATTAAATACTCTTAACTTCGTGGGTTACATAAGAAAAACAAAATATTCTTGATTTCTGCGTAATTTAAGCACACAATTTTCATTTGAAATTTTGAAACTAATTTGTTTTAATACAATTCTTTAAAAAAAAAACTAATAGCTTTTAATATATTTTTTTTTAATTTGCACACCTCTTTAAAGATTAGCATATTGTTTTACCAACTTTTTGGCGTAGTGAGGCGTTCTATGTTAACCTATTGGGAGGAGGAGTGTCCATCTCACTGAGCTCATATTTTAAGAATTCTTTTAAAAGATTATATTGTGTGGCAGAACAGCAAATTCTGTAGAAAGCTCTGTCTTTCCCGTTAAAAAAAATCGAGAAAAATAAGTTTGGTTTAAAATTATTTGAGAAATTTTGGTATATTTTTTCAGACACAAATAAGAAAATTTAACTGATATAAATTAAAAAAAAAAAAAAAAGGAAATATAGCATCTTAGATATTTTGCTGGTCTATCACGGAGAATATATATATATATATATATATATATATATATATATATATATATATATATATATATATATATATATATATATATATATATATATATATATATATATATATTAAATGCAAGCTGGCCTGAGAGAATTTTGTTTTTCCCATAGGTTAAAATTGAACGAGGGTAATCCACTGTCGCGGGTATAGATCCGTCTTTAATACACTGTTCTGACACACACATCTGTATGCGTCTATATGTATATAGTACTTCGGTAGTAGTAGGAATTTTTTTTAATTCTGTTTTAGCACATTTTATATAAAATGTAATATTACCTGTAAACTGTTTTTTTTTTAATGTGTTTTTCACGGGTGTAAAGTTTTTTGGTTGTCGGTCTCATTTCGTGTTATAAATGAGTGAATTTGTGTCTGCCTGGATTTAACCTGGATGATACATCCAGGTTAAATCAATAATGGACAAACGTAATTCATAGGCTACCGCTTCTTTATAAATCGACTGCTCCCAAGCAGTACAGCGCTATAATATTACCTTATTTTGTGGGCTTTTTTTAATTCTAATTTGACTTAGATTTCATTGGGAGCGCACTAAATTTATGTCGGGGACATTAAGAAAATATATAGTTGGGGACATAAAAGAAATTATATAGGGGTGCACAAAAATTCTCAATTTCGTGATTAATTATCTGATATCTTATTACCATGCATGCTGACAGAACTTCTGACCTAAAGGGCCTGGCCCAGGCAACACCTCCTAAAGGATCTTTTAGGAGGTGTTGGCCCAGGCAGGTCAGACAACGAGCTCCCGTGCGATGCACTAAAATACCTGCACGCTAGCACTTGATCTCCCAGGAATGATCCCCTGTAAACCACGATCTACTTGGAATTTTTAACGCTTTGTTTAAAACTCAGAATTGATTGTAGAAAGATAATTCGATAACTTCTTTTTCTGTTGCTAAAATCCTTGATACCCCCTAAGATTGATTTTAGTTAAAATTTCTAATACAAAATTTTCCAGATAATGAAAGCTCGTGAATATCATGAGTGGTAAAGTTCAGTAAAATTCTTAAGAATTAAAGAGTTACAATGCGTTCTCCATTGCATACTTATTAATTACATCTTGTATGTTTAAGTTAAACGCTACCTCGCCGAACAGTAGCTCAGTGGTGTAAGTGGCCGAGTACACTGCCATTCGATTCGTACTTAGGGGGGTCGGATTCCACTGTCGGCATAGATGTTCATATGAGTTCGAAGTTGGCTTAAAGCAAAAGGTCTCGGTTTGATTGGCTGTCGCGTTACAATAGAATTTACCTTAACGCTCCAGAGCCAAATCTAATCGATGTCTTTTCACAATTAACTAAATTTTTCTATTGGATACACATATGGAAATAATACATCAATATTGTATGAAGAATGCTTAAGATATTTACAGTTATGTTATATTGAAAACCTTTGCATCGATTAACGACTTTTTTACTATTTTTCAATAGTATTAAATAAAACACCAAGAGTATTGTTTTGCAGCAATACTAATTTCGTTGGTGGTGGTATAAATATTCACATATATTATAGATAATTTGACGCATAAATATAACAGATTGTAAAACAATTATTTAGAAGACTATAAAATTACATTAATAATGCTACCAGGCTAATAGGAATTACACTTCATGCAAAAGTTCGGTTTCTTAGACCGGTGCGGTCTTTATTTTTTTCTATACAAGGACAAAGTAGTAGGTATTGGTTTAATTAAACCAATACCTACTACTTGAAGACTTTTCTGAATAGCTACGAATAATCATCCCAACATTGTGACTCGAACCCACGGACTCCAAGAGGCAGCTCTGTACTTTTATTCGGCCATCATCCAGCTAAATTCAATCCAAATGGAATTTTTTTGCAGTTAAGGTAGTGATCGTAAAATTGTTTAACTTTAGAAAATAAATAACTAATAACTATAATAAAGAGTGAATATAAAAACAATTTTTATTAATAGTTAGAAAGCTATTAAGTTCTAAAAAAAAAAAAGAATCATATCAAAGTTTAGAAAGATAGTTCTTACCTATAAAACCAGAGATATTCAAATGGAATTATATATCTGGGCAGGAATGTTTTTCTCCTCTGTAGTGTATATGTTCGTACATATTACCTTATTAAACGAATATCAATTTATACTTATAAGCTTATTTATTAAATACACTTCTAAAATTAGATGTTTGAAAGTAAAAATGATAGTTCTGAAAAAGAAAATATTTAATATTTTTGTTTGTGAATTTGTATTTTATTTTATTTTACAGCAGTACATAATTATAACAGTAGAAAGTAAATGTATAAAAAAAATCAGCATATGATATATTTTTATGCCTCTAACCTTACTAAAATGTCTGATTTTAACATGTTTCCCAGTTTTAAAGAAAGGTGAGTTTTGTAGTCAAATTTCATTTTTTATGAGAATCCTTAGCTATTTTTTAAATACCTTGCACTAAGCAATGTTTAAGCTTTTATCTTTTCATATTTCATTTTATATTTAAAGTAGAAAAGCTCTTTTTGGGGTATATAAAATCTAAATGAAATAAAAAGGAATGTTTATCTATAACTTCATAAAAAATATCTTTTATTGTATGCCTAGTGAAGTGTTTTATTCCATTGATTGAATATCTTTCAAATTGTATATTACTTATTTACCAAGAATTAATGAGATACAAAAATTTGATATTGTGTTTGTTCATACAGTAGTTATTCTAACATTTTTGGTGTGTAAGGTTCATCTGCAAAATGCTAGACTGTACAAATTTGTACCATTATTCCCCCAAATTTATGAGTTTTTCTGTTCTTATAATTAAGATTTATTACAATTTTCTTTTGTACATTTATAGTACTGTTAAAAATTTATACATATAATTTTTCACATTACTTAGGTAAATCTCCATTTTTTACGGGACTGGAAGAAAACCACCTATTAGAAGATGGCCACTTGGAACAAATTGTACCATCCCTTAACTCATCTCTCCTATGTCCTCCAAAATCTCCTGGAAATGATACTGGGGAAAGATTTTCAAGAAAAGTATTTGTAGGAGGTTTACCTCCTGATATTGATGAAGGTTTGTATTAATTCAAGACATCTTAAAATCTCTTCCTCATGAAGTTGTTGTTCATGAAATTAACAAATACCTAAGAATTCCTGGTTCATTTATTACGTTACTAGCTGCTTCACTCCCAATTTTTAGTCTGGGTATTTAAAGTTTCCAAATGAAGGTTATATTTATTTCTAAATTCAAATTAGTTTCTTGCTTATATTGTTCTAACCCTATAAGCAATTTTGAAAATAACTCAGTATCATAAAATGAATAACACATTCAAGTTTAATTTTCATCCTGAAATTTAATCTGAAGAAGTAAAGAATTATATTTGCCAATAGGCTAATGAAAAAAAAATTCAAATTTTTTACCAGATCATTTAAAAAAAAATTCCTACAAATAAAAATATTATTCATTTGACATAGATGTTAAATACTTTATGAAATATTAACCTCTTTAGTAATGGAATAAGATTGGCATCTAAAAATTGGATTAAAAAAATGGTGCAACTAAATTCAAAGAAAAGATATTTACCAAATTAAAATTGATAAAATAAGCAAATATATTTAAAAATAAAAAAATTAAAATTAAAATTGTGTTATCTGATAACACATGTTAAATATTATCAGATGAATTAAGTTACTTAAAAGATTTAATTATTTTATCCTGTAATTAAGAGGAGAATCTATCAAATAATGCCAAAATATTGTCGTGAATCCAAATTTAGTTTTAAAAAGCATTCTATAGCCACATACCCTAAACCTCCAAATAATTTGATATGCCTAAAATCTCCCTAAATGTTTAAATAATTCTGCCTAAAATGTTGACCTGATGTCAAGACAAAATTCTGTCAAAATAGATGTTCAACCCTTTTGGAATACATAGTAAACACATATATATAAAGGATTTTATGTACATAAATAATAGTCTTATACCAATATTTTTATATATTTATAACTAAGACGGCATATATGTCCTTGTGAATTTTTAAAATTTTCTATGAATTCAATAGAAATGATGCATTTGAATTTCTTTATTTAGATGAAATCAATGCTAGCTTTAGGCGATTTGGACCTTTGGTTGTTGACTGGCCTCATAAAGCAGAGAGTAAATCATATTTTCCTCCCAAAGGTAAATAATTTACATATTACAAGAAATAATTATTTTAACTTCTAATCTCATTTGCAGTGATTTATATGCATGGTGAAAATCAAGAGTGTTAATATATCTACTGCTGAAACAGGTTTTTTATGCTTTCCGTTGTGCTTGTTTTATTTGTATCATCTAAAACCAAAATAAGCAGCTCTTTTTTTACTGACCAGAAAAGTGTCTTGAAATACTAATTTCTAATAGTTATAAAAGCAAAATTTCACTTTTGGTCATATTTTAAACTATATAAAATGAATAGTAAAATTTAAAAAGTTATATATATTTATATAGGGACTAAATTTTAAGTAAAAGGTGAGTTGTTTGTTGAATGGAAATAGGAAAAGGTATAGCAAAAAGAATAAAAGCAAAAATGGTTAAAACTTAAGTAAGAGAAAAATTTAATTTCAAATATATTAAAAGAATTTTCCCAGTACTCATTTCTTCAAACAAATGACAGAGTAGTAAAGATGTGGTAATGTTTTTATATGTATATTGGTATTAAAATATTTTGTTAAAAAAAATCAATAGACTAATTTAGTTATGTCTATCAATATTTTTTTCTGTGCAATTTTGTAAAATTCATTGTTTCTTTTTCCAGGATATGCATTTCTACTCTTTCAAGATGAAGCTTCTGTTCAAGCTCTCATTGATGCTTGTATTCAAGAAGATGACAAATTATACCTATGTGTATCGAGTCCTACAATTAAGGATAAACCTGTAAATATTATTTTTACATATTATCATGTATGTAATTAAAACTCTTATAGTTGATTTCAGTAATTTTGTTAAATATTTTATAAGTTTATTAAATTTTTGAAATTATTAATTTTATTTTTAATAATTTCTATTTATATGTTTCTGGCAGTTTTATAAATGTTATACGTTTAAAAATAAAGTATAGAAATAAAAGTTATTCAAAATAAATTCCTAATATAGTAGAGATTATATACTTTAAAATAGTAGTTAAAGTGGCAATTCAAGCAATATTTTCATAAATATCTGAATTACTCAAATTTTCTTATAGGTTCAGATACGCCCATGGCGTTTAAGTGATGCAGATTTTGTTCTGGATGCTTCAATGCCATTAGATCCAAGGAAAACAGTATTTGTTGGTGGTGTTCCGCGTCCATTAAAAGCTGGTAATTAAAAAAAAATTTTATTATTTAAAACTCAAAAATATTTAGAGTTAGCAAATTTTATAATTTTCTATACATAATAATAAATCCAATATAAGTTGAAATTATATTTTCTAACCTTTGCCTCATTGTAAAATGTAATAAATTGTTATTTTACTTATTTTTAGAACTTCTTTTGATAAAGCTTCAAAATGCTGAATAAGACTATGTTGCAAATTTTTAAAAATATTTTTATCATTCTTTTATTCATTAAAAATATTTTTTGTTATCTAACATAAAACTTTCAGTATTAAATTATGTATTGAAACATTTGTTTTAGCAGTAACTAAGCTCTTTGTAAATTGCAATATATATAGTGGAAACTATTATTAAGTATTATTAAACTATTATTCATTTAAAATAAATATTTAATAATAAAGAATTAGATTTAAAAAAATTTTTGCAACATTAAAAACAATCTCAATCTCAAATATTAGAACTTTTAATATTTCATATTAATTAATGCAGCTATTTTAGTATCAAGTAGTTATGTTATTGTTAAGAATTAATTCAAAGGTTTTTTTTTTAAATATTTTTGAATACAATAAATATTGGTAATATACAATGAAAATTTGATTTTTTTTTTCAGAAAATACTGATATTAATATTAAATGTGTACAACTTATTTTGAACTAATATTTAAATATAATGGCTTAATGTTATTTATTTAAATTTTCCATTTAAATGTGTCTTTGCAAAATCTACTAGGTTTTATATCTTGCATATTTAATGTTGTTATTTATAATATTATACAACTTTATACTTTATATCAAAATAGTTGCAATCATCATAATATTTTCTTGATTAAACTTTCTTAGAAAGAACATGCTTAGAAAACTTTCTTTTAAATGAAAATTTTATTTAGTTCCTAAATAAATTATATTAATAATTGTCATTTACCATTTACTTACAGCTTTGTCCCATTGTTTATGCATATTTTTAATGAACAAAATACTATTTGTATATTTGTTGTCTTTGTAATGTATATAACTTTGTCTATATTTTTCACACACTTTTTATAAACTACAGTTTGGGCAAAAATGGAAAAAATAAATATCTATGCATACTTTTTTTACCCTCAGTATTTTAATTTAATTCATAAATATAATGAAGACAGAATCTAATTTAAACTCCTCTTGTATTCTTTTCCTCTTTTGAACACATATAACTCATTTTTACCTTATATTTGATTTTTTGTTAGTTTTAAATAGTCGAGATGCAATTTTACACAATATAACAAATTTAAATATTTTAAATTTATTATACCAAGGATTTTTAATTTTAATTTTATTTTTTTTTTAATTTTCTGAGAACTTAGTTTTTTCAATTCTTTTCTATAAATGTCTTTTATTCAACTGTGCATATATATATATATATATATATATATATATATATATACACAGATATATATATATATATATATATATATATATATATATATACACAGATATATATATATATATATATATATATCTGTGTAATCACATATTAAAAAATACTTTTTAAATTAACTATGATTAAAAAAAAAAGAATTACAAGTTATGTATGTTTTATATTAAATGATATTTTTCTGAAAAAAATTGTAAGAAAGTCTTAACCTCAATATCATCAAATGTTCTAAAATAATTTTGAAAATATTTAGTTGGTGATATTTTACTGCATAATTTCCTGGCTTCTCTTTGTAAGATACATAATTTATTCACAATGAAAATATAAGAGAAAAAAATTACTAAGCCATAAACAATTATATGGAATTGTATTTAAATGTTTGGTAAAAAGAATATGTTTTTCTCTATTTGAAAGAACTCTTCCTAAAAAGTAATTATTGTGTTACCTTTTTTTCCTTTTTTTTTCTGTTACTCATTCTTAATATTTAGCTTAGATTTTTTCTTAAATTATGATATAAAGAGATAATTAGAATTCTGGCTATCTTCAACTATCCATGCATTATAGTTTCAGCTTTTGAACTACTTTGTCCATTCCATAGAATCATAGGTAATAATATAATGACCATCATCTTTATTTTTATTGGTAATATAAATTTTT
The DNA here is from genome assembly GCA_032207245.1 of Pardosa pseudoannulata. NCBI lineage: Eukaryota > Metazoa > Arthropoda > Arachnida > Araneae > Lycosidae > Pardosa > Pardosa pseudoannulata. The sequence goes on along the minus strand of CM063508.1, from coordinate 63,796,368 downwards.
TGTAAGAATGAAGTTTACTTTTTAGTGTTCAGTAATTTTTGTTAGAAAGGAATTGTGAAGTATAGAAAATATTAAAGGTTATAAAATGTGTTAGAAATGGAAATAGCTAGTATTAGGGCTTAATCAAACTAAAGGGTAATAAAAATTCCCATAAATATTAGAAAAATTAAATTGAAAGTTCTGGGATTTGGTGAAAAATATGCTGTTTTACAAAACAGTTTCGCTTTTAAAAAATCGCAATGCATTGCAAGTTTATGATTTGGTTTGGAAAAAAATGTAGCGTATGAAGACAGTACTTAGGAAAGCAACTCTATTTCTCTGTTTTATAAAACACTAAGTTGTGTAAATGCTAGAGATTATAAAAGTAATTTCACTCTAGAGAAACATTTACAATGGGCAAAACTAAGTGACTAACTCTTTCCACAAAAGGAATTTCATTAGATATGGTGATTAGATTTTGTGGAAAAGAACTGAGTCTACTAAAATAACATAAGGAGCAATTCTAACATTTTAAATTTATACAAATTTTGATTCTGAAAATCATAGATTTCTGTTGTATGATTATATATATACTTGACAGACTTTGCAGTCATATGAAGTCGGAGTTCTTAATAATATCTTTACTCAGGTATATTGCACAGTTTAACAGACAACCCTCAAATATGGAAGTGTGTGGCTATCATTCACAAAGAAACCCCCTCTGAGCCAGGATTCATGCAGCAATCCTTTCTCAAGATGCTCTCTCTCAATCCGTACACGTTAAGTGCTTTTATAATGAGTTATTAAAGATTCATACCTGCATTAAAAGAGCATACTGCATTTTCTGCTCTCGAACCCCTAAATTATTACATTTACATTTTCAAACTTGACATATATATATATATATATATAATTCCAAATTTTCTTTCACTAGTACTCACACTTCAGAATTGTTTACATCCTGCATACTGAATGAAATTCTAAAACTTAGCTAGTGTCATTATGGATTGTTACAATTTTTCACTGGTGGGAAAACAGTACAAAATGTTTTAATAGACTATTTTATCTATTAGAACATTTAAAAGATTGCAAAAAATAACTGTTGGAGTTTTTGCCTTTTTAGGAGCACTAAGTAGTACAAAAGGATGCAAATGAGTATTTTTAGAGTACAGGATTTGAAAAGGGCTACAAAACTTCCTTAAACAGTCACCTTATTTAAAAAGGATGACAGTCCTGGCTATATTTATTAAGTTTCACTGTGACTTCTCCACTTGTACATTTCTAATAAAATTATTGTTCCTAGTAATTGAAGTTATTTATCTTTTCATGCATATGTAATGTTACATATGTATTAAATATTATATAATCTGAAGACTAACTTATTTAGAAACTATTTCTCAATAATTTATATTTCTCTTGCACTTAAAACTTGTCTTCTAAATATTTTAATATATTTTCTAATGTACATTAACTTGCACTAAATTTTGCTTCATATAATACTCCTGCAGTTGAATTAGCGATGATAATGGACCGTCTGTATGGAGGGGTTTGTTATGCAGGGATTGACACTGATCCTGACCTCAAATACCCTAAGGGTGCTGGAAGAGTGGCATTTTCAAATCAACAGAGCTACATTGCTGCAATCAGTGCTAGGTTTGTTCAGCTGCAGCATGGAGATATTGAAAAAAGGGTATGTACATTTTTATCCTTATTCTCAGAGAGCTGTAAACATTATTATATCATTAATTTGTAAATTATTCATTTTTCATGCAATCTTGTTTTTTAAAAAACACTTCAATGCAGAACAAAGTCAAGCATTTATTATATTTATTTTTCTCATTTGGAAGACTGTGCCAGCATGTTTTATTGTCTAACTAGTTTATAAAATATTTTTGCCAGGGGAGAAGAAATTTGTAGTCTTTTTAACTGTCTTTTTTTTTTTTTTTTTTTTTTTTTTTTTTTTTCTTTTTTTTTTTTATAAGAAAAAAGGTAATTTATCTTACTATGTGTATAGATGATACCTAATTTATATATATGTTAATTTTTAGACCATTAAATAACTTAAAGACATCATTCTTTCTCTTTGAATTTTATAACATAGTATAAACTCTTTTGTGAAACAGAAATGAGTTTAAATTAAGAAATTCATGTTCATTTTACTACTATGCTATCATAATACAATGTACTATTTATTTCTTTTGAAGTGGGTTAAGTTTGTTAAAGTTTTTTTTTAATCAAATCTATATCACTTTTTTTGTCATCCAAAATAGTTATTTAAAGATTTAACACATTCTCTGTCTATCTCACACACAGCACACGATCAGCCTACAAGAAATGCATGTATGACAAATAATTCAACAATGAATGTTTTAAAATCTATTTGTAGTATTATTCTAATTATTGAGTTAAGTGCAACTTTATTATCTTTTTACATTAAAAGCCACATTCACTATAGACAAGGTTTTCTTCCTACTTACCTACCCCAAAAAACTTGGACAGGTTTTAATTTTAAAAATAATTCTAAAAGACCCTGCTTGAAAGGGGTTTTTATAGAAATTGAAAAAATAAGATGATAAATTTACCATTTTTAATATTTTTGTTAAAAACTGTTTATTTTTTATTCATGCTATTACTTATTTTATAATTTGTATACACTTCAAAATTGGAATTACAATTTTTTTTAAGCATGCAAAATTGGTTAACATAATGTTATCTGTTCATAAAAACCTGCTATACAATTTTAAATTCAGTAAATGATTAAAATATAGAATTAAACTTTTTTTAATTTAAATTCTGTAAGGGAATGAAAATTGCTTCAGTATACTAAAATTAACATACTAAGTATACAGTTTTTGTTACCTTAAAAATTAAATTACATAATATCATAAACATTTATTCTATATAACACCATTGCTTTACATTTATTGTAAAAATTTTGTTAAAATATAGTTGAAAAATTGTTCACATTTTTAAAAAAACAGATTATTGTTTTAAGCTTTCTAATTCTTAAGAGATATTAAATTTGTATCAAACAAAGGTCAGGCATTATATTCCCTACTTTAATACCCACTTCTTATGCAATAAAAAGGGTTGTAAGATTTATGATATTTTGTTTCTCAATTAGACTTTTAAAACAAATTTTTGCTATTATATATAAGTATTAATTAAGTGTACTATTAGGGATTTTAGGCAAAAAAATTAGTTTAGTATTTTTTTTTAAACTATTTACTAAAAATAAAACCTGGTAAAACCCAAATAAATGCTTATGGGGTGAGTCTTTTTATGGGTACATGGAACCTTTCGAGCTGAAAAATCTTGGTTACTGCAGCTGATTTTTGATTCCCTATAAAAGAAGATGTTCTAATCTGTATAGAATAAAACCTTTTCTTGAGTCCTAATGAAGAATATTGTAAAATGTTTTGATAATTTTGTTTATTTTATATCAAATAAACAAAATATATATGCTAAAATAAAGTCTACTTACCTGCAAAATAATTTTTGAACTATGTAAGTTAGAAACTAAATTTTTTATATCAAATACAGGCTAGTTATCATTTTTATACTGAACTAAAACTATATGAATGTAAGTAATTTCATTTTATAGTATAATAAATACTAATATATTTTAATTTTCAATTTCTTAACAGTTTTTATTTTTTTTAGATATTAAAATGTCAATAACTTAACAGTTTTTGTTTACAGAATAAAACACACATTTTATTTCAATTTAATACAAAAATTTATTTTCTAAACATATTTTGAAATTTATTTTTCGAATTAGAAAATTTCACTCTTTCATTTGATGTATATTTTTTATGTTACTTTAAAAAATATACTATTTGAAGTGTTAAAACTAAGCAATTTTTTAAAAGTAAGTAAACACAAGTTAATAATAACTTGTAAAAAATTTATTCTCAAAGGAGGAATTTTATAATGAATTAAAATTAGGATGATATGATGAAAATTTTTAGTCTCAAAATATATTATATTCATTTAAGTCCCAATGCAGATTTTAAAATAAGTATTAGGCTAACTCTTTTTATATGAATTGTATTGATAAAATTATTTTGTTTTAGGTTGAAGTGAAACCCTATGTACTAGATGACCAGATGTGTGATGAATGTCAGGGTTCCCGGTGTGGAGGCAAATTTGCCCCCTTTTTCTGCGCCAATGTCACTTGCTTGCAATATTACTGTGAACAATGTTGGGCTGGCATACACTCACGTCCTGGACGTGAATTCCATAAACCACTGGTCAAGGAAGGTGCTGACCGACCTCGGGCTGTACCTTTCAGATGGTGTTAACTCACTCACATTGTACTCTATGTTGCTTCTTTCAGCTAAGATGATTTTGTAATTATATTTTTTAGCTAGTGTCCATTTCGACAAGACATATTCTTGACAGCTTCGTATTAGACTGTTTCAAGGTGGAATTTTTTCCTATATGTTTACATTATTGAAAGTATTTATTTTGAGGCTGCAGCGCTGCTGTGTATGATTGAACATATTTGGCCAGTGTATTCTCTAGGAAATATTTCACATTATATAGTTCCATGCAGGAGCGTCTCTTGACCTATCACATAGGGTACATTAGTGACTTGAAGTTTAAGTAGAATGGGGAAAAGCAAAATCAAAACTATCCAAATTATTTATTTGTCTTTTTTTTTATAACTTTTAATATTTTATCTTTGAATGTTTTAATTTTATTTATGTATTTATTTAAGAGATTGGTAACTTATTTTACCAAAATGAAATTTATTTCATATTCATTTTTTATATAGGGTGTTTGACATATGATTGTTTATACGTTGTGCATTATGTTTGTGCTTTGCAATCTATAGTACAGTTTTGTTTGATGAATTCCAGTATAACTTTTATGTTATATATTTTTATTTTATGATATTTTGACAACTTTAAACCATCCTATATAGCTTTTGTTGTTCTCTCTATTTTTTTAAGAAAAAAATTAATAAATTTTTTAAATTCTTGCACATTTCTTTTTTTATTACATTCTGCTATATATCATAATAGATTACTTTAATTTTTTAAATTTTAAATATGAAATGCTGATGCTTCAAAAATTTTCACTGATAAAGTAAAGGAGAGAAAAATGGGTGAAGAAAAAAAAATGTGATAGATGCTCTTTAGGTTGTGTCTTGTGGCGCTCCTGATTATATTTAAATATTCCCCCCTCTTTCCAAATAGCTGCCTTAGAAATTTGGATCTGATTAACCATTTAGCTAGTCCCATTTAGCACTAGTTTCAAAATCCAGATTTCTCATCCTATCTGAGCAATAATTAAAGCCTTACCTTTTAGATACGTTTTTAAAAATGTATATTCAACACTGACTTGCAGTCATTTTTCAGAATCCTTAACTTAAGTTTATTCACAATTTTTATGATGCCAAATTCCTTTTATCTGAATTTCTGCTGAATCAAGTATTTCAAAAAAAAATTTTATTATTATTTTATGGACGTTTATCTAGAGTTTATTATTATGTTTCTAATTGGGATACGGGTGTTGGCAGCAAAACTTAGTCTTTCAAATCTTTTATAAAGAAAATATAGCCATTATTTAGAAATATATTTATTTTCTCATGTTGTATGTGTCTGAGGCATTGTGGCAAAAATTGCTTTTTGCTTTACCAAAGAAAAATCCACGATTGAAATACTTTATGTGTACAGCTCTCCTGGGCATATAAATTGTGCATTACACAGTATACTTAAAATATTTTTTAGATATATGTGTTGGTAAATGTGTATATACATAAAAATGAAAAGAATATGGCTTAGTGGTATAATGTCTGGTGGCAATTGTATGTGTATGACATTGTACCTAATGATTGACGTTTTGACAGTTTTCTGCGAGATATTTAATATATAGATTTTTGTAAATTACTGTTGTTGTTACTAGACTCTTGCTGTGTATACTAATATGCAGTGTTGTAATTACTTGTAAGACATTTTTATAATATTTTTGATTTTGTTATATTTGTAGAAAGCTTTCACTTTTTATATGTGTATTATATTATATGGCAGTTTTCTAGTCTCAAGTATACTGTGCAATGCACAGCAAGCCCATATAAATTGATGTAATAAAAAGTGAAATAAATTATTTATTTTATTTTCTCCATGAAAACGTCTTAGTGTGATACCATTAAAACCTTCTATATTTTAATGCGTAGTAAATGATGTGTTCAAAAAAGAAGTATCTATGACTTTGGTTTTGGTGTAGTGTTTACTGGACTCTATAGTTGGTATTACTGATTCTGTAACCATATCTCAATTTTCCTCCCCATTTTCCTCCAGCAGTATGCCAAAACATTTCAGTCGCCGTTAGCTGTTTTACATTACAATGTGGTGTAAACTGTTGTGCAATTCAGTGTTCAGCTGTGATTTGTGACTTGTAGCTTTATAGTTCGCAGTTATGCTTGAATCTTGGTAAATTCAGATTTCATTTATTATTGATTAGAGGAAATGATAGAAGATATTTATTTACTTTTTGTGAGACAACTTTGTTGAAAAAGTTTTTCCTTTTTTATATACCACAGGTATGAAAGTCATAGTGTATTTTTAATATATTCCTTGATGTACATATTATAAACCAAAGCAGATTTTTTTTGTCAGTGTTATCCCTCATCAGTTTTATATGGGTTAGGGACAATCAGATTTAAAATGTTGTTTGAGTGGATATCTAGTCAAAAACACATGGCAAAGGATATTTTTCAATTATATTACTGTTTCAGATATTTAAATTTCTGGAGTGAAAAAAAAAAGTTTTGCAAAATTTCAAATTGAATGTGGATTTTTCTAGTATTCTGAGAGAGTACTGATGCTTATTATTTTTAAAAAAAAAGAACTGTAAATAATTATATATATATATAAATATATATAAATATATGTCTTCTTCTGATGAATGGCTTTGAAAATTATTACTATGGTAAAAATTTAAAATATTCGTTTTCAAGACTGCTATTGTCTACACAAATTATATTTTGTGAAAAAATTCAAAGGTGTCAATAACATTTATTGCTACCGAAAAAAAATTGATTGATTATATTTTTCTTTATAAAAAAAAATCTCTTGTCATAGTAGGCTTAGAGTTTTAATCCTGTTGATAATTTTAATACCAGATCGATTTTACATTTTTATTACGTAAAAACTAGTGACTAGTGCAGTTTTTGATTTTCTTTTCTAATATACCTAGTTATGTATTTCTCAAGTACATTAATATTTTGATCCATCTTAGTCTTAGCACATGATGTTAAACTTCTAGGAAATATTTTTTGAGTAGAAATATTCCTATTGAAAGCAGAAAACGATTGCTTTCATCCCTTTCTTGTAATTTTTCATAGGAATTCCAGAATTTTAGTATGGAATTTGAAATTCAGTCATAGATGAGTAGATGGTTAGTTTTGAATTAGATGTGCTTTTACCTCCAAAGTATCACTGTAAGATATTTGAGCTTTAAGTAAATATTTTAACTATTAATAATGCAGATTGCTCAGAAAAACATTTTGTCATAGTTAAAACTCAATTTTTAGATGTTGCATAGATATTTATTCTTCTAAATTTTATTGCTACTGGAAAGTAATGAAGAATCAATTTTAAACCCAAATATTCTTCTGGGGGTTTCAAATTCTACTCTTCTATAGCATTCAACATGTATTGAGACATCTTTGAGCAGCATATTAAGGCAGTGAGCTACATGAAGTGAAAAAACTCCATATTTTTCGGAAAATAGGCCTCAGTAGTTTTAAGAACATTTTGAAACAAAATTTTATATATCTTTTATGTAGATTAGCTTTCAAATCTTGTATATCTATATATTTAAATGTATTGTACTGTGTTCCAAGTAAAAGATGACTTTAGTTTTATTGAAATAACTTTGTGTCAAAATTTGTTTTCTCTGTTATGGCAGTAAAACTTCTTTAAGTGAAGGAATTATACTTTTTTCTCAATACCGGTGACAATGCTACTTCTGTAGAAGATAGATTGGTACATTTTCCTACGATAGAACTAAAATCAAACAATTAGTAATGGCAATTACTCCTGAAATTTTTTATTGCACACCCATAAATTTTCAGCATATTTACTCTTCTCATACACATCACTGAAATTTCTCTTTGAACCTTTTATTATTTCTGTATTGTTTAACCTTTCCTCACTCCCATAAATTTCATAAAGAAAATTGTCCATCCTAACAGGTAACTCTGGCCTATCAGTCGAAAAATATGGTAGCACTTAAAAATTAGTCATATCAAACTTCCATTCCAGATTTCATATGCAATGCAACATGCTTAGACATTCACAAAAAAGGAATTCATTTCTGTAGTATTGAAAATGATGTATACATTAAGCTCATTGAAAACAACATACGCTGATTACAAAATAGCTTTCATTCTCTGTAAAAGGGTCATCTGTGAATTGCATTTGTTAAATATAGTAAATGTGTTTTTTAAGTGATAAAAAGTGCAGACATTATATATTTTCTGATATGGTATACATGTGTGTGTTTATTTATTACAAGATTATATGAGATAATATCTATGCTTATGTGTTGTTGAAATTATTTTTTTGATATAAACTGATGTGAAAAGAAATCTATTTATTATGTCTATTAAAGTGTATATTAACATATTTACACAGTTGATGTATGTAGATGTTTCTCTTGCTGCCACAGAGTTGTTATTTTTTATTCTATTTTTGTCTCTGAGATGTACAAAGTATATTTATATGCTGGGAAAGTGTCAATGTGCAATAAAATGACAATTAAACATAAATACTGAGACCTTATTTTTTGTCTAAAGGTCTTTATTTTAGATTTTTCTATAGAATCTTTTTGTATCTAAAAATAAGTTATTGCTTTTCAGTAACACTTGTTCTTGACAGATGACCCTTAACATCAAGGAATGCTAGATTTAGCTATTTGAAGCTGCCGATATATCATAAGCACTTCAATCAAACAAACTACGCTGATGTAGCATTTAATATTTTGGACATCAAAATGTCTAGAAGCGTTCAACAATTCAAACTCTTTTGTTGACGTGCTAGACTCAAGCTCCAATGCTAGTATGTTTCTATGGTTTTTATGAATGTTTTGATGTGTGTGCATTTGTTGTTTTTAGCCATGACTAAGTCTTCAAAAAAGAAAAAAAAGATCCTTTTTTATTACTCTTATGTTTTTAATCCAGTGAAAAAAAAAAGAGAAAAACAGATAAGTGAGAGCTTTTTAAAATGTTTTATTATCGTATTAGAGAGTAAATATACCAGAATAATTAATATATCTTTTAATAAACCTTTGTAAATTAATGTTACATTTTCTCAAGATTTATAATGTTTCACATTTTGTATTTTTCTGACCGTGTAGTGATTTTTCTCTAAATATGCGTCTGTGTGTGAGCATAGTATGATAAGAACCAGCTAGAGCACCTCTCTATATCGATGTGGGGACAATTTTTATTTTTGTGAACGGTGCTATGTGTGCTTTTGATTTTTCCATAGTTCATAGCTTCCCTTTTTTGCCGAAGCACCTTTATTCACAGATCATATTTTGGTAGTTTGGGCTGGCTTTCAGAGATGGGATATAGAGAGTGAATGAGAAGTATTCGGCAAAAAGATGAAAGCAGAAACAGACAGCCGTACCCTTTTTAGGGCAGTGTTTCTCAAGGAGCGATCCAAACTTCTGCTGGATTTGATGCTACCCGTGGATTGATAAAATGGTTGATTTCCATTTCTCCCCAAAATCTGTGATATAAGTGAGAATCTGCTTTTTTATTCGTTTTTCACTCTGTGTTGATTTCCTGTCTTTTTGCTACTATTATTAGTGGCGTAGCGTAGGTCCGAGCTGTCCAGGAAAGGTACTAAATTTGCTGCACCAGGTACAGACAAATTTGCCTCCCCTTTCCTTTAACAAAATGTAATATTATTTATAAAGATAAAATTTTCTAAAGCAAAATAAAATATTAAACTTTTCAACAAGATATTTTTTCCTTCAAAATTAAAAATTGTTACAAGTTACAAAGCAAAATTAACTACAAACATGTTTTGAATTCTAATATTAAGAAATTATTATCAAAAAACAGTATTATTACTTTTAAAAAACTTATTGTTAATTGGAAATTGTAATAAATGTTATTTAAATATTATTGACTGTTACAATATGATAAACATTTTTTTTTTCACTTTAGAAAAGTATTTTTAACATCAGCTTTCAATCAATATGCAAATATATATATATGTATCTTTAATATTGATTCACTAATAGGGATTTTGCTACCCAGGATGGATGCCCCCTTTGCCCCTCCCCCCCTACGCTACACTACTTTTTGCCACTATTATTGAAAATCATTAGAGAAAATGTCCCTGAGTATATACATTTCTGAATATGTACATTTTCCTTGTTCATTATTTGTTTTCCTTAGAATATATAGATTCGAAACAGTTACATGTAAATATAACCTTACTTAATTTGGTTTGTTGTACTCAGGTTTTTAAAAATTTAATCATTCTTCAACGTGTGTTCTGAAGCGCTCATATTCAGAATTGATAAACTTCAGAGTGTGCATGTTTGATTCTGTGTATGAATTTAGAAGATTTTGAGCACTTTTTCAGATTCTACACTTTTTAAAAATTTTTAATACTCTTTCAAGTTTAAGTCATGCATATAAACGAAACTTTATAGATTGTACATGTCTCTTGAATACTAATAATAGTTTTTTACTGGTTCTTTTGTCTATTTGTGATTTTCTTTAGGAAGTGTACCTTTCATTTAGTTCAAAAATAGAAAAATCATTGCAATATATGCAACATGTTGAAACAGTATATATACAATATAAATATATATTGTGAGGTAATTGATATGTTAGCATTTCCTGCCAGCCAAAGTAAGTAAAAGGAGTATATGATGTGATACTGTAGACAAAGAGTGTACTGTATTATAATTATTATATATAAAATACTCAAAATTTAAATAGAATGGAAATGTAAGACCAAATTATTATTGTGACTTCAATAAATTATCAAAGGGACTTTGAATTTGAGAAACACTGTATTAGAAGGCTGTGAGTACTTTGATTTGCTTACAAGGCTGTCTTGGTTGAGGCTCCAAGTACAATTTTTTTGCTTCTTTTGTAAACAAGTCTGTAGAAGGGGGGAGAGAAATTCAAGTGAGGGTGGCACCTAATAAGCCCCGCTTCTCATGTGTGTTCCTTTGTAATTTTTGTATTTGTACTCATTTTGGAAGATTTACCAAGAGGGAGTTGTGGGAAAAAGAAAATGTGCAATTAGCTCACTCCCCCTTGAGATATTTTTTTCAGTGTTTGTGAAAAGTTGAAAGTTAGTTTTTAATTTTAATAACTTATTTATAACTGCCATATCTAGTTTTTTAATACAAAAAGAATTTTTACCAGTATTATTTTTTGTAGGAAAAAGAAGAAGTCCAAACATTTCCAAAATGTTGGTCTTCCTAAAAAAAAATGCTGTTTTTAAATATGTAAAATTATTTATCTGCATCCCTTTGATGCTACTTTTTTTCAAAATATTTTTGTTACTGTGGTGTTGACCATGCTTTTGGTAGAGTGTGGTGATATGGCAAGGTATTACAAAATGTGAAAAGCATAACAAAGGCAAAAATTTTCTTAGTTTATTTCATTTCAATAAACCCACCGAACCAAGATGATTATTTTGAAACTATTAGCCTGTGATAATTTCTTTTCTTTTGTTGTGATGTTACTGTTATCTTCTACCTCTTATTAGCTTACATAACAAATACTAGTCCTTGTATATTTAGTCAGAGTTATGTTCGTGTCCTTGATATACTAAAGCTTTTAAAAGAATTTTTTTTTAAATATTATAATTTAATAATTATTTACAGAAAGCAAATATAATGAATTGTAGATAGATAGTGCCAAAAAAAAGTAAAAGAATAACTATTTTTATATAAAATTTTTTTATTGATTTATGTATTATTTAGAAAAATAGCTTTTTATGTAATTTTCGTTTAGAGATATTAGATATAAAGTAGAATTCATTTACTTTTCCTTTACCTGACTGGATGAAGCTCAAAAATAAAGAAAAGAAAGCCTTACAGAACAATATTTATTGATAGATTATATATTTTTGTTATTTTTAATATTTATATATATATATAATGCATATTTTATTCAGTTTCTTTTGTGAATATTTATATTTGTTACTTTGTTTTAGTGACTTTTATACAGAGATTCTGTAATTTGAATGAACCCTTGTTCCTAAATGTAGTTTTTTAAGTCTTTTATAATATTTTTATTCTTTTTATTTCTCGCATTAAAGCTAGAATAAATATCCTAGGTACAACCATCTGTACATTCTGGTTTGTGATTTAAGTCATATATTTGCCTTCCAAAAATGCAATAACATCAAAACAAACAGTACAAATTAATTTTTTTTAAATATGTGCCTATCTAAAAATATTCATAGTTTTGCTTTAATTCTTAAAAATCATCTTTGAAAAATATTTGTCTTTGATTTAAATTGCCTTTGTTATGAATTCTTTCACACTTTACTAAACTTGTCATTAGAATGTGGAGAGTTTGAAAAAATTTCTTAAGTACACTACATTTGTTGCTGATATTCAAACATAAATTGTTGCTGGTTTTGTGAAGATATTGAGTGAATAATCATATTTTGTTTAAAGCGATTTTTCGATTGTATAATACAGTTTTTTAAGATGTTTTAATTTATTTGAAGTTTTTTGGTACTTCTGTGTTTTATTGCCAATCTGAGGCAAATTAGTTTCAAGATTTTTCATGTTTGTATTATTAATATTTAATATCACTCGACTACATGTCTTTTCATGATCTTTGTGTAACAGGTTCTTTCTGGTAGTTCTAATAAAAGCACAGCAAAACTTTCAGATAGAATATTTTTTTTATTCAGAACTAATAAGTGAAAGGGTGAATTAAGATTAGCATTATTTAGGTATGCTTATTAGATTTATACTACCAAATAAGTTGAATATCACTCACACATTCATATCAACAACCCTACTCTAGCATTTATTTTTATTGTTATTTCATACTAGGTGGAGCACCAGGTGTTACATGATGATGCATATATACATATACATATAATATATAGTTTCACAACTAGATTGGATTTAGTCTGAGCCACTTTGTGCAAAAGTAAGAAATTGAATCCCTAAAGAACTACAATTCTAAAAAAGAATATATGATTTATTTATTTTTATGTGTTATGTTTTATCCAAAATACAAAATGTAACTCAGTAAATGACATAAATATTTATAATAGTTTTTCATTTAAAATACTGTATTTATAAACACAAAAGTATAATTCAGAAAATTTTGCATTTTTAATTCAGGAAACTCCAATTCAAAAACATCTAAACTGTTCCTGAGTTTACTCAGTTTGTAATGTAGCAAAGTCTGACAATCTTGTTTCAAGTTTTATTGTTCAAATAAATTCTCCTTTTTTTAAAGAAAAACTATGCTTCTTGGATACAACACTTCTTGGAAGAATTACTAAAACTCTTAAGGCCAAATTTATAGAACAAAACTTAATTCATAACATGTCACCATTGTTTCAACTTCAAAGCTTCCAAAACGATATTAATTGCTTCCATCTGATGATTCTTGATCTGTTAAAAGGATTTCTAAATATTTGCAATTAGCCAAAATTACAGAAGTAGATCCTTGGAAAGTGTTTTGGCCATGAATATATAAAATTGGATTGTTTTTTGGAATAATTTGCCTAATTCAAAAAATCCATTAGTTTTTTAAAATTTTGTTTAGGCCATTTTGTATCATTTGAGGTGTGTATATATATATATATATATATATATATATATATATATATATATATATATATATATATATATATATAATTCTATTCCTGGACATAAATTAACAGAAGTCAGGCCTTGCTGTTCATCCAAGGGGACAGAAATTGAAACCAATGAATCTAGGATTTCGCTATAAATAAACTGTTTAAAACAGTTGTTGAAAGCACTTTGCATTCTTAAAAACATTACTTATATTTAGAATGGTATTTAACATTTAAAAAAATATTTTGTACTTCATACCACCTTTATGCAAGTGATTACATTACTATAAATAATGACTGTTCTATCACTCCTACCTCTTCAAGTGCATTATCACTTTATACATAGGATTTTTATTTCTTCAAGGCTTTAGATACTTCAAATTTATAGTTAGCTATACTGAATGTTTTGTTTTCTAGCAGTCCATCAAAGTGATGTCTCACCCAAATTCTTACCCAGATCTGTATGCCCATTCAAAAAATATATATATATGTGTGTGTGTGTATAAGTGATAAAAATTCCTCTTCACTGATCACACAAGAAATAGCCAATATTTTAAATTGTTAGAGCTCATTTATTAGTGTTAAAATGCAGTCATTATAGTGAAACAGATACTCTAAAAACATTAAGACCAGGTGAAACATTTAGTAAAAATCCTTTACTTCTTCATATTAAACTTTGAGATACAATGACCGCATCTTACACAGCCAAGAGCCAACCATGCAGCTGTTGAATTTTAAAAATATTCAGGAAGGTGTAAACAGCATGTTTAAATTTTTATGAAAGATAGCTTAAAACATGTGTGTGTGTCCTGTAAAATTTTAAATCATGACAGCAAAAACGCATACAGCAACATGAAAATAGTATGGATATGTAGCTTGTTTCTGGGAAAATTGACATATGGTTTAGAAAAGTGTAGGAAAGCCACAAGTAGCAATTATTAATTCGGGTGTTGGTTTTGAGAAGTATGGAAGGAATGAAATCTCAAAGAATTGCATCCTTAATTTAATTTGGATAGCTGGGAAAATTAAGATTAAGAAGAATAGAACATGAATTCAGATAATTTTGAATAACTTTAGGGGCAGTAATTTTTTCTATATATGTATATATATATTTATAGAGTAGTTAAAAAAAAAAAAGAAAAAAAGAAACATCACCAATAACAAAACACAACTTTGAAATGTTTAAAGTAATTTTTCCCTCAAATTTAAAAATAAAAAAAAATTTCTGGTTGTATTTTTATGAAATAGAATTTGAAAGATATAGTAGCTAAGAGTTTCTATTTTATTTTGTAAAAGATGTGATCCAATCTTGCATCTATAACTGCTAGTTGTAGACATATGCTTCCAATTATAAAAGTGTTTCAAATGAAGCATTCATTTTATGGTATTTTTAAATTAAATTCAACTTTGCCAAAATTATACAAAATCTAATATATTCTTGCATTACCCATCATTTATAGTTATGAAAAACTCAAACTTGATCTAAGACAAAAAAAATTCCCTTTTTATGTGGCAAAAAATTATTCAACATATTTAAATTGTAAATTTCAAGATTTTTTCCCCTCCTTCATATAGTCACAGATCAGTTAAATAGATTAACTACAGAAATGTCCAACTTCAGTATAAATCCTATTTGAATACCTAGAAACAAAAGGTATCAGTTTCTTTGGGATTTGTAGAACACTGTTAGTAGAAAGTAATTGGCTCATACTAAAACATTACCATATGTTAAGGTTTGGTTTGGAGCTCTACGATCTACTGTTTTGCACACAAGGGCTAATGAGACCGGTACCTACTGCTTAAAGCCGATTCCGAACGGCTACAAACATCCATGCCATAGTGGAATTTGAACTCAAGAACTCTGGTACCAACGATCAGCGCCCTAACCAATCGGCCATCGTTTGGCACCATATATTAAGTAGAGTAGTCGAAAGCTAAGAAATGAAAAGTTGAAATTGGATGTAAAGAAAAGGCAAAAAATGTATACAAGATAACATGTAAAACAAAACTCCATGTCTTTGTTACCTGATATTAATTATAAAGTTTACCTGTTAAAATGGTGATTTAACCTAATAAAATCTCTTGCAGTTCAATCTTTCATTTAATGTTATGGTAGCCGTTGTGATGATTTACCTTTCTTTTTCTCAAGCAAAAAGAGAGGTAAATTGACATAAAAATTTAAGGGCTGGGAAAAGTTGCATTATTTGATTGAAACAACAGTTAATCCTTTCCACAATCTTAGAAAAGAAGGAATCATATGCATTCCCCTATTATAATTTTCATTTTACATGATGTAATGCTGACATCATGGTTTTTGTATTTGAGGATAACATTTATAACAGAAGATTAGTTTATGTTTCACTTAATTATGACACATTTTTAAATTTGCATTCTTAAAATAACTATCTGCAACATGTCTTTCACAGATCAATGTAATATTTTCAAGAACTCTGCAAAATTTTTGCAAAACTTGTGCTAGTTATACCATGGATAAGTGATAAGAACCCAATTGGAGTTGATCCAACAGAAAAGCATGAGGTGAGTGAATTTGACAAGGTTGGATCACAACTGACTGCTTTGCAATTAATTGCTCAAAGGTTAAGGGAATTGGACAAATTTACATCAAAAGAAGTTAAAACAGGGATACATTTGACAGGGCTTATGCCAACATCCTACCAATTCTCTACTATTGAAGTGAATTGAACTCACACGCAATTCTGAAGGCCATGGAAGTATAGACTCATTAGTGGTATTTAAAACTTGTTCATTTAATTTGTAAACAAAGTTATTTCACTGAATTCAGAGGTTTGTTTAAGTGAAATCTGGGTCTATTAATAGACCCAGATTTCACTTAATTTAAAATTTAAATTTAAAATTTAAAATTCCATTTTTAAAATGAAAAATAAAATTTTTCATTTTAAAAATGGACTTTTCGCAAATTTCTTCTGTTTTTTCAATTTTAATGTTTTAGGTGTTATTTATTTACTCAAAATTTTTCATTTAAAAAAACTCCTTAAATGAATACAATGGTTATTTATAAATTTGTGTTTATATACATTAATATAAAGTTTAAAAAACACTTTCTCTAAAATTGAACTTTAACTTAATACTAATTTCAGAATTATATGTGTATTTTTACAAAGAAAAAGACCGTATTTTCAAAATTTACAAAAATTAGACTCTATATTTCCAGGGATCTGTTCAGACAAACTATTACATGTAAAACATTCTAAATGACTTGAAAAGCTTTAATTTTATTTCCTGCTATTATGGGGAATAAAATCTACATACACAGTAGTTTTCCACAGTCACTTGGCCCAAGAGGATAAACTTGTAAGATATAATTAAAGCCTGTTCAATCAATTTGTAAATGAAGAATTTTGTATAATAAGATCTTAAAAGTAGATAGTGGTACTGAATTGTAAACCATTACATGTAAAATACTCTAAGTGACTTAGAATGCTTTAATTTCATTTTCTGATACAGTTGGGAATCAAACTCACAAACTCAGTATTCTGAGCTGCCTACTCTAAATAGTCAGCCAAAAGGTGAAAGATAATTTCTTTAAAGGTATTTGAAGTTTATTTAATTATCTTCTAAACATAAAGGATGTGAAAGAAGTGAGCACAAAAAATGGACTATATTAACAAAACATTCTTAAAAAATAGGACTGGGCTGTCATATTTGTTAGTAACTGTAAAGATTCAAACTTGTAGACTCAGCATTCAGACCTCTATTTGGCTACAGTGAGTCATGCTAAGGATAGTGTTGTTAAAAGTATTTGAAGTTTGTTGGTGAATTTGTAAATGAAAACTGATGTACAGACTGGCTCTGACATTTCTTTCAGAAGTAGAATTTTCTAAGTGACTTGACCTGCACCAGTTCTATTCAGCTACTGCAGGCATTTGAACCTAATTTTGAGGAACACACAATCAACATTCTGTCTAAAAGGATTGATTGTAATAGATGTTTTTTGTCTGAGGTATTTGAAGTTTCTTCAAATAACTTGTAAATGTAAGTTGGTAGACTTGATATGATTTGGTTTGGTTTGAAGTGCTACGGTCTACTTTTTGCAACACGATGGCTAAGGAGACTGGGACCTACAGCTTAAAGCCGAATCTGAACGGCTATGAACATCCATGCCACTGTGGGATTCGAACCAATGAACTCTGGTACCAAAAGCCAGCACCCTAACCAATCGACCATCGTTCGATGACTTGATATGAAGTATAAATTATGATTACAATAATGAAGAACAAGCTCTACTACATACAAAATAATTTAAGTATTAAATTTAAAAAAAAAATTATAGTCAAACTTGCAGCTTAGTATTCTAAGCTTTAACCTCTACCCTTTGGTGAAAATGAGCCAGCATAGGTGTACTTCATTAGAATTAAGGTTTGTTAAATCAGCTTTCAAACAAGCACTGAACTAACCAATCATCAATGAAGAAACAACTGATTTGTTTAGAGAATTATGATCAACTTCTGCAACATAAGGGCTAAATATAAGGAAACCTATTGCTTTAAGCCATTTCCAAGCAGTACAAATACCTATATTTGTTGTTGAATTTGATCCCACCGATTCCAAAAAGACATCATTCTTTACTCATTTTTAAAGCTATTGTTCGACCTACAAAGATATAACTGAGAAACACTAATATAGTGTTGAAATACAAACTATTGTATGATGTATATATAAGTACATATTATATGGAAAATATAAGTAACATTTTCTGGAGTTTAACTTAATCATTTGCTACAACACAAACTCATGATTGTAAGCTCTGAACACTAATAACGAGACATTTAGACAACAAATAGGGAGAAGATAGTTCTTTGTTAAAAATATATGAAGTTTATGGAATCAATTTGTAAAAAACAAAAATGCTGTTTACAAAATATTTTTTTTTAAAGCTACTTACTGATACGTAATTTTCTTCACTTTATATTCCTTTGCTACATTTATAAAAGGAAAAATTGAGATTTATTTCATCTGTTTAAAATAAAAGAGACATTTCAATAAATAGACAGATTACTTTTCACATAATTTTATTTTAACATTTTAGGAAAACAAACATCATTGGACATAATGCACATATATTTCTCTCATGCATTTTAACAACTAATAAACATTTCTTAAACTCAAGAAGTTTTGTGCAAAAAGATTGCATGTTTAATTTATCATAGATTGGCAGACTATATGAATTTGCTTCAATCATGCATCATAAAAAGGCAATATCTACATGCAAGGAAAGTTTGAATTATGCAGTGTTTATACAAGAAATTTAACAGTATTTTTGCTCAAAAATTAAATGCATTTTTTAGAAATAATTTTTTTAAGTATGTTTTTGGCATGATTCAAGCAAAAGTTGCACAAAATTTTGTTTAAAATACTGTCATTTGTAACATATGAGTGTTTATATTAGAAATATATGCATATATTATTTAATAACATTTAGCACTCCAAATACTAATGCATAAATCTGATAATTATTATCTTAAAATTTAATTTAATTTTTATAGAACTAAAAATTAATTACCTAAATAAGGCTTTATTTTCTAATATTTAAATAATTTTGCACACCAAAAAAAAAAAAAAAATGAACATAGAAAAAAACATTAAAATCAAATATGTTGAAACAGGATTTAGTTTAAATACAAAAATAATTTTATTACTTCTGATATAAATTTGATTAATCTATTCTAATTATAAAATTAACCCATTTGATGCCATTCAAATGCACTGTACCTATGTGAAAAATGCCTGCCAACTTTAACAAGGGGTTGGAAAAACCCCTAAGGGTTTTATGAACTTTTTCCTAAGGGTTGGAAAAAAGTTCATAAAAAATAAAAGAGTAACATTTATAACAAAATAAAGGGCAAATAGATGCTGATATTAAAGCAGCATCACATATGCAATACTACATCGTTGTTGACACTTTTCACTGGTGTTACAAAAGACAATATATTGTTGTTTGACACTAAAAGGGTTAAACTAGAAGTATTTTACTATTCAATCATTATGATTTAAAATGTTTTAATTATAAATAACTCCAACATTATATACTTATTTTGTAATTACAATAATCATAACTTGAGTTAAAGGAAATCATTTATCACCTCACAATGTTAAGCTTTTGGTCTAAATAATCTATCACAGCATTATAAAATAACATAAAACAAAACTTCTAGCACTTTATAATAGTAAAAGCAACAAAATATACAAAATAAAGCTTTAAATACACATAAATTGAGCAAACTATAAAATATTAAAATGAACACAAATGACACATATGATATTTAGGAATGTATGAAAGTTTAGACAGGAAAAAAAATAAAATATTTTATAACCAAAATAAGTTATCAAAACAATATAAGAAAATTCCCAATACAAAAACTTTTAAAACTGAAATTATTTCTCTTACCCGTATTCTGTAAATCATGCATTAAAAATTTAAAAAATAATAAATAAAAAGATGGAACAAGACTTATTAGTGAAAATTATGTTAAATCTAAAACTACTATATAACTACTTAAATTTAAAATTACTACATAAATTTTTCTATAACAATGTAGTTACAAGATTGTACTGTATTTGAAAAAATACAATGAAACAGAATTTCTTTACAAAAAAATTTATGTAGTCCGAAAAAAATTAATTCATTTCATTACACATATAACTTTAATATTTTTAGCTATCAAGAAAAATTAATAACTAAGTAAAAATATTCATTCACAAGTATTTCTCTTACTCTAATAAAAAAAAAATAAAAAATAAAAAAGCAGTTATGAGGTTTTTATAGTCAAATTCTATTTTATATCACTACTTTATAGAAAATTTGCAAAATTTAAAAAGCCTATAATGGCATAGCATAGCATAGGTTTCTGATCCCCTCCCTGCAAAATATATGATTTTAAAGATAAAATTTGCTAAAATGGGGAATTATCAAACTGCATTTTTTTCTACTACAAATTGAAAATTTTTGCATACTATACATTAAAATTTAATTGCAAAAATATGTGTTGAATTCTAACATTCATAAATTATATCTAAAAGCAGTATCATTTTTAAGAAAATATATTATTAATCTAAAACTATAATAAATATTATTCAAACTACTGACTGTTGCAGTATGATAAATAATTTGTTGTTACCAAAGAAAACTGTTTAAAGCATCAACTTTCAAAATAAAAAATATATACATAAAATGAAACTAGGAACTATAAATTGAGGGAAAATAGCATTGGCTATATAGCAATAAATTTGGGCCAAATGAATCATCAAATGCAGGATTATGATTCTATTGTATTAATAAATTATCTAAAAACAGTATAAGTACTTTAAGAAAAATTTGTTGATGATTGAAAATTGTAATAAATATTATTCTAAAACTACCGGCTGTTGCAATATGATAAAAAAAAATTTTTCAGAAAACCAATTGAAGCAGTTAACAATTTTTAAGTTTTGAACCAACTGAAGCACAATTAATAAATTTAAAAATAAAAACTTTATATGCATATTTTAGTGTTTCTTTAATATTAATTCAACAATAAGCATTTTGCTGTGACAGCGAAGTGCTACTCCTTTATGCTATGCCACTGATAGCTCACAAACTAAACATTAATCTACTGAAATATCAGTTAACAATTCATTGCTATCTTTATAAATCCTGAAAAACTAAGTCTAAATTCTAAACATTAAAAAATTAAACTTTCTAATAAAGTTAATAGAAAGTACAATTTTAATGTACCAAAAATATAAGCTTTAAAAAGTATTTATTTTTAGCAAAAATAATTCAGTGATTGTCAGTTCAATTCAAAGGGGTAATTTATGTTAGACAAAGAATAGAATTCATTTAATACATTTAATTAAACTTCTTTTAGCCTATTGCACTCTACTAAATAAATTTTATATTTTAAATGTCACAATATTTGCAAAAGAAGAAGTGCAAAGAATTAAATATATCACAGTTTCAGCAAGATCACTATCAAACTGCGATATTATACAAAAAATTATGCTAAAAATGTTGTATCATTGAAAAAGTAGAAAAAAATTACCAGTTTCACTAAAATTATGTTACTGAATGATTGATAAATATTTATAAATAACAAGTGAATTTTATTCCTTTTAATATTTAGCAAGAGAAACGTAACTATTTTAATAGCTTTTTCCCATATGGTATTTTTTTTAATTATAGATCTATAAGTTATTATAACTTGGAAAAAGACTGAAAAAAGTGGGAAAATATTACTTTAAAATTTATTTTACAAATTTAATAGAAAAAAATTAAGATCAAATGTATTTTTCTGTTTTTCTCAAATGAAATGGAAAAAGATTTATTGCATGTTATTTATTGGGATTTATTAATAGGAATGTAAATGTACTGTATTTTCAGATTTTTTCTTATACATACCATATATTTTGGCAATAACTAAACTAAGAGCTGAAAGGTAAGAGGCATTTAAGTATATAAGAGCATAATTATAACTTTTATGAACTATTTTGATTTATTTAAACATGAAAACTGTAAATATGGACGGAGATAAATATAACATATGACTAGTGTGGAAAAATGTCACAAAAATATATGTTCTAAGCATATTTTGAGCTATCATTACATTCTACATATCACAAACAATCTTTGAAGAAGAAAATAACTAGCATCAATTAATAAGAAATTCAGTACATTAAAATTATAACTTTTGATACGAGACATTTTTTAAAAACATTAGATAGTATGTATTTAATATTCTCCTTATTGATAAAAGTATTATTCTTAAAATAGTTGACTGAACATAAATAACTTCAATAAAACTTCCCACAATATGGTAATACATATGATTTCAAATTACCCCATGGAGAAATGATGCATATATTCCACTGGTTTTCATTTTTAATCATTTTTACAATACCACTGAGACATTTATGTATAAATGACCAAAAAACACATGTGATCCACTGATTTCCCCTTCCCTTAGTGATTTATTTCCTTATTTTTTTTTATCATATTATTAATATTTGTAATAACCCATTAATGCCTAGAGTTGCTTTTGGGGAACAGCTAAAAAATAGTTAACAGAAATTTTTATATTTTATCAGAATCAGTTTTTCTTTATTGTAAAGGTATCCTATAAACAGTCTACTAAATTTTCAAATATCTGCTTATATTTATAATTTTGTCACTTGGATTGACATTTTAGGATTTTTTTTAGTCTTATTTATTTACTTAATCATATGGTACATTAACAGAATAGCCTCATCTATTATAAAGCTTTCTGAACTGTGTTTACATGTGATACCAAATAAAGATCTTATGATGAAGATTTTTTATTTTTATAAATGGCATCCTATGATGTTTAAATGACGATTACTAATGAGTACAGGCTGTAACATACAGAGTTGTTTAAATTTCATATTTCTTTTACTTTGTGCATCCATAATAACTTGGATAAGATATTTATCAATGTATAGTTGGCAGAAATGACTTGAGCATTAATGAGCTGAAGTACTTATTTTTTCTCAGATTTAAAATTGATAATTGAAAGAATTAAAGACTGATGATTTAAAGTATACTTAAATAAATGCATTTTAGATAAATGAGCATATTAAGCCAAATTTAAACTTCACAGAAAAAAAAACAAAGTTTAAATATAAGTGATCTCTCAATACAATTTAATCTTTCATTTAATTATACAAATTACACCAAGGAATTTTTGGATTTAAGGGAAGGGAAATGCAGATTTAGCCAAATTAATATAAATAAGAGTCGGTACATAAAGGTAGGCATATAATACATCATAACATTAATTTTAAACGTAATGTATCATTACACTGCTTCATGGCTATATTTACACTGGATTCTCCAGTAAAACTCTTTATGCAAAAAACAAAGTTTAAATATAAGTGATCTCTCAATACAATTTAATCTTTCATTTAATTATACAAATTACACCAAGGAATTTTTGGATTTAAGGGAAGGGAAATGCAGATTTAGCCAAATTAATATAGATAAAAGTCTGTATATAAAGGTAGGCATATAATACATCATTACATTAATTTTAAATGTAATGTATCATTACACTGCTTCATAGCTATATTTAGACTGGATTCTTCAGTAAAACTCTTTATGCAAAAAACAAGCATTAAAATAATTAGTCTTAGTGTTACCACTATCATATTTTATTCACATTAAAAGTATTTTTTTTTCTTTTTAGTAACAGTAAAAATTTATTTAATATTCACCTTAAAGACAACTAATGAGAATTCTATAAAGATGCAACTTTAAACTAATGATTTCATTCAAAATTTACATGAAAATGTTATTTATAAAGTGCTATTTCTTATGCCTTTATTTACCAATTAAATTGCAATTTTAAAAACCATTTCATGGGTTTTCTATTTTGTACATATATAAAATCAAAATAATGATGATTAGTAGCAATAGAGGTAAATTTATAAGACTATAAAAAGTATTCAAAAGCAAACAGTCCCCCAGTTTCTTTGTTTTATTACTACGTACTATTTTTTAGCTATATTCCAAAATGATAATTAGTAAAAAAGCATATGAAGTTAATTACATATTACATATTCTTTATATATGATTTTATGTGGAGAAACATCCCTATATTATTTTCATATCTTAATACATAAATTTTAGCAGGGAAGCTTCTATTAATTAATTTTGTTAACACCTAATACTAGTAATATTTCTGATAAAATCACAGAATAGCTTTAAACACTTACGCATCCCTTATGTTTAAAAAAAAAATCCAATAAAACTTAATATTTAAAATTTGAAATTGCATGCTTTGTTGACATATTTTGTATAAATATAATTTTAATGCATATAAATCACAATAGAGTAAAACAATTTTTCATGCATTTGATTACAGTGGTTATTATTAATAAAAAATTCTTTCATATTAAATAACTATATGTTGTATGTACTATATGTTAATTCATGAATACAATGTTACAGCAAATACCAGTATATAAGCTATGCTTAAATTTTTCAATTCTAAAAAAAAATTGAGTTTTCATGCAAGCAAATACAATTTATAGACATAAAATGTCATTTTACTAATAAATATTTTTGTACAATATTGAGCATTTTAAATATGTGATTTAATTTCACATTATGTGCCAGCCTTCTACAGAAGGATATGCAAAAAATTTGATCACTTTCCTCTAATTATTTTATGAAAATAGAAAGTATTAGGTTAAGGCTGCCATACATCTCAGTTTTGAAGTCTGTGTTCCAATGTCCTTGTCCAAGAGTAATTTGTTTTGGTCACTTTAAAATTTATGGATATTAAATAATATTTTATGTTCATGATCTCAAATAATAGTAATTACCAAAACAACATACTTATAAATCGTTTAAATATATAATTATTACATAACTTTTATGATAATTATTCATTGCTTTCCCAAAACAGTTAAAATTTTAAATATATATAATTTTCGAGCAGTACAATGGGGATGCTTTTGGAATTAAACCCCAAAACCCTACATCCCAAAAAATAAAAAAAAATTTCATCACTTCTTCGAAAAATTAGTTTATATTACTTAATTTTTTAATTATTACTTAATTTTTTTCATAAAAGAGCCAACAAATGTGGCAGCCCTATATTAGGTGGTGATAAACAATCAATGCACATGATTTAAGTTGAATCAAAGATTTACAGATGTAGGAACAGTAGTAAAAATCATGCACAGAGTTATGAATAAATGGCATCTTATGAGCATATAAAGCATACAGAACAAAAATAAGCAATTGCATTTCTTTATATATGATTTTATGTGGAGAAACACACCCCTCTATTATTTTCATACCTTATACATATATTTTTTACAGGTATTTAATAATCAGAATTTGATATTCTTTGAAGATGAGACTGTGAAAAATTTTGCCTCTCTCCCTTCCTGAAATATGCTGGCAAATCTTCTCTCAATAGTGAATATCATTCTACCAGCAATTTAGAAGTGAGTAAATACAGGAAATAAGAAACACTTACTTAGACTTACAAATATATTTCTAAGCTTTGGGGAAATGTAACTGCAGAAAATTATCAAGAGTCATTTTACCATTAAATGTGTTTTAAACACTTAACAGTAAAAACATCTTTAAATGAAATAAATAACACTAGGAACAAAAAAAAATAAGCATCTTTGACACATGATAGTTCATTTTGTAACAATGAGCAAATAATTAATATTATAGAAACACATATTCAAAATGACAATGAATATGTTTGACATTTATAAAATACAAGCAAGAAATAAATTTTACTTGTACCAGTAACATTGAATATATTAAATTTTAATACATTTCTTTTGAAAAAAATGTATTAAAATTTAAAAGTTTGATTAAAAGACGAAAAGTTTAAAAGTTTGATTAAAGTTAATATTAAAAGTTTGATTCATAAAGAATTTATTGAAATGCCTAAATTAACTATAATAAATTGTGATTTAAGAAAACAAAATTTAAGTAACATTTACAAAAGAGTTTAAAAATAACTTAACATTTTCCAGTCTTAACCCTTTCTATTGCTCCCTCAAGCCTATGGGATTAAACTTCAAACAATTATATGCTTATAAGAATTATTCAATAGGAATTTCAAAATTTCTTTTAATCTTTTAACTTTTAAAATTTTGAGTTCTCATTACTTTTTATTTAAAAAGAATTACTTAAATAAAACATGTTTTAGAACTTAATTTCAAAGTAAGATTAGTTTAGTTTGGTTTGAAACAGTATGGCCAACAGTTTTGTTACATGATGCTACAGGTACTATTGCTTAAAGCCAATTCTGAATAATTATAAACATCTATGCCAGCTTTAAGATTTGATCAGCAGACTCCAGTCTTTACCCTACCAATTCAGCTATTTTTCAGCTTAATTTAATGTAACAAAATATTCAAGTTCATTTTTTATTTATTTAAAATAAAAACTAACTCATAATCTCCTGTAATACTTTAACAGAAAGTACACATTTTTAAAATTTCTTTTTCAGCATATATTTATTTTACATATCCTGTAAAGTTTTATAGCTAAAAGGTAGATGATGAATGATTTCTTGTTTTTGTTGTAGACATTGTGAATTTCTGACAATTTTTAAGGATATAAACAATAAAATATGAAATGAATGGAGGAAATTAAAAAAATATAGATTTTATAAAAGTTTCAAAAATATAGATACCAAGGATATAGCCATAAAATTTATTTCTTTGTTTAATATTTCAAAAAACTTTTTTTTAACCTTTAAGTGCACTAGTAAAAAAATATAGCAAGTATAAAGTAGTTAGTTTTTTTTAAATTTACAAATAACATTTTTTAAATTACACTTACTATGAAATTTCCAAACACATTGGCATTAAAAACTGTTTTAAAATAGTTTTTCAGTAAGTAGAAGTATTTTTAATTTTTTTAACAATAATTTTTTATTATTGTCTGATGATTTCTACTGCAATAAAATGCTTAAAAAAGGATAAATTACAAAGAACTTTAAAAATGTGTACCTAACTGATCTATAAATATCATATATTATGAAAATAATTAAAAGCTTGAAATTCTTTAAATAAGTAACTTCATTCTTAAATTTTCCTTCGAATTTAAAATTATGTATTTACTAATATATAAGTAATCTAACTATTTCTCTTTCCTGAAATGAAATATACGCTTAAAAATATTTCATTAAGATCAATTCATTTTCCTCATCACAATGTTTTGTGTGTCCTTAACAAGTCTCTCTACAGTTTTTACATATTAGTACCCAGTCATAGCTGGATTCCATTTCACCACTAACAGCATAAAAATATCTCAGTAAATTTAGTTATTCACAATTTTATTTTATTTAGTTCTCTTATTTTTGTAAGCTATAATATTCTAACACAGCATATATGACAGAAAAGTACATAATTTCATTTTAAATTACTGCAGAAAATAAAAATGTTTTCAATCTGCTGTCATTTAAATACAGTAGAGTCTTTTAAAAAAAAATTGCTTGGTTTGGAGCGCTACGGTCTACTGTTTTGCACACGAGGGCTAATGAGACCGGGACCTACAGCTTAAAGCCAATTCCGAACGGCTACAAACATCCATGCCATAGTGGGATTCAAACCCACGAACTCTGGTACCAACGATCAGCGCCCTAACCAATCAGCCAGCATTCGGCTTGGTTCCACTTGAAAAATTCACTACAGAAAAAATTTTTGTTATAAAAAGATTAGAGACTTATGCACATATCTAAGTAAATATTATAAAATTTTAGTTAATTTGATATGTTTAAAAATGTATAATTATAATTTTCAATTAAAAATGAAGTAATAAATACAAAAAGAACCTCAATCTATCACTCCTGTATTTTTCATTTAATTTTTTTGGTCTAAAATTTATCCCATAGAATATCCTAGATTCTTCATTTTCCCACATCTATCATCAAAATTTCAGTCCCATCACTTTCTCTTTCTGGAAGTATCATTTTTGTTGGATTTCAAAGAGATAGGATAATAAATTAATAAAAATTCTGAAAGATCCTGTCCATGAAAGATTCTGTGGATCTAGCTCATCAGAAGGTTCCCTAGACCACCAGAGGATTAGTAAGCTAACAATTAATGGGGTCAAAATAATAGAGGACCTCTTCACAAACCAAAAGCAAAGTCATGAAGAAAGAGGAGATAAACAATCCAGAAAAGTACAGAGTTCTCCTGAAGTCCATGAATCTTTGTCAAATTAAAAATATTTTGTACATCTACACAGTGACAATGTATTTACAAAGGTATAGACTATAGAACATTTATTTGCAGTCAGGCTATCTACTTACACAAAGCAGGTGTAAGTTACAAAATATTTTAATTAAAATTAAAATTGTTTATAAATTTGTACAGTGACAGTGTATTTACAAGCAGTTAGTTTATCAACTTATACAAAATAGGTATAAATTATATAATATTTTTGAAGCATTAAGTATTATTCTAAATGTAAGTTATATTTTATAAAATGTTAATTACTTTTTGTTATAAATTAAAATTTTTCCTATAAGAAAAAATTCACTGTAGAGAGACTTTATTACTACAAGACTGTATTGTATCTCTATATTAATTGCTAGGAAGTAAAAAACAATGTATAATAGTTATGGAAAAATTACAGAACTGATATAACTGGCAATATTTTCACATAAAAGGTTAGAATTTTATCTAAAAAAACGTCCCATTTAAACGGAATAAAAAGTTTCTAGTGACACTTCAAATTAGACCAGAAAATGTTAACAAAAATTTCTACTAAAATGATAAATTTTGTGCACACAAAAATATCATTACACATATATCAATTTCTATAAGAATTAGATAAATTATATTTTACTGCCAGTAGACAATAAAAAAGATTGCCTCAAGAAATTTAAAAAAAAATTAATGTTGATTTTAGCAATTCCAATTTTAAGGAAATAAAGTGATAATTCAAAACATAACAAGATATTTGATTAATATTTGCATAATAATAATATATTAAATGCATGTAAAGTTAGAATGTCACAATGCCAAAACAATAAATATTAACTGCTAAATATTTTACTTTTTATTTTGGGAGTACAGGCAGTTAAAGTACATTCTAGCTTAAATTTTAATTAGTGGCTGCATTTTCACTCATTTTTATAGGTTCTTAAAGAATTCTCAGTTTTTAATTATTCACCTATCTCAATACTAATTGCTTGGTAAAAGCAAAATAGAGCATATTCTCACTTTTAAAACAAAGATATTTATCATGAAAATGAAGAAAATCAATATGATAAGTGACTTTTTAAAATACTTTCTTTGCTGTCAGAAGTGTATTGCAATAAGAGAAAGAATTGCCATGACTACTCATAAATGGTATTATATATATATATATATATATATATATATATATATATATATATATATATATATATATATAAGCAAAAACATTATATAAGATATATTTATGTATCTCATTGTAATATATAATGGTGTACAAATAAATGCAGACAATAATTCTAGAATTTAGTAGCCTGATTAATTTGATATATACATTTGATAAAAACAAATTATAAATTTAGCTAATACTAGAAATACTTTATATTATATAATTGCTTATATAAGTTAATCCCTTCTGAGGTCTAATCATTAACTATGTCATACATTTCTTGAGTAAAATGTAGTATCAAAATTTCTACCCCTTTTGAAAAAGTATAGAAACAAGAAATATAAAAATTATAAAAGAATTATTCGATTTATTTCATTTAAGCTATTTGTACCAGTTTTAAACTGTTATTAAAAATAGAAATTACATGGATATTTCATTAAAATTACTAAAATATAGGAAATATAGGTATTACATATATTTACCCTTGGCAATTATGTCACAAAATAATATATATAAATAAAATTAGATTACTATACACCTAATACTAATGTGTTCTCATCAAAAATCAAGATTTACATATAAATCTCAAGTTTACATCAAAAAGTAAAAGCAAACTAAGTTACACAGTTTGCACTGATTTGCAATTGCGTTTCATGCTTACCATCAATAAAATATAGTGACTGAACATCAAGAAGTATTGTGTAAAATGCAATGTCTGAACAATAGAATAAACTATTATAGTTGTAATTTGTAAAAGAAAAATGGTCTCAAACTTTTGTTACTTGTGCAAGATGACTTATATTAGAAAACTCAACAACTATATCTGACTTCTTATTTTGAACAATTTTCTGATTTGCATAGTTGAATAAATCTCTAAGTATCACAGATGAATGCTTCTTTGCAAATATGCTTAGGTCTAAAACGGGAAAGGAGAGATATTAGTACATATGATTTTTTATAATTCAAAAAATATTTATGACAGTTTATTTCATTTTAGTCTTGAAAAAATTTCAAAATGCATAAAAAGATTAAATTTCTTGATAGTTCTTTTTTTAGAAAATTGTTAATAAAATATTTATGTAAATGTATTATCCTTTTAAGGTTATGATATAAAAGAAATAGTTAATTTAGGACTTCTAACATTATATCCAGTAGCATAAGGAGCTCAATCCCCTGCCCCACCCTCAAGGATTTCCTCTCTTTTTTAAAATTTTCTAAGTTTATAATTACAAAAACACTACTTTCTTTTAAGTTCATTTTTCATTCTCTCTTCTTAAACTTTTTTCAGCATGTAAAAATTTCTGATCATTGTTAAAATAAGGGAATTTTCCCAAAGCAGAAGAGTTTGTTCCTTAACCACCAATCCCCTAACCTGAGTGAGGGAGGAGGTTATTGGTTTCACAGGACCCAGGCTTGCAACTGCTCAGGTACTTTCAAAAAGGTGAGAAAAGGGACAAATAATACAGAATCCTTCCTTCCTTCCTTCCTCAGTGGCATGACAGCCCAGGATGTGCCTTAGCCTTCTCTAGAATTCCATACCAGGCAGTCCTATCTTTGGCTCTGGATTTCCAATTTGAAATTTTCAAGGATCTTATGTCTTTCTCAATGCAGTCTAGCCATCTAAATTTTGGTCGTCCTCTCATTCGGGTTCCTATTGGTTTGGTCGTAAAAACTTTTTTTGTGGATCTATTGTCATTAAGTCGAACTAGCTGTCCGGCCCATTTTAATCTTTCTAAGCTAATAAATCTGGGCTAAGCTAATAATATCTGGGTTTTTATATGTTCTGTATAATTCAATATTTGTTCTTCTTCTCCATATGCCATTTACATTAATTCCCCCAAAAATACTTCTCAATATTTTTCTCTCAACTGCTAGGGTTTCCTTGTCTCTTTCTGTCAATGTCTAGGTTTCAGCTGAGTAAGTCAAAACAGGTCTTATTAGGCATTTATACAATATTATTTTAGTCAATCTTTTAATGTACTTAGACTTTAAATATCCAAAAAATCCAAAAAAACATCGATTAGCAGCAGTAATTCTGCTATGAATTTCAACAAATATATTATTTTGTGTATTAATTTCCGAACCTAGGTATATAAACTGCTTTACAGTCTCAAATCTTAAACTACCTATTTCTAAGAAGGAGTGATTATATTCTGATTTTAAATAAGGCATATATTTGGTTTTAGTTAAATAATACAGAATAAGTGACTAAAAAGTGACTAAACATTGAAAAAAAAAAACACGATTTTTTTCTCCTCTTAATTACAGATGCTATTATTAAGATTTTTCTATTTATTTTAACTCTAAATCAAACGACATGATTTTAGCGTCAAATACAAAACAGGTTAAAAATTTTGTTTAACACAACTCAACATTGCTTTTTATTCAAGAAAATCTATAAATTAGATTTGATTACATACAATACATTAATTTTATAATCACAATTTTCTGCATATATTAATGATGTTTTGAAATATGTACATAGCAAGATTAGAGTATCTAAATAAAAATTGTGAAGAAAAAGAGAAATGTCCGCTTTGACGTAAATTACTTTAATATATTAAATGCACATTTCAGTACAAATGTAGATTTCAGGAAACTCTTTGTGACTTTTTAAAATCACTAAATTCTGGAAACCAAGACTAATTACATTTTAATAAAAAAAATAAGATTAGAGCATCCCATTTTGGTCTTTTATTTAAATATTTTGTCATTAATTATGATTTTTTTTCAACACTAGACTTTTGTTGTGATACACCAAGAAAAAAGTGACTAAAAGTGACTGTTTACTTAAAAAAGTGACTAAATATGATCAATTGTAAAAAAAGTGACTAAAGGTGAGAAAAGTGATGGAATTGCAAGCCTGGGGACCAGAACCCCATGAACACCTCCTAAAGGTTCTTTTAAATGGGTATTGGTGTGGAATGCATCCTTAGCAATCTTCATATATCAGTCTCACATTCTAATAATAGCTGTAAGTGGCACGTCTGTCTTTGTTGGTGTTTATGATGAGTGTTTGAAAGAACAAATTATAGGGCATTGTAAAATGCCGAACAATTGGAAATGGCATTATTGTCCTGATAATGGTCTTCCTGACACCCGAACTTTTTGAATGTGTCAAGAGGGGCGTTTGTGAACACACCAAAAAAGAAAGGAAAGAAGCTTTGGGAGACCCTGTCAGCCAGGTGCCAAGGGCTTTTCGGTAACCACAAAGATGAAGGTCAAAAGAAGGGATCTCCCCTAAAACCAAAGTTTCCTGGTGGACAAAGAAGAAGTGGGAGTCTCTCCTGTCTGAACTCTTGAGACAAATAGGTAGTTTTAGAGATATCCTCCAAATGTTGCAGAGGAAGAATTCTGTTTCTTTTTATATTGGATGGAGTTAACAACCACAATTTGATTTTTCATCATGCTTTATGAATATGACTAGGGAATGACAAGACCACATAATTAGGACATAGCAACAACTCAGAGATCTGTACAATAGCTATAATACCTTGAAAATTGGCTGAAAATGATGGTAGATACAGTTCAATTTTAAACATATATAGCGTGCTTTGCTTTTCTGAATGCAGTGTATTTGGGTAAACTGATCTGTGTCATAGTAGACAGAGACAGCAAGAAGAAAGCATTCTAATGTTATTATGCTGTTCCATCAAAAAGATAAATACATTTCTATGAAATAAAAATTATAGGAATTTTATATTTTGTAGTGGCACATTAGTACACTTGAATTCGTTAGATACAATTTTCTTTTCTAGTTCCATTTCTATGTGGTAATGTGCAAAAAAACATGAATTTGTGTTGTTTTTTGAAAAAATTCCTACTTGTTTCTTCATTATTCCAGATTATTGAATTTCCTAAATACTTCCATATTTTCCTAATCTATGGACACCCTGATTTAAGAACAGCAAGTACCAAAAAAATAATAAATTATTTTCAGAAATGTCAATATTTTTTCCAGCACAAAAAGATACTAAGAAAAAATTATTAACCCCTTAACTGCCATGGGCTTATATATACTGTTTTGAGCATATATATCAGTCTTCCTGCATTATGTTTCTTAGTACTTTCCTGATTGTCATTAAGTACATTTATTTACACAACATTTAACATATACAAAATATACACATACGCATTACAGGACAGCTAATACATCCAAGTGCAAGGTGTATATATATGTGCTAAGTGTATATATATACTGCTTATGCTACGCATATGCAGTTATGGTGTTAAAATATACAACAGAATTTATAAATTACTTAACAATCATTGAAACATTTTATTCTTTAAATATATGTCTGATAAATTTATTTCCATTTTAATTTTCAGAAGAAAAAATAAGAATTGACAAAACAAAGATAAAAGATTCCTTATAAATTACCAAATATAGTATATAAATATAAATTAAAAATGTATTAAAATGAAGCAATTAAATATTTTACCTTTAATAACATATCCAGAATCCATAACAGTTTTGTTTTGTTCACTCCATATTACATGCAGACGGAGAAATGTGCCAGCATAAAAGTCATTTGTCACTTGGAAAATATCTTTTTTCCTATTGCATTCCCTGTATATGTATGTTAAAAATGTCATTCACTTTTGATACACTTCATATAAAAAAGAGAATACAGTCAAATTCATCTATAACAGAAATGAAGAATCCAAAACAATTTGCTTGTTGAATTTGAGAATAAGTAAAACCCAGGTCTACCAAAAATATCAAAAGTAAAACATCTTAATGCATAAGCAAATTAGAAACAAATTTAAAATGCCTTTCCCTTTACTTTATCTATATAATGGAATTAAAACTGGTCATAATAATTTAGATTTTAATTTTGTTTCTTTCTTCAGAAATTATTCAATAAATAACACTCACAGCATGAAATATATTGCCACAGAAACTTCTTGACAAAGCTGCTGTCTTGGGGAGGAAACCAATAACACAATACCTAGGATCTGGATTTTAGAGGGCCTGTAGAGCTGTTTTTCAAAATAATTAGCTCCACAAAATTTTTATCTAGTCCAAAACTGTCTCAAAAATCTTTATTCTATACAAGATATCTGCCAAAATAAAATTTTTCAAATCCATGACTTTTCATGACTTTCCCTGATTTAGCAAATCATTTTCCATGACTTTAAAAAGCTTTCGTTAAAGTATATATAAATAAAACTTCTGATGTACATACAAATAAAATATATGCTTTTAGAGAAATTACAGGAATTTTATCATAAAAAAACTATAAACTTATTTTATAAGTGTTAATAAACTCACATACATAAAAATAAATTGTTGTATCTACATACCTAAGTTTAATCATATAGCAATATTTCAATCAAAATGTTTCCAATTTGAATTCAGGGTACTTTGGTATTATTCAGGTGAGCATGAATATTAGCCAATCATAACCCTATAATGTTTATATACAATATCCCTAGAGATAAGCTTATATTTTGTGCAAAACTCTTAACTAATTTTTATTAAAAAATAATTATTATTATATTAATAAAATTTTAATCTACAATTTAAGAAAAAACCAGAATAATATACATTTACCCACCCATTAAGCTTTCTTGCTTTGAGTTTCCTTGGTGAAAAAATTTTACTTGGCAATATGGTTAATAAGATAATACATAAATACCAAACTCAGCAACTTCAGCCAAATGACAAGTAAAAATAGAATTAAAAAATTCAATGCATTTTTTTTAATCGGTAGTTTAGCGGATCCATGACTTTTACTCATTTTACTTGAAAAATCAAGACTTTCCATGACAAAATTAATCCATTGTCTAAATCCATGATTTTCCATGACTTTCCCTGACTTTCCAGGTGTGCGGAAACCATGTCTATACCTGATGTCACCATTGCCCTTATGAAAGGATCTCTCTACCCCACCCCCATACCCAATACCCCAAATTACGACATTGTTCAATCATTATCATGCTACTGCTGACTCCTGCTTCTCCTTGAAAGAAGAAAAAATAAGACAGTGTTCTTGTTCTACAGTGTATTCTTAATATTGGATGGAACTAGCTATCAAGTTCCTACTGTATAAAGATAATTGTACTACTATTTTAATTTTTATACAAAGTTTAAATTAATAAATAAGTTTATGTTACATGTAGCAGGGTTTTTATGCAGACCTCTAATAACAGGACATCGCATTTTGAATCAAAACATCTCATTTTATTTTCTACGGTATCTACATTTTTCTCATTAGTGAGTTCCTAGGACTCAGGTTGTACATAGTTCAGTACAAACACTGATACATACAATTTGAAAAATTAATTTTGAAGGATGGACAGAATAGGGACCCAGCAGGAAACTCAGTATTGGGCCTAATTTTTGCTAGTGGCAGCCTTGACTCTTGATGGCAAGAGAGTATAATTTATATAATTTGGACATATTCTATTGCTTGAGAGATAACTGATAGAGATTGTTATTATTTTTCCTCAACATTATTTTTCAGTTTCTGCATTGGGTTATACCTCTTGCAAGTCTTATTTATAACATGATCATATCTTCAGCTGTAACTTCTGACGTAATCATTTTGTCATCAATCATAAGAAAGTATTAATAAAGGTTCTGAGTTCCATACATATTGCACCTTCTCATTGTTTCCTGGCTCTAAAATTTCTAGTAACAAGATAAGATTTCCAAAATTTTTTATGAGAAAAAATCTTTGCTTAATCCCAGTTATGTTTGCAATAAGAATTTTATGTTGACATTCTACGATTAAACCAAACATTTTTTTAAAACTTTTCTTCTTACACCCAGAAGGAAATCACCAAAGCAAGATTCACAATAAATGAACATGACTATATTGCCAAAAGGTAATAATATTCCCTACTCCAAAATTTTTTTAAAGAAAACACAGAAAAATACAAAAATAAGACTAACAAAAAAAGTTTGATGTCTTTTGAAAACAAGTAATTCTAAAACTACATTGTCAAGAGATATATAAAACATTTTAAAAGAACAAAAGAAAATGAACAATATCTATGTTTAAAGTATTAAGCAGAACAATTATCTAATAAAATGTTGAAAATCTGAACCATTTAAATACAAAAACAATCACAAGTAAATACATCCTAACACATACAGATATACAAAAATATATAAATAAAAAAACTTAAAATGTAGGAAGCAATTTTAAAGAAAGTATAGCATTTCATTTTGAATGCAAGTATTATGCAAGTACCCATACTATAATTCTTCCTATTATCTCTTGCCACAAACTGGTGTGAATGCCAGTTTTTTGCTATAGAGTATTACTTTCAGGGTTGGCTTCATTTGCCCAACCCGAGAAAACCTGGGCAGGTTTTTTTCAAAAATACCCACTTGAAAAAACCCATTTGGGTTTTTTCAAGTTGAACAAAAACTTCAAATGCAATTATTTTAAAGCCAACTTTTCGTATAAAATAATCACCATTCAAAACTAGTTTTTTGATGTTAGAAAAATTTTATAATATGAAAAAAATTTATCTTAAGATTTCAAAATTTCCTTTAATTTAGACGAAAATTTCCTCTGCATAATTTAAAATTGAATTTTAAATTTTTCAATTTTAAAAAGTTATTAACATTTTAAATTTATTTTAATCATACAATTAATTATATATCCTGTCCTCTTACATAACAAAAAACCTGAATAGTTTTCAAATCCCCAAATAAGCATCTAAAACCCATTAAAGTATAGTAAAAACCCTGATAAAACCCGAAAAAAGCCCAAAAACCCTGAAAAAACCCACTGGGTTGGGTTTTTCTGAAAAAAACCCGGGTTTTTGCCAACCCTAATTACTTTGCAACAAAAACTTTTAAATCTATTCTTTTATCATTCTTAAAAGTTGCATTTATTCTTCTAATTATATCTTAGGAAATATGTCACATTTATGACCTGTTTACTTTTACAATTGGTTCTAAACAAGAGCTTATATGAACCAATTCAAATAGCTATAAACATTCATGTCTGCAGTGCAAACTGAACCTACAACTCCAGCATTAAAAAGTAACATCCTACCTGTTTATTAATTGTATGGTATTATGACTTACTCATTTTACCATAATTTTTGGTGGATGAGCTGCAACTTTATACATGTTTAAAAGTTGAAATTTAAGATCTGAAGCATATCTGACAGAATTCTTTCCTTCTGTCATAACGTGTAATGTTCATGCAGGGTATGATATGTAGTGTCGCCTCACTAAATTTAATATTCCTTCCTCCTCTTTTTTCAAAAGCAAATTATTCTCTGTCTAGATGACTTTAATGTCATAACCTTGGTGGGGAAGGGTTATTTAGATAATTTTTTTTAATGAATATTATGGAAAAGCTGAAGGGTTTTACTTGCTAGATATGTCATACCCTGCACGTGTATTTGGGTTACAGTTCTGAGTACAGAAGCATGTTTTAATTATTTTTTCTTTATGATATGTTACTATAATTATGATAAGGAAATAAAATATTTAAGAAATTTATTGGATATTGTTTCTTTGGATGAATAAATTTTATGTAAAGATGATGAGAAATATAACAGCAATCAGGATTCATCAACTGAAATGGAATCAGATGAAATTATAGATAATGAAGATGATTATTTCTTGAGAAAATAAAGACTTAAAAAATGGAAAGGTAATTTTAGATCTAATCTCAAGTTTTCTGTGAAAAATGTCATTATGAAACAACCAAAAAAATTCTAAGTATTACTTGACCATTGGAAACTTGGAATCGACTAATATCTTTCGAAATGATAGAAGATTTAATAAAATTCACTAACATAATCTGATAAAAAATATAAATAAATTATGTATAAAGTTTTGCTAAATGCCCAAATAAAATGGGTGGAAAAACTAAATATGCTTATGAAAAAAAGTTATAAAAACATATGTATGAAATGCTTGGCAAGTATTTGTAAAAAAGGGACAAATTAATGCAAGTAGTAGCTTTAAATATATGTTTATAAATGTATTCCCTTTCTTATCTTTATCATATTGATTTTATTCTAGAAACAAAATCTGGTTATAAGATACCCTGTGTATGTAATCCCATTCATTTTTCCCTGACATGTAATGCTTGGGTTTAGAACTTTCCTAGTTTAAACTAAGATTTACAGCAAGCAAAATAATTAATGTAGAATTCATTACAGAATTTTAGCCCATGTTGTACTAAGCCAGTGAATACAGCAAGTTTGAACACTGTAAGAGATACTGTAAAGTATACATTCTCTACTTAATTCCTGTTTTTTTTGTCTGATTACCCCAGTGAAGCAGTGCATGAAACAAGCAAAGCACCTTCAGAATTTTTTGGATTTCAGTTTACACTTACAGTTAAAAATATACAATATTCAAATACTAGAACTGTTTTAGCTCAGTTGGCAAAGACATTAATTTTCTTACTGGAGAGTTGTGGGTTCAAGGCTCAAGCCAGCCAAACATGTTTTATTACGGCAGCTGGGGACATAAAATAGGTTTGTGGTTTATTGTCTTCCAAATTCAAATACTCAGGAGGTGGCAGGTCAAGCCTAGGGGTCTTCTGCTTGATCTCTGTTTCTAAATTAAAGGACCCAGTGAGGGCAATGTCACTCCCATATGTAGCATTCCTTAAGTTACACATGCTCCCCAGGTGGTGCTAAATGAATAACAACTTTGCAGTCATGTTTGGCATAAAGTTATTTGTCATTATTACTAGCTGTATTGGGGAAAAATATTTACAAACTATCATTTCTGAGAGTATTCAGAGAACAAGCATAAAATGAACTCAGTTGTCACAACGAGCACATTCCAAGCAATTTAAATGGTATAAATGTAATAAAATGACCTTCACTTTTTCTTTTACTCAATTATATGTGAAACATATATGCCAGGGTAGCTTATCCAATGAACTTTCATTTTCTTTCAGTCAATTAAATGTATGTGGTGTATATAACAGGGCAGTTTATCTACCAGAAATTTTAGAAACTATATTTGCATAATATACTCAGCAATATATTTTTATAATCAGTAGCATTTTATAATCATAGTAAGTAGAATTTAAATTAGCTTTATAATAATAAATTTGAAAAATAAATACTTAATTATGTACACCCTCTATTAGATTATCAAGCATTCTTAACAATTACATAATCTTCTCATAAAATAGAACCTAGGTCTTTGTACCCCTACATATTACAAAAAAAAAAAAAAAAAATCACTTTTATAAATGTCTTGATTTTTGCAACATATAAAGTAAAACCTTCAAAAGCAGTCACATATGGAACTGAACATGTCTGTTAATCAGATTAAGTATTTATGAAAATTAAAAGAATAGAATTATAAATTAATAGAAACAATTTTTACACAAAGCATGTATCCATGTTTTTTTCTTTTATAACAAGAAACTTGAATAACAGAAAATGTTTTTCCCTCGTACAAATCATCAGAAGTGCCAGTGAAAAAATTTCAATATTTCTAAAAAATCAGAGCAGATTGTCACAGAACACTTTCAGATAAAAACTATTTAAACAATTTGTTAATCTTCCCACATTTATTCAATCAATGCAACCTGTTCCATATATGCCCACCATTTCTGAAGGATATTTTATAACTTTCTTGCCTTTTGTTAAAAGAAAATATTATCACTATCCATTGCAATGATGCAGTCAGAAGATTCCTTTTAATGGTGAGTAACACTTTCTAGTGGTACATATCATTACCAAGATTTCCACAGCAATGGGTATAGGCAGCTGCACCCTCTAAACTTACATGCGTGTTACATATTGATACACCCTTATATGAACTCAAGAATGATGAAAACAAAACTTATTACAAGAAAATATGATAAAGTTCTATACCTGTTTAATGATTCCTCTCTCATAGTTTCTAACACAATTCTACTCATATTTATACCCATGGTACAAAATGGAAAATTCTGAAAATAACAAAATAACTTTCAGTTAATACAGATAGCATTGCAAACCAAAAAATGAAATTATTTTATGAAATAATTATTAATACATATAAGCCTAAAATGGAAGTCGGAAATTTGCTGAAAAAATTCCAAAACAATGATATTGCCGCATAAAGAAACTGTGCCAATGAGCTCAGTGGCCGAATGGTCAAAGCACAAGATCCAGACCCGAAGATTGTGGGTTCGATACTCGGCATGGCGGTTGATCCAAAGTATGGATTTTTAATTTTAAAATGTTGTTTATTGTTGCTTTATGTTCTCGAACATTCTAGATCTTTCTTTAATATGTAAATAAGTTATTTCTTGAATATTTTGTTTGGGTATAAAAACTGATACCCACTAGTTGTAGGCAACTTCTCGATCTTGTAAAGTTGCAAGTTGCTACTTAGCTTCAATAAATTCATCTGTTAAGCTAAACAGTGTGTTCATTCGAATCTTCATGACAATATAATAAATTCCAAAAAGCTTTTCAGAATTACTTTCAGAAAACTGAACAATATAACACAAGATAGTCAACCTTTTAGTTTCCCTGGGCAACACTGAAAGAATACGAGATATTTTGGACTATACAAATTATTTCTTACAAAAGTAACAGCTCATGACCTCTAAAGTGTATCACTGAGATGGAGTCTTGACATTTCTTTCGCACTTTGCTGATGCATCTTGGGTCACTGGATGGTCAACCCTGATCTAACCAATATATCCTGTACCTGCACTAATGTGCAACTGTTTCCTGTATCCGAGTATTACCAGCTTCACTGTACCCACCTGTTTTAATTTTTAATGCTTATCTCAGCACAAGATTTCATAATTGCATTTAATTAATTCAGTATCTAGATGTACATAAATTATACTCATGAATAAATAATTTAACCAAGATTAAATAGATGTTCAGCCTGTATCTTTGACAGCCTTGCCTACCATTACTCCAGTATGGGTAATAGGGTGAAATTAGATGAAATATATACAATTGAGTGAAATATACACAATAGGGTGAAATTGGGTAAAATCGAGAAGTTTATTAATGTCCTGTTCCGGCTTGATCTTAATAGTGAGTGATATGAGCACATTGATATATCTGGAAAGCTTGATTGTAATAGTCAATGACACGTGTACATGTTGATTTATCTCAATAGCTTACTGCTTGCTCATTCATAACTTCTATTAATATGTTTTTAGTGAATATCTGAACACTGTTAATCTTTCAAAAATAATTATATCTATTTAATACTAATTTGAAGTAGAATTTTTAGATAAAATATGATAAAATGCAAAGCTAGTGATCTTGTAATTTGGTCTACTAATTACTAGACTACACACAGTTCATTTAAATTGAATAAGATAATTTCTTACATGAATATGATGAAAATGCTAGCATTCAAAGAGCCATTAATGATTTAAATATACATATGACTCAAATTTTCAACTAAATATGAGAATATATATTAATAAAATTACCTGTTTTTCACTTTTTGCAATCTTAGATATTTCTTGTGATAGTTCTGTTGTTGCAGGATTTTGTACTAAATATAACAAATGAACCAATCCTAAAAACCCAACTCCTCTTAAATCTGTACCTGGATCAATACCTGAAAGCAAATAAAATTACACTTTCCCCAGAATGATAAATACAATACACTATATTATACAAATTATTACTATGGTAGATTGGCTTTAAAGTTAACCAACATAAATTACTTTTCTTTTAAATACAACTACATAGTACTTTTTATCTGTAATAAAATATGACTATCTATTAACATTAGTCAAAAGAGGATTCATTTAAAACAGCATATAAGATGGCAAAAATACTGTTTCACAGCATTTTTTACTGAAAATTAAATATTAAAAAGGAGATGAGGTATATAAATATCCTTGCTGTGTATGCATATATAAATACCCTCTCTAGTTTCTTACTTTTATTTCAGAATACTTTTTGCTAATGATCCTCTGATATCATTCCACCCGTTTTTCTTCTATAAATGTTAATATATGTATATCTGTGTGTGTATGTAATATATCAAAATTATTACACTTAAAAAAATCTCTTAAAAATTCTTCTCTTCCCATTCTCATTCTTTCATATCTATTTACCCAGTCACAAAATCTCAGAATTAAAAGGAGTGTTCATTGCTTAAATTCTTTCAAACCACTATTCCAAACCTAACACTGAAATAAATGCTAATTTTCTGTCCACTTGCCTTATTTTCCAGCTGTCTCAACAAAATGGTTCACTTTTCCAGTGATCTAAGTTCCTTTTTGACAGTTAATATCACTGACAAAACTACTCTTTCTTGGAAAAGAATTCATCTCATCTCTCACTGAGTGGCTGACTTTGTAATAGGAAAGTGTTTTCATGTATCATTCAATGCTCTGCTCTTGTCGGAGAAACATGCTTTTAACTTAGTCTTAAATAAAGTAAAGTTCCACCACAGACTTCGCTGTTAGTTCAATGGAGACATGAATGCAATATAATTAGGCTCACTCATTGCCTAGTAAGCCCAGGCAATTAAAAATAATAGGGGCTAAATTTCAATAGCAACTGGCAAATTAATTTCACCATGTTACATATATGTATATATATGTAATATAGAAAAACAGATCGAGGAATAAGACCCCCGAAGATAAAAAGTAATAAAGAAAGCCCTAAATGTGAGAAGTAAACAACTCCAACAAACAGACCATAGCTGAAACACACATGTAAGCCACCTGTGGGCCATAAAGACAAAATTTTAATCCCCTTTGACGTTACAGAAGTCATCATTTAAACCAGTTGATCCCATTTTGACACTAGACAGTCACATAACTTTTAGTCCCCCAACATCTGTGGGTTGACTTACACTTAACGCGAAGCACCTGCAGCCACAAAACGGCTCCCACGCTATCTGTCGGCCAGACAAAAACAAAACAAAAAGTGCAACAGCTAATGACGCCCTCGAAAAGTGTAAATAGGCAGGCACAACCCCCACCCCACCCCCCCAAAAAAAAAACCTTAGATAAGATTTTATATTTTAAAGTAAGAAGTCACACTTGCTATTCTGGCAGTTAGTCAGGAGACATCTCTCTCCCTAGCCGAGACTTAGTTGCATCAAGCAGACTAGTCATCCATATGCTTATAGCAAACCTTATGTCGATAGTGCTTTATTTACATATCTCATGTCTGGAGAGAAATAAAGAATGAATTGGAAAAACAATAATGGACTCTTTGTGACTGCTTTATCCAAGACAT
The DNA here is from genome assembly GCA_032207245.1 of Pardosa pseudoannulata. NCBI lineage: Eukaryota > Metazoa > Arthropoda > Arachnida > Araneae > Lycosidae > Pardosa > Pardosa pseudoannulata. Next base: position 63,752,517 of record CM063508.1, on the reverse strand, counting down.
GACATATATACACTATTAAACTCCAATTTAGCACGAACTCTGTTACAGCACTATATAACTGTGTGAACAAATCTTGTATAAGACTTACAATGTAAAATTAGTTATTACAGCACCAACTCATTAAAAAGCCAATGAATATTTTCTAATTTGAAAAAGTTGTTGTGACAATTTTTAAGATTTTTAATGCTATTTCTTCAAACTACCATAATTTCGCACGCATAGTCTACGGATTACTTGTGTTTCAAATTTCTTCAGCCGCAGATTATCTACTGGTTTTTCATTGCTCAAATCATCAAAATCAGAGGAAAGTGGAAGGGTCAGTAGCACATTACATGAATGGCTGATGATCAAATGTAAATACAAGACATCAAGAAAACATCATATCGTATCAGTGGTAAACCATGAAAAAAAAAAACCATAGAGCAGAACAAATCAGTACTAGCAAGTAGCACAATTTTATATATTGTTCTGGAGTATGGGAAAATGTCAATAGTCACTATTTACAAACGATTGTCAACAGAGTGGATGTGTTCAAGACTGAAGGTCATTTCCCCACAATGGTCACTCGTAACACAGAGGGCTTTGTTTTCCAAGTTTTTATTTGTGGTAATATTTGTCATTCATTGTGTCCTTAAAACATCGTCGCAGTTTTGCTGCTGATTTCAAGACTAAAGTAATTTAGAAAGCAGAATAGGATGAAAATAGAGAAGCGAGCCGTTATTTTGAGGTTGACAAGAAAGCAGTAAGAAATTGGCTCAAGTAAAAGGAAAATTAAAAATATGGGAAGAAAGTTATCTAATCATCATAAAAAAAACACAATGGCTTGCATTTGAAGATGATTTACATAGCTGGGTTCTCGAACAGAGAAATGTAGGCTGCTGTTTCCATACCGGAATACCAGATAACCAAGTAATACATAGCATTAACTTTCTTTTTTTTTTAAATTTTTTAATTACCAAATATTCAGAAATTTTGGCATTTTACTGTACTTAGTTTTTTGTTTTTAAAATGATTTAATATTGTCATATTAAAATACCTATTTTTGCACATATAGTAAACGGATTATCTACTGGTGCGGACTATCTGATGATTTAGGAAATTTTTTAAATAAAAAGTCACACCCGCAGACAATACGTGCAAAATTACGGTATTTGGTTCTATTTTCTAGCATTCATACAATATTTGTTTCAGTATATACTATTTAAGTTCTTAAACATTTTCAAAATGGGGAAAAATAGAAAGATTAGGAATAAAAAAATGGTACTGAAAAGAATATTTAGGAGGGGGAGGTGAATCTCCCACTAATATTTAACCTTAGAACCTTCTGCGTTCTAAAATATTTATTTTAATTATATTGGTGGAAACAAATTCATCAGTTTATGAACTTAAAACTCATTACAGGACTAAATTGGCCGAACGCTGGCTGATTGGTTAGGGTGCTGATCGTCGGTACCGGAGTTCGTGGGTTCGAATCCCACTATGGCATGGATGTTTGTAGCCGTTCGGAATCGGCTTTAAGCAGTAGCTCCCGGTCTCATTAGCCCTTGTCATCATAACAGTAGACCATAGCGCTCCAACCCAAACAGGACCAAATTATTATCCAAATTGATGGTGGTGCTGTAAGAGGGTTTGACTGCATGCGCGTGTGTATATACATATACACAAATGAGGCCAGATCAATAAGTAATAAGATTATATTTACACAGTAAACAGGTTACTATTAATCGTCATTATTTTTAATGGGGTATTTTTAAAGTCACTATCCTGTGATGCAATGCTTTAGTTCCCACATTCTGTTCATTTCTAAACACATATGAAAGTCTGGTTGTTGTTTTTTTTTAAACCACCTCCTTAGCTTTATTACAATGTTTTTGAAACAGTTGCCTTTTAGTGGTTCTTTGGGCCAAGAAAAGATCCAAATATCACACAGTGCAAAATCAAGACTGTATGAATGGTCTGGTATGATATGCACATTATGTTTCGGTAAAATGTCCAGTATGTAACTAGCAATATGTGGTCTTGCATTATTGTATTTAATCATGTGACACTCTGGTATATCAGACTGTACGTATCAACCATCAGCAAATATTGTTAACACAGACACCAATATTTCTTTTATTTCACAGAAATTATTATTGTGATCAGAAGTTTCTCAATAATAAAATTCATCTTTTCAGTTATTGAACAGCATACATACATGCTGTGTATTAAACATATATAACAAATCGATATTCTCCTATAGAAAATTCAGTTTTCAGTTTTCTTATTTATGCAAAATATATATATTATGCAACAACAAATTGTTGCATTTATTTTGAACAGAAATTGAAATTTTGTATAAAACGGAAGAGTTATGCTGAAAAACTTTAAATACTAATGAAGAATATACAATATTTTACAAGGGGTACTGAATTTAATGTTTAACAATATTTCATCATTTACATGCACTATGCTGTTTGGATAAAATATTTAAACTGTTTAATTCATCTCTACTTAAAAAAAAATTATATTTTTCATAAAAATAAATTACATAACAAAATGCTTAACTGTAGTCATAGTTTATTATTGTTTTAGATATATGCGTGTGTGTGCATAAACAGCGAACAGCTACAGTCATATTTACTATTTATGTTTAATTTCTTCTAAAAATATATTACTAGTTGGATAGAAATAGTAATGCATTTAAAATTATTCAAATCTAAACGTAATTTAAGCTTAGAGAAAATTAAAAATTCTTATTTCACAGTGACTTTAGGGAGAAAGCATTTTGAAGTCTACCTTGAAAACCAACATCTTCCCAGTGTTTACCATAACGTGGACAATCCTTGTCAGAGCCAGTTAAAGCTTTATACAAAGTTTGTAAAACTCTCATATGGACTGTATCACTAGAATCAAAAGGACCTGAAAATATAAATGTTAAGAAGATTATAGTCATGGCACAAATTGGAGGTCATCTTAAAAAAAAAATGATATTTTTAATAAATAATTTCGAGCAATTTACAATCTATTAAATTCAGATTTATTTTTTTTGAGACACAAACTGCAATTATATTAAAAAAAGTAATACTTTAAAATCAAAGTTAGGATAACAGAATTTAAAAAAATCAAACAATTGATTTACATGATATGATTATTTTAAATTTTCAATTCTGACAATACAAAATAAAAAAGTATATTGTCAATTATATTAGCAGAAAGAAAAAAAAATCAGATTTTATTTTTCATTATAAACACGTTAACATTAAGTTTCTGAGCTGTAGACAATTTTCCTTTTAATGCTTTTAATTAATATTGTTTTAGTTTTTATTTTCTTAATCAAAAGTGTTTCTACCACCTTACAGATGTATATTTTAAGAGCTGACAGACTACTTTGATGCATTTGGGTCATTAAACTTATTATGTATGACTTGGAGAAAGTTCTTTGAGCTGTGACTGTGGTCATATGCAATGACATATATAGTTCCAAAGCTGTGATTTGGTCAACTCCATCAACAAAAAATTTAAGATTTTGATACACTTAAACAAATATTAGATAAAAATTGTAATACTATAGTAATACTATAGTCAGTTACAATACTATAATTGGCAGTTTCTTATAAAAATATCTTTTACTTTGAAAAAAATTCAATTTTCAATTCTTTGTTATGGTTTCTTAAACGCCCAACCCATGCCTCAGGCCCTATTTCGCCCTCAGAATAGCATTATTATTATTATTTTACAAAGTTAGAAAGGTTAAAAATTAGTTTTCTTTTAATCTGCCCAAAAATTTTTCTTGGTCTTGCTGATAACTAAAGAAAATATCTTATTAAAACACAATCAACTATCACTTTAACCCTTTAATGCCTGGCGTATCATTTTAGATACGGCTAAAAAATAGCTTGTAGAGTTTTTATGTTTTCTTAGAACAAATTTTCCTTTTGAGAGTAGGTAATGGGCAATCTTATAAACAATCTACGAAATTTTCAAGTAATTTCTATTATTTATATTTTTTTCATTTAGATCTAGATTTTATGATTTTTCAATCAGCGCTCATAAATTTACTTTTTCGGCAGGTACAGACTGAGATCATGACAAATTTGCTTTTTCCATTACACTACAGCATTTTGCAGGGATTATTTTACCTGCAATATCAAATAAATCTTTTTTCAGGAAGTTTTCCTTTTTTTTTTTTATAAATGTCACTCTATGTTTAAAACGATAAATGATCACTAACGTGACATGCTCTAGTATTCAAAACTGTTCGATCTTCAAATTTATTTTGCTCTGTACAGTCCATATTAACTTATTTAAGATAGGCTCCGAAATGTAATTGGCAGAAATGACTTGGACATTAAAGGGTTAACTAAAAGTACAAAATATATTGAAGTACAAATCGTGTTTTCAATTTTACTAAACAATCTTTTAAAACTAAAATTTTCTAATTATTTTGATAACAACTAGAATGAAAACACTAACTTACACATTGCAATAGCAAAAAATAAATCTCTTTCAGCAATTAAAGAATTGCTTAACTTAGGAGGTCCAGCAATCCAATATTTTAAAGCTTCAAATCCTTTTCTTTGCCTGACTGGTTTGATTCTTTTCTGAAAAAAAAAGCCAAAATAAAATAAATAAATGCATTTATTAACAAAATATAAAATATTTATAAATATTTAAAGTTTATTTTAAAAGCTTGTGCAAATGAAGTTTTAATATGAAAACTAACATTGAAACCTAAGGTCATATGCATATTAAAAGGTTGATTTTTCTTTTCAAGTAAGGAATACCTTGATTTAAACATTTTATGATAAGAAAATTTATCAAAATTTTCTAATATTAACAAAAATAACAATTTACAGAAGCACTAAGTTTGATAAACAGATATAACCAATGTTAGAAAATATAAGCTACAAGATGTTCTTTACACAGAGAAAAATACAGAACAATTAATTATTTGAAAAAATTTGAAAAAAGTATCCCATGACTTTTGGCTATATATAAGAATAACACCATACTCTAAATTTAATAAGTAAGGTTCCTTAAATGGCCAAACAAACAAGGCACTCATTTATCTTATGTAGTGATAAAATATAAACCCCTATCAACTATGACAAAAATAATTAAGTAATCATAAAATTTCCATATCTAGATAAGCTTGACTTTAAGAAAATTGTAAAAAATCATACCCTAGCCAGAATAACCCTGCCACCAAACCCTGTAGGATTAAAATATCATCAGGTGTTTAATACTTATTGATTCATACAATCTTGATTGAAGACTTCAGTACGAAGCTAACCTCTTCACCACTAATAGAAAATGGGCTAAGGTATAGGTAGTACCCCATAGTAGTCACATTAAAAATCCCATCTTAAGAATATGTAAACACTAAAATCCAGTTGGCCCCTATTCTCTCACAAATGCAGTTTCTAACAATACACTGAGGAGTATTCACTTATGTTAGCCTCTGTTGAACTCAGAGAACACCTGTCTTCAGAGCTGCAATGTACAAAGAGGTAATTGTACTACAATATTGATGTGTCCAATAAATTACCTCAAGCCCTGAGATGTTTCAGTTATTCTCCCCCACTCCCAACGGGACTGCATTTTTGGAAACATACTGCCTTAATCACCTCAGTTAATCTGATGGGCTTCTGTAAGGTCCCTTTGGATCTTGCCATACCTTCTACCCTTTCCTTCAACTCTTCAGCTCCTTGTAGCTGACTTTCTTTGGGGTGATATTCCAGTACTATCATTGGCCAGTATTAAGCACTCCTATTGTCATAGCAAAGGGTCATTATACACCTGGTTGTAGATTTCTTGGATCTCAACAGCAACAGTTAGTACTATGACTGCCACAAACTTACAAATAACTGCTGTGTAGTTCTGATTATTTAACATAAAATCAAAAATATACACAAAAACAAAAATATTAAAATCATAAAAAGACAAAAAATATTCATATCTTAACATAGTATTGCATTTTAATGTAATTATTATTATGTACAGTATATTGTATCATATAACTTTAGCACCAAGTTGTATCTTGTATAATTGTAGTGAGAAACTCGTGTATCTATTAGAATTTTTAAATATTATTAACTAAAACTAATTAAAACCATAATTAAACTCTGTAAACTTAATTTTAATTGTTCATTTCCTATCAACATAATGTTATAATTTATCTATGTAAAACTGAATCTTTAAACTGGAGGGTTTGGTTTGGTTTGGAGTGCTACAGTCTACTTTTTGCAACACAAGGGCTAATGAGACTGGAACCTACAGCTTAAAGCCGATTCCAAATGGCTACGAATATCCATGCCACTGTGGGATTCGAACCTACGAACTCCAGTACCAAAGGACAGCACCCTAACCAATCGGCCATCATTCTGCCTGAACTGGAGGGCAAGACCCAGGCAGTTTAGTTTACTGAAATTCTGCACCTGCAGTGACATATATTACAATAAACTGAATAATAATTTTTAATCTCTAGCATATTCAATGTAGAAATTTTTTTTTTAATTTTTTTTAAAAATATAGCATATAACTTAAAAATAACCTTCAAAAGAAAATAGAACACATTAAAATCATTCCTTCATATCTTCAAAATAATGTTATAACAGGCAAGTTATTAACCATTACATATTATTTAATCTAAGTTTTGTTTTTGTTTTTTAAATATAACCAATTTTAAAACATTTACAAACTGAAATATTTTAAAACTAACCATAAAATATAAAAGATATATACCTATATTCAATACAGTAATTGTAAGGTTCAATAAGTATCAAATAAAATATGTTCTAAACATATTTTTAAGAGTCTTAAGCACAACAAATCACAAATTTTGTGACTGCAAATTAACAAATTAATATATAACAAAATAGATAGAACACAATATGAATAAAATTAAATGAAAATATAAAACATTTCCAGAATAGTATACAATAATCTAGATAATAAAACGAATCGTCTAAAAAAATTTAATAACAAATTTGCTTTAAAATTATTCATTAAATTTAGCTATGATCAACTAATTTTTCCCTTGCAATATGCATAAAGAGCAAACTTACCAAATACTGTTCCATATTCTTTGACCTGAAATAATTCAGTACTTCATCACAGGATATGGGTTCAGTTTGAAAATGCACAACCAGATTTCCTATTTTTCAAATATATTTTACTATTTCTTAAAAGTAACCATTATTATAAATGTATAATATTATATAAAATCTAAATTAAAGCATCCAAATACATTCAATGCTTATTTTTTTAACCTATTAAAATTTAATATATACAGTCAAACCTGTCTATCTCGAATCTCTTGGGAGTAAAAAAAAATTCGAGATAAACAGGTTTTGAGATACACAGGTTTTATGAAAATAGACTATGAAAATTTCCTTACACAATACAAAAGATTGAAAATTTGAAGTACTTTTAGTTTTATTTACATATCTTACAGAAACTAATCCGTTAGGAGTTTTTGATGCAAAACTTTTTTAGACTGGACAATTTTTTGTAGTTTTGACATAGTGGAGAAACAATCCTAATCAATATTTTCTTGGGATTCAAGAAAAATTCTTAGCATTCAAGTAAATTAGCGTTTCAATGGCTTTTCCCGCTTCTTTTGGTGTAACAACTCTTTTTACATCGATGTTGTTCTCTTTGTCATAATCCTCTTCATCATCAGAAGTTCCCCGAATCTTTTTTAAATTCCGGAATCAGTTAATAATGTTCCGTTCCTTACCATTGATTCATCTACTTCTATAAAATGTTTAAATGAAGTGTCAGTATTCAGTGACTACTCTCTGATAATCACCCATTCTTTCGGTTTTCATCAGTTTCCTCAGCCGGTTCCTCTTCAGTTTCTTTTAGATGTTGTTCTCTGACTGTGTATTTTCAGTACAATTCCCACCCAGTCCCTGACCAAATAACCCCCCGAGAGAGAAAACTAGGAGTGTGTTTCCTGGAAATGGAAATTTGTGCAGTTCTTAATGCAGTAAGACTCTAAACTGGAATGTTGTGTTTCTTACGAAAATTCAATATAGACCGATTTGGGAAAAAAATAATTTGAGATAGGTTTGGAAAATACGCTAAATTTTTATTGAAAATGTAGGAAAATTGAAAATATTCGACATTGACAGGGTTTCGAGATAGACAGGTTTGACTGTATTGGATAGTACCTTAAATACTAGAACACAGGCTAATTAGCTAGCTGGCAATGTTATAGTCCTTGTTTTACTACACAACGTATAATTAGTTGAAAATTTACTATTTAAAGCCAATTATGACCTGTCACGAACATCCAACATTCAAACTGAAATGCATTGTTTTTGATGCCAATAACATTATATGCCATCATATAAGTATCAAAACATAAAAGAAGAAAAGGTTTAAAAAAAGAATTTTTACTATACTTTTTAGAAATTTTTTTGAAAATTAGTAGCAGTGAATAAATTGCCATTTCACTATGAAATAAAAAAGAAGGTTTGAAAGATGCAATAAGGTATGACCTAAAGCAGCATTCTCTGACTTCTTTTAATATGCAGTCTACTCACTCTTCTAAAAACATTTTGGGAGCCAAAGAAGGTTAATAAATAAAAAACCCATTAGTTCTACTAATAATTAGTTTATTTACATGAAGTTAAAACATGAAAATAAAATTTTTATTAATGCTATAAAATTATATATAAAATCTGAGTGACATTTTGTGAGCATAATTATTTCAACATAACAATTTCTTTTTCCCAATATCAATATTTGTTGTTACTAGTCAAATTATATTTACAAGAAAAATTTTTCCATTATTCACAATTGAATTTTAAAGGTAAAATCTTAAAATTCAGATTGTTCATATATTTTATGACATTTGGGTCATTGAAGGAAAAAAAAATCTATCTACGAATAAGCATATTGTTTTATTTTCACTATCTATGCCTTCGTGTAAAAGAATAAGCACCCTACATTTCAATAATGTAAATGAGTAAAAAATGTGCACATTAGCCAAAGATACCATTAATTTATTTTGAAAACTTTTTTTCTTGGCAGACTGCAAAAATTATTTAGAGGATCACCAGTTAGATTGATATAAAGCAAAATTAAAATGATTGATTAGTTAATAATTTTATAAAACTTCTAAAGATAGGTGACAAAATGTAATTACTTATGCTTGACAGTACACAAGCTATGTGATGTAATCAGTGAAGGATTGATGCATTCACCTTTCCTTATATATCATGAACATTTAATAGAAAAATGTCATTACTTTTGTTAAGTACTAACATTTTTTTTTCAAACCTTTTATTTATATATTTATTGATTGATTGATCAAGTATGGTGAGTGCGAAAAAGCAAGTCAACAGGATTTGATCATTTTAAAAATATATAAAAAGGGTTGCTATAATAAAAAGATGAACCAATGATCTAGAACAGGGCTGTCCAATTGCAAAGAGCCCACAGGACAGAATTCCGATCACTGATCACCTGGCGGGTCACAGTTTGAAAAAGTTGAACAATAACCTATTACCTCTTATACAATAACAGTTAATAGTTGAATTATTAATTATAAAACAATGGAACAGAAGGATTATAAAACAATTTGCTTATATTTTAATGTGAAAACTGTGGCCGATCAACCTTCTTTACAAGGGCGGAAAGCCGAAAACCAACCGAAAAAACCCGGGCGGGTTTTTTAAAAAAAAAAACCACTTGAAAAAACCCAAATGGATTTTTTCAAAATTGGGTTCTCAAATTCTTTATTTAAAGTTCCACATATTTAACTAATAATAAATATATTGAATTAAATCTATAATATATATTACATATTTCATCTTTGACAATGATCCTAGATTTTGTTTAATTTGAGGGGGTCTAAACTGCTAGAAAAAACAAAAACTTAAAAACTTTTCAGGGAAAAATAGTTATCTGTATAACAAATACAATAAAATCTAAATTAAACAAAGTTAATAAGAATGTATGATGGAAAAAATAAGAATATTGAAGTATTACATGTGATAAAATTAATTGAAAAATGGACAAGAAAATTTGGGAAAAAAATATGTATAACAACTGCAAATAAATAAACATGGGGATAATATATATAATTAATTCTGCTATTTATCATATATAACTTACAAATTAACTAAAAAAATATCTTCTGAATGCTTTAATAACACAATACTACTAATAAATACAGAGCAATAATTTAATACATTTTATTGAAAAGAAAAAACTTCAAATGCAACTATTTCAAAGCCAACTTTTAGTATAAAATAATCATCATTCAAAACCAGTTTTTTGATGTTAGAAAAATTTTATAATATGAAAAAAATTTATTTTAAGATTTCAAAATTTCCTTTGATTTAGACAAAAATTTCTTCTGCATAGTTTAAAATTGATTTTTAAATTTTTCAATTTTAAAAAGTGATTAACATTTTAAATTTATTTTAATCATACAATTATTTACATATCCTGTCCTCTTACATAACAAAAAACCTGAATAGTTTTCAAATTCCCAAAATAGCATCTAAAACCCATTAAAGTATAGTAAAAACCCTGATAAAACCCGAAAAAAGGCCAAAAGCCCTGAAAAAAACCACTGAGCTGGGTTTTTTCTGAAAAAACCCAGGGTTTTGCCAACACTGATTATAAATGAAGATTTCTTTTTCTAATGATTTCATAATTTCATGATGTATAAGTCAGATCTTTGAAATTCTACTTTTATGAACAAATATTTTGAAAGAACATAATACATAAAAATTTGGATAAATATGTTTACATTATGCTACTTTGCCCTACAAAATGGTTAAATAAAAATTCTTACCATGATGGGTCAGTTTAACATTTTCCCACTCTTCTCTAGCTGACTGAATGTCTTTTTCTGCTTGCACAACATCTGTACAGAAAAAGATATTCAAATTGTGCAAAAAATTTTTAATATTTTACATAAATATGCATTATTTATGTATTACAATATAAGTTTATATACAAAATTACAAATGCACCATTAGAAAATTTTACATAAACTTCTGCCACATTAGTTTACCTTAGATTAGAAAAAAATAATAATGAAGTAGTTTAATATTATAATCACGAATTTATAATACACTTCTGTATAGATAATACATTGCCAAAAACCCACTAACATAACTTTCCCATAATAAAATAAAGCTTCACACCATCTTTCCAAAACTTTTCCTATAACAGAATACTTCAGTAATTTTTAATCACAAATGTTAGTTCACTACCTTTCTTACATCACCATCAGGGAAGCCATCCTTTCCAAAAATGGATGGTATACTGTTACACTCCCAAAGCCATACCAATTAAGATGAATAGATGCAACATAATAGCTAAGGGGAAATATCCTTCGTTATTAGGGAAGGATACTTAATAATATGCAAAATATTTTATTTATTTTGTAAAAGAGGTAGATATAACATTAATAAAACAATTAATAAATCTGAGTATTAAGCAGAAACCTAATTTGTAAGAGGTGATTTAAAATAACTCCAATCACTACTACAATAACAAATTATTCTGTCTCTCTCTCTGTCTCAAGAAAGACCTAAGCCCTAAAAATATTATTTGATATTTTCTTCCAAAGTATCTTTTCCTTTTTGTACATTTTCCATTCCATACCAGAGAAATATTAGTTATTTTACTGGAGAATGTTTTTTTTTTTTGAACAGGGGTAACCAAATGGATTCCTGAAAGTACATACTGAAATGGTACTGTTGATAATTTTCAGAGGGAATAAAAACATAATCAGAGCAAAATTTATAGAAATTTCATAGAATGCAAATCTAAATTAATTGCAACAATAATTAAACCTAAAATAAATTTATTAATTTGCTCAATAATTAATCATTAATTTTAGGAAACAGCAAAATTGACTTTTTACTAAAAACTTTTATAATACTGGAAATATGTTTACACATTTATATTCAATTTACATAGTTTCATCTAAAATGGTATTAAAGATATTTACCAACAACTGCTTTATGTTTGAAAATAGCTGGCTTCATAGAAGTAATTAAGACTTTCTAAAAAAAAAATGTTAACAATCAAACAAGTTTTATGCATGTGATAGTATGAATTATACCAAAATATTTTTATAGGTAAAACAAAGACATTACATAAGATATTCTGCAGGATATGATTTTTAATTCATATATCAACTCAAACAAATTAGTAAACATACAAATTAACATGTTAAGGAACAGATGATTTATAGACACCGGCCCCTTCTGCCATGTTTGTTTGGCGACCAACATAATAGCGCTTTTGAAAAATCGCCAAGTAAAAAAAGGCGGCAGGCACGACATGGCATATTTGAAACACAACAATTAACAAAACAAACCCCCCCCCCCCCAAAAAAAAAAAAAAAAGGACACAGCAGATTCCCAATTTATAGCATTATTAAATGAAATTAGCATAATAATTATCATTTTTGCATTATTTAAAAAATAAATAACTGATTAGTAATATTTATGGTATATATGACACAACATAAACACAATATATATACAAGGTATCTGCCAAAATAAAATTTTTCAAATCCATGACTTTTCATGACTTTCCCTAATTTAGCGGATCATTTTCCATGACTTTAAAAAGCTTTCGTTAAAAGTATATATGAATAAAACTTCTGATGTACATACAAATAAAATATATGCTTTTAGAGAAATTACAGGAATTTTATTTAAAAAAAAAAAAACTATAAACTTACTTTATACGTGTTAATAAACTCACATAAAAATAAATTATTGTATCTACATACCTAAGTTAAATCATATAGCAATTTTTCAATCAAAATGTTTCCAACTTGAATTTAGGGTACTTTGGTATTATCCAGGTGACCATGAATAATAGCCAAATATAACCCTATAATGTTTATACACAATATCCCTAGAGATAAACTTATATTTTGTGCAAAAATCTTAACTAATTTTTATTAAAAAATAATTATTATTATATTAATAAAATTTTAATCTACAATTTAAGAAAAAAAAAACAGAATAATATACATTTACCCACCCATTAAGCTTTCTTGCTTTGAGTTTCCTTGGTGAATAAATTTTACTTGGCAATAGGGTCAATAGGATAATACATAAATACCAAACTCAGCAACTTCAGCCAAATGACAAGTAAAAATAGAATTAAACAATTCAATGCATTTTTTTTTAATCGGTAGTTTAGCGGATCCATGACTTTTATTCATTTTGCTTGAAAAATCAAGACTTTCCATGACAAAATTAATCCATTATCTAAATCCATGATTTTCCATGACTTTCCAGGTGCGCGGAAACCATGTATATATCATTTTAATAAACACTATTATTATATAAAAAAAAATCTCACATGTGAGGAGGTTCACCCCTCATCCCCCCTTGTGATAAAATGTAAAACAAATTTAATAACAGACACAGCAACCCACTCATCACTCCATAGAACCGCTAAAAAATCGCCAAGTTTGCCAAAAGAAAAAACAAGGTGTCTATAATGTCTCTGTACCCATGTTAAATACTTCATTTCTGTTATACAATTTTTCTTACAAATTGGAAACAGAGCAGAGAGAATTTTTAGTCAAGGCAATATCATTATTCATTGTGAAATAATTAATTTTTATTTGGAATGATTTTAAAAATAAGCATCTAAAACATTAAATTCCTCTTAGTTTTTTATTGTTAATTCTAATAACTTCCAAAAGTTTAATATAAAAATTGCCAGCTTATTTAAAATTACAAAACTCGAAACTTATTTATAATTATCATTGAAACTATATTTAAAGAAACATTTATACATAAACAGTTTAAAAACTGAATACTCGTCATAACACATCTATTAAAAACTTTTAAATTCCTTACAGTTTCAGACTTCAGTATCATTCAAAATCATTCTATAATAAAAATTTACTTATGTAAATAAATTATTTATGCAACAGATAATTTACGCATATAAAGAGTAATTTCTCTACACAACTAACAAATAAGATGAATAGCTACTATTATTATATTTTTGAGTATTAAATGCCCTTATAATTCACCACTCATGATGCTTAATTTACACTATAAGATACGACAAATGATATTCAACTATTCACTATATTTCCTAGGCAATTTTTGAAAATTTGGTGTATTAAATTTTATGAAATTTAAATTTCACAAATGCCTATTAACATTCTGATTGCCGACTTCTAAGGCAGAAAAGGTGTAAGGTTTGTTTATTTTTTTTTTTATTTAAACCCAATTTCCTATTTAATTAATTGTGCATCTGATAATGAATTCTTAATATAAAGAGTAAATTTTTTACTAGTTGAAATTAAAAACCTCAAATAAAAAAGCATTCAGATACGATTTGATCAAGTGTGACATAGTGTGATTATTTAAATTACAGTATTGAAAACCAGATGCTTAACTACTCCAGTCAAGGGTAGTCCAGTACTTAAAAACTATCTAGTTATTTGTTTGACAAAATTTGTATGAATATTTGTATCATATGTGGTTTTAAATTGAAAGAAATAAATAACAACCTTTTCTTCTACGAAATCAGTTTGTTCATCCACTTCATCAATTGCATCAAGAGGCATTTCTCTTTTTGAAATCTTCGTTTGGTGCATATTTTTCTTCATTTTTATAACAAAATCCGCCCATGAGATACTTTTTATTATAATTTAAAAGCTTTAAATACTTAGTAAAATGAAATTTGTACTTTAAATGTTATTACTGCAGTACAATCTTACTACTAACTACTAACTACTACTAGGTACTGCAGCTTAAATCCCAGATAAAACCGAAAATGCATGTTTTATTCAAAAATTCAAATATTAAAAACTTTCTTAAATTATCCAGTATAAATAAGATATAAATTGCAAAATAGACGGAAATTATGTGTAAACATTCACATGGCAACAAGCAACAATCATTATATTTGTAAACAAACGCACAGGTAAAATGACAGTTAATGCTGATTTAATACTCATGACCCTTTTATCAACCATTATTTTTGCGTCTACTTAATAATTTATTATCCATCATTATATCCATACATCTAATCCAAGACATGAAAAATATAGCCCTTACTCTGGGAGTTGCGGTTCGTACCGAACGTTCGTTGTGACGTCACCTTGACGTCAGATTGCGGAAATTTTGACAGCAAACGATACTTCGGTACTCTGGGGGTTACATGAGGAAATTTACAGCAACCTAAACTATCGGTAACTTTCCGCATGTAACCCCCAGAGTACCGAAATATCGTTTGCTGTCAAAATTTCCGCAATCTGACGTCAAGGTGACGTCACAACGAACGTTCGGTACGAACCGCAACTCCCAGAGTAAGGCCCTATATGTAGATTAGGGTTTTTTTCTTAACCACGGTACGATCAAATTTAAATCATAGGTCGGCAGCATGTGGCTGGAAAAGTTATCTAATGCTGTTCCCTCACTTTATTGAGAATGTAATTAATATATATATATAATAAATATGTGTGTGTGTGTTTATTTTATAACATTTGCGACAAAGTTTTAATGTTTTATTACAATATGGATACTGAATTGATATTGGTGTACTATCATTTAACAATGACCTGACAGATCATCCTACATCAACATCGCGACAGTTTGGTCTCATAAACCCTCGTATAGCAAAGCAGTATCATAGAGTTCCAAAATTAATTTCGTTTACAGTGGCCTACACAGACTAGGGATTCAACTTCCCCCAACACAAACTGGAGAAAGTTTGGTATGATTCGGAGTACTACGGTCTACTATTTTGTAACATGAGGATTAATGAGACCAGGACCTACAGCTTAAAGCCGATTCCGAACGGCTACGAGTATCCTGGCCACAGTGGGATTCGATCCCACGAACTCCGGTACCGAAGGCCAGGACCCTAACCAATAGGCCATCGTTCGGTCTCAAACTAGAGAAAAATCCCTAAATTTTAATTTTTTAACAAAATGATTGTGGTGCGACGTGCACACTTGAAGCCAGCATGCTGCAACTGTTGGTATGTATTGATTACTTTATTATAATTTGACAAAATGGCGGGGCTGTAAAACACTCATAAAATGTGCGTTGCTTTCATCTATAAATGAAAGGTTGGGTTATATAAAAACTCCCCATCCATCCTATATATATATATATATATATATATATATATATATATATATATATATATATATATATATATATGTGTGTGTGTGTGTGTGTGTGTGTGTGTGTGTAATCCATTTTTTATAAAACTCCTTCACAAGGAGAAAGTTCAACAGCTAGCATTCATAAAGTACAAAAATGCAGTCGGGTCTCATTCAAGAGAACTCAGAAATCTAATTTAAAACTTTATTTCAGAGCGGCAACACGGCACATCTGTCCTTCTGGACAATATACAAAAAAAAAGCCACAGAGTTCACTCTGCTCTCACACAAGTACACCCAAGAACGCTGACAACAAGAATTTTCCCACAACAAAAATAGCTTAATAGGCGAATTAACTGCAATATCAGCAAAACGCGAAAACATGTTCCGCCAACACCTGGGAAACTGCTGTATAGACAGAAACTTTACAGCTTTAGGACAGAAAGGAATGTTAAGTGGAAAATACTTCGTTGATTAAATCATTTAGAGGCTGATAAAGATATTTAGATGAATTAAAATAGGAGAGAGGAGGTTTTTGAAAAAATATTAAAGTTAAATAATTTTGATATATTACATATATATATATACACACATACATACACATTCACGTATCAGGCCAAAAGCAGTCGTGCGTATGTCACTGGTTGTACATAAAACTTTATAATAATAAATACAATTCCTACCCCAAACTTGCAAGCGCTTTTAAACGATATGGAAACAAGTTCCAACAATAGTTGTACACCCAGGATGTTCCTGAGAAAGTAGGTGCCTCCATTAAAAACATCTCGGGCGTTTTTTTTATTATTATTATTATTATTTTTTTTTTGCGCAAAAAGCACTATTTCGCTTTATTCAGATATTTCCTTGGGGAAATGGCCCTGAGTCCATTCTATTCGTAAAAGAAGGAGGGGAAAAGGAGAAAAATAAGACATTTTAATGCATAACGTCGCCAGGATCGGCTCTTCACGGTAGACAATTGCTGACGGCGGTGGTAAAATTTAAAAGTGACAACCGCATGAACCAAGGAAAAAAACAGGCAGTGCGTTGCGTTACAACTGCGAAATACAGATCTTCTAAGTTTGATTTGAAGCTCTATGGCCACATTTTCGCACCACAAGGACTAATTAAGGACCGGGCCCTACTGTTTATGCCAATTTTGAACTACATCCATGTCAACGGCGGGGTTCAAACCCACAAACTCCAGGTTCGAAAGATAGCGCCAAACCTATTCGACCAGAACTAAGCTTTTCTGTCCTAAACACAATCGAATGATCAGATAGGTAGATTCTGCCTTTCGAGAGTAGAATTCGTTGGTGGCTTGAATTTCACTGTTTGATGTTTAAAGTCGGTCGTATTCGTTCGGCTTGAGCAATACTATCCAGTGTGATTAGATCTCACATTATCTTAAATACTGTACAATAAGTCATGTTGAATGTTGTTACACACTGTCTACCAATAAGTATTTGGACACCTGTGATAGAAAAGAAAAACTAATTTTATTCAAAATCAGTAGTTTGTAGAGCTTCCACGAGAGGCAATTACAGCGTAAACCCTCTGGGGCATACTTTCTACTACAGCTAGTGGTATTGCCTTGCACTCGGCTTGGAGTAGACATACAAGTTCCTTCACTGATTTTGGACGGGCAGTTCACCCCTTAATTCGGCGATCCAACTCGTCCCAGAGGCTCTCGATAGGGTTCAGGTCTGGGCTCTGCACAGGCCAGTCCATTCGATGAACTCCATTGGCACTATACCAAGCCTTGGTTAACCTCGAAACATGACAACTGGCATTGTCGTCTTGAAAAAAACAGGTGTCCAACCCGTAAAACTGCCACAACGTGGGAAGCCCATTGTCATCCAAAATAGTGCAGTACGCATCGGCGTTGAGCTTACCATGAATGGGGATCAAGGGTTCTAGTCCATAGCAGGAGAAACAACCCCAGACCATAATTCCACCTCTGCCGAACTTGATTGTTGGCACAATGCATTTTGGCAGGAGATGTTAGATCCAGACCCTGCCATCCGAACGGTAAAGGGTGAACCTTGATTCGTCGATCCAAAGAATCCGTTTCCACTGATCTACGGTCCAATTTCGATGTGCTTTGCACCACATTAACCGAGCAGCGCGGTTGGACTTTGTGATCAAAGGCTTATGGGAGCAGCACGACCATGAAAACCAAGCAGATGTGCTTCCTAACGGATGGTATTAATTGAAACAATACTCCCGGATGCCTGTTGAAACTCCTTGCGGAGGAGAGCCATCGGTTGGATGTGGTTCTTCTGAATTTCTCTGGACACTAGTCGGTCTCTATCTCCCAGTTTCGTTGGTCTGCCGAATAGGGGCACATTCCGATAATCACCGCTCACCTTCCACTTCTTAATCACATAGGCAACTGTCGATTTTGGGTACTTCAGATCGCTGGATATGTCCCTTAAGGATCGGCCACATTTGTGATACCCGATAATTATACCTTTCTCGAAATCAGAAATCTCCGAACTGGGTGGCATCTTGCATGCGACTAATGCTGATGCTGTTTCCTACATGATGTATACCGGTGGAGGCCGTGATGTACCTCAGGACCGCAGATATTGTCATTTGTATACGTGTCCAAATATTTATTGGTAGACAGTGTATTAACACGATGGATGTGGTCAAGCTGTAAAAATATCTATTCACAAAACTTACCACATATTTGTTTGCATTCTTTCAACGAGAATATCTTCCCACTTTAACAAGCTAACAAATAACATACAAAGGGATAGTCGACTAACCCAAAAACTGAAAGGGAACCAACTATGCCAGTGGTGCAAATACAAGGGTGCTTTCAAGCCCCCCCCCCCCCACACACACAGAAGTTCCATCTTTTCTGTAGACTTATAAATGCACAGTTAGCAGTACACAAAATTTTACACTTCTATTTGTTTGCTAAAAGTAAGATTACCTAATTAGATTTCTAACAATAAGGTAAAATATGCAACTTTCTTTAATGATATTAATATTTTGCTCATGAAACTAATCACCATCATTAAGATGGTGTGAGTTATGGACTAATCCAGTGTTTTACAGTAAGTTATTTTAAGTGAACAACAATTGAGTTGTGGAGATAGATAGAAATTTTAAGTAAAAACTTTAAAGTAAATATAAAATTATTGAAGGGATTTGTGTTGCTTCACCAGGAAATTTTATCAATAGGATTCTTAATATATTCGAAAAAATAGTATATAAGTAAACCTAAAATCTTTTGCCAAAAGCAATTTTTTTCCCCACTTTAGGTACAAAAACCTTTAAATTACATCTGTAAAACTTGAAAGATTTTCACTAAAAGCACAGTTTGGAACTAAGCCTGCCCTCATCCACACACAATTGAGTACTACACAGAAATTCTAGCTGTTTGCCTGAAGGTTTTATAGCTAAATGGGCCTGGTTTGATGCATAAATTCTAGCTTTGCCACTGAATTGAACCACTAAAATTATGCACACAATACAGGGTAACAGCCCGAAGAAATAGTGACTATAATGCCATGGATCCATGTTAAGGTGCAACAGTTCTGATGTACATGGCAAGCATACAGATATTGAGAATTGAGACAAATTTCCATGATACCTCTTCATTATTAGAATTATTAACATACAAAATATCATGCAAACATTTATTTCACTGAAATTTAATAGGCAAAGTGATTTGGAAGATAAAAACACTTTAGACTAAAGAAAATTCAACTTACATCTTGCAGACAAACATATTTAAAAAAGCTTATTAACCTGATATTTGAATTTTCAAAAAGTCTTTATTTTATCTGAAAAAAAAAAAAAACTAACAAAAAAATAAAAACTTTCTAAAGGTTGAGACTGTTTAAACAAATCAGCAGTTCTGAAATTACCTAAATAGTTGTTACCATAAAATTTGCTTACATGGAAACACTTGTGATTTTGCCAGTGAGCCCTTTTTTATTATGGCTCATTTTTCATTTGGTATCTTTTCTTACTCTACTAAGTTACCCTACATACTCTTAAAAGCATAAAAGATTTCAGATTAGATAGTTGAGGTGATCTGCAACCCCCTAACTCACCCTCAATACATCTGTGGGTTGATGCAAAAGTACTTCTCTACTGCAAAGGAACTCTCTCAAAGATGCAAGATTATAGATCACAGTCAAAGCAGATGCTTTAAACCTATGCTTAGAACATTACAAAAATGATGCAGCTAATTAAAAAAGACGAACTAATTATAAAAAAAATGTATATACATACAATAAAATAGAGCTAATAGAGGTTACTGATATGTATTAATATGAGAGAAAAGATTCAAATTTTGGCAATTCCTTTGCTTTACATGATCATTTATACTTTATTACTACTATTTGCTATTCAATGGTAACCGATGATTCATTCAACTTTATCAGTGCAAAAGCATAAATGACCAACAATACTCATTATTCCTTCTCTGCTCTATTGCTATTCATCATTTATACACTAGGTTCTACTGCATAGGGTTATGAGAAAAAGCCCCCAGAAACTATAAAAAGTTTAGCCTGTTTCTCTTGCTAAGCAATTCTTCCCTCTTGATTTTTTCAATATTAATGATTAATTAAATTAGTGGAGTGTGAGTTGAGAAAAACTTTTACCAACACACCAAAAATTAAACTATTCAGGGTGACAATCTTTTTCTTCTAGTTTAAAAAAAAAAGATCTTAAAAAGTTTAATTAAAAATATGGCTTAATACAGAATTAAAAAGTCAAACTTCATAACAATATTTATTAAGCTATAATAAATACAATGCACAAGTCTTAATGCTGAAGGGTTCCCATACTTAACAAAATGATTAAATAGTTTTAAGCATTTTGTGACTAGACCAAATTTTTCATAACAACTTTGGAAAATTAATACTATACAGTTTAATTGTATAGATATTGCCAAAACTAATGTATTCTTTTTTAAAATTTCTAATGATTTATAGAAAAATCACTTTGGTAAAGATATCAAAAATAATTTCTCAACTTATAAGAGCAGTGTGGGTACCCAACAGCAACTACCGACTAAGTCCTTTAATGCATTACTTGATACATATATATCATTATATAAAGTTATTTTGATATCACAAAAGGTCAGTGTGTTAGTAGCATTTATATGAAATATTTTACAATTTGCATTATTTTACCTTAAGCACAAAATTAATGGCTACATCATATACATTATTTAACAAATAATAAAATCTTGCATTTAACTTTTTGTGAATTTATACCAAAGCTACAATATTTGAATGGATACAATCTACACTGGCAAGTACAATTAAAATATTTGGAGAGAAACTTAGAAATGAGACTTTTCTGATACTGAATAAATAGTGCATAAATTCTGCTTACTCCAGTTACTAAGCTAAAGCAACATCATGAAAATATATTGAATTTTTAATTAATTCATACTCACAACATGGAATAATGCATTTTATGTATTAAAATGAAAGTTAGTCTTATTGTTAGCTTTTAAAATAACTATATATTATTTAAAAAAAAAACAAAACAAAAAAACAATACAATGCTTAAACTGAGTCAAAGCGATAACATAACTGGGGACTAGCACACTTGAAGGATCATATAATTTAAACATCATTGTTATAACTTGAAAATATTTAGAGTGAACAACAGTCAAAAACAGTAAGCAAAGGAAAATATTTAAACTTATTTTTAACATTGATAATATAACATAGAAGATGAGTATTTTTTCTTACATGAATAAATTGTACAGATTTATAATTTGCATACTTCAACACAGCTCTACATAAAACACTTTAGTTGTATTTTATAGCTAGATGTAAAATCTTAGAGAATAGCTACAATTTAAGCAATCTATTAAAATAACAAAATGTTTTAAGCAAATAATCATGCTACCGAAAATAATACTAGTTGCTTTAAAAGACGACTTTGACAAAAAAATTATCTTCAACATTACCATTTCTAATATATGCCACTTAACTAATTTCCACTGAACAGCATCCAATCTTTTAGTTTAATTTTATTTCTGACAACTCAACAGTAATGTTAAAACTAAGTTTAATCAAAGTATGTAATATTAAACATGTTCTTAATTATATTTATTAAACAATTATACTTTCTCTTTAAAAAAAATATTTTGTTAGTCAGCTGAATAAATATAATCTGAATAGTATACTTTTAAAGTATGTTTCAATACAAATCTTTGCATTTCAATAACAAATTTACTCCACATAATATATATACAAAATTAAATATCCTTTGCAACACAAAACTTAACAAAATATGACTTGAAAAAAAAATCTCTTCTATATAAAAAAAAAGGGGTTATTTAAATATACAATCCTTATGTTACCTGAAACCTTTCTTAAATTAATTTGATTAGTTCTTTGTTAATCCACAAGAACTCATACTGGGTATAACATACTGCAAGCTATTTTTAATTATTGTTAAAGTTTGGCTCTTGAATTTGTTATTTTACGTTTATTGGTAAGCATTTTTTTTTTTTTTAAATAGTATTGGTAATGTTTAAATAACAAAATAAATTAACTTATACATAAAATGCTCCAGAGGAGACTGCATCCTTCTACAGATGGGGTTTAC
This sequence comes from Pardosa pseudoannulata, assembly GCA_032207245.1. Lineage (NCBI taxonomy): Eukaryota > Metazoa > Arthropoda > Arachnida > Araneae > Lycosidae > Pardosa > Pardosa pseudoannulata. The sequence continues at coordinate 63,729,812 of CM063508.1, read as the reverse complement.
AATTTTTTGCATCTACATAATTTTTTTCTTTCTAATGCAGCTGATAACACAGGCAAAAATCTATATGCCAAACACAGCTGTAAAGCTGTTTCTTTTTTAGCACAACTTGGTGAGCATGTATAGCTTAATGAATAAGTATGCTATGGAAGTAAGTAACATTGCTCTTGCTGGATCCTCATAATTTAGAAGCAGGGACTAAGCAGAAGACCCCCATATTTAGCCTGTCACCTCCACAGGTACTGTTTGAACTTGGAGGACATCACAACCACAAACTTATTTTACGTGTTCCAGCTGCCTTTAATGAACATGGCAGATTTTTGATCTGCACAAACTTTTGGTTATGAGATGGATGCACCTTTGCTGATTGAGCTGCCATGGCTAACTGCATCTACATTAGTAAAAGGGAAAATTTTAGGTATCACCTGGGTTAATTTTTCCCTCTGTATGCACATGACTTCAACTCTTTTAGTTAAAGAAGTCAAAATTGCATAATTCAAAGGCAGGTTACTTTTCCATGTTTTACAGCAAATATAACATCTGCAACTTTTCAACTAAATAGGCTAGCTAAATCAATGTATATATTAAGGATGCAACTAAAAGTGATGAAAGTTTCTCTTAAACTTGAATTGGGGGGGATATAAATAATTTAAAATACATAATAAATACTAAAAAATAAATAAATAAAATTACATTATTACTTTAGTTAAAAATGAAAGTAGAAAATTAGCTTACCTTAAAAGGATAGGATAACATTCTTAAAGTTGTTTAGTAAGCTATAAAAATAATTCCTTTAAATTTGAAATTTCAGACTTGGTGCAGTGATCACTCTTTCAACAATTTAAAAGTGAAAAAAAACTTTCCTAGAGATCTTGAATAATAATAAAATACTACCAAATTTTTACCGAATTTTGAAAAGTAATCCAACATTTTTCAAAATCATAAAGAATCATAATTCCCTATTTTCTTTAATGTGTGGCCACACGGAAAAGTGTATATTAATATATTAAAAGTAAATCAATATGCTCTAGTTACTTTATGTATAAACAATTTAAAGTAATTTATTTCTACATAAAAAAAAATTTAACAAAATATTTATGTTATTTACTCATTAATGGTATTACTAGTGATTCTGGTATTACCTATTTTGCATATTAAATTTAGTGACTAAGATGATTCACATAAAAGACAATCACAGCCTAATTCTATTGATCTTACTTTCAGCTGCACTTCATATTTTACATTTTTTTTTTTTTTTTTTTTGTTGCCACATACACTAAGAAAGATTTTTTGGTTTAAATATATTGTTCTGTAAGTAATTAAAATGTTCATAGCAAGAAACTTCTTGATATTTTGCAGAAATCTGATACTTAAAATTTAAAAGCACCTCTTCAGTTGTTAATTTTTTTATTCAATAAACACTAGTCCAAGTACTTTACACACACACATATACTAAAAATTTTATTTTGATCTCAGGAACCTTGGAGTTCAATGGAAGATAAATTTGTAGACCACTGACATAAACAATTCCTCAAATTTAGTCAAATACATTTTAAAAACTATTAACAATACCAAGTGAGCTATTTTTCTTTCTGAAAAACATTTAAAAAAAATTTTTGTTTTTACTTTTATACAAAGCATACATAAAAAATGTATTCCTGAAAATTCACAATCTAGATTTTAATCAACACTGACATTTTAGGCCTGTATTTGTTAAACAAAAAAAGAACCTTTCTGAAGCTATACTTTGTGCCTGTTCAAACAATGTGAACATAATTCAAAAATTAAATAAGTTGGACAGATAAAATTTAGTGCGAGGATCTCGCACCAAATTATAGATTTGTATAAATCTTGAACCTAAGTGGTGTACCAAAAACTATACTATAGAACATTTGGAACCAAGTTGAATAGAGATTTGAAGAAAGAACTTTTTTTAAATAAATGCCAAATGATTCACTTTATAATAGCTTTTGGTAGTAATATATTTTTAAATAACTATCCCAAACTTTTATACCTAAATCTTTATGTAGCAGTATGCAAGAAAATTTAAAGAACAATAAATTTTATTAGTATAAATGGGCCACTAGAAAAAAGTAATAGTTTTTAGAATGTATTTCAAAATAGAGGAAAAAATATTTTATTACATATACAATAGTATAACTAAGAGAATTACTGAACATTTAGCTAAGCAAAGGTAATAATTTATTAAACACAATTTCAGAAAAAAATTATCTTATAAGATATAACAGATCTCTTGTTGTGTATTTGGGTTTAAAATGTATTTTTTTTTTTATTAAAAAAAAAAAATGTGATAATTTCAATGTACATGATCGTTTTAATTATCAGACTAAAAATTGCATTAACACATACTTGCAAATGATGAATGAAAAATGATGAAGGATTGGAACAAATGATATGTATAATTGTTATTTGTAGCAATGAGTTAAAATAACATATAACATCTAAACTCAAAGGTAATGTCAGAGTGAAAGACCATACAAAATCATTTCATACAGCACATAAACATAATCCCTAACTAAAACAAAATGTATTACAGTCAATTCTCTTTAAACTCAAACTTGAAAAACAAAATGCATGTTATCAAGAATAACAAAAAATGTATTCAAGAGAATACTAAAAGAAGAGAATGTATAAAAGTAGCAGCATATTTAAAATATCTACTCATGAATCCTATGTACTGAAATAAGAGTTATGATAATAACTTATGAAATAAGAAATAATTTATTGAAATACAAAAATCTTAAGCATGCTTTAAAACCAGCATATCTACCTACGAGTGTTATCCAGAAAATAAGATGGCACAAACCAGCTAGGTCATGATTGTGGCTATTAGACAGTTGTAAATTCGTGATATATTGTTTGTATGTATACATGTATATGTGTGAATATATATAGTTTTTGCATAATTCAGTCTGACTCAACATCATCTTTCTTTTGCAGCGAATACAATGTCCAATGTAGCTTGGCACAGTTTTTAAATTTAAGAATTACTCTGCACACTTGTTTAACTAAATTAAAATGGTTCAGTTGGTGATAAATTGATATAATTGAAACATTAATTTATGCCAGACTACTGGGAACAAGAAAAATTAATTTGGAGCACAAAAGGTTAAGAAACGTCCAAGCTGAATGAAGATTTAAATTTAGAATTGACTGTATTTTGTTACTAATTAAGTTTATACAACAAAATGCAGACATATAGACCAAAATATCTAAATTCCCATATTTAATACTATTTTCCTATTACTATTCATCCTTTCAAACTTGTTGTCTGAAAAGTTAAGTACTTCAACAGCAGACTTCTTTTTTGATTTATAGAAAGAAAATGACAGTGAGGTTTTTTTCTCATTTTGACAGAAGAAAAGGGGGAAGGGAGATGTTTTTTAATACAATATATATAAATCTATGATAATTAAAAAAAAACACATCTTAATTATGATTTGATGATTTTATTTTTTATAAAATATTTATGTTTCTAATCAATATATAGAATAACAAGAATAGTTATAGAATAAAATATGTACATCATTTAGTATAGGTACTAAAGCTTTTGGTGTCACTATGATATACTTTATCTATTGGTATTAATGAACATAACAGAACTTTGATAGTTATGTACATAACAAACATCTAATTTACCTCTTTTACTTATAAAGAAATAAACTTTTGCTTACTTACATATTTTACAAGAGTTTAAAAAGTTCACAAAAATAGTTAAAAGAAAATGATATCTTTAAAAGGAATTGCTCTCTATACATGCATTACAAACACGGACATTGTAATTCCATCCACGAGAAAGAACAGGTTTTCGAGATTTTGAGCAGTCATTACAAACACCTTCACCACATGATCGACAATGATGCTTAGACAATTTAGGGCCAAATTCACTTTTGCACACAGCACATTCTTTGAGTAAATGATCAGGTACCCAATAGGAAGGTCGAGCTGAATCTTTAATGATGCCTAGAATATTCAGGAACAATATTTAAGCATGATATAAAAAATACTTTTTAAAGTCACAAAACAGACAAATTTCTAATTTAGCATTTACAAGGAGATATTAATAAGTAGTATATGTAATTTTTTTGAAGCAATAAATTATTTACTAAAAAAGTGAGTGGTCCAAATCAAGGGAAAAATTGTATCAAATGCCATAGAGACCTTGGTATAAGCAGTGTACATTAGTCACCAGTAAAATGGCACTTGTGATTACAATATCTACTATGGAAAAGCAATAATCAGTGATAAGGTTAAGTGTAAATGGTCAAAAGAGAGCAAAACTGCCTTATTTAATACTATAGAAACTTTGGTGAATTCATGTACCAATAGTGTATGCACTAATCTCTCATAAAATGGCATTCTTTGATACAATGTACACTGTGGTGAAGCAACGAGTAGTGACAAGGTTTCTTCATGTGAATGATCAAAATAGACGGTAAAACTGTTTATACCTTATGCTACAGAGACCTTGGTGAGTCTACATATCAGAAGTATGTGTTAGTCATGACTAAAATGGTATTTGTGGTTACATTGCTATTGTGGAGAGGCAATGAGCAATGATAGTTTTTAGCAAAAGGAAAACCCTTCAGAATTGGTAGAGCAAAATTATATTGAGTGTACCAAAGTGTGAAGTAGTAAATTGTTTAAAGGTGGTCAGACCTCAAATGGACTATGTGGCAGTAGCTGTACTATAGCTGATGGAGCTCTATAAGACCTTTATTTTCAAACTGATTGATTTAATGCCAGGGAGAGGCATTAAGATTTGTGTGGAAAAGTAATAAATTTGTAAAACTTTCACCTGCATTTCATATTCTCATTAATCACATTCAAAATTATGAGATTATTTATTGATATCCCTTCAAATAACACCTTTTCCCCCAAAAAGTAAAGTCTATTAATCTTTTGTATCCCTACTCAAATTAAAAAAAAATATATATATCTACTTAGTTGTTAGCTGCATCACAAGTATATTAAAATAAGTTTACAGCATAAAAAAATTGTGAAAAAAGATAACAAAAAAAAATTTTTTCCTTCCATAATGAATTTGAACTTAATTTTGAGAAAATACTTCTTTTAGACAATAACATTCCTCTATATGAATACCTGAACACCCAAATAAAATCAAAGAAGTAAATCAACATATTAAATAAAATATTAAATATGTTTCCACATTTTTGTCAATTTCCAGGATCTCCTTCCTTACCCTCCTTTTTTTAAACATTCTAATACATAGCTCAGTACCTTTTAAATTAGTAAATGTGTTTTCTCAGAGATAAATATTGCTGTATACTTATTATATTTTGAAAAGCTTTAATTGCCATCTAATAGTCAAGTATTTGATGATAACGTAAAGAAAAGTGTGTGAATATCATATTAGCCACTGAGAGTATTTTGCATTTTTCCCAACTTTTTTATTAGTAACATAATTTATTTTTTTACAATGAAAGATGGATTTGAGAAAATATTGTATTTTTGGAATGAATTGGGAAATTTAACAATTATAGAACAGGATGAAAATATAATAAAGATGTGAACAAGATGACAAAATAATAACAATGATGAACAAGATAGAAAATTAAGAAATTCATATATTAACTCATGAATATTAGTAAAAATCAGTATTACCTTCTGATAAAGAACTGAATATTGTATGTAACAGTAACTGATTTGAAATAAAGTAAATATAAAATATTATTGCTTTTAACTCATAATTTAAGTGTAAAGATTAGTAACAGAATTGATTTAAAATTAGTGATGCAGGGTTAAAAGTCAAGGTACAGCTATATAAAGTTAAGACAACTCAATAATTTACATAAACCAAATTATTTATTAATGATAATAAAATTTATATACAAACCTAATGGAAAACTGACAGCAGATGCTACTGTTTCTAATGTTGTATGAACAGCTTCACCTATTTTACGAACTGTAACCTCTGGTGGATTATGCAAAGTTTGAGCATTAGAAGAATTATCTAAAATCATAAAATTAAATATTTAATTAACACATTAAAACAAACTAACAAATAAAATTTATAATTTGTGCTTTAGGAGAAAAATTACACAGTATTTTTACTGTTTTATCTTATCATTAAAGAACTTTAATTTCATGCATACAAACTTACAATTTATAGCAGGCATCGACAAGCTTTTTTCGTCTGTGGGTCAAAAGCAACCAAAATGTGAGTATTAAGAAGCCATTTCAGGTCAGTGGTATTTTCATTTTAAAACAGTCAGAAAAACAACATAAACAAAACATAAAAAATAAAGAATAAGAAACATAAAAGTTATTATTCTAATTATAAAAATAAACAATTTAATGAACTTTCATATACTCTCTGTAATAAAATAGCTACCCTGAAACTAAACTTGCAAAAAATGGGGCACCAAATTAATTATCATAGATTTGCTTATATATAAATATTAATTATATAGAAGCATGTGAATTTTTGGTAGTTAAGCTGATCTTGTACATACTTATATTCTGTAATACCTGTTTATTTTCACATATATTACTTAAATTTCAGGAACCTAAGTCACTTGAAATCTCTCCTCCCCCCTCCTTCTAAAGTGGGTCACTCTCTGGCATGTGTGTTAAAGGTTGCCGACACCTGATTTATAGCATCTTTAGGTATTCGTTTATGTTTAAAACGTCATTTTTTGCCAAAAAACATTTTTTTTATTTCTGTATTGTAAAATTTCAACTTTTAAGCTTCTAAATCTGTTTTTGTTTTGTCTCTATAGCATTTTAAAGAAAAGTTACAGCTGTTTAAACATCAATGACAACTGTCAAAACAAAACGGAAGTAGCGATTTCGGAACCAGAAGTTGTGAATTTAAAGCCTTTAAAAAGCATTTTTTGGACAAAACTTTTTAAATTTTCATGAAGATTAGTTTAAACATTTTTCTAGTATTTTTAATAATTAGCAACTTGGCAATTAGAAAATTTTGAAGCAAGAAAGTGTGGGAAATTTTAAACATGTATTTTTATTTTTCAATAGTTAAAATTGCTCTCATAAAAGTCAAATATGTTTTTCTCAGAACGGTATTTTTAATAAAATGTTGAAACTTAAAATGTGATTTCTCAAAAAGTTCTTAAAATATTTTGTTGAAAATTTTTATGAATGCTTTTGATTGTATTTACTAGTGAATGAGCTAAAAGCTTTAAATTTGGATACTTTTTAATGATGTTACACTCATAGTTAAATATAAAGGTAATGAAAATTCATTAAAAATTCAATGTGTATGATTTTGAAGGACCAAAATTTTTTACCAAATGTAAATTAAGCAAAGATTTTAGGTGATTCACTAGTCCAGTGTATAAGAAATGTGTTGCACCATAAAATATTGAAATAATTTATTGAAATATTATACCTTTTGAAAAAACCAGATTTTTTTACTACATTTTCTTCATTTATTAGAAGTTTTATAAAAACTTCTTTAGGAATAAATTTTTTAAGTGCAAATCTCTATGATAATATAAAAAATAAATCTAAAAATGTAAAAACATGAACTAGTTTCTACGTTTAAAGAAAAAAGTTTTCCGAACGTAGACGGATACCTTAATGATTGGTACTGGAGGTACAAATTATTCCAATTATATATATATATATATATATATATATATATATATATTCTGAATGCAATATACTGTTTAAAAGCTACATAATTTATCTAATAATGCAATGTATAAATAAACGGCTTTTTGAATAAACAAATTTATAGAATGGATTCACATTTAAATTCACTAACAACAAAGCTAAACAAAAGCAATAAAAATATCTTTTATAAAAAATTGAAAAATAGAAAAAAAATGACTGAAAGAAAACAATGTATATAATAAAAGGAGTAAAATATTTTGAAAAATTACAATTGGCTTAACCTCTTAACATAGAATGACATCTGGGATATGTCAGCCATTTTATGTGTCAATGTAGACCTTGATGTTTGTGAGACATCAAGAATTGCCTCTGAAGATTTTGTGCAGATTATTAAATAATTTAATTATTTAAATCATGCTTTGATTCTGTTTTGATTAGAATGTTTAAAATGTGATGCGTCTTTAAAAAATTAATAAAAATCAAAATGACCTAGAATTGTAAAAAATGTCAGTTCCTGCACCTATCCCAAATGCTTTGAAATATTTCATACTCTACAGAAATATTAATTTATTTTAAACTGTCATTTAATTATTGTCCATCAACATCATTTATGAATCTCATTAAATGTTACATAGCAATGCAAATTTCAAAATAAAAATGCTCTGTTTCTAAGATTACATATAATTTTTGGGATGATCGGAAATTAGTTTTACAGATGCATCAAATTTTATTTTATTTGTACGTCAAGGAGTTAAGCAAATGATGAACATCTGTTATGCAAATTGAAATGCTCTCTCTCTCTATATATATATTTATATATACATATATATTCTCCTTTTTAGTCATTGAAAGATAGGGTTCTTTATAAAAGTGAAAGATTTTGAATTTATCCACAGAACATTTCTACATAAGAAGCAATGGACAATTCAATATAACACTATCTTTGGAACCTGCAGGTTCTAAACCTGCTCTTAGCATGGATGTTTGTTGATGTTTAGAACCAGTTTAAACATTTGGACCTGGTCCAGTGTTGTTTAAAAAAAAAAAAAAAACTGACTGTTAAGTTTCAAACCAAACTGATATACAGTGGTAACAGTTTTAGAAGCAATTGGGAGCTTCATGGTTGTCTAAAGACATTGACTGTTTACAGATGAAATCAGTAATATTTTTGTATTAATTTTCATGGTTCTGAAATCAGAAAATCATTTAAAATTTAAATTCAACATTCTAATTTATCTTTAAAAAATTGCTTGCTATGTATTTAGCAAAAAATTCTTTGCTAATATCAAGACATAGTAATTATATTGTCATCAAATATAGGATATAGCGAAAAGGACAAATCATACGAATAAAAAATGAAATACACAGAATGTTATGGATACAAAAGGATGTCTGAGTGGGTTCTTTATAGCAATGATACGAATTTCCATATTATTTCCTTTGCCCAATCCTTCAGTTTGACTTTGTCATTCATTAGAATTAGATGGATATATAGAATCTACATTAATGGTCACTGTGACTTTCTTACAGATATATAGACTAAATTTTGAAGTAATGGAGCAGTAAACCATTTTTACATTTTTCAGAAAGAGGGATCAAACACCAAAAAGTTATAAAAATTATAAGTTATGCTATAGTTTAAAACACTGACAATAAATTAAAATAAAATAATACACACCTTCTTCAAAACATTTATTACACACCCGCACAGGAGAGTTTCCCCAAGTTGGCACAACTTTAGATTGTGAGGCACAACCTTCACAAAAACCTCCTCCACACATCCGGCAGTGATGTTTAGTTTCGAGATCAGTGAATACCTTTTCACATAAACCACAATGCTAAAAAAAATATACATACATATATATACATATGTGTGTAATAAATATTACATCATAATTAGTTCAATAAAATACTCATCATACTGTTGGAAAAATCAACGTCTCTCTCTCTCTCTCTCTCTCTCTCTATATATATATATATATATATATATATATATATATATATATATATATATATATATATATATATGTGTGTGTGTGTAATATAGAAAACAGATCGAGGGATAAGACCCCCGAAAATAAAAAGTAATAGAGAAAACCCCTAAGTGTGAAACAAACAAGATCTAAAACACACATGTGAGCCACCTGTGGGCCATGAAGGCGAAATTTTAATCCCCCCTTTGACGTTACAGAAGTCGTCATTTAAACCAGTTAATCCCATTTTGACACTAGACAGTCACATAACTTTTAGTCCCCCAACATCTGTGGTTTGACTTACACATTAACTTTAACACTTAACGCGAAGCATCTGCAGCCACAAAATGGCGTCCCCCACGCTGTCTGTTCGGCCAGACAAAAAACAAAACAAAAAGTGCAATGGCCAATGAAGAGATTCAAGACCACCCAAAACATGCTCTCGAAAAGTGTAAATGGTCAGGCACCCCCCCCCCAAAAAAAAACCCCTTAGGTAAGATTTTATATTTTTAAGTAAGGCGTTCACACTCTCTATTCTGACAGCACTTAGTTAGACATTCTCTTAACAGCCGTATCTGCTGTCACAGTGCTTCGTACAAATTAACTTATTATATGCCTCATGTCTGGACTATCAAGAATAAATAAAGATTTTAGGAGAACAATAATGGAATCCTCGTGACTGCCTTATCCAAGGCATTACATATATATATATATATATATATATATATATATATATATATATATATATATATGTACAAGTGTGTGTGGTCAGTAATAATAAAAACAAAAAATAGCAAATTTTTAAAAAAGTAAATAAATAGAAAATTAAGCAGATTATAAAAGCTGCCAGTTTATTGACGCTTCACTGTATTGTAATCCAGTTTTCCAAAATTGGAAAAATTCAGTAGTTTAGATTATATTATTAAACTGTATCTCTTAACTATATTTTTCATGACAGTATTAAGGTACCCATATGAATTAAGACACATATTAAGATTTATTATACAATAACAAAGAAATGAAAACAAGAATTCCCTACAAAGAGGTATAATATAAAAAATTAAGTCCTACACAAAGATTTGTCAACTAAAATTCACACCATCATTCTAAGAAAATCTAAATATATACACACAATGTATAATGCTAACATCAAATTTAAAGCATATAACCAAAATAATTAATGCATGAAAGCAATAATAGAGATTCTACAATTTATCTGTTACTATAAAGAAAAAAAATTTTCAAGAAAAAACACTCCTTAACCCCTTGAGGACCAGTGTGCAAAGAACAAAACAGTCACAAGATAATATGCTCTGAAGTATCATCATTGGCTGACACATTTTCACAATATTACAAAAACTCCATGAAAATCAGCATTTTAATATAATGGCTCTCATTTTACATGTTACATATATAATATACTACTACTTAATCTGTATAAATATAAAAAATATAACAGTTAATGGAATGAAACTGAATATAAGCTTACTACATATCGTTAAACTGCTACAAAACACACCCAGAAATATTTCACACACACTTCTTTTTCAATATACAGGTGAATGCACAGCCCCATATTCTCTCAATGAAAGAAGCAAAGCAATAAACAAGAAACCAATGTCCTCTTGTTACAACTCACAAGTGCAATTTTAAAGTGTTGCGATTTCCAGTATATTTACAGCATTCACAATAGATATATCAAATCCAGAAGTAAAAAATAGAAATTGATGCAAGTGGTTAATACATGAAGGTTAAATGTGATATAACTCAACTGTTGTAAAAACCATTATAATTTAGCAGCATCTGGTAGCACTTAAAAATTAAGACGATCGTTTTGTTTTCAAGTTATGCATATGCAGGCTTGCAACTGCTGAGGTACTTTCAAAAAGGTAAGAAAAGTGACAATACAGAATAAGTGACTAAAAAGTGACTAAACATTAAAAAAAAAAATAAAAAAAAAGCAATTTTTTTTCTCCTCTTGATTACAGTTGCTATTATTAATATTTTTCTATTTATTTTAACTCTAAATCAAATGATTCATGCAAGACATGATTTTAGCATCAAATACAAAAAAGGTTAAAAATTTTGTGTAACACAACTCAACATTGCTTTTTATTCAAGAAAATCTATAAATTAGATTTGAATACATACAATGCATTAACTTTATAATCAAAATTTTCTGCATATATTAATGAGGTTTTAAAACATGTACATAGCTAGATTAGAGTATCTAAACAAAAATTGTGAAGGAAAAGAGAAATGTGTGCTTTGACATAAATTACTTTAATGTATTAAATGTACATTTCAGTACAAATGTAGATTTCAGGAGCTTCTTTACGACTTTTTAAAATCACTAAATTCTGGAAACCATATGACTAACTACATTTTAATAAGAAAAATAAGATTAGAGCATCACATTTTTGGTCTTTTATTAAAATATTTTATTATTACTTCAGATTTTCTTTTTTCAACAGCAGACTTTTGCTGTGATACACCATGAAAAAAGTGACTAAAAATGACTATTTACTTAAAAAAGTGATCAATTGTAAAAAAAAGTGACTACAGGAGAGAAAAGTGATGCAATTGCAATCCTGATATACAAAATTAGGTCCACCACACTAATTGGAGTCCTTTGTGTGAAAGGTATGCTGGGTTAATAAGAACGGAATTGTTGTGTCACATCTATGAAGCATTGGTTACTATTACAGTAAAACACAGATGTATGTATTTGAAAAACTTAAAAATACAGATTTTTCCCATAAAATATTATGTTCTTACCGTTATTCGAGAATTAGGAATCCAGTAGGAGGGGGCAATTTGATCAGCTACCCAACTAGTGAGAACTTTTGTAGGTTTTGCCCCAATACTTGAAACAACCTCTGAAACTGTTGTTAAGTTATCAATAACATACTGAGCTGTATTCGTTTCTTCAGATACAGAACCATCTGACTAATAAAAATAAAAGAGAACTTGGAAATTAATATACATCACTTACCCTATTTCTGAAACAATTTAAAGATATTCAAAAAATATTTCATAAAATAAAACTAATGCAGTATGAATACAATAAATTATGCACAATTAAAAAAATTACACCTCATTTAGTGCTGATAAAGGATTTTTCCCCTTTTAGAGTTACAGCATATTAAGAATATGGTCCATGCACATATTTGTAATTATTAATAAAATAAATAAAGTTCAGCATTAGTTTAACTTAATTTTTCAATTATTATTAAACATTACCTTAGGCCAAACATGACAAATTTCAGTTCGGACACAGGTTTCCCAAGGATTCTGATTACCATACCAATATTGTCGACTTCTATAAATTACTCCACATTTAACACATTCCAGAATGTAACTATTTAAAGAAGAGAAAGAAATTAAGGATATAACAACTTTAACAAAATTTGTAGAATAATTATTTTAAAAAGATAATTGCTATTATAAAAAAGTTAATTTTTAGACGTAAAGGTATACTTAGTATAATCATGACTTAAAAAGAGAACATTAGCCTAAAATGTATGAATAAACAAAAGATAAAATTCCTGTATGATTAATGATTTAACAGACAACCTAAAAATAATTTCTTATCCAAAAGTTAGTGAAATAACAAATTTAAAAAAATAATAAATAACCCACAAAATAACAGTTTTAAAAAAAAATTTTAAGTATGAATGAAGCACTTTTAGAAATTTTAAACTTAATTTTCAGTGTTAAAAATTATAAGATTGCACATTCATTTTTGGATTTATATTAATTAAATTTTAATATATAAAATCTTAAGCTTACACATACCCAGACCAAGCATATTTTGCAAATCCAATTAAAGATGAATCACTTGACTCCATTGTCTTTGGGGAAACTTCCATTTTATCACCTCTTTCAAAACAACTCTAGGGTGTAAAATTATCAATTGACTATCACATTATAAAATACATTGTTGATAAAAAGCCAACCTTTATAAGAAAAATTACTTATCTCTGATATATTGAAACAATAAGACCTAAAAATTAAGCTTTCTCAGACTTAAAATCTCTTTAAAATAAATAAATAAAAAGGTTGATACAGTCAAAATTATATGCACAGCACACAATAAATAATATAAATACATTTCAATATGGTGCATAATTAAAATTTTTAGTTCTTTTTTTTATAAAAAAAAAAGTTTTCAAATATTTTATTTCCATTACAAAATTTTAATTATTTTCAATATGAAAAAAGGAAGCAAAAGCAACATGAAATATCATTTGTTCCATGGGTTAGAGTTTTAGTTTAATTCAGGGCCGTACCCAGAAATTATTTTCGGAGGGGGACCAAGGGAGAAAGACATCGTTATTTGTGAATGATACTTCCATTGATGAAAGGGAAAGCACTATATTTCCGGAACAAAGTACTGGAAATACAGTGCTGTATTTCCGGTCAGCGGCCCAGCAAGACTTTTATGGTCTCCGCGGTGGGTTTTTTTTCTAAGAGAATAACTGTCCATATTCATGAACACCAAGGCAGAGAGTACACACACACAAACGTGGGACATTGTCTATCTACAAAATGGTCTTTCAAAATTTCGGAAGAGGGGGGGACCAGTTCCCCAAATCCCTCCCCCTGCCTATGGCCTTGGTTTAATTCATATACCAAAAAGTTAAATTGAATTATTCACTCTCACAATTGAGTATGAACTTTATGTTTCTAATGCAGTCAAATTGTTTTATTAACACGATTTAACGAAAATGTGGAATGAATGGAAAAATGGGTGTTGCTGGTTTAATATTCAAAAGTCTATATAAAAATATTGTGAAAATAACTCATTCCATAAGAATTTTTGTTTTTCATGAAAATTTTTTTCTTATTAGCAGAAACTTTTAGAGCTAAAAAAACAAGGAAAAACAGGATATATGAGACTCTGCTTTTTTATTGATTCACAATTTAAAAATACAGCATTAGAATTCTAAGATTTAATTAAGACTCTAAGCTAGGAATGATGACATTGATTACATAAGAAGTCCCAACTGAAGAAGAGTTTGTTAAGGAGACAAAGAATTCAAAGGCATCATCAAACGCAGAAGCTAAAAACAGTCACAAAAAAGAAATAAAACTTCCACCGTCTATTTCTCCATAAAAATATGAAATTAATAATAATAATATTCTTGGTATAAAGAAGTCTCAGTGAAAATCTATTCCATCAAAATGCTAAACACAGAATAACTGCTGAATGAAGAAAGAAAATTAAAATCTAAACAAAACAGAACAGCCTTTATTCTTTAGTAAAAAAAGTAACTCATTTTAATTTGCTTCTAATTCATTCATTCTTATACATTAACACATTCGCTGCCGAATCAGTCGTGATATACGCATTTTCCTTTATGTTGATCACGCGCTGGCGCGTGATCGGCAGCGAATGTGTTAAGAAACTTCACCTTTGATAATTTTAGTAAACCTAGTTTTGAAACTTGCTTTCCTATTTAATGGCTATATATATATATATATATATATATATATATATATATATATATATATATATATATATATATACATACATACATACATACATATATATATATATATATATATATCCATCAAATAGGAAAGCAAATTTCAAAACTAGGTTTTTGAAGTATATATATATATATCTGAAATGCACTGAATTTTTTTTTTTTTTAATGTTTTGGTTAGCATGCAGAAAAATTTTAGAGTATTTCAATAGGTTTGGTCTGGTGAACCAGCCTTGCAGATGTACATTTCAGAGCTGCAGATTCCTGTAAGCACTCTCAAAATTTAGGAGGTCAAAAGTGTATTTTTTGTAAACTTTTATTTTTTTAATGACAGATAAACACATTTTTAAGAATTAAAGTTTGGTTTGGTTTGGAGTGCTACGGTCTACTTTCTGCAACACGAGGGCTAATGAGACAGGTTAAAGCCGATTCCGAACGGTTACGAACAACCATGCCACTGTGGGATTCGAACCCACGAACTCCAGAACTGAAGGCCAGCACCCTAATCAATCGGCCATTATTCGGCTTTCAGAATGAAATAAAATGGCAGATTAATAAGCTGTTTTAAATATACGTTTGAACATTAGATGTGTGATGAGATTTTCTTAGTCTTAAGTTCTTTTGTCTTACAGTTACTTTTTGCTTATAATTAAATGTTAATTATATATTTGTTTCAACATTTTATAATGCCATTATCTCCTTCCAACCCTGAGCTCAATAGCTGTAGGTATGTTATTGGATGAGTTAGGGAAGGAGAGAAATATCTGATATGTTAACAAGATTCACACTGTTCTAAATTTTGGAAAATAGGCAAAAAAGATGGAAATAGATTGTAATGTGACAAAATAGCAAAATATAATTAAAAAGAATGAAATAACCTAAATAAAAATAGAAAAATATTTAAAAAAAAAAAACTAATTCTGGTATAAAAACTTACATAATTTTAAAACAAATTTTAAATACTATCACATGAATTAAGATACTAAATAATTATGGATTAAAATAATTAAAACCTTTTAGGTTTTAATTATTTTAATCCATAATTAAAAAATTACATGAAATGGCACAAAAACAGTCACAAAACCCAATTTAGAGAAAAAAAAAGTGTTTTAGCTCCAAACGCCCTTGACTTCCCAACAGTTTTACCTTCCTTATGTTAGCTGAAGTATTAAAAGTAACCTTGTGTTAGAAAAATAATTGTTGATAAATGGCAAAATGATAAAAATTATCAATGACAACTTTTTTCCTTTCAGGAGTTGAATTTTAAAAAATCCTTTTGTAAGAATTATATCATGAAGGAGCCTAGTTAAATTTTATTTAGTCATTTGAAATTTTTTGCTTATAGCTTCAGTAATTTTAACTCTACATAGAATGCTAGATTTAAAAAAAGTTTAAAAAGCAGCACTACTGGATTATTTGAGGATATTGGATTTAATTCTGATTACTTCTTAAACACACCCACTGTGAATAAAAATAAACTCTAAAATTTTCAGTAAAATAAGAAGAGTAAATTTTGAGTCTGTATGTTAGCTATAGCACACATTGCTTTTATTTATAAAAATTAAGTTTAAAATCTATTTAGAATTGTAACGAGGTACTTTCCCACAGTGGTCTGCAGGTGCATGCACAGCTGTGGGAGAGATTTCCTAGAGGAATTTAGGACTCTGATTGTTCAAGTCGAGTTTAGGAACCCCTGCAGAGAAGGTATAGATTACGGAATGGCAGCGTAACAGTCAGGCTCGCACAGAGATGTAACTGTGAGTTATGGGAGCAGGGGCTAAAAATAATGTCAGCTTCCACGAAAGGGGCTACTTTAATGAGCCCACCTGCACTCCCGAAGGGGGTGCAGATGTGGGAAAATTTCCCGAAACAAGCGGATTGGAAAGGAAGAAAAAGGGGCGTTGAAACCGAGGTGAGGAGTTGGGAAATGAAGTTAAGGAGAGGAGTTGAAGTTGGGCATGAAGAGAAATGGGACATCAAATCCTAAAACCCGCTCAACAGCACCGACTCGTCCCGTGCGCCTGAACACCCGCACTGACTCACCGCATTAGGAAAGCCCCTGCCTGATCCTTTGGACCCACTGAAGGACCGACACATCGCGTGAGGAAAGCCACTGTCTGCTTCCCCTGTGCCTTTAATGGAGGTACAGATAAAATAATATTTACAGTCACTTAGGCCTCTGTTAATAGTTTAACCTTGTGATTGAGTATTATAAAGAGAATGGTAATAATTATGGTGTAAATATAAGGCATAAATAATTGATGATTATGATATATGATAACCAAGAATCAATTTGTAAATGAATGTACAGAATAAATGTCTGAATCTCAATATAAAGTATTATATTCTTACTGTGTTTCCCCTTTGTAACTAAACACTGGTGTTAAGGTTGTAAGTACATTACAACAAGATTAAAACTAAAGGAAAAAAGAATCTTCTGAAAAGCAGATTCAATATATAAATAATTTATGAGACCATATTAGAAAAAGCAGAAATCACTTCATTTCTAGTCACCCTGCTACTATTTACATACCTTACAAAGGAATATCTTATTTTCATATTGATGTTGATAAATGCAGTTATTTGTAGAAACATGTGGAATATTATCCTTTTCATGATTCATACTATTTGAACAACGTGATCTGTAAGAAGAAAAAAAAATTGATGCAGAATAAATTACCAAGATATTAGAAAAAACAATAAGGGATGCATAAATAACATTAAAAAGCTATAATACTATATAAAAGAATGCAAATATTGTGAAAATACATTTTTATCCAAACATTATACTTTGAAATTCGGAATTCTTTATGGAGCGCTAATTTTACCCCACAGACGTACTGTATTTAGGATACATAAAAACAAATAGTATTAATGATGCAAGGTAATTTCATCATTTAAGCTTACAGAAAAGATTTCACAGTTAAATTCCCCCCCCCCAACAGTAATTTTCCCATTTGCAAAACATAACATATGGAGAGAGAGAGAGAGAGAGAAAAAAATTATTTATTTAGTTATTTTTTTAATGAATTTAGGGCAAATATTGGAGATCTACAGTTTGTTATTTTATTAATTTTTTATTTTTACACAATTGATTTGAGAAGTGGGGATATAACCAGTTTTATATGCAAAACGAAAAAAAATTTCTAATAATTCTCGAAATGTGTTGAATCATCTGCAAACAAGAAGAAAGTGAGTCCAGCTTCTGTCTAGCTCTGTCTTCTCAGATGCTGCCTGTTGGCATAAATTTTTTAGTCAACTAAAGGATGAAAAACTGACACATTGAATGTTAACTACCATTTGAAGTAGTCAAATGCTTCACCCTATTGGTGATAAATTCATATTTCATTTTTTATAGTACATCAATATCACAGAAATCAGGAAGAGAATTGATGCGGCCAACCGATATCTATGTGGACTCAGAAGTCAATTGAGGAGCCATTTAATTAAAAGAAGAATGAAAATCATGTTGTACAAAACTCTCATAAGACCAGTGCTAACTTATGCCTCTGAGACTTGGTCACTTACGTCAAAAGAAGAAAAAATGTTTGCACTCTTTGAAAGGAGAGTGTTGCAGACCATTTTTGGCGGTGTTTTGACAGGGGAGCCTGGCGGAGAAGATTTAACTTTGAACTGTACAAGCTTTTCAAAGAGGATGACGGCATCAAATTTATCAGGCTGAATAGAATGAGATGGGCTGGACATCTATTGCGAATGGACGCAGATCAGGCTGCTTTAAAAGTTTTTAATGCAGTTCCTTTCAGACAACAACCAAGGGGCAGACCAAAACGACGGTGGATCGACTGCCTGGAGTCGGACTTTGGTCTCATAAAGATTAGATGCTGGAGGTCCCAAGCACAAAACAGGGCAGGATGGGAAAAACTTCTTTAGAAGGCCCACAACGGGCTGTCGGGCTAACTATGATG
Source organism: Pardosa pseudoannulata (assembly GCA_032207245.1). Lineage (NCBI taxonomy): Eukaryota > Metazoa > Arthropoda > Arachnida > Araneae > Lycosidae > Pardosa > Pardosa pseudoannulata. The sequence goes on along the minus strand of CM063508.1, from coordinate 63,710,804 downwards.
ATAATATCACAGAAAGTCATAATATTCAAATTTGTAGTCCAGTTATGTTAGTGAAAAATATTCTTAATTAAACTTTAAAATATATTTGATGAAAATGCTTTTTAATTTTAAATATGTTCTACCTTTTTTAGAATACAGTTTGAGAAACACTGCATTGTACAATATTAATATTTAAGTTTACACAAATTGTTACTAACAGAAGAATAAAGTAAAACAAATATGTGATTAAAAATACTATTTCAGTATATGTGATGAACTACTATACACACAGCTTAGAGATTAGGAGGCCCCTATTTATCGGATGGCGATAGGCTTTTGCCCTGCTTATAAATGTGACAATATAGTCCCAGGATGGATCACAATATATCTTAGGAGATACAAGTTTTAAACCTTTTTATAACAAAATGTACTAAATTATATATCTAATCACCAAAATAAAATACTTCTGAAGCTTGAAAATAATGTAGAAAAGTATAGAGCTGAGAAATTCAAATATCATAAACCTAGACTGTAATCCATAATTAGATTAGAATGGAGTCATATCTATAAATAACACTGAAGTTGCAGCATGGCATGAGATTTAAATTGATAAGTCTCAGTAATAAATAAAACAGGATCAAAGATCAGTTACACATAGGTCTTCTAAATAATATATCTTGATCATAAACAAAAATAAGAAAGAGTTAAATCACTAATTTAATCAACAGCAACATAATTCGGTCAAATACTTATACATGCCTTACTCCCAATAAAGTGATTATTCACATTTCATGATACAGGTTTTTGGTTTTGGTTTTGGTTTGGAGCGCTACGGTCTACTTTTTGCAACACGAGGGCTAATGAGACCGGGACCTACTGCTTAAAGCCGATTCCGAACGGCTACGAACATCCATGCCACAGTGGGATTCGAACCCACGAACTCCGGATCCGAAGGCCAGCACCCTAACCAATCGGCCATCGTTCGGCTTCATGATACAGGTATACAGTTATAATAAAATAGTCACAAAATTTGTTACTAATAAAGGCAGAAATATAAAAGTTCAAATGTAATAAAAATATACAATAGATGGATAAAAAAAAAACAATTTCCTTCATATACATAAACAAAAATTCATATACATAAACATATTACAGATATAGCAGCACCTCAACAAATTTTGGGAAATAATGGAAATTTCTTCTTGCTGCTTTTTAGACATGGGAAGCTAGTCTGAAGTTTAATAATGATTATGAAGTCAAAGCTCATACAAACAAAATCCCATTGTCTTCTGAAATTATAACTCAATATTTACCTTTCAGAAATACATTACATATAAAAGCTTTTAAGATTCATTTTTCAAAAATACTTTATATATATATATATATATATATATATATATATATATATATATATATATATTCCAAATGCTGCTTTTCCATTTGTCAAAACATGACACAGAAATGAGCTGACCACATCATACAGGGGCAAACTCAATCTCAAATGGATTGTTTATAAATGTAAATAACCTACTAGACATGCACGAAATCATACACTCTGTTTCAAATAGGATAAATGATTTTGCTTTAACATCTTAAAAAGGGAATTTAAAGGGGAAAAAAAACTTTACCACTGTGCATAAACTGAAAATCTGGCAATAAAAGTTTTTGAATGCTGTGTTCATAGCAAAAAACTGAGTATTTCAATTTCCATCTTTTCCACTATCTGTCATAAAATTTCTTGCAAAAATAACTATTACCGCTCTCCATAGAATTGTATTGAAGATCCCGCTTGGCTGTTTGTGAGAGACAGAGGGCAAATAATTAATACAGGTTTCCTTCAAGTATGACTTAAAAACATTTTTTTATTTAAATATTATTAAATACATTCTATTTCATTTAAACAATTATACTTCAATAGAAAAAGACAAAATTTCAACCTCCTACAGTTTTAAATTATGTTTGAAATTTACATATTTGAATACAATTAATACTCAAAGCTTGACAAAATGTATAATTAATCAAATAATTATTACTGCAGATATACTAAACTATATATACATACTTGCATGATTTGCAGTGGACTGAGCAAGTGAAATATTGATCAGGAAAAGTATTTGGAAGGGATTTATCAACTTTTCCAGAGAATTTATCATTTAAAACCTGTAAAAATTAAAGAAATTACTTCATAAAAGCTTTTTTATCTGTAAAACTGCAAATTATAACAATGACAATGCTCTGTGTTTAAGTTTTAACCCCACTTTAAAATAAAAGATAAAAAGGAAAAAGAAAAGTTACAACCTGTTTTGGAAATTAAAATTAAGAACAATAAGAATATGATTAGTATTGTACTCCTACTAGAGGTGATATAAAAAAGCAAACAAATCAAACTTTCCATCAATGAATATGTGGTTTCATGCATAAGTTTAATAAACATATAAACATTTTTTACATTCTTCGTAAGAGTCATTTTTCATGTAAAGTAGAATATGATTAATTAAAACTATGGTAATATACTCAAATGCGCATTAAGCATATAGAGAATTATAAACATTTTTCATAATTAAAAACAATTTATATTTTGAAATATAAAAAATAGTAAAACTGAAAAATAAAAACCTTACCTTGAGAACTTTAAAAACAATGGCAGGAGAACGAGCAACACGAACTGATGAATTCTGTATGTGTTTCTCAATTTTCATTCTGAGCTGTTTAAAATCAGTAGGACGAGAATTACTACAAGTTCCTAAATATTCTAAACTACAAAAAGCATCAACCTTCAAGCCTAAATCTTGAAACCTGCTTCTGAGGAATAGTTCAGGTTCTTGATTGTAACCTGCTAGGAAACATTTAAAGATTAGGATAACCTAGGATACCAATCTTAAAGGCAAGTAAAGTTTGACACTGTTGAAATTGTTGGGATATGGTTTATATTGATTATACATGAGAAATAATAAGGTTTTTCAGAAATAAATGAAAAATATGAAGATGCTTTAAAAATTTATCTTTGTATATATATATATATGTATTATCTGTGTATATGAACAAATTGTAAATATTTAGATTAAAAATTTTGCAAATACAAAAGTTTTCGAAAGTTTTGGATAACAACATTATTAAAACAGATCATCATCAGGTCAGATGCAGACATTGGTAATAGATTCAAAATAATTCAGGGTGGCCAGCACTTCTGATGTTTGATTACTCCTGACTGTGCTGCGAGTTTTTTAGGTTTTCTAAAACATTTTACTGACTTTTTTTAGAATATCAAATATTTCTTCAAATGGAGCCTTTGATCTGGGTAAAAATTTAAATTGGATTTCAGGATAAAGTATTTAAAAAAGAAAATTTTTTGATCTCCTTAAAAAAAGAAAAAAAAAACATTCTATTTTAATGTAATTTGTTTCAAACTTAATATTATTACAAGATTTATCTCTGTACATGGCTGACATAAAAGTAACTGTGTAATTTTTTTTTTTTAGATTATTTAAAAAGATTAGAAGTACAGATAAAAATTAAAACATTTTAGCCCAATCTCACCAGTTTTTTAGAAATAATCAGGAATTTGTTGATGTATATTTTTATCTCAACTATTAAAATTAGGGTGGAAACAAATGTAATTATGTTTATATGTGAAGCTATCTTTCCACAAATCTCTGAATATAGAAATGCACTGAAAGTACCAAAAGATGAGAAACAATCCAATGAACCTATTTTGACCATTTAAAATTCTAAAATTAGTTTTAAAATATCACTTAGTGCTCCATAGTTTCAACTGTTAGTTATTTTTGGGTGATTTAGAGAGTAAATATTTGTAAAAGCTAATTTTGTCAAATTCAATATGCATTTATTATTCCTATCATATATTCTTATAATTAACAACAAAATGATTCAATATTATTTTCATTGCATTTTTTGATTATAAAAAGATAAGTAAACAGACACAATACAGCATTTTCAATAAAATAAAAATCGTGTCTTTAAGATTATTTTTAAGCAAGTTTATTTTAAGGCATTTTCCCAGGTAGTATTTTTTTAATCTCTTTATCATCATCATGTTTGATTAAATTTAGAAAGTCTTGTAAAAAGCATGCCTTACTTTCTTTGAATAATTTTAAAAAATCAGGTATCTAAAACTTTATATAAGTTTTTAAAAATTACTCAAAAGTCAATTAAACATGTAACAACTATGAGGGTTTTTTAAAAATAACCCCATGAAACCTTTTACCTCTACGGTTCATCTATATTATCTGTGTTGAAACCAAATATTAAATTTTTTTTAACTTGAGGATTAAATTGTGTTTTTCATGGAAAAACATTTCTTAACCCTTTAAAAAATTCATATCACCTATTTTCTCAATTAAAAAATTTCTGTAGTTTGTTATGTAAAACTTTGAAGCTTTTACTTCACTATTTTCTCTATCAAAAATGTTTTTTTTTCCTAACACAGCTGGCAATACAGGCACTTAATGCCATTACAAGGCTGTTACCCATTTAGCACTGCCCAGAAAGCATGTGTACCTAAAGGTATGCTACAGATGCAAGTAACATTACCCCAGCTGGATCCTCGTAATTTAGTAGCAGGGACCAAGATAAAGACCTCCAAGCATGGCCTGCCACCCCAGAGGAATCATTTGAAAACTTGGAGGACATTGTGACCACGAACATATTTTACGTGGCTGAATCACCTTTAACGAACACAGTGAATCTTAGACCGGCTTCACCCCCGAACCCACAACCTATCAGTTACGAGATTTCTGCCTTTGCCAACTGCGTCTTAAAAAAATGTAAAACTTCATGCATTTCGAAAATATTTAGTGTTTAATTCAGCAATAATTACATGACCATTTCCACTTAGGAGAAAATGACATATTATTCATGGTAATATCAGTAATGCCAGACTAGGAAAGTAATTGTGTTAAAAAAAGGCACAGTAATAGTGATGAAATTAAAGATATATATATATATATATATATATATATATTTATATATATTATATATGCCCCATAGTAGATTCGATTCTAGTATCCTCCAGTGATTAACTTGTGAAGTAAATGCATGTTTTTCAATGTTTGCAAATGAACTTCATTCTACTAATTCAAAATAACAACCTAAATCTATTTGCCAGATGTGTTGCTACAGAAATTTCTATAAGATAACAACTAAGCAATATTAAAATTTCCCCAATTTTAAAATAAATTTCCATGATTTTTCCCTAATTTTTTTAGTATCCCAAAAATTTTAAGCAGTTCCCAGTCTTTGTGATTTTCTATTCAGCTGGCCACCCTCATAACTGTTCTTGTGAATATATGGTCAAAATAAAGTGCATGTACACAACATAAAATAATAAAGAGAATGGAATTAAAAATTAAAATTAAGATTACTCAAGCAAAAATACAGTAGAGTGCTATTGCGTCTAAATATCAGTATACCAGTATTTAAACTAATCAAATAAGATGGGGAGGGGAAATACTGATTTTACAATATGCAGTTTGAGCACATTTACATATTTCCAAGACATGAACATATGCAACTTTTCAGGATATATATATATATATATATATATATATATATATATATATACACACATACACATACACACACATGAATACATACATACACATATCGTACGTCTCTAATCAATATATGCATATAAATAAATATATGTACAAACACAGATAAGTGAAATAGGAGCATAGAAAATTAGAAATTTTATTTTTGTACATATCCTTACCTTTAGATAAAACATTTGTATACTGAGTTTCATGAAATATTATTACTGCAGGGCCTAAAACAGACAATGGTCCATCAACATTAAAACGGACACTAGCTTCTTCTAATTCCTGAGAAAAATGTTTTGTATATGCAGATGATGCATCACCCAAAAAAGAAAACATGTCATTGTGAAGACGTTCTGCTCGAGTTCTGTAGATAATAATATCTGAAATTGCTAAAATCTAAAAGAGAGAGAGAAAAAAATAATTATGAAATATTTACATTATTTACAATCAATATTAGTTTTAAGGTATTTCACATTACATTAAATTATGAAAGGTACATATATATATATATATATATATATATATATATATATATATATATATATATATATATATATATATTCTACTTTCCAATGATTTTAATTAGCACTCCATTTATAAAGATCAGATTTAAAAAATGCTTTTATATAACATTTTCAATATATACAAGATACTTGTCATAAACACACATATACAAAAGAGATCTTTAAAATCATCTATACAATTAAAGAATATCTCTAAAAGTTAAATTACCAAATATTTTGTTGAAATAATGAATAAAATATTACTGCAGATTAGCTGTTTTGGGGTAAAATTTATTGTTATCATGGAGGGCAATTTGCAATGCCACCAGATAACAAATTTGTAGCACTTTTTTTATTGCACAGTCCGATTGTGTGCTGGTATTCTATGAACAAACATAAAAAAGGGCTTGATTCTTGGATTATTAAATATTGTTTTGAATCTTGAAAACTGTTGATTTTATTTGTCTTGTTTTCCCATTGTGTCTTCATAAAACCTTTTAAGGTGATTTACATACCTTTCTATCATTGATTAGCATATGTGATCTTTTGTGTTTTTTGATAAGCCAAACATTATAATTAAATTGATTATCTAAAACCAGTGGTAATTTTTTAATTTTACATAATTAATGTTTCTGTTTTAAACAATATGGATAAATAAATTATAGTCTAAATTGAAATGCTGAATATATTTTTTTTGTACTACTAGAAATATTTCTAGTAATTTTTATTCAGTATCAATATTAAATTATCATCTATTATTTATTCATCATTCTATCATTTATTATTTATTCATTTATTATTATTTCTAGTAATTTTTATTCAGTATCAATATTAAATTATCATTTATTATTATTATTTAATCAATATTAAATGCATGTATATGACCAACAATTAATACTGTTAATTCTCATTTAATCCCTTAACTTCTGATGAAAACTTATGCAATTTGCTCCCTAGCACCACTATTTTTAGAGAGGAACATGAGAAAGGTACATATACATACATATGCCTGAGGCAACCCATGCAACAAATGTACAAAGCATATAGCTATGATTATGGCAGTTAAGGTGTTATTCATTTAAATTCAATAACAGCTGAACTGACAAGTGGTGATTTTCCTAACCCCTTACTACCAGGTCCAAGGTCTTCTAAATCATGGGTGACTAACAGGTTGATCCTGAAGTAAATGGTTGTCCGTTCAGGGCCTGATTAAACTACTTTGGGGCCCTAGACATTTTTTTCTTACCCCCACCCCTCCCTCTCTCTCAAGAAATAGAGCACACAAATGTTTACACTAAATAAAAGAAAACTAAATACAAAAAAACTAAAATCTGAAATTTTTACTAATAAAATTTTTTAACAATATATAACAATGAAAAGTAATTTTTAATTAATTCAGGCTGTTTTATATTAATTTCATAAAATTATGCTGACTATCCTAGATTCCTGCCAAGGTACTCAGTTTTAGAATCATGGTGCTAGACATGCTGCTAATGATTTTTTTTTTACTTAGATGCCAATGACGATAATTTCAACTGTGGTAACTGTATCTGAAAGAAGCATTATTTTATAAATTTAAACAATGTAAACAAAAAAAATTTAAAATCTGCTATTTTTGGCAATTTATTGATTGCTTCTGGCTTATGTAAGAGTACATGTTTTGGAAGATTAGCCCATTTACTAGACATAGTATTTCTATTTCGGCACAATAATACAGGTAAAAGTCACTGTTTATTTTTCAAATTTTGTGTTTTTAGTCATTTTAAAACTTAAAAAATTTTTTTTTGCAAATTATATATTTTTTTGTTATTTTAGGCTTTTTTTTTTTAAGTATAACTTTGTTTTGTTATTTTGGCAACTTTTGTCACTTACAGCAAAAAAGTTGCCAAGTAGGATATCAAATGATTTATGAATGCTAATTATTTTTTTTTTTTTTTTTTTACTTAGATGCCAATGACAATATTTTCAACTCTGGTAACCATATCTAAAATAAGCATTATTTTATAAATTTAAACAATGTAAACAAAAAATTAAAAATCTGCTATTTTTGGAAATTTATTGATTGCTTCTGGCTTATGTAAGAGTACATAGTTTGGAAGATTAGCCAATTCGCTACAGACATAGTATTTCTATTTCTGCACGATAATACAGGTAAAAGTAACTAAGTTTATTTTTTAAATTTTGTGTTTTTACTCATTTTAAAACTTTTAGAATTTTTTTTTGGCAAATTATATATCTTTTTGTTATTTTATGCTTTTTTTTTTAACTATAATTTAGTTTTGCTATTTCGGCAACTTTTGTCACTAACAGCAAAAAACGTTGCCAAGTAGGATACATACTAAACCTGCTCCATAGATCTCTATATAAATCAATCTTCCACTTTACGTTTATGAAAAGCCCCAAAAATTCTCAGCTTATATACAGAAATATATGGTAACAATAATCTACAAATCAACTTTGCACAATATCTTAATTATTTTCATACAAAGACATTTATAGATAATCTTAGAATAAATGACAATAATACAATGACACATACCTTTAATAGCATTCGTGCTCTACGATTTGCATTTGAAGCTTGCCCTAGAAAACCCTCAGTATCAACAGCTATTATACCTAAAGATGAACAATAAGCTGCCCATACACCTACAGTACATGATTCTTGCAAAGTTGAAGTTTTGAAAACTTCTTCTCCATTAAAGAAGGTATGATTTAAAGTATAAGATTTTCCATCACCAGTATTTCCAAATATGGATACAACTTTTAAAGGTTTATTACCACAACCTAAACTATCCAGAAATTCTTCAGCATCTTTTACCTAAAAGAAAAATTGTTATTATTTCCAGACATAAAATATTTCTTCAACTCTCAGTAAAAATATCAGAATTTTGCTAATACATTTAACTACAGAAAAATTTAATTAATTTTAATGTCATAGTTTTTCTTTTCTTTATAACAGTTTTAAGCATATGCATAAACTCTTTTGAAATGGATACCATACATATATAAGGCCTAAAATTTAGAAATAAGTGTCGAAAGAAAGTCAATTCTTCATTACATTTTTCACTGTATGACTTAACAAATAATTCCCTTTGAAGAAGAAAGTTAACAGTTTGACATGTTAAGCTCATGCACAAAGCTCAAGCCAGTCAGTTATAACTAACGTGACCATTTATTTTCTTACTCAAAACAGGACATTGGTTTATTTAGGTCAAATCATAGGTAGTCAATGAAAAAAACAATACTTCTTTGAAGTTATTTATTCAGAAGAAGTTAGTTGGCTTAAAAGTTACGAATTACATAATATAGGTACCCAAAATGTTTAGTTATATTTATATTTATCAGAAGAACAAATTTGTTTTAATATAGCTGATGACGATTTCAAGTAAGAATGAAGCTCTTGGCACTTTTTTTTTTTATATTCACCTTAATTATCAACATCGCCTTCAGAACTGAAATTTGCAACTGGGTTTTCTCAGACGTCCACAATTTGTTCATAATAGAAAATACTCTTTCTACTGGAGCATTTGTAGCAGGCAAACATAAAATATATTCAATTACAATAGAAAAGTTTTTATGCTGAAGATTGTTGGCACGAAAGTGTTTGAATACTTCCACCTAACAGGTTTCCGTGGAAACATTAAATTATTCCATCCCGTTATTTTTTGTGATGTAATGTAATTAGAAGTTAACGAAAATTCATCAAAAACTTCAGTATCTTTATTACAGTTAATATACAGCTTTTCAATTAATACGAATGTATTAATTGAAATTATTAATAAATTATTAATAACTTTCCCATGTGGGGAACTTTTTTAAATCTGCCAAATAAAATATCTCCATTTCTTTGGTAAGAAAGCAAGTCCACTGCTCCAGACATTTACGGCTTGTTTTATAAAATTCCGTAGCCGTACTTTTCACAAATTCTTCATCGATATCAGTACCACTATCTTTCAATTTTAACATTAATTGGACCATAAATGGAAGAAACTGATTGGTCTGTTTTGGAGTTAAATTGTCTTTTAATTGGTTGATTTCTTTTGCAGCTTCAGACAGGAGGGCGGTGGCCAGCTGTCTGCTACTCAAATTTTCATGCGGTTTCTGAAAACGGGTGAATTTTGCGTCCCACAGTCTATTTCAGGGACACCAGGACTCGTAAAAAGGGACAGTCCTGTTCAAATGGGATGTCTGGTAATGTTAATTATAACCAATAGTCTTAAAAATTAATTTTATTATGCTAATTTCAAAAATTCGGACAGCACCTCCACAATGACCTATTACCACTGTCAAGGAGATGACAATAGTCTACATCACCCAAAGGTGAATTCACACCAGTATCATGGGAAAATTAGCTTAGCATTCATGGACAGTGAGAAAATGTCTGCTGATAGAACATATGTGAGTACAGGGATTAAAAGCAATATGAACTTCCAAATTTTAAATCTACAACATACTATGGAAAGAATTACAAGTTCTGATTTTGTACCTGGGAAACAGAATATATTGTGCTCTCTGAATTGAGGTTCTTTACCACAAAATGGAAATTGAAATTGAGAAAATGGATTTTTTTCACTTTTTAGTATAATTTTTAATGTTACATAATAGCAACGGAAGTGGAAATGATGCTTTTTTAAATAATGTATGACTAGCATTATTAATATATACATATATATGTTTTATTTATATTTCCTATTTTTCTGTGGTGATTGCAGCTCCCCACGCTGAACCCCCTGCTAGCATTACTTGCACATGTACAATGGTTTACCTTGGATGTACTGGGATGAAGAGAGTGCAACTTGCCAAAATGCAGATTTGCTTTAGCACTGCACCCATCCTCGAACATGCTGCATTTCACCTGTTACTAGCATTGGTTGTCCGTGCATATTAAAAGCATTAAGAACAGGCACAGGCAGTTAGGTTTCTATATCATAGGTTTTATATGGTTTCTATATTATGGGAATTTTGCTATTTACTATATTTGATATTGTTTTTAACAATATCATTTACATCTTCACCTGAAAAACAACCTCCGATACAGAAACATTAAAATTTTAATAATTAAGTCAGATATGAAATTTAAATTTTGAGGTGAAAGTTCCTTATATGATAAATTAAATTTAAAAGAAAGAACCTTTCTCTGAAATTTGTAAATAAAGTTGAGGCAAACTGTGCTACTTCTTGTTTCTTAAAATACAGGTACTATTTATAATTTCCATTATTTATTCCACAGATTTTAACTACTGTATATATACATATAATTTTTTTGTGCTTGTTTTTAACTGTTAAAGTACTACAGTTTCCTTACCACTGCTACATATAATATGTATGAATTTGATAGATATAAATATTACGTCTCACTCTGTAGAACTTACGAAAAAGATGCTTATTAAAATAAACATCTCAAAACTATCTAAATAGCAATGATCCCATCTAACATTTAAATGCCTTTCATACATGAAAATATTTTAACATTTTTTATGACTTACTAGGTGGTAAGAAATTATTAAAATTCTATAACTAGATTATATTAATATAAAAAAATGTGTATATGGTGCTAATGAATGACCAATAACAGAAAATTACTATTTTCATCACAATATTATGATATTCAGTAGAATTCAAGGAAATACAATACTTATATAGAAAATTTCACTTTTTCAACTTGAATAATTTTTTCTCCTCTTTAATATGTCATTGATAAATGCATCAATTCATCAGTAGTAAAATCCTAAAATTTTTCAATTTTAAAAGGGTTTCCTGTATCTATGAATACAGGCAAAATTTCAACATTGCTAAAACACTAATGCTACTTATCAATTTTTAACTAACCTCTTCCCTAACTATTTGAAGCAGAATAGATGTTAATTAAACATTTTTTTTTTTTATTTAACAGTGGATACTACATAAAAGTAATACTACTATTCATACACTCTATAGTTTATTTGAATAACATTTTAATCAAGCATGTAAATACTGTGTAAATTTCTTTTCCTTAATAAATTAAGTTTTTCTCAAACATTGATATTTTACTAAAAATGAATTTTAAAAAAATTATATACAAAATGAAATAAAACTACTATTAAATTTAAAACAATTGGTAAACGAGGAATTAGATTTGAGCCTTATAAAAACTTCCAAGTTTACTTTAATCATACTATTTGTTACTGTCAAGTCACACCACATTTTTTTTATCAATGCATTAATATAAATACAAAAGAAGTATTGCAGATAAATTTTAGTAAAATTAATCTTAGCTATTACATAATACAGTAATTATTTTAAATAAATACAAGTTTTGCTCATAACATATAAAAACTGTAAATATAATGACCTGAATGTGTTCTTTGTCATTGATTAATAAAAAACTTTTGGGCTTTACTATTCTTTCAGGACTTGTATAATGCTGAATTTCACGTTCAGGAAATAAGTCCGGCAAATCAGATTTAAAGGACATCATACCGCTCATATCATCAGGTTCTTCCTCTGTATTATCAGTATTTAAACAGTCTGGTAAATTTTCCTCTGCGATATCTTCACAGGAAATGAATTCCTCGTTTTGGGATACAAATTTTACCCTTCGGTGGCTTTGTTTACCTTGAGCATGAAACAAACTATCACAAAGATAACAAAAATTACGATCACATACAATACATGTTACATCAGCAAAATTTCGGTCTTCACAAGTGCTCTCACACAGTTCTTCCCAAGGCGGCTCAACTGTTAACGTTCTCTTATGTAAATTTAAACGAAAATCTTCGTGAAGTAATGCTTCACACTCTTCACATTGATTAGATCCACATTCTAAACATGCATACACAGCAAATGGTTTCTTGCCCCTGCAAGCTAATCTTTCGTCACAAAGTTTCTTTGAACTCCGTACCTTTGGAGTTTTAGACTTTACCATAAAACGCGAATTACTCGAAGATGATTGAGCAGACATCAATAAAAGACTACGTCACTCACGCCATCGATGACTAATGCAATACCATTAGATAGTAAACATACAATTTCATGAATATTTGTAGCCTAAAATGAAGATTTCAGTAACAAATCAGGTCAAAGGGTTTCAAGGATGCGACAGGTAGTACAAAAGTCACCTTTAAATTCTGTGACATACTTCTCCCCTTGCAAGAGTTTACAAGGAGTAAACACGAAGGAAAAAAAACCTAAACAAAAGTTTTGCCTCAAACTTCCTCCAGCAATGGTTTTACTTTCTACCCTATATATGAAACGATTAAATTATTTTTTATTATCGATATATATGTAAATATAAAAATTAAAAGTTCATAATTGTGTGTTTATATTAAAATTTTTAATATATATATATATATATATATATATATATATATATATATATATATATATATATATATATATATATATATATATATATATATATATATATATATATATATATATATATATATATATATATATATATATATATATATATATATATATATATATATATATATATATATATATATATATATATATAAAAATACGCATATATACAAACTTCAACTGCTATTGATATGTATTTTTTAAACTAATAAATAAAAATTTTAAAAGTAAATAATTAAATTATAGTTTTTTACGATTGATAAATGTTTTATATTAAATCATACATTACCAATTTTGTAGACTACTTTCCTCCTAGTGTTTTCTCCCTTTCTACATAAGTTTGGCTAGTATCACGATTATTATTACTATTATTATTTAGCAACGCTAGAATAATTAGATCAGGACCTGCTCTTTAAAATAAATATCAGGAGATCTTTTTCACAAAATTGTTTAAAAAATTTAACATATTGTTCCACAAATTTTTGACTTGGAAGCTTGGAAGACTAGGCTGCAGTACACATGTGGACTGCAGCCTAGTCTTCCTTCAAGGCCCTGTCAATCTATTCTATATGACGCAGTCAGGGAATGGGATGATGGAACTGATATGCTTCCTCCAGTAGTTAAGGTTTACTTCCCATTTATGAAATTTACTAAATGATAGAAACTTAAAATGCAAGTAAGTTCACTTTTTATTCTCTCTTGTGAATATTATTCCCTCAGGTAAAAATTTCCGTTCGTTGTTAAAAGAAGAGAATGATTTTTCCAGAACGGAAGTGTTTTGACTACCTATAAACTATTTGGTGAATACTCCTAATAATTCTCTTAACGAGTATTGGTCTAGCACTCGTTCTCCCTACACACACACACCCTCTCTTCATTCAAGTTTCACTTTCGGAGAATAATCTTAAAGCCTTTAGGGACCAAGAAGTTAAGGAAAACACAGTTCAGTTTGAAACGTAGTGCAGTACGGTTTGTTTCTCTGAGTGAGGATTTGTACCATATGATAGTCGTAAATGGCAAAAAGAGAATCATCAACAACACTATATTATCGGCAGGGCTCGGGGGAAGGGGGATGCACGTGCCCATGATTTCAGGGGCCCAAAAACTTTTAGATCCAGAGGTAATTTTGAAACAAATAAATTTTGTAGACTTAAAAGTTTCAAGTTTTTATCCTATATACAAATTATGTGAGCTAAAATTTCATATAAAGCTTCATATGAATGTGTCCTAGAAAAATTTTCTTTTCTAGTGAATTCTGACAGCAATGAAATCTTCAATGACAGCAATGATCTTTTTAACTTTCTTGTCAATTTTTTTTTCTATATCTAAAAATTTAAGTGTGTTAAAGCAAAATCAAATCGATCCTAATTCATTGTGTTAATATTTCTTTTAAAATTTAATATCTTTAGTTGAATAAATTAGTGTTCCCAGACTTCAGGAAAACTTTGTGAAAATAATAATTATTAAAAAAGAGATGCAATTCTTGTCTGAAAACCTGCAAAAGTTAAGGAAAAAAGAAATTTTCCCCTGAGAAAATTGAATTTGCTGTGTAGTTAACTTGCTTTATCTGATACTCACAGGTCTTGCCTCTCTTTAAAAATTCTAATATATTAAACTATTGGAATATATTTTAGACAATAAATCTAAATATAAATTTTAAATAATAAATCGAAATATATTAAGTATTTATTTTTATAGAAATGACGTGATTGAATGTTTAAATTTTTTATTTCATCTAATCTGAAGCTATGGATATATTCATATAAGTATTTATTTTTAGTATTTTTAGAAATATTTCTTTTAATTACTCATGCATCACAAATGATAAATACAAGGGCAAATGAAGTGTTTGTCCAGCTTAGTGATCAATGCCCCAGTGGCAGAAACACTGCGACATGGCGACATTGTCACAGACAATGAAGACCTTTTGTGAACAGCTTTTGTCTGCACAATTTGAAAACTTTCTCCACAGTTTTCAAATTTTTTGTGTTTGGAAGCTGTATCGAAATTTTTAGTAGGGAGAACACTTTTATGCATATAAGTTTTATTTTTAGGGAGGGAGAGAGGCTAGAGATTTTGTAACTTCACACTCTGGGTACATTTTTGTAAATTATAACTACTTTATTAAAATAAATCGGTTCTTTTAAAAATACTAATTTTATTTGTCACAGAACTGTCTGAAGAACTTATGGAATTTTTTAAAAATAGTGAGAAAGAGCATGTTTCAAATAAAAGGATTAAACATCGCTAATTTAATACGAAATTTATTCATTAAATTTGTATGTAATTTTGCGGACATAGTATAAAATTCCATTTATTTGTTGCAGATATCTACAAAATTTTCTGCCACTGGGCTCAAGGCAAAAACTAAAGGAGGGGCATGTATCCTGGGTACCAAATGAAGATTAAAGATGTATGGGATAGATATCATGTGGGTGTAAAAAAAATTATACTTGCTTCATTTGAATCACATAGTTTATACCCTAGTAATGTTAGTAAATACCATGTACACAATCATCGATGCAAATATTTTCGCTTTACATTAATAAAATGTAATAATAATCTACAAAGTTCTAAAACATATTCTCTGCCCTGGGTCTAAAATCTTGATAATCGGGCCCTGATCATCAAAAGATATTTTAATCAACAACAAATTGTGACGCGAGAAAGAAACTTGGAGCAAATATTATAAAATTTATTTATTGAAATGGTCCTGGTTAGCACGGAAAGGTTGGATTTTCGTTGGCTACAAGTTGGCTGTTGGTCTTTGGTTGGGTAAACGTTGGAAAGGGGAAATGAAGTGATGGTTGGCCATCGGTAATTCTGATGTAGCCACCCCACTATGGCCAATTGTTCACTACTTCCTGATGGTGACCTTGGATGAGGGTTGACTAGTTGCATCCAAACACTGGGGGCCACTAAATGAGCGAAGCGAGTGGATTCGTCCATAGGGTCTACTGCTCACTTTAGTAGCGCATCTGGCCGCCTTTGATCTTTGGAGAAACACTGCTTATGAAGCCATCCTCAGCCAAGGCCGTTTTATCGTCTGTCATCGTCGACCTCGATAAGCTATACCCCCTCCAGACGGTGGTAATGGCTTGAAGTGGACCATAGTGTGGAAGGGCCTTGAAAAGTTGGCCAACGTTGGAAATTTTCTGTTTACTCCTCTTGCACAAATATCGGCATACCATTGGCTAAGAAATATAAAAATTATCGCCTATATCTTCGCGCATGTGCAAAACCTCCGCCAAACGAGAAAGTGGTGTATCAACCGCGCCATTGCTGCAGGATTTCAAATTTGCAAGGTAAGTTCTCTTGATATTTTTGTGTTCTGTCATATATGCCCTCATTATTATTAATTTATTCCTGAAGAAAGCGATATTTGGCTATCTGAACTGTAGTTTCTCTTTTGTGTTTTTAATAGTAACGTCAGGGCTTGATTAAAGCACGGGCCGACTGGGCTTAGGCCCCAAAACCTCTAATTTTAGGGGCCCCCTAAAATTTGGTACTTAACTATTAAATTTTAAATAATTTAATAGTAATTTTAAATTATAATTTTTAAATGTTTTTTGTTAATTCTTCAAGTAATATTTTATGAAACTTTATTCAGAAATTAAACAAAAACAGTTAAAATGTTGACAATTTTATCTAAAACACACTCCAGTTTACTTATTTACATCACTCCAGCCACTTTTTTACTCATTACTTACTCCATGGATCTGAGTAGAAAAATCCTTTGCTTTTCAAACAAAGATATGTAAACTCCGAGTTATTTCTTCTGATCTCATTTCTGATAGGTTCAGTATAAAAATTCCGATGTAAAAGTTCATTAATAATAAGATAGCAATGTGTCATGTTTATTAATTAATCTCAAAGTTTTATTTTGGGTTGTTTGCAGCCTTTGAAAAGAAGAATCCTTTTTCGGATAAAAGCTAAGTAAAGTTTCATTGAGCAGCGGTAGTTCAGTGGGTAAAGGCAGTGATCCCGTAAACAATAGGTAGCGCTATCGAGGTTCCAGCCGACCTAAGATCCACCGTGTTGATTAAAGCGACTGGGGCACGTAAAATAGGTTCGTGGTAGCAAGTTCTCTGGAGGTGGTAGGCCAAGACTGGGGATCTTCTGCTTAGTGCTTGCTTCTAAAGTACGAGACTCAGAAGGGGTAATATTACTCAGGTCCGTAGCATACCTTAAGCTACACGTGCTGCTCAGGTGGTGCTAAATGAATAACAGTTTCGCAGGTAGAGGGCGAATGCCTAACAAGCAAGTGCCCCTGTGCTAATATAGAGTAGTTAGAAGAATTTTTAAAATATCTTTAACAGTAGGCATTTTCAGGGAGAATAGTGCATTTCTGTCTACATTGAATTTTATTATTATTTTTTTTTTAGATATTTAAAAATTATTCTTTAAGATACAGTGGAACATCCAGCTATCGAACAGATTTTAAATGTAATACAATTATAATAACATCCTGGTAGATTTGTTTTGAATAAAAAAGGAATAAATTAATAAATAATTACGTCGTATCAAAGGGAAAATCGTTATAGATAGTATCGTTATACACGGATTTTACTAGAAATTTTGCCGTATTAATCGTTCGAGTAATTTGATCTAATTAATTTCGTAGAAGTGTTATTTATTCCTATTTATATAGAAATGTTAGTTATTCCATAGTTTATCCTTCCCACCCAGATAGCAAATTTAGTTTGCAGAAAACTTGCAGCAGTCTTGTTTTGCAAGCCTGCAAACTTGCAGCAAGTTCAGCATGACAAGTCTGCAAGTTTGAAATAAGACTGCAGCAAGTCTACGCAAACTTCGAAGTCACCATACCTCCAACTTGCAAACTTGATCTCCAACTTGCCACAAACTGTCATGCAAGTTACAGTACGCTTGTTGTGCAAGTTTGCCACAAACTTGTCATATTAAACTTGCAGCAAAGCTCATTGCAAACCTCGGTTTGAAAAAACCCCGCTGTTTTTGAAAAAATAAACCTTTTTGTTTGGTTTAAATAGCATATGTAAAGGGAAATTTCTTATACTTTTGGAAAGACTAAGATTTTAGACAACTTTGAATAAATATTAAAAATTCATTAGTAATTGATTTCTTGCTAATTAACCCTTTGCACTCGAGGGCTCCGCTACGGAGACAATGCAGAATAATTAGTTTTTACGATTTGTTTTTGTTCTTATGTTAAAAACTGAAAATTATTTCTATTGTCTCCGTAGTAGCGCAGCCCTAGCGTTTGAAGACAAATTTTAAATGGCTCCGCTCAGGAGCCCTCGAGTGCAAAGAATTAATTAGCAAGAAATTAATTACTAATGAATTTTTAATATTTATTCAAAATTATCTAAAATCTTAGTCTTTTCAAAAGTAAAACAAAATTTTCCTTTACATATACTATTTAAACCAAACAAAAAGTTTTTTTTTTCAAAAACAGGTTTTTTTTTCCAACTCTGGTTTGCAATGAACTTGCTGCAAGTTTAATATGACAAGTTTGCAGCAAACTTGCACGACAAGTGCACTGTACTTGTATGACAAGTATGTGGTGTGAGTCACCCTTGACGGAAACCGCAACGGACTGACAGACGAGAAACCGTTAGTTAAGAGAACACGCGATGTAATGAACTATGATAGGATGTATGTTCTGTATCGTGGCCGCTTAGAATGATAATTAAATAGATGCGTGCTAATACTAACTTGCCTGGTCATTTACGCCTCTTACACTCTACATGCACTGTACTATTCTAAAATAGAACAGAGTAATAACACAAAGTATGCTGCAAATTGGAGGTATGGTGATTTCGAAGTTTGTGTAGAGTTGCTGGAGTCTTGTTTCAAACATGCAGACTTGTCATGCTGAACTTGCTGCCAAGCAAGACTGCAAGTTTTCTTCAAACTAAATTTGCTATCTGGTATAGAGCCATCTAAGAAACTTTGAAATAATACTTTATATAGAAAAAAAAGGGTTAATACCATTGAAGATAATTTAAAATGTATAAATTCTGCACCCAAACGGTCTAAAAGAAAAAATGAATTAAAACGCAATTTTAGAAGCTCTCCAAAAAGTTGAGAAAAATTCACATAAAAATTAAAATTTTCAACATAGGTTTAACATGGTCCAATACATGTGCGTGAAAACGAAAATATTGCTTAGTGAATTAATAGAATTAACACATGTATTTAATTTATTAGAAATTTTAGACAGTTGCAAATTATAGAGAAATGCTACTTTAAAAAATAACCACACTTGAATAATTAAGATAATAAATGCCTTTTAAAAGATACATAGCAGCTTGCGGAATGGTGTGTCTGCCATGTTGTCATTCTTGTCTTAGGCCGGGAAGCGTTTGAGCATGCGCTCGTTATCTTAGCTTTCATGCAATGATAGAAATTTTCGCTTGCTCGAAGGTTGTCATAACAAGATTGCCACAGTTTTGCAACAAAATTGAGTTGCAAAGGAGTGGTCGCTTTATGCTCCGTCTAACTTCCAGGAGGTTAGTTGCAAGTTTGTCGCGTCAAAATTGTTATGACAAGATATTATCCAGAAAAAATCAAACTTGCTGCAAGTATGCATGCTATCTGGGCAGATTTGTCGTTTAACCACACCCATTGGGGGGGGGGGGCAACTTATAGATCCTAAACCATCAGGGTTTTTTACTCTTTAATATGATGATCAATTTGGATGGAAAGGATCATCGCTTTGAGGGAGTACTAAAACAAAATAAAATTAATCCTCTAAACCTCTACATACAACGAGAATGGCATCACAATTAACAATAATAAGAAGCTGGATCATAACATTGAAAACCTATGCACAGATGAGGAAAAAAAGAAGAAATATGAAGAACCTGAATAAATACTGAGATCTTCGTAAGTGATCGAAGATCTGTCAAAATTACGTATAAAATTATTCATATATACGCAAAAATAGAAAGCTCATTCGTCTCAATCAGACGACATACACAAAGCAAATATCAATTACAAAATAGTTTTAAAGGGGTAAGTATCCTTGTAAATGTTAGATTTTTATATAGCTCCGGTAGGTGGAAAAATTAAGGTAGTGAAAATTGTTCACTTACCTTTTATTGTAGATTCCGGTTTCGATCTCTTTGAGAAACTCCAGGAACTTGTTGTAAGCTAATAAGCATGTGATCCATGAAACTATTTAAATTATGATATATAAAAACATTTAATTACGAAACGAAAAAGTTACAAATTTACATCACATAAAAACAGCTACCAGCATGGGACGGAACAAAACTACATCTGAAAAAAATAGAGAGAGAAGGATTAGAGAGTTTACAGATTTGGCGATAAATTGCCGCTTCACGGGGTTGTCGCTGAACTTCAACAATTTTCATCCAACAGTAAATATAAGTTATTTTTTATAAAATGGTAAGTTCTTGCAATTGGTGCAGCAAATAATTAATGGTCACACATTTTAACAAATCTCTATATTCATTTCTTGCATACAACGTTCTCCATTTCTATCCCTTTGAAATGTAGAAATGACAAAAGAGAGTAGCCAGAGGAGAGGGCAGCTCGACGGGTTCGAGCCTCCCCCCTCCCTCCTCACTGAAATTTTGGAGTATTGCATTTTAACGTTAAAGTAAAAATACATTTCCAAGCATAAACATTTTAAAACTACATATTTAGTTAAAACGTAATTTTGAAATGAAAAATTTATTTTTTTTTAATTTCTTTTTATTAAATAATTTTAATTGTTTGTTTTTTTGTTCCAAATTATTTTATACAGTTACTGAAACAAATTACACAAGATTGTCCTTAGATTTTTAGAAATGATGTTATAAAGTACTGTCGATAGGCCATGAAAGAAAACAGGAAAATTTGAGATTAAAAATGTAGAGTTTATTGAGACAGTCTGTGATGCTCTGCCTTCTAAACTTGTTCATAATATGGTGCATAAAGGTACAAGGGAGGTAGTCAATTAGAGGTGTTAAGGTATACCACTTTGGGACGCTAACTACTTTTTGGAGAAGTGACTGCCAGTAGATTTCTTAAGGCCCCTCCACACTGTGATCCACCGTAAGCCCACCGTCTGAAGGGGGTATGTCTTATCAAAGTCGATGATGGCAGACGATAAAATGGCCTTGGAGGAGGATGACTTCGGAAGCGGTTTTTCTCCAAAGATCAAAGGCAGCCAGATGCGCAACTAAAGTGCGCAGTAGACCCTATGGACGAATCTACGCGCTCGGCTCATTTAGTGGCCCTCAGTGTGTGGATGCAACTAGTAAACCATCATCCAAGGTCACCATCAAGAAGTGGTTAACAATTGGTCATAGTGTGGAGGCTACATCATATATGACAGTTGGCGAAAAAGAACCGGGGTGTTCACTGTAATAGCTGATAAAGTATATGATAGCTGTAAAAGGATTGGCACTTCGAAAAGAGATTTCAGAGAGGATAGAACTCCCCCCCCCCACACACACCTTTTTGTTCACAAGGAAATCAGAGTTAATTTGGGAGGAACAACATTTGGGTTCCTTCTGGAACACAGTCGGAGCCATCGGTTGTTTTTCCTCAGGCCGCTCTGAAAATTTTGTGATATCTGGCTCTGAGTTTTGTTTCAGGCCTTTTAATATTTTCCTTTAATTTTGTAGATTTATTTTGTGAGTGTGTGTGTGTCATATCTTAAAGACTTCATGTAAGATATTAATTCAACAATATGGATTTTGCAGCCTTTAACAAAGTGATCAAGGCGGGTGTTTCCTTTATATCCACAAAGCCGTGCAGTGGCTTACACAGATTTCTAATATGGAAGGAGGGGAAAGACGAAAGTATCGCTGAAAAATTTTTGTATGCTACTCCCCTGCCGTTTTGTTAAATTATAATGCAATACAAGTTCTTGTTGCATTAAAATTTGCCAAATATTGGTTTGGTTTGGAGTGCTACGGTCTACTTTTTGCAACACGAGGGCTAATGAGACCGGGACCTACAGCTTAAAGCCGATTCCGAACGGCTACGAACATCCATGCCACTGTGGGATTCGAACCCACGAACTCAGGTTCCGAAGGCCAGCACCTTAACCATTCAGCCATCGTTCGGCATTGCCAAATATATATACCATATGTAACGCGACCTAAAATTTGACATAAAAGTGACTTTTCGGATTTTAAGCTTACTGCAACATTGGACCAAATCAATCAACCACCAACGCTCTTTTAATGTCATTTTAAAGACGACTTCATTCTTAACGTCCTTCACACTTGTTATCGGTCGTGTTTGGTTATTGGGGAGGGCAAAGGGTGGGTACTATGAGAGAACTGTGATGGCTGAAATCAAAGACCTCGTACATCATCCCCTTTGTTATGCGATATTATGCAAGGTACTGCATTTGTTTTATTCCTTTTCATTATGTAAGGAAGAACTGTTTTAAAACAACTTTTAAGCAAGATGGAGACGTGATCTAGTTATACTGTAGCATTAATATGCTAGAAGAATATAATATGCAATAGAAAACGGAAATCATGCTGGAAGTCGGAAATATAGTGTTAGAGTTAAAAATTAGAGATACAATCAGTGTTGTATAATAGAGGTTCAATAGTAATGAAATAAGTGCAGCGATACTTGTATTGAGTAAGATATTTACTTTCTTATTTTCTTCTTAGAATACCTGTCTTTTTATACAAATGTTGGATGTTTACAGGTAGCAGTAAAAATCATTCTGTGTACAACGCTTTGTACACAGAATAATTTTTACTGCACAAATTGAGTATTTTTGCTATATATATATATATATATATATATATATATATATATATATATATATATATATATATATATATATATTAGAGAGTGTTTATATGAGTAAACACATAAGTATACAAGGAGTAATTTTTATGTTAAAAATGTACGGACATTTTGTTACAGCGTGTTAATCCTTGTGTACGCCATTGACGCTATACTACTGATGTAGAAATTAATTAATTCATTTCAGGATTTGAGATTGTAATAATCCTCTTTTGAGTCTAATTTTTCAAAACTTTGCAATTCACAAGTCTTAATAAATATTTAATTAATTTTTATTTTACCAGCTTTAATACTAATTTCTTTCCTTATTTGGAAAAACTATATAATGCGTAATTAGATTATTTAATTCAACAAGCACTTTCTATTTAGAAATTTCCGGAATTTGTAATCCGTGAAACAAATAGGGGGTGGAGAAGCCTGGAGGGTTCGGAGTTGGGGTCACTCAGAAAAGAATCGGGTCAGTTCAGAGCACGGAGATTAAAAAAGTTTGGGAATCGCTGCTTTAAGGAGATTAGATACCGGCCATACTGGATTCGTATAATTCAGTGGTTCCCAAACTTTATATGCCCACCGACTTCTTTTCAGGGGAAACACCTTACCATATGAAATAATTTTGTACAACTACTTAAATTAGAATTTTAATTTTGGTGTATTTTATAGTAACATAAAAGTAAGATAGAAAGACGACGAGGGGACGGGTTCTGAAGGAGTTCAGACGCCACTAAAAACCTGAGTAACGTCGAAAAGAGACTGGAGTGATTTTTCTGGGTGGAGCTATGAATCGTTTCGGATGGCAAGTCACAGAAATTATTATCTACTTTGAATGAATAATTCGGAAGCTGAGGGACAGACTCTCGCCTAGTTTATATCCTCCCGGATAGTTACTTTATTTAAGTGGTATACAAAAGACAAAGATTTTCCGTTAAGAACCATCTCGGACTTCCTTGAAGTAGGAACCACGATATGTCTGTAAAATGTTCATACGAACTTTTATCTTGTCTATTTTGAATTACAAATGATTATTGTATAAGGACAAATTTTTGGACTTCAACTCAATTATTTTTGGCATTCAGGCTTTCCTGGAATTACAACATAAATAAAAACATTTTGATCTTTACATTAACCTTTTCGCGGCTGGAATTTTCTCTATATTAGTGTAGATGAAGACGGGATTCTAGCGTTAAATAATTTGTCATTGTCACTTTGTATACCAATAAGCAAAATGTAAGGATTAAAGGGATTTATTAGAGAAGAGTAAAAAGTAATCGTACGAAAATAGGACTAATACTAGAAATTATTTATAAGAAGGACTGTAGTCTTTCCCTTATGAAAGATGAATAGTGGAACATGGGAAAGAAGTGCTTGGTACATATGTTGACAAGGCCCGTACTTTTGATACTTGATCCACTTTGTTGAAATATCGACCACACGTCCCCAAAACGTCAATATCTATCGAAGTTAAACGCGTGTTTTAAATATCTATCGAAGTTATACCTATGATTACAGCAATATTTCAATGCTGCAAATGAGATGGATGAGTCTAATGTGTTAATATGTAATTATTTACATAGATCGGTATATGCTTTTTAACCAGAATTTGTGATATATTAATTCAAACATTAGTATTAGCTCCTCATTTATAGATAATTCAGTAAGCTGTTTCTCCCATACCACAGATTCATCTGAGTTTGTAAATTTACATACAAAAGTTTCCAACTCTAAATTGGAGATAACTACAGATAATAAGTACAGATAATAAGATAACCAAATAAGTGCAGAATGTCTTATCTCTTTTTGAAGTCAGAATGTAGAGTCGTTAATAGTTGACTATAAACAAGCAAATCAATGACATAGCCAGAATTTTTTCAGGGAAGGATAAAAAATCTTAATCCAAAGCACGGTGAACGTTCAACCTCATAAAACAAATCGTTACATACAAAGTACATATATACATAAATCTTACACACGCATCCATTTGCATGTATAAATTAGTACGTCATAGAATGGTCCATCAACGCTGTACGTAATTTCATTGTATCTTGAAAAATATATTTGCAATTACAATGTGTCTTTTAATTTACCCTTCAAGTTTTTACCAGGTTTAAATTTGCATGGAAAATAGTAGTGCATACTTAATTTACTCTCCACTATTTACCAAGCAAATTTAAAGTGGTATATAAATAACTAGAAAAAAAAACCCTAGTAATGTTCACAGATTTTAATATCCTTAAAATATTTTGTAATTCATGCTTTGAAAATATTTCTGTCAGAGTCCAACTCCCCTCCCACCCGAGCATGAATCATAAATACTCCTTGAAGTTAATCATTTCGTATCAAGTAACCGATCAAAGACTATTTGCCAATTTAATTTTTGTTAATTGTTTAACTTTCCTAAAAATTGAAATGGCTTACATTATTTTTCTTCGAATTAAATTTTTCGCGGATTTATATTTCTTATGCACATCTAATTTTTATTATTCACAGACACCAGTCACGTGGATTCTCAGAGGTCCGTAGGAACAACTTTAGGTTCCACTGGGTACTTGGTACTACTCCATGTTCTAAACTATGAAAAAAAATTGTTCTACTTCTGGGTAGTTTGTATTTAAAGATTTCTTTAAACAAATCATACTATATGATAGCGCGAAAAATTTTCCACGGCAATACGATTACTATATTTTTTAAAAAAAAAGGAGTAAGAAAAATATTTTAATTTTAAATTATTTGTGAAAGTTTTCGATGTTGTCTTCTCTATACTTAAATAACGACAATTTACCAAGCTAATTTTTAAAAAAGGTCACTCATTACTCAGAAGAATTTCCCGGTTTATCACGTAAAATTTGTTTCTTTAAAATGTAAACAACTCAAATGTACAATTTCCCCCTTAGATTAACATGAAGTTAGGGAAATTCATTATAGTTGTCTAGCACAAAAATAGCACCCGTCAAGAGGTACTATAATTAATAATAATAATAACATCGTCAATATGCCATCAAGACGTTCAGTAAATCAATGTCGATGCCTTTCCCTGACGAAAATTGAGCGAGCTTCATTTCCACAGCAACGGGCATAGACAGACAATGTGGTGGGAGTTATTATTGTGATAGACAAACAGTACCCAATCCCCTTAAGTGTTTGGACTGACCTAGTAACGTGCTAGGTCAACCGGCCTATGATAGCTCTATTCTTTCGACCTACTCAATAACGACTTCGGGGAAGACTTTTGGTTCTCTCAAAAACAGTTTCAATACTTCCCCTTTTTCCTCCGTTTACACAAGGAATTAGGTGACCAGATTTCAAGGAATAATTATGGAGACAGAAAGTAATAATGATGACACCCCTTCTCCAAGGTTAAAGAAAAAATAACAATATAATTATTTCAAACACTTTTCCTTCTAAGTTTTCTGCATATTCAGTTTAAGATAATATATAAGACAAAGATTTAAATTTTGCAATTTTATTTATTCTTATTTATATTCCAAATGTATTTGTTTACACACAATGCTGTTATTACCTAAAAGCTTCTCAATATTCTGATCAGGAATATGTAGAATTCTTTCTAAGAAAGAATACATTTTCCTTCAGTCCAAATGTTATTCATTGAACGGAAAATCATTTGTATATCAGTGTTTTTAGGTCGCCGAAATAGCAAATTCGATTCAAAATTTGAAATTGGAACACACTACTAAATTGCCAAAATAAAATTCAATTCATTGCATTACAATTTATTTTTTCCCCCATTTGTTCTTTTTTTTTAAAGTTCCATTCTATGATTTTGAAAACACATAGTGCATTCGTATTCCAAAATGTTGATTATCGTTTTAACGTAGTCAAATAACTGAGTGTTATAAATTGCATAGCTAGTGAAAAACAGGGGGGGGGGAGGCTACCATATTACGGTCGAGATATGTCATAAGTGGCAACGCGTCATAATGACGCCGGAAGTCACTAGAAAGAGGAATTAATGATACCAAATTCTCATTTCTGGCGACTTTTGATGTCGGCATTTGTGAAATGCCGGAAATCATCTGTGACATATCTTGACTGTAATATGGTAGCATCCACTGTTTTCAATTTGTTTCAGGGTTAGACTTTTTGTTACTTTCTCCTAAAAAGTATTTTTTCTAGGGAAACCCAGTCCAAGGTTGTGTAGAAGTGGGGTGAAAACTATTTTAATTTACGACCCCTCCTCGTTTTGTGTTAACATTTGTCACGATGTCCGAGTAGAAAAATTAGAGACCTACTTTTAAAAATAATCTTTATATGAAAAGGATAGGTACTCACACATCCACGAAGTATTTACTATTTCAGTCGCCGTCACGTGATCCTATCCGCTTAGGAGATAATGACACGTTATTCGAAATAGTCCGAGAAAGTCGGGTTACACAGTCAGTTGAAAAGTTTCACAATTTCCTTAGACGTTTGTCACTGTGACGGTAACAAAGATTCCATCCCATAATAGATTCCGTTCTAGTATTCTCCTTGGATGGATAGCTTGCAAAGTAAAATCAGTTTTTCATTGGTCGCGAACGAATTGCATTCTACTAGAAAAAAGTAATTGAGAAAACAGAAATTCGTGTCGGATAGGAACTGAAATAAAAATTTCTCGGTTTGGGGATATTTTTCCCTGATAATTCCCGGTCAGCTGGCCAACCTGAAAATAACATTGGGGACAATATATTGTTTCGACCCTTGAAACCCTGACTTCGGACGAAAGGTAGGATTTTCTACTACCCTATACGAGAGACGGAAATAGGACAACTGGACCGGAAGCAAAGAAAGTATTTTCAAACTTCTTTCGAATGTCGAAGCTTTTTTAACGATGAGCGTAGGATCGGGTATTAGGGAAGGACATATGCATTTCCTTATTGTATCTTATTCTTTGTCAAAAAGCAAGCAAAATTTAATCTTCGTGTTTTTGTACCAGATAGAAGCATATTTTCTATTCCATGATGGAGATAAAAAGAATTTAATTGAAAAAATTCGCGACCTTTCAATTTCATGATTTTCTATAACAAGTGGACATCTTGTAATTAAATAACTTAAATTTTAAAAATGAGTCATAAAATTTTAGGACCCAAAACATCAGAAGGCCCAATCGGCCCGTGCTTTAATCAGACGCTTCTTCTTCTGCAGTTCGTCACTGTGCATGCAAATAAATGATTTTAACTTTGGCAAAGCTTGGTGTACTTTAAAAAACAAGAATAAATTTTGGTACTGATTCAGGTTTGTTTTCTAGCATCTATCATCGAAATATTTCGGTTCTGGAGTTTTGCGTTCCCAGAAATATTATTTTTGTAGAATTTAAAACTAAGAAAGTGAGTTTTGGGGTGTTTTTAAAGCTGCATAAGCGGAAAAAAAATTCTGGCTCATCGGAGGCTTCCTCCTACATCTGTAAAAAGATTAGCAAATTACCAATTTTTGATTCCCTCCTCTCCTTTCTCAGGATCTTGTTTCTAGTCTGTCCTCATGTGGACATTTTATTTCAGATAATATATTACTCATAAGTAATAATTTAAGTGATTTATCCTTGTTAACATACAGGTACCGATTTTTGTAAATTATAATTACATTCAACAATCATATTTTTCATAAAACAAAAAACTACGAGTACAATGCAGGCACTAATCAACTATGAAAATGTGTGAAATTGTACCAATATTTGGCAATAATTATGAAACTTCAAGAGTCAACTAAAATACTATTCAAGCAAATAGTTTGTCACAATTTTCTTTATACTATGCTTTTACATAAGCTTATTCTATTATTATATTTCCTCTTTAATTTATCTTTAATGTAGAAATATTATCTAAATGTAAAAATGTTTCAAAACACATTATAATTAATTTAACATCAGATAAATTTCTGAGGCTGAATTATGAACTAGTAAAATTTTTTGTTAAACTGTATTGAAATGTAACAATAACATTCCTGATATCCATCATACTGATAGGATGGGGTGAAGAGGTTTCAAAAATTTGATAATAAATATCTGGTGCTATCAAAGAATGTCAGTTTTATCCATTATATTGATAGGATGGGGTGAGGAGGTTTCAAAAATTTGATAATAAATATCTGGTGCTATCAAAGAATGTCAGTTTTATCCATTATACTGATAGGATGGGGTGAGGAGGTTTCAAAAATTTGATAATAAATATCTAGTGCTATCAAAGAATGTCAGTTTTATCCATTATACTGATAGGATGGAGTGAGGAGGTTTCAAAAATTTGATAATAAATATCTGGTGCTATCAAAGAATGTCAGTTTTATCCATTATATTGATAGGATGGGGTGAGGAGGTTTCAAAAATTTGATAATAAATATCTGGTGCTATCAAAGAATGTCAGTTTTATCCATTATACTGATAGGATGGGGTGAGGAGGTTTCAAAAATTTGATAATAAATATCTGGTGCTATCAAAGAATGTCAGTTTAAAATTTGGTAATTTTACAACAAATCACATGGATTTGCATAGAACACATAAACACAAACAAATGAACACTTTCACATATACAGAGATTTTATATTAACACCTTCACATACAATGATGTCTGGGAGGCGTCAGTCATCTCATGTGACAAAGTACACATTGACATCTCCTAGACATAAATTGCTGTATCCAATAGACATCATGCAGCATTATATTTAATCATAATTTTATACTGTTAATTATTGTACATCAATATCATATATATACTTTATTAAATGTTATACAGCAATGCAAATTTTAAAATAAAATGTTCTCTTCCTCATCTTGCACTAAATTGTTCAGATAAGCCAGAACAATATAGTATTTTCGGACACATCAGATTGTTTTACTTGTCAAGAGGTTAATATATTCTGCTAATATCCTATCATACAGATGTAGTGGGAGTGAAATGAGGGGTAGAATTTCATATTAAAATAAAACTGGCTTAGAGTTTGTACATCATCCATTAACACAGGGGTTGGCAACCTGTTTGTCCTTAAGGGTGCAATACTAAATTTGAAAATCACCGAGGGCGCATATTTTACAAATAATCAACAGGTATAAATAGGCATTAAAAAAAAAACAGATTTTTTTATAACTTTTTTTTTTTTTTTTTTGTTGGTGTCATACCTAATGATACCTAATGAAACTTGAGTGTCTTGCAACGTGTTTATAGCTTAAACTAGTTCTTTTTTATTTTTAAATTCTTCAAAAAGTGTATCAGCAACTTCTAACATGGCTTCTTTCACTAATTCTCCATCTGTAAATGGTTTTTTATTCTTAGCTAGCAAATGCAATATTTTATATGACGCGATCGTTGCTGCTTTATGTTGTGGCAGTGGTTTAGTAAAAAAACTTTGCTGGTTAGTTATTGAACATTTTAAAGAAATAATTTTTTTTCTTCTAATTTCAGAGTTTATTGGATAGTCACTATCAAAATTGGTATGAACGGTCTTAAAATGTCGTTCAATATTACTTTTCTCGGGAATTGCAACACTATTATTACACAACAAACAAATACACTTCCCTTTGTAATCAACAAAACAATATAGATGTTCCCATTCATCGTTAAAATAATGTTTTTTTTTACATTTATCCATGATGGGTTTTGAAAGAAAAGAATTATTTCGGATTACTTGGTAGTTTTAAATGCAGGGTCTACGCATGGTATATTCGAAATACGATCACACACAAAAAATAAGTGCGTGTTATTAGATACGCTCAAAGTTAGCAAACTGCTAATCTATGCACAATCCTAAACTCAACTGACTACTTGCTATATATCGCCGTTTGACAAGAGTAAGTAAATCACTCTGGCTATCATACATTTACATTAGTCCAGCGAGGGAGCATTAAAAATCGATCGGGGGCGATATGGTGCCCGCGGGTGCCGCGTTGCCTACCCCTGCATTAAGAAATAAAATACTTCCTGATCAAATTAAAGATATACAAAACAACTGTTCAACCAGTAGTGACCTACAGCTATAAGACTTGAACATTTATGCAAAAAACATTAATTTAAAATATTTTAATGTAAAATATTGAGGATGATTAATCGGCCAGTTCATGTAGGTGATAATATACGGAGAATAAGAAGTAATATGGATATAGATGTGATCATAAAGTATAAAAACTGTAAAACTTATTAAGGCATGATGATTATCTTGGTTCAGCTACACTGAGAAACAAACGGGTAGTTCTGTGGCCAAGTCATACTAAAAATAAATGTACAAAAGATCTAGATGAAGACCACCTTAAAAAGAGTTGTACAGTGTTTTAAATGATCTTATGGGGATAAATTAGAGAAAAAAACTAGTGTCATAGCTATTTGTAAAAAAATTGTGTGGGAAACTAAGACCCATCTAGGGCTGTAAAGTCATAAAAGAACACTGGTTTAGAATGTTAATAAAATTTTTGAATCTTCCTCACCATATAACTTTATATTTTGAAAATTACTCATGTAAAGATTAAATAAGTTTAACATACTTTAAAACCCCATTAAAAAATATGCAGGAAGAATACAAAATACTTAAAAAAGACAAGATGTAGAAAGCTTACCTTTATATAAAAATATTTTCTATCTTCACTTTAACATTCAAGCTGCAAAAACTTTTAATAAAAAAATCCATAATTTGTTTTCATAAATAATTCAAAATGGATAGAAATTTAAAACATCACTTGCATTAATGTTGAATTATAATTATGAAAGTATTTCAATATTATTAGACATGAATATTACATTTTAAGTTTACATAATATGCATATTTCCCTTACTGAACTAGTAAAGTACACTATCAGCTTTATTGGAGAGCTTATGCGCACCACAGGAAATTTTTAATTCGTAATAAAGATCCAAAGCTAAAAATCAAATTATATATTGATTGTTTGATCCTATTTAATTTTTTTCAACTTGCTGTTTGAGAGACAGGCACAAACAAAAAGCAATCATTTAGAATAGGCTAAAATATACTATATATATATATATATATAAATAAACTAAAAAAGTGTAAAAAAAAAAAAAAAAAGATGTACTAGAAGATTGTTTCTATGTTTGCAGGGTGTAGTAGATTTTCCCAGTATGATGCAAATCTTTGAAATTTCATCCCTTAAATGTTTTAATTTCATTGCTTACGCTGAACAAAGCCATATAAAAAAGCCATATGCTGAGGTTGCTTCTATGCACAATTGATAACATAATCCATGTATGTTTGTTCTTCATTCAAATCTAAATGGTCAATCATAGTCATTAAATTTTGGATAACAATTTTCTAACAATTGTCAAAAGAATGCTTAATATTAAAACTTATTTCACCTATCTAATATATAATGGAAATTAAAAGTACCGAAGGACAACAGATGGCAGTACACAAGTTATTTTCAGATTGTATGATGTACAAAAAATATGTTAACTAATTCCAATAATACAAATAGTAAATTTATCGTCAGATAAAATTTTTTCACAGTGGGCTTTAAAATGTCTCTTGCATTAGTATATAAATAAATTTGAAAAAAAAAAAAAAATCCAATTTAAAAGTGGTGTACATATAGTGATATAATGAAAATGGCACCTACCAACTGCCTGAATGGAACTCCAGTTAACATGCTATGTTCTTAGTAATTTTCACCTAATTTTTGTAACCTGATTCTGAAAATGCTTTCCCATTTTGAAGCTTAACATTAGCTTGTATTGTATTTTTAATGAGGAATTTTCACGTTTTCTAATTTTAATTTTAAACAATAGAAGACAAAAAAAAGTAAGCAGGACAGTACCTACTTTTCTTTCATTTGGAAGCCTAATTAGTGATTTCTAATGGGTTTTATAGTCGACTCTTTAACATCTCTCAAAATCGATACTTTTCCTCCACCGAGTTTGTGACATCATCGTTCATGGAAACACCGACCGCCTATGTTGTTTACATATTAAAAGGTGACTTTTAAATTTATTTCTGTGTAAAGTATCACATACAATAGAAAATTTTTTATTATGTCTGGCATTAAAAATCATATTATAAATATTGTATTGTTCCACTCTGTAAAAGTACAACAACTAATTGCAATGAGAAGATATTTTTTAGCGTTCCCAAAGATCCACATACAAGTAAAATCTGGACAAATGCGATGAAAAGGGATGAGAAATTAAACCTCAAATTATCATATAAATCATCTCTATGGGTTTGTGAAGATCATTTTTTGGTAAATAAATGCTTGCTTTTGTTTAAATATTACTAATTTAGAACAATTAAAGTATATAAAAATACATCTATACCTTTAAACTGTTAATTTTCGAGTATTATCACAGAGTTCAAGTACAATAAATGTTTGATAAATCATATAAATATCATAAAACATAAATATCTAAAGAATATCATTATCTAATAAATAACTTGGGGGAGGGGAAGATTATGTATTTTCAAGCTATTATAAATATTTTCTTCAGAGATGCATACTTTCTTATGTGTATCAATTCACAGTGATATTCTTGGATTAAATTGGTGACTTATTTGAAAAAAGTATAATATTTTTAAAATACTTAATGATATTACTTTAAAAATCAAATTTAATTTCAGAAACTTCATATATTTTTTAATTTAACATTAATGTTAAAGGCAATAAAACTGTATTGCTATCCCAGACCTCCCACAATAAATACCTCCTCTAATTTTTATTTTAATACTAGCAATTGTGCCCGTGCTTCGCTACGGTGAGCTTAATATATTACTTTTAAACAAAGATTTTTTTTTCGTGCATAACTCTCTAAATTCGTCACAGTTCAGTTCGAGTAATTGGCATGTTTATATATTTCTATCATAAGCGTATTATAACATTATTCAGTTTTTATAATCGAATTTGTCGTATATTAAATTTGCTCAAACTTTTTTTATTGTAAAATATAAGCTTAACCCTAAATTGCATTACTGTATTACTACTGTAAGTTGATTAGCAAAGTTAACAGATCTTGTCATATTACGTGATAGAATAGGAAGCACAGGTTTTGACAGCAACAGTGCTAATTTTGTTGGTAGTAATAAATGTTTTCCAAAATTAAGGAAATTTATGACAAACCACATAGTTTTGTATGAAACAGAAACACACATTCATATCGACAACCATATGAATATGAAGATAACTATATAAAATGATAGGTTTTATTTGGCCATGAGAGTCACTGAAATTTGTACTTTTTGTACTTAGAATATTGTTGATATGCATTTCATTGTAACATAAAAATGAACCAAGAATTAAATTTAAAATTAGTTCTCATATAAAAATGCTATAATTTGCGTCACATAGAAATGAAAGTGAATCACTTTATATCTCAAATTTCAGTTCAAATCGAATAGATACTAAGCAGACGATTTTAAATAATATAAAATAAGAAATGAATAAATGAAATATTTAAATGAATGACGTCATAATGATAGAAAAATATCATTTTCGCCTATTTATTATGTGATGAATTGAACATTTTAATCTCCTGCTTTTAACCGTGGAAAACTGCGTTTAAAACAATTACTTGGGATGACGTCACATTGCTAGAAACATTGCTTCTTTCCCTTAGATATGATGCGATAAATTAAAAACTTAATCGTTTGCGTTTAACCGGGGAAAATAATGCTTGGAATAATGACATGAAATGCTCGAAAAAGGGGGAAGGAATGAATTTCGAACGTTGAAAATTTACAAAAACCTTCCCAGGGATATACCTAAACATTTCCCAAATTTTCACGGCGATTGGATGGATAGTTTTTGAGTCTATTGAGTACAGACAGACAGACAGACACACACAAATTCATTTTTATATATATAGATTACATCCATCTCTTTATAAAAAGCAATGCTACTACAAATGTGTGTATATGATATAAGTATATTTATTTGACTTGTCTATGTCTACAAACAGAAGAGCTGTGATTAGCATGAATAAAATAATACATGTTAAGTAAATTTGGATAAATATATAAATGATTTTACATACCTTTTTTGGTTTTAATTTGACCGTATTTTTGCTCCCATAAAATCCGGGTTTTTTTTCCCAAGAATGAAAACATTGACATCATATCAATTTTGGGAGGTTGTCTGACTGTCCTTTAATAAATCCAGGTAAAAGAGACATTTATAACAAATTGAGATAATTAAGCTATCGAGATCGATAAAATAAACCTTCAGGTTTAAATAAAAATAAATTATGATAGCTAGAAAATTCCAAGAACTTGCAAAAACATAATCGGAAAATAGTACACGCTTATAAGCAATAAGAAAATATTGGATAACATGAACGATGATGTCGCAACTAATCACGGAGCATTTTGATGTCACGTGATGTTCGCTTAACTTTAAAATTAATTTTTAAAATGATGGACCCAGTTTTTTAGATTTTTGGAATTTACAAGTCTGGAAATACTAAGTTGTTCGAATCCCCCACATGTGCAAATTCCTCATTGAACTATTTTATAAAAAGTAGCATGGAAATTGAATGGGATTATACACAGATATAGGCAACAGATATATATTAGCCATAATTTCATCTGCTTTGTCAAGAATTTATAGAGTTATAAAGGCAAAGACAATGCTTTGACCACCATTATTATACTGAAAATCACTGTAGTAAAGCAAAGGTACCCATGCTAATATATATTAAAAAATGGACATAATAAACAATTAGAGTTAAAGCAATGAAAATACAGAAACAGCCTCCTTTAATTTTCAATAATTATTTTATTACATACATAATCAACAAAATTTATCTCACTATATATCATTATATATATCTGACTTTATAAGTAATTTACACAACGCAAAAGATCGTCAGTATTAAAAGCTGAACACAACAGTTCACAAGCAAGTTAACAAAAGGTGCTTAAAAAATCACACTCTCAAAAACAACTTCCAACTTTGGTTTTTATTTAAAATTATACTCTTATATTACCATTTCTTGTAAAAGAAAAAAAAGCACACCTGAATATTTTTTTTTTTAAATATTAAGTTTGAGTGAGGAAGAATTTAAAATTATTTAAAATCTAAAACCAATATATCAAGTTTTTTATTGTATTTTTTTAAATGCATTTCTCAGTTAAATGCTAAAAAAATTAAATTAAGGTAGTGACAGAGAAAATGTGAGTTTAATCAATTGATACATTAAATATTTTGCCAGCTAGCCTGTGATTAAGCTTTAAATTCTAAATATTAAATTCCAAAAACATGTTATTGAAGAGTATGCAAGCATCTGAATTTCATGGGCTACAAAGGAATACATAAAACACAGTTAAACCGTTAAGAGCTGACTGCAAAGACTGAATAGAAGTCAAGTGCCTCTAGAATACAATTAAAGAATAGTGTGCACATCCAAGAGAACAAAGTCCTTTTGTACCTCTAGTAATCTAATTTTGTTGCAGAGCAAAAAATAGTTTAATTTTTTTTCTGTAAAAAATTTAAAATCCTGCATTATATTTTGGCAAAAAATATACTATTTAAGGATGATTGATTGTGGATGATGGATCTCTCGTAGAAGATAAAAGAGTAAACTACGAAATTAAAACAAAATTGCACAACATACTAATGTCAATATCATTTTAATTAAACAATCAATGTTATCACACGTACTGCTGTATTCTAACCTCAGCAAAAAGTAGAGGACTCTCAAAACAAATCAACATTCATAAAATAAAAATTTCTAAAACTTGCATACATCTTAATTACAATCTACAGCACAAATGTATGATGTTATAGTTATATACAAAGGGAAGAAAGCTTTTCATAGTCAGAGCTCTAAACATGTCTCTCAGATGGAGAACAAAATAAATATTAATTGAGCTAACTTAACATTATACATTGAATAAATACACATTTTACTATCTGTACATAATTTGAGAAAATAGCTGAGTAGGGACAATTTGCCCACTATGTGTCGGAAATTTACAGGGTGAAGCTATGACACAAAATAGTCCCCCTTCATGGACGGGATATTCACATTCACAGTCAACATGAAATGCTGTATTTACATGTCTCTCATCTAATTGCAGCCATTACCTGAAATAAACCCATTTTGTTAAACTAATACAAAATATATTTTCAAGACACTTGAAAAAGTCAAAATAAAAATTCAATACCCACCACGTCTCTACTCTCTATCTGAATCCCCATCGCTAGAATAGACTTGAGTATGAGATTCTGGAGATGAAGTATGGGTTGGCCTACGTGTCAGACCTCGGTAAAATGCTAGCCATTCCTCAATCATCTGAGCCACCAGATAAGGACGCTTTAAAATCTTCTGTTGGGCCACTAAAATTCCCCCTTCTGTCACACAGCAGTCAAGCCACTGCTTCATGATTTCCTCTTCTCTGCCAAGCTGAATAGAATAAATAAAATCATAAGAAAAGGTTTTGGTATTTAGAGATGGTAAGGTAGCCAGATTTCGAGGCTTTCTTAAGGCAATAAGGGTCAAGAAAAGAAGATTTGAGTTTACATGGGTGACAAAACTAATAACTTCAATTTTTATAGTATTGTAGTTTTTTTTAGCTGTACAGTATATAAAACAAAAATTAAAAAAAAAAAAGAATAAAGTCAGAAATATTGGCATCTCTTTTCTATCCTTCTTACTTCTGCAGAAACTTTGTCTGCAGTTATTACTTTCAAAACTGCTCATACCAAAAAGTACTTATAAACTTGGAAATAATTTTGTAGTGTAATTCTTAAATGTTTTCACACCTGACAAATATTTCTGAAATTCAGGCACCCCAGCTTCACTAAAGTTTTCCTTCAAATCTGATATGTCCCAGATCTCAATTACACACATTTGTATAAAACTAGTTACAAATTCAATGTCTATTGAGTACATTGAAAACTTGTCTGTCAAAGTTTTAAAAGATAAAACCTTAATTCAAATTCATTTCTAAGGCAAGGTTTTCTGCACAAGTAGTCACATTCTTGATCATCACTTTGTCAGAGAATTTCCTGTACAATGTATGAAAACATTTGCAGATACTCAGCCAATATAGAAGACATAACAAACCTTGCACTAGAAAAATAAAGATGACAGTATTGCAAGAAATTTCAAAATTCAGTTATGTAATTTATACTAATACTATTGTTACATATTGCAATATTGAGTAAACTGCTGAAATCTTTGTTGAGGGCTGACATCTTGTTTTAAACAAAATGTCATAGAACCCAACTCAGATTTTTTTTTCATTTTTATTTAAACTGTTAAGCTACCTCTTGTTTTTCTCTTGCTATTTTTGAAAAAGAAATTACAAACCCAATTCTGATTCTTAATTGACAAAAAAGGTATTTATAGGATATGTTTATTGGAATTATTAGTTTTTGGTTGTCTAAAGTAGGAGTCAATATTTTTACTTTGAGTCTACCCCCTTTTAGAAAAAAGGGATTTAAAGTAATATTTTTTTTAAATCTAAACTCAACAGTGTAATGAATTTTGACATTTTGAATATTTTTTTTCTCTTAAAGAAATAATTTTCTTTTATTAAGATAAATTAAATGCATGTCTAAGTTTTGATTTTCTGAATTATATAATTTAGCACTTAAAAAAATAGCATTTAACTACTTCAATACAAAATATTTCAAATGTTAAAAATTTAGAGGTTGGTGCTCCAAAATAATGAATCAAAATTCAGTTAATCAAATTAATAATTAATAAACCCCAGATTGAGAACATAAATGTTCAGTCAGATATTTTTTACCCTAACTGTTAAGTAAAAATAACAATGAGCAATTTTACTAATAAGAATGGGTATAATCAAAAAGGTCAGTTTAAATTAATGTGAAGTCTCAAAATGTACATAAGTTTATAAGAATTCTTTTTAACTTACTATATAAAATATTAAATATTTGTCAAATTATTCTCTTTAATATGAATTTATATTTTAAGTAAGTAAAAACTCATACATATATAATATACAAGTTCAAGTGACACACTCAATTTTTTAAAAATTAAGAGCATGTATATGTCTTATTTGATGATAAAATATTTTAAAATAACTCTAAAAAATTAAATATCTTACTTCTTCTTGAGTTAAAAAATGAACTGGAAGCCTTTGATGATCTACAGTCATTAAAGGTAAAAATATCACCCTTAAATCATCACCGGAACGAGTATTTGCACCTGCTCCTAATACATCTTCAGTTTCAGGTTCCAAAGCTACAAGTGCTGTAAAATGACCCCGTGTATAGCCCAGAGCTATAGGTGATTTCCAACAAAATGTAGGTTCCCATAACAATGGTAAATAAATGCCTACAAGAAGAATAAATACACATGATGGTTACGAATAATAAATTTAGTGATAAAGGTTTGTAAAAATAAAATTCAAACATTAATTAATGCAATATTCATTAATGCAATGCTGCTTTTAACTAAAAAAAATAATGTGTCAATCAGTTAGAAACAATGTCAATGTTCAAAGAGAATGAGAAGGTATATTTATGATATATATATATAAATTTAATTTGTGAATCCCACAGTGTAAGTTTGAAATTTAAAGGTAAAATTTACCACTTATAGTCTTGATTAATCTCTTAGTAATGTTACTAATTTTTTTTTAATCTATAGAATAAAACTTCACTTAGTACTGTTAATTGGTTAGTCTAAAGAACTGCATTTATTGAATCCACAATCAGTGAAACATTATGTCTATATGACTGGTTTAATTTGGTGCACTATGGTCTACAGTTTTGCTACACAAAAGCATGAGACTGGACCATGTAGATTCTGAACGTCTACTGTCATCCATGAAAGCAGTGAGAAACATGAAAATCAGTGCTGAAGAGAAGTATCCTACCCATTCAGCCATTGTAAAGCATTTCTATAGGAAAAGAAAATTTCATTCCTATCTAAATCTATTCTAACTTCATTAAAACAACAAATGCATATTTAACTAATACTAATGAGAAATAATAAAAAGTGAAAAGAAAAAATAAGTAAATTTTTTTAATGTTTAAGAAATTAAAACAAAAATGCAATTTTTTAAACTAGAAAATCAGTTAAAGTTTTTTGCTCTAAATTTTTTTCCTTGTGCCACATGCAATAAATAGAACTTTCTAATTTTCGCCTTGAATCAAGAGTTCTTTATTTAATTGGATCTTTTTCTTTAATCATTTAACAGGCTCTTCAAATGACATTAAATTATTCAATGTTAAGATTTTTCTGTCTGAACTTTTACTCTGTAAAATGAAATTACTCTTTGAAAGACAGTTGAAACAATATGCATATTTAAGATAAATTATGTTAGAAGTTGCAGCCGAATCGGCACCTTCTCAACCTCTGGTGAATCCCGGTAATTTGTTTTTGTTTTGTTTAAAGTTAACCGAAGCTTCTTAATCGCAATTTGTAAAGCTGACTCTCGCTGTATGTTTGATTTTGACTTCAACTCTCACTCGGCATCTACGAACTGTAATTTTTTGATTAGCCGAGTGGAAGAGGAAGTTGCATGTAAATGTTAATTTTTATGCGATGTCTGCTGCTGGATATATAAGAGGATTGTTGGATTTTTTATTTTTTTGTACTTGTGCATTTTTCCCGGCACGTAGGCGGACATCGTATGATTTTTTTTTTTTTAATTTTAAGATTTAAAATAAATCTACATTTTTAAAAAAAAATAGTTCATCATTTTTTAAATCACTACCAGAACCTTGCTCTGCTAAAGTATCGGTATGGAGTTGTTCGTTGCAATACCGGTAATCTATTCTAACTTCATTAAAACAACAAATGCATATTTAGCTAATACTAATGAGAAATAATAAAAAGTGAAAAGAAAAAATAAGTAAATTTTTTTAATGTTTAAGAAATTAAAACAAAAATGCAATTTTTTAAACTAGAAAATCAGTTTTTTGTTCTAAATTTTTTTCCTTGTGCCACATACAATAAATAGAACTTTCTAATTTTCGCCTTGAATCAAGAGTTCTTTATTTATTTGGATCATTTTCTTTAATCATTTAACAGGCTCTTCAAATGACATTAAATTATTCATTGTTAAGATTTTTCTGTCTGAACTTTTACTCTGTAAAATGTAATTACTCTTTGAAAGACAGTTGAAACAATATGCATATTTAAGATAAATTAGAGTCAGAATTTACTTGCATGAGAAATTAAAAGCATAACCCTCCACAAAACAAAACAAATCAAAAAGAGGGGGGTATCTAAGTCAGTAGGCTGATATAAAATTTTTTATTGATGAAAGTTAAATGAATGGAATAAATATAACCCTTTCCATTTAATCATTAATTAATAACCACTTTGAGTTTTTTACAAAAAGAGGAAATTATTTGGCCCCCCAAGAACTACTGCAAATGTTAAAAGGATTTCCCAAAGCAGCACCATGAAATTCATTTTAATTGAAAATAAATGTTTGGTTTAGAGAATTTGATAAAAAAAAAAAAATGCTCATGATATGCATTTTTTTTATTTATAATGTTATACATGCTAAACTGCTTAAGTACTTTTTTACTGTAAACCAGAGATAAAAATTTAACTAATCATTTAGTCACAAAAGAAACTTTTAAACCAATTTCTAAGCTAGGAACATATTCTAAAACTAGCCTTAATACTCAGCATTTTTTAGATTTTAATAAAAAAAAAATAATAAAACTGCAAACTGAATATTTAGCACATCCCACATGGATGCAGGTCAAAACAAATTTTATCCAACAGTACCTTACTTATAACATCACCAAGCCTGATGGGAATAAAAAATGTCTACTATAACTTTGATCTTGAATCAATTTAAGATGCAGTTTTAACAGCCTATATGAATTAGTGTGTAAAACTTCATTAAGACTGATCTAGGTATACTGATTATATATATATATATATATATATATATATATATATATATATATATATATATATATATATAACCAGTGAAAATATTCTTCACTGATTACACAGAATTTATCCCTATTATTTAAGTTGTTCAAGTTTGCTGGGAAAAAAGAACACCTCAGTGAGTTGCATTCATGACGTCATCAGAAAATACAACATTGGGAACTTTCATTTGTCTTATGGTCCATACAGTACAACAGCTTTGCATAATATGCTTGAAAAATATACAATATTTCACTGATATTGGACCTGAAAGCGAGCAAATCATGTGATTCTGTTCCCATGAGACTTAAGATTGTTGAGCAATTTTCAGGAGGCAAGAGAGAGCCTTGATAATTTATGGTAGCTCAAAAATGAAACAGGCAGCAATTTAATTATTGTAGAAGAAATGCCATTTTTGTTGGACAGCTGAGAAAGGTGGCCAGTGAACAGAAAATTAGCATCTTTTCCAATGTTAGTTTTGAGATATGAGTAAGAAGAATTAAAGTCAGAAAATACTCCTTTATCTGACATTTTACCACTGAAAAATTAGACATTAAATAATCAGAAGAGGAAAAGGAGAATTTT
Source organism: Pardosa pseudoannulata (assembly GCA_032207245.1). NCBI lineage: Eukaryota > Metazoa > Arthropoda > Arachnida > Araneae > Lycosidae > Pardosa > Pardosa pseudoannulata. The sequence continues at coordinate 63,668,285 of CM063508.1, read as the reverse complement.
AGATATCAATTTCAAGGGTGATACATTGGATGTTGTTAGGAATTTGCACCCACAACTCATGTGTGCCCTTCATGATATCAGCAAAATTGTCCCATTGAGCCCTTCCACCCGGCATTCCTTAGGGGAAATAAGAAGCCAGCCAGCAAAGAGGGGCTGATAAGGTATTTTGGAGGCGCTTGTTTTTGTTTTTGCAGGGCCTCAGAAAAGGAGGATCTGCTTTTTTTGGGAGGGCTCAAGTTTCCAGAAAAAAAAAAAAAAAAAAAAAAAAAAAAACTGTGTATGAGTGGCACAAGTATTTTTGTGAATGTCACACAAACATTGAAAATGACATTTGGACTGGGCAACCTCTCCTCTTCCACTGTAGATGAGAATGTTGAGCACATTTGAGAAATTGTGTATGCATACAGACAAATTAACACTGATCCTAACGCCTCTAAACTCCGAATTTTACATGGGAGCGTTCATAGTATTCTTCATGATTCTGAATATTGTCAATAAAAAACTTTACCTGGAGATTCTTAAAAGTCTACAAGATGCAACCATATTAAAACCACCTGAAAAATGAGTTTCTTTTGCATTACAATGCTTCACAACATCATGCTCCGATTGTAAAAAGTACCTTCCCAGAAACAGTGTTACCACATTGGAATATCCTCCTTATTCTCCCAATTTAGCACCAGAAGATTTTTACCGATTGAAAGACCACTGTCTTGTAGATTCAGAAGAGATGAAGCAACTGATGGACCTCTCAAAAAATGGATTCCAATGATAAAAATGGAAAGCCAACAAAGTAAAATTATTGTCCTATTTTTCAGTGATTTGTAATTGACCTATTCTGGAAACTTTTTGACCCTACCACGTACATATATATATATATATATATATATATATATATATATATATATATATATACACACACACACACACACACATATATTATACATATTTATAGATCATAAAATTTTTATGCATTCTTCAGCGTTACTCAAGCATATGTACTCATAGTTTTCAAAAATATTAGGATGCTTTAAGTCAGAAAAAAAATTGATTCCAGTAAAATAATAACAATAACAATAATAATAATAATAATAAAAATAAAAGTAAAATTGCCTCATATAGTTTAAAAAAGCAAAAAAGTTATTTTACCTTCAAAACGAGCATAACCCAATGCTTCTCCACGAAAGCTCTTTACATATTTTACTCCATAGACAATGATTGGTCGACGCAATATATGAGCTAAAGTGAAAACATGCATTTGCTCCAGTGCAGACCCTGGTTGTGAAGCAAGGGACAATAGCATAGCCCAATCTTCTTGCCACTGGGTTTCATCAAGTGAAAATTGTAATAGATTTGCTTGAAGAGTTTCTGCTTCTTTCCAACGAGGATATAAACTAAAGTCATAACACAGTAATTAATTTCTCAACTCTTAACTTATAGCTAATCTGTAAATGTCTAATATTAACAGTTTTAAGCAAAATATGAAATATGAGAAGTAAAACAGACATAATAATTTGGATTACCAAGTTTTTATTTTTATTAATGTGATAATTCAAACAGGACAGATCTAGAAAAAAGCAGTAATACATATAAAAAACACATTAAAAATATCTCATGTTTACTTTAAAAATAAACTGGTTGCAAAAAATTTAGTCTCACCAAAAGTCTACAGTTTTTTTTCTCCCAAGAAAAAATAATTTGATAAATTATTAATTTTACTAATTCCATATTATTCGAAAAAAATATGCCAGTAAATTTTGCCCTGATAATATCTTAAAATATATTTTGTGGTACTAAATTAGAGATAAATTCAGGAGCAATAATTTAATAAAGTTTATAAATATGTAACAATATAAAAAACAAAGTTTTTACTCTCTTCATCTAAAACATTAAAACTTTTGAACAAATAAAGTTTTAAAAAAGATTCCTAGTTTTAATCTTAAATAAATTGCAAAATGTTAAAAAAAAATTACCAGTTTCTAGTAAATAATGCGAACCAGAATGTAAAATACACAACTACAGCAGGGTTCCCACTCTTCTTCAAGAACAAAAATTAAGGACTTTTAAAGAACTTTCTAAGGACCAAAGTAACTTTTTATAAGGACCTACTTGAAATACACAATATAACGGCATAAATCTTATCTCCTGGGGAACATATTTTAATGATTATGAAACAGACAAGGTGTGTTCAATAAATGCCCAACAATATTTCATAATTAAGTTTTTTAAAATGCCTAAAAATTAACATAAATAAATCTATTTAATGAAATCTAATTTTGAAAACTGTACATCTAAAGTTTTTTGAGTGATCAAACTAAAAAATTTGGAATAAACCCAATATTAAAAACAATACGTTCTGAGGGTTTAAAAATGACTATATATATATTTATACATATATACATACTAGCTGATTATACCTGGCATTGGCTGGGAAAGAAAAAAGTTTTATACTTTTCTATTACATTCAATGCAAGGAAAATTAAACTTCCATAAGTAACTGAAATATTTACAAACCCCATCTTCCATGCTTCATTTAATTAAAATCTGCATGACTGTTAGCTATTAGGAAGGAGAAGCTGACTTTATACTTTAAACCTTTTAAGTATACGAAAAATTATTTATTTGTCATATAAGAAAACTGATAGGAAATCACATGAGACTGTGGATCTCATAGATGGAGAAATTGATTGCGTTCCAATTTAAAAATTAAGGAGTTTTTAAGAACCTTTGACAAAAATTAAGTAGTTTTAAGGGCCCTTAAAAATGAAAGCTAAAATTAAGGAGATCTTAAGGACTTTGGGAACCCTGTATAGAAGAAACACAGTAAATAACCATTTGAAGGTTTAACAAAGGTTTTACTTTTTGAGAAAGCATGATATTCAATGGCAGAAACTGCAAGAGTGAACCACAATGAGCTGTTCCTGTTATACTGCCTATTTATTACAACATATGGCAATTTACTTAATCTCTCTGCTTCGAAAAAATTATACAAGTATTTTTCTTGTCCTATATTAGATATATACATAGCTAGAGTTTTTTTTGTGGATTAAATATTTGTTTTGTATTACTGAATAGGCAAATTATGAAAAGTTCACACAAAGAATACTATCATATCATGGTGAAATGTTATTATAACTAAACACAAAAAGAAATGAAATATATAATTGATAAGTTTAAATTTAGATAAGTACAAAATTTCAACCATAATTTCTTTTTCAAAATTTCAGAAACTATATAAACAATAAGAGCACAATAAATAATCAATGAAAAATTGAAGAAGTCTGAAATTTAACTGATATACTAACACAGCAGCTGCTTCACATAAGCTTTCTCCCAAAGCTCGTCTTAAAGTATTATCACGATCAAAGACTCCCCATGTAGCTTGAAGGGCTGAATCTAGCAAACAGTCCCCAGCACTTCGATTCCAGAGAGCATATAGTCTAGAGCCCAGCCTTTCAGTTAGTTCAAGACTCCAATTAATAATTGGAGATTCTTCTTCAAGCTCTGAAAACATAATATACACAACATACTGGAATGATAAATGAACATACTATACTATGACTAAATACATTGACACAACTACAATCTAAGTCAAGTCACAATTTCCATGCTAAGATTAATATGATATGGACATTTTTCTAAAAGTTATTAACCACATAAAACACACTCTAACTACTAACCTTTTATACCTAAACATTATCAGATTTGTATAAACACATTCTACACCAAACAATACAATAAATATTGTACTATGTGTTTACATTAATATCTTAAAAAAAATAATTCTGAAAAATAAAAAAACATTAAAATACTACTTAAATCAATATTTAAAAAAGTACAAAATGCATAAAACATAAATAAATTAAAAACCTTTTTGAGCATCTCGATCTAGGAGATCATCAAAGAGTCTTTCTTGCACAATGGGGTTAAAATCTTCAATTTCTAAAGAAAAAGAAAAAATACTCTTTAATTATATATTAATTCTAAAATTTTAACTAAAGTTACTTATTTTAGTTGCACATGATAAATCCAATTAAGTTTAATCTAATGCCTCTGAAAGTACTGTTATTTAATGTTTCAGAGAACTTTTTAAATAAAGTAATTGAAGCAAAATAAATCACAAGCATAAAAGCAACATATTTATTAATTTGTTTCTTTCAGATCAGTAACTTAATATTTTCTTTATCATGAAGATGAAAACAGTGAGTAAGAGTGATTTTAAAAGCTACTTCCAAAGTTTTTTACATGATAAATAAAAAGTTTGAAATTATGATATTGAAAATGAATGAATTGAAAATGAATGTTAATAATCTTTTTTTTAGTTCATACAAGAGATAATCTATTTTAATTTCAGTATAAACTGGACGTATTAATTACCTAATCTAAAATAAATAGAGAAAAACTATAATTCTGAAGAGAGAACAGATAAAATATGAATAAAACTTCAGAAATAAGGTATTAAAAATATATATACAATTTTCTATTTTAACTTTTTATCTAAATCTGGGAATAACTTTCATTCTTTATAGAACTTTCTGGTTTATATTTAATATGCAATTATAAATAGAAACTAAACCTAGGTGTGACAAACTAGGTACACCGAAACTATATGAATTTAAAAATTCTTCCAATTTTATTGCATTAAATAACAAAACCAATGATATTGCACATTTATGAATTTATATAGAACATCATAGTTAAATATTAAAAAATTTATGATTATAAAATTCATAACATGAATATTACCAGCTGGCAAGGAGAAAGTGACACAATCAGTGACAAAATAACATGGAAATTCCCCTCGTCGTTGTTTAAGCGATGCAGCAATCATATGGCGTATATCAGCAGCTAAACTACGACTGATGTCAGCTGGAACTCTCTTAGCTGATGGCCGAGTAACACCAGTATGAGATAGTAGGAGAGTCAATAGATCCTCCCGCTACATATGCAAGAAAATAGTTATTAAAAAGTATTTTGATTATCATATTTAAAATACAGTATAATATACTTGTAATAATCAAAGTTATTTAAAAGCCAGTTGAAAAACCTATAAAAAGAGGCTGAAATATTGGCAAAAAAAAGCTATTAAAATGTAAAAAATTATAAATGAAATCCCCCAATACAAAAATTTATAATTTAAAACTTTGCATAAAAATAAAATGGTTTTTCTAAAGTAGATCTACTGCTAAAAACTGTAAACTTTAAACTCTCTACAAGAATCTACAATACAAAACAGAGTAAGTGAATTATTTGAATAAACTATTAAATTTACTTAACACTAAAAGATTACTAAAAGATGTATAACATGTAAACAAGTACTGGCAATGGCAAATTATACAATGCATGAAAAATGTTTATTTGTCAGTGTTGCCAAAACATAAGAACTCAGAAAACCCTGCTGATTGCATAATACAAATTGTAGCTAAAATCAAAAATGCTAAAATTGATTTAACAATTATAAATAAAAAAACTAATTGAAAATTTGAAAAATAGGCTTTGTAAATTTTTGCCTCATGTCACAAAAAGAATCTATCAAATTTCATGTCTGTAGGTTTGGTTTGGTTTGGAGTGCTACGGTCTACTTTTTGCAACACGAGGGCTAATGAGACCAGGACCTACAGCTTAAAGCCGATTCCGAATGGCTACGAACATCCATGCCACTGTGGGATTCGAACCCACGAACTCTGGTACCGAAGGCCAGCACCCTAACCAATCAGCCATCGTTCAGCTCATGTCTGTAGGATTACTGCTTATGTACAATTGTGTTTACATACACCCACAATAAGCATTTTATGTGTTAGATACATTGAATAAATGCTATAATTTTGAAGAAAACAATATAGATAAAAAAGAATCTGCTAGTTATAGTGTTTAATATACATATTTCTACTAATTTTACCAGCATAATGCAGTCCACAATTATTTGACAATAAAAATTTCATGTACATATATTTTTACAACTAAATATTTATCATATTTTCAATGACATCTGACAGCTAAAATTTCATAATCTAATGAATAAAAGATAAAATAAAAGTTAGATTTGGTTAAACTAAGGCTGTGATATTTTGATATGTTTTGTCCAATCTCATACTAAAATCAAAATAAAGTTCATCAGACTTTTAAAGAACCTTAAATGCTAACTAAACATATATATATATATATATATATATATATATATATATATATATATATATATATATATATATATATATATATATATTCCAATAAATAATAACATACTTCTCTCTTTCACAAAAAGTTCCTGTTTTAACAATAACAGCTTTTGAAACTTTTTATATTAAGTACATGAATACTGCATTTTGTCAAGATAATGATGTATAGCAAACTTTGTAGATGAAAAATAAGAGATATATTAAAATATTGTTGAGTACAATTTTTGAAGTTTATCTTCAATGTATATAAAGCATTTATAGTAAATGCAGGCTCTCTCTCTCTCTCTCTCTCTATATATATATATATATATATATACTTGATGTCATTCCTTTATCTTCTATGCAACCTGAGATGCTATGAAGCAATGTGGCAGATGGACCAAGCATAATTGTTTCAAAGAAAGGTTTTCCATCACTAACACATGTTAATCATACAATGTCAGCAAACTCCTGACAACAAGTACTTTTAGTGAACTGAGGACTTCACACAAAATTACTCATCACTGTTTAGCAGGTTCTCTATGCAGTTGCCAGTGGGTGTTGTTTTCATATTTTCTTACTGGATGATTTTATTACAAGGCTTTGCATTTATTAACAATGGGATGTTAGATAGTCTGAACTAATATCTTGAAACTTTAATCCTAGGGCTAAGATTGCATTGGGGGAACCTTGTTTAGAACTTTTTTTAATACCTACTCATTCCAGAACACAATTTACAATCTTGTGGTGTCCAAAAATCTTAGTTATAGTACTTACATGTATCAGTTATTTCTTAGTTTGAATGATAGAAGAAATGATAGAAATGATAATTATCAAGGGGCAAGTCTAGTAACTGTGAATTTTAAATAAGGGGTTTATCATTTTTATTGCTTATCCTTATTTCTGCATAGCCTAAATGAGAATTCACTAGTTATATGTATATATGTATATATGTGTATATATATATATATATATATATATATATACACACACACACACACACACACACACACACAACGGCTGCACTTACTAGCTTATTTATATACTTGCTTAATAAATATACAAACAAAAAAAAGTTTTCATGAACATAAATAGAAATTTTTAAACTATTTTAATTATATTGTTGTAAAGAAACAAGTTTGGTTTTGAGGGACAAGGTATACTTTTCTTTACACAAGGCCTAGACCAGGAACTACTAGTTAAAGCCGATTCCAAATGGCTACAAATAAAAATACCAAAAGTGGAATTCAAACTCAAAAATTCTGGAATGAAGAGCAATGCCCTACCCATTCAGCCATGAATGGCAAAATAAAGTTTGATACAAAAGATTAAAAAAGGATACTAAACTTTGTTTAGGTAAAGCAAAAGATGATTTAAACAAATTTATCTAAAAGTTTATAATTAACATTTGAATTAGTAAAAATTCAGTTTCCAATCAACACAAATGCATGATATAACAAAGCAAAATGAAAAAAAAAACTGAAATGGCCATATTTACCTGAAAACGAATAGCTAAATGAACAAGGGTGTATCCTGCATCAAAAGCAGATGGTCTCTTCAAGAGAGCCACTTCATTGGCATTTAGTTGTCTAGCAGGATCCCCTCCCATTGTTAAGTATTCAATCACAGGTTCAGCATCACCATCAACAACACCTGTACATGCATTTAACCATGTCCAGTCAACTTCACGATTATTGCGTCTGGCATTACGCAATCTACATTCTTCAATGTAATTATTTGATGACCTAGTTATATCACTAGCAGAAGCTAAAGGAGTTGAAACCTAAAACAGAATTTATTTTCAGAATAAGTTTGCATGCACTTGCATTTATTCTGTATTCCTATGGCAATTAATTTAATCATATTTATCCTCAAGAGACACAACAGTACTAGCTAAAAATTAAATTATTCTAGAGATAAAATTGCTACCTATACACAGAAATATCCTTTAAAAGTCCTGCAACAGACATATAGTTGGATAAGAAAAAAATATTTAACATAAAAAAAACTATCATTTCAAAAATTTTGCAACTTATTTCAAGAAAAACATTTAAAACATGTTAGTTAAACCATTATTGGGCCTTAATGAAAAAACTTGCATCTCACTTCATGTGTGAAATCTATGATAATATTTTAGAAGATTAAATTAAAAAACTCCTGCCTCTTAATTTTCATAATACAATTTTAAAAAAAAATCTTGATAAATATGAATCCATACCAAATATGTAATAAAAGAACTTTTTTCAAAAAATTAGTATATAAAATATTTTTTTGCTTTTTTTAGAAACAATTTCTATAAAATTTAGATGTGCTACTGAACCTTTGCTAAAAATTGAAGCCTACTTATACTATTACATTGCAATACTTAGAAACTGATGTACGGTGCTGAAAAGGAATGCAGAATTTAGGCATTTATATTCACCATTTATGGCACAGTAAAAGTAAAATAAACAACTTTGAATATTACAGGTTGTCCCCATTAAAGATCAGCTGTTACTTTACACATACAATTCACTTTATGTAAAAAGAAAACTTATGGAAAATTTATTTATTGGATATTGCATGTAAACACAGTTCTCTAAAGTGAAGCTTTATAATGGATAAAACTGTGTCATGATTTCAGTCAATGTACTTGGTAAAAAAGCAATTTATGAGTTACTTTAAAAAAAAATCATAAAATGTCAAAGCTAATGATAAAATTATAAACAATAGCAGATATTAGAAAATTTGGGATATTGTTTACAGGATTACTATGTACCTTCACCACAAAAGAAAATGTGTTCCTTGAAAACATAAGAATTCTGCAAATCCTGTTTTAGCTGCTCTTAAAAAGGGGCACTAGGTATTAATAGGTTAAGTAATAATTTTATATATTCAGGGTATCTGCCAAAATAAAATTTTTCAAATCCATGACTTTTCACGACTTTCCCTGATTTAGCAGATCATTTTCCATGACTTTAAAAAGCTTTTGTTAAAGTATATATAAATAAAACTTCTGATGTACATATAAATGAAATATATGCTTTTAGAGAAATTACAGGAATTTTATCATAAAAAAAACTATAAACTTACTTTATAAGTGTTAATAAACTCACATACATAAAAATAAATTGTTGTATCTACATACCTAAGTTTAATTATATAGCAATTTTTCATCAAAATGTTTCCAATTTGAATTCAGGGTACTTTGGTATTATCCAGGTGACCATGAATAATAGCCAAATATAACCCTATAATGTTTATATACAATATCCCTAGAGATAAACTTATATTTTGTGCAAAAATATTAACTAATTTTTATTAAAATATAATTATTATTATATTAATAAAATTTTAATCTGCAATTTAAGAAAAAACCAGAATAATATACATTTACCCACCCATTAAGCTTTCTTGCTTTGCTTTTCCTTGGTGAACAAATTTTACTTGAAAATATGGTCAATAGGATAATACATATAAATACCAAACTCAGTAACTTCAGTCAAATGACAAGTAAAAATAGAATTAAACAATTCAATGCATTTTTTTGAATCAGTAGTTTAGTGGATCCATGACTTTTACTCATTTTGCTTGAAAAATCAAGACTTTCCATGACAAAATTAATCCATTGTCTAAATCCATGATTTTCCAGGTGTGCAGAAACCATGAATATTAACCCTCTATTCTTTGGTATGTCATGACATTGTGGACATGGTAATAACTGTTACATAAGAACCATTTACATTTTTTAAATGGCAATGGCAATGCTTTAGAATAAGCGTAACAGAGAATTTTTACTAAGCTAAAAATTATATTAACAATATATTTTATAATGATAGGTAGTCCTAACATTTCATGCATTCATCATTATAAGTTGAGTTCAGTTGTTGAAAAGGAAAATAAGTGTGTATACTGGGCATGCTATGGCTAATAACATTAAGAAACAGTAGCAGCATTTTGAAATCTGGAAGAATAACAAATAAATTTAGGTTTAATTTTCCAAGTGCTATTATAAAAATAGAAACCAAACATAAAATGCAAGTACCTGAATTTCTGTATGTTCAGATGGCAAGTGATCATTTCTTCTGATTGTAGGGCAATTTACGGGAGAATACAGAGTAGGGACATCACAACGATTCCTTCTTTGTCTTGTTCTAGATTCCTCATTGTCAGATAAAGTTTGTGAAGATTGGTCACATTTAGGTCTTGGCGAATGACATAAAACACACTGTATAATGAGAAAATTACATTTCAAACTAAATTCACTACACAGCTATTACTTTACTTATAATATACTAAAAAAAATTATATTTAGCCTATACAGAATATCAATATTTATAAATGTGGGTAATATCACATGATTATACATTTTATACAACATTAAATGCTATATATATATATATATATATATATATATATATATATATATATATATATATATATACATACATATGGATAAAGAAATTATATTAGAAATTCTTAGTAAGTAAATTTTTATGAAAAGTTATTAAAATAGAGCCTATTGCTTAGAGTAAAATGCAATAAACTCTCATTGTAAACTGAAATGAATTTTAAATTGAAATAGATATTTAGTAAGATTTAGACATAAGAAATCTTCTACATATCTTTTCAGAATATTTTAATATAATGTCAGAATAGAAATATATTTATATATGTATATATATATATATATATATATATATGTATATGTATATATATATATGTATATATATATATATGTATATATATATATATATATATATATATATATATATATGTATATATATATATATATATATATATATATATATGTATATATATATATATATATATGTATATATATATATATATATATGTATATATATATATATATATGTATATATATATATATATATATATATATGTATATATATATATATATATGTATATATATATATATATATATATATATATGTATATATATATATGTATATATATATATATGTATATATATATATATATGTATATATATATATTATATATATATATGTATATATATATATATGTATATATATATATATATATATATATATATATATATATATATATATATGTATATATGTATATATATATGTATATATATATGTATATATATATATATGTATATATATATATGTATATATATAGTATATATTATATATAATATATATATATATATATATATATATATATATATATATATATATATATATATATATATATAATATGTATATATATATGTATATATATATATGTATATATATATGTATATATATATATATATATATATATATATGTATATATATATATGTATATATATATGTATATATATATGTATATATATATATATATATATATATGTATATATATATATATATGTATATATATATATATATATATATATATATATATATATATATATATATGTATATATATATATATGTATATATATATGTATATATATATGTATATATATATATATATATATGTATATATATATATATATATATATATATATATATATATATATATATATGTATATATATATATATATAGTATATATATATGTATATATATATATGTATATATATATGATATATATGTATATATATATATATAAATATATATATATATGTATATATATATCAGAAAGAATATTAATTGTAACTGTAACGTAGTACAAATTAGGGTTGGTCATTTTGCTGGCAAAATGGTATTTTTGCCAGGACAGTGGCAAAAACTGGAAAAAACCTGGTAAAAACCGACAAAAATGGCAAAATCTAGAAAAATTGGCTGGATTTTAAAAATGTAGAAAATAATAAATAATAAAATAATAAATGATTTTGTACATAATACAATTGAGACCTAAATCAGAATATTAATTAGGTATTTCATTAGCATTAATTTGACAATTTAAACAATTTAAAATAATTTTCATTGCTGTTAGCAATGAAAATACAGTATTCTATTTTGTAAATAAATTTATATGATGGAGGCATGGGATAAAAACTGTTTCTTTACTTATGAATTTAATATAGTAATGTTTTTAATTGTAATGTGTATATATACATATTAGATATATATATTATATAAGTACTAAAAACATTAAAACCTACAGTTTGTAGGGAGAAATAAGCTAATAATTACATTAAAAACAACATTGCATATAAAAACTTGCAAAATCAATCGTCATATCTTTTTTTTGTATCTCTAGGTAGTGTAACTTTAGATTTAGAATACTGTTTCAATAATGCATTGAATATTCTATGTTAAAAAAAAACATTATATTATGTATCTTTAGAGTTAAAATTAGTAAAAGTTAAAATTGTTACATCTTCGTAAGTAAAACATATCCATTTTTGCCACTTGGCAAAAAGTGGCAAAAATGTATTTTTGCCAGGATGGTTTTTTCCATCTTTGGCAAAAACATGCCAACCCTAGTACAAATTATTAAAAAAGATTAAATATCTACTAGTAAGAATGCATATCACTGAGAGATCTCTTGGTGTAATTTACAAATGCCATAAGAAAGTAATTATTTAGTAGATCTATTTTATAACTAAAAAGGACTTATCTCAATAAATAACAATAAGAAAAGTATGCCTAAAAACAACAAACAAAAGATTTAACAACTAAATTGATCAATTCTAAGTAACTAATCTACATGTATTTTTATTCTTGAATACCACTATGTTATAATTTAAAACATATACTTTTATACACATGCACACTCCTACACAAGTATAAATGTTCTATATGTTAACAGAATGTCTGAAACAAAATACTACTTAAGGATAAAATGGATATTGATCAGCTATCAAAATATGAAAATATGGAAGCCCTTGTTTGCCAGATATGAAAAAGCAGTTCTTATACTTTTTTTGAAATTTTTTTGTCTGATACTGTATACTTATTTGTATATATATATAACACATAAAATAATACATTGAGGTTTTTTTTTTGTTTGTTTGTTTTTAAATTTAATACTGTTTTAATTTAAGGCACATACAATTTTAATCCAAGTTAAATAACTTTCAGAGATTCATAAGTGGAAAAAAATTTAAATATTCATTACAAGGATTTTCTTTTTTTAAATTAACACTAGATTGCCCAAGGCAGTCATTTTGACTGTTTTTTAATTTCAATTAGAAAAACAATTATGAAATATAATGACACAATTTCTTAGAATTTGGTGACTTTTTCTATAACATATAAATGGGTTTATGAATAATTGTAGTTACTTCCGCCCTCCTTTATTATATAATATTAAAAATTAATTTTAAGCAAATTTCTTTACATATTTGTTATTTTTTCACAATGCAGTCATTTTGACTGTTTTTGGGCAATATAGGTATACAAGAAATCTCGGGCAATCTAGTGTTAAGAAGTAAATAAAATTTAAGGTTACATATTAAATTTTCTTTAAAAAATTAAAAATGACCTTTCAATTATTTCCTCTTAAAAAATAACTATTTAGTCTATTTCTATAAGTCACTTAATAGCCTGTCCCAGCTTACGCCATAGGGGAAATAATGCCAAGTCTCCAGGATAACAAACCTGCACCAAACCAAATAACTAAATAGAAAGCAAAACTAACTACTATATAGACCTAACTGGGAAGCGAAACCGCCAAAATGAAAAACCTTTCCAATGTTAAAAACTATCATTTTTTTTATTTTTATTTATTTATTTATTTATTTCAATGTACCAGGAAAGTTTATATCAAATACCAATTTTTAGAAAATCAATAACAATAGTAAACAGCAATTACGATAATCTATTTACAAACAAATAAAAAAATAACAAATACAAAACGTCACTTAGCCTTCAATGGACAAATTAACAAAAAATTCCATAATATACATAAGACCTTGCCTAGACTTAGACGAGTTACACAAATTAAATACGTTTACAAATAAATAATTAATAGGGAAATACTTTTTCCTAATATTATTAACTAAATCATAGAAATAAATAAGATGATCCACAGAACCCTCATCTTTGTTGAACCAACAACAAGTGGGCTTATTAAAGAACCTATCCTGGTGCATGAGAAAAGCCCCATGACCAGTAAAAATCTGGTGTAAATAAAAGTTACCCTCAGATCTAGAAACGCTAACTTTAGAAAAGAAGGTATAAACCCTTCTATCCGAAGGATTTCCTCCCACCTATCCTGCCAAAGTTGAATCACCAGTTGATTGAGTTTACTTTTGACCTGTTTAATCGACCAACCTACTGTGAAGTCTATTACAATTTTCCGAGTAGCCTCTTTTACTAAGATATCAACTATTTCATTTAGAATTATCAGTTAATGCAGTTAATTAATCCATTACTGCTTTCCCTATGCAGAGCTTGCAAAGAAGAAAGAGAATCGGTGTGAATATACAGTCTAAGTCTTATTTTAATACACAAACTGACATCTTATTAATGAAGAATGTTAGACTTCACCTGATAGTTCCATTGACAGATTACATTTCCACCAATAGATTTTCCTACTTTTATTACAAACGATCTCAAATCAATAAATTCTCAGGAAGAAGGGCCAATCTCAACTTTCATCTCTTTTTCAGATACAATAACACACATGTATATCACTGATGGTAGATTTTTGTGACATCACTACATTACACTACACTATAAAATTGTATCTTATATTCAAAGATCACCCCAGCATATTTAATTTAAAATTTTTAAAAATTATTTATTAAACTTAAGTTTTAAATTCTTGACTGAGGGCAATATTTTTTTATGAATTTCTACCTCTAGATTTCTGTCAGATATCTGATTTACTGAATATGTGGGCCTTCAGTACAAATACTCCATGCCTTCATTTCTAGCATGGCCAATGAAATAAAAATATTAAAATGTGATAGGTTTTTTTTAGGTGCAGTTTTGTGTAGATTGATTTTTTTCTTTACAATAACTATAAATCAATACTAAATTTTTACTTATATTTAGGAAATGTGAAAGGAGTACTTTGAAACTTATATGATAAAAACATTTGGTAACATCAATTAACCAAAATAGGCTTATGATCTAGGATTGTTATCAAACAAAAGTTGAATGGCATGAGAGTTTAGAATTATCCAATTTTACAAACGAACTGACAAACAATAGAATGGAAAAAAGAATACAGTTCTAATTTTGTGGATACATTTTGACACTTATGATTACATATACATATTTATCTTAAGAAAATTAGGTATATGATGCACATATTTTTTTCTTTGGAACAGATGCGATATCTACGCTCTTAATATAATGTATATGTTTTTATATACATGTCTATAAAAGAACTTTTTATTCATTTCTCACTAAACTATGAAAGATAGCAAAATATTAGTCGATTTCTCTGAAAAGAGTAGCTCAAAAATTTTACTCATGTCATTTGGGAATGTTTGTAAAATATTGGCTGCGCTGCAGGGCTTTGACCTTGAAATGACGTGCGAAATTTGAAATGATGTCGATTCCGCAACAAAAGGCTCAATGTGTTATTTGCTCATAGAAACGAAGTCTGTAGTTACTACAAAGAAACTTTGACGTAACTATGGAGTTAATTTCTGACAAAACCATTCGTCAATGGTTCAGTGCATTTAAGGAAACAGGGAATGTTTGAAAGCAAAAGTCGCCGGGTACATTGTCTCAAGAGAAAGTGGACAGAACTCCGTTGGATTTTTTCTTCTGCATATCCAGAATCTTGTGTATGCAGAAAAAGTGATGTTCAACATCTCAGGGAACGAATATCCAATTGTGTGGCAACCGTCGCACCAGACATGCTCGCCAGGACATGGAAGAGTAGAATACCGTTTTAGACTTCTGCCGTGCCACTAACCTCATATAGAACTTTACTAATGTTAAAAAAAACTTAAATGTAAGCTTCCAGTCATGTATAAAACATGTATGTATGTCTTTTATTTCATTAAAATATTTTGCCTCAAAACCCCGGAGTTCTTTTATAGACACCCTGTATAATCTATATATTTTCTTGGTAATCTCGGCAAAAAAAAAAAATAATAATTTTTTTGAAAGTCGCCAAACAAAAATGGAGGCAGAAAATAGCATTTTCTGAAAGACCACCAAGAAAAAAATATGGATGGCACCACATGGCTTTTAAGAAACCATATATAAAAATGGTGGCAGAAAATGGGGAACAAATGCGATTTTCAGAAAATGGCGTTTCTTGGAAGATCACCAAGGAAAAAAAACATGAAAGGATAAACAAATCTACTGCAAACTGTTGAGCTCACAGAAAAACAAATTTAAAATTTGTGAGGGGGGGGCTCCCTCCCTACCCCCTCCCATATTGTTACAACAACTATAAATACATAAAACATACACAGAATAAATCAAATATATTCATTACCGTCACATGCATCAATGGGGCTTAAAGAACAAACTAGGGTTGCCACCACAAAGCTCCAATGTCAGGGTAGTAAAAGCTAAACAGTTATCGCACTGCAAAACGCTAAAAAAAGCCACCAAATTTGGCAATAAAAGCCAGAGCATAAATATGGCATCTGTATCTCATCTTTTATACATTATTGTACACATATACACATTTTATAAGTTATATAAAGTAGTCAGACAAAATAATAGTAAGGATCTGTGTACTGGGTTATATGAATCTACTAGGAATCTGTAATTATAGGGGGCAGCCAAATATCTGTTTCAACCCTACTTAGTAAATAATAGAATTTTGTTTATGTGATTTTCCTACATTTAAAGTCAATACATTAAAACTTTACTTACTTTAAAAGAATACATAAAATTTACACAGTAATACTAGAAACATAATACTAGAAAAAAGAAAATTATAAAATAACATGATTTTTTTTTCACTTACTTTCACAGACTTTGGCCAATTTTCATAGGTACAAGAAGCACAAGTCCATTTAATTGATCGGCTCCATGATTTGTTCCTGTCATTATAATAATTATCGGAAAGAACACTAGCTGTACCAGAATCAATAGATGCATTATTTGACTGATCATGCAAAGTATAATTTGTAGACTCTGTGGGGGATGGATATTGTTTGCGCTTAGATGAACACTGGGTGCATTTAGTTGCTCGAGGCCAGTTCAAGTAAGTACATACAGAACATGACCATTTATTGTGAGGATTGGATATAGTGCTGCTGCTTTGGGCTGTAGGGCTGCTGCATGTTTCAGAGATGAGAGGTGCCATCTAGAAATTATTACACAGGAAATAATAAAATACATATAAATCACTGAATAAGGAATAAACTATAGAGCATTGCAATATATTTATGGATTAAACATAGAGAAACATTAAAAATTAACAATCAGCATTAACCCTTTAGCGGACAGTGGTTTCGTAGCAAAACCACCTATTAAACATATTTTTTTTTTTTAAACTTTACTGTTTCAAGTACTTAACTTTATCTTTTTATAATTATTTACGGCTATAATCTCCTGCATATGTGATGTATGGAAGCCAATGATGTAGATTCAAGATCTTCTGCAATTTCAAAAAAACTTTTCAGAGGCATGGATGATTTTTCGATTTTTTTTTTATGTTTTTGACATTTTAAATTTAGAACAGATGATAGTTCTACATTATTATTATCTAAATTATTTATTTTTTCTTTTGAAATAGATGTATTTAAACTTGGTGTACTTGAGAAGTGAGTAATTCAATTTATCTTACTTATCACTCCAAATAAAAGTATCCGTACAAACAACACTTATAAATTGTTAACCTATTTATTTATAATACCAGTTTAAGGATTATTATTTAATGTTCTTCCAGTATTGTTAAACTTTTAAAAAAGCATAATGTACAAGCTGTACAAAGGGAGGGGTTAATCAGTTAAACCATTCCTCAAACCCTCATTAGGTATCATCTAAGGCAAACCCTCCTAAGGAATGTAAAGAAAACTTATATATTTTACATTTACAAGGTTCATAGATAACATTTATAAACAAATTACAAATTTTTGTTGACCTTTAAAGGATTAAAGCATTTTGAAAATAAAATTTTTGCAAACAGGTATAACTATAAAACACATCTGTAAAATTAAATACTTTGCATAAATTATTCAAAATTATAGCATTTCTTATATAGGAAATTTATTTTTAATCAAAATAATGGTAATAAACATATTAAGAGTAGGATTCAAAGTTTGCCAATTATTTCTAGTATATACATATACATATTATATATATATATATATATATATATATATATATATATATATATATATATATATATATATATTCTGAAATCAAATCTTCAATGATATTAACAGTTATACTTCACAATTTAAGTTTTGTACACCACAATTTCAATTTGCGAGGAAAAAAAATGGAAATGTAGAAATAAATTTTTTTAATTAAAGAGTAAGGAGGGGACAGTCTCAATTTAACTGACAACAATGCTTAGGATACATTATTTGACATTTTTCAGAAATAACTATAATGTTCTAAAAAAATTTACTTTTTTAAAAATTTTACAGTTTTTATAATAAATATAAAATGGTAATTTTAAAAACATTCTATACATTAGAACATTAATTCATAATTCTATATTTAATAAAATTTTTTAGAAATTATAACTTGCAGGGTTACATTGTAATATCATAATTGCAAAAAAAAAATGTATATAGTACTATTAATCTTATTTTTAAAATTATTTCAGCAAAATATGAGTAAAATTTTCAATGGTTTTTGAGATCTCAAACTTCAGTTGTAACACTTCGATTTACTATTATTTTTTATCATTTATGAAAAAAGAATAAGTGTCAGAATCCTTCTCATGATTAAATGAGCATGAACTAATTTAACATTGTTTATATTTTAACAAATTTTTTTTTCTTTAGCCATTACAACACTTGCCTGCTTTACACTTCTAGCTATGATTAAACAATATCAGGATTAAAACAGACTTAAATATTCAACTTTTGAGTTGAATATTTAAGACTGCTTTAATCCTCTTATACAATGCTTGCAATTCATTTTTCATGTTTTAAGATATTTGAATTTAAATAATTATAACAATTTATAGACAAAAATCTTTTAAATTTGATGTTGAATATTAATATTAATACACATACTTAGACTTAATTTTAGAATTATGTGGTAAGACGATTTTTTTATGAAATGATTAATCAAATGGAAATTTGACACTTTGATCAGAAGAGTATCTTCAAATGAAAAAAGTAAAAATAAATTGGTATATTTATCCAGAGCTGTAAACAAACTGACTAAAAAAGCAGTCAATTACCATGTAAATATCTTGAGACTTATCTTGTGATATAAGATGCGATTGCTTTGGTGAAAGACAAATAGTACATTTGAGGGATTTGGGCCAGTTCTCAAAGGTACACACATTACAAGTCCATTTAGTCTCATCTTGACTCATCGTATCAGAGTTCCCACAAATATTAGAATTTTAAACAGCTACAGAAAGTATCCTGGAAGTAAAAGAAGTTTATGAGTATCTTTAGCAAAAATAACATATATATATTTGTTAAAGTTATAATTACAGAATTTTTTATTCATATTATACATGTTTTATGCTTTCACTTCATTATTAAATTTCCAATCAAACATAAATGAATTTACACCATTCATTTAAAATTATAAGTTTATTTTTTAAAGATCAATAATAGCAGCTTAATCAAAAATTTCCATTTTTATAGATTTAATGAAATTGTGCTGAAATTATTCCAATATATACATATATATAAGCTGATATGGAAACAGACCATTTAAAGAAATGCCATTTTCACATGTTCTATCTAAAATATGTCTCAATTTATTAAATTTAATAGGTATCAACCTCATAGAAAAGTATAAAATTTCGTTAATTGTAAATTACTTCAGAAATATAAAACTATAGAATAATTTAAATTGTCATAGTAAAATATTTAATAAATAATATACTATTCCACTTAAAAATAGATTGTTGAACCACAGCTTAATTCACAATTTTTATACATACTTATAAAGAAATCTTTAATAATGAGAATTTAACTAACCCTTGCTTGAAAAAAAAAATGTAAAATTCACTATAAGTTCTGCCAAATGATATTATAAAAAATGAGTATCCTGATTTTTAATGTGATCAAACTACCACCATAAACATAATAATTAATATATAAAATCAAAATCAAATCATGAAATCAAATATAAATTGCATTTTATATATACTGTTTATTTATTTTTTTTTTCTTAAGGTTGGGGTTTAAAAATGTTGAAATACATCACTTTTCAGAGTTAGGACTTACAGAATTGTCATGGTGACAATAACAGCTTCATTTGTGACAGTTTATTTCAATAAAAACAAATCAGCAACTAAAAATAATTTAAAAAACAATAAGTTCATAATAAACTCAATGAATAAACAAATCATATGGGTGAGTTACGTACATTAGGCAACTCTTTCAGCTATATACAACAAGTAAAAGATATTTAAAAATGGATTAAAATATGTAAGAATTATATAACAGAAAGTTTTACATAAATGACAATGAAAGTCTAAATAAAACATAAAACGGTGTGGAAGGAAAAAATTAATAGAAAGAGAGCAGGATAAAAAAGATTAATTTACATATAACAGCGGATACACAAAAGCTATAAAGATAAATAATTATAACTAATAAAGAGAAAATATAAAAATAATAAGAGATGCGTAATCCAGTTACATTTAGCTTTACGACATAAACGAGTCTGACAACTAGATACAAAACCGATAATTTAATTCAAACCGAGGAAAAGTAATAAAATTCAATGAAACGAGAAAAAATAATTTGCATTAAGGAGCTATACATTAAATAAGGAGAATAGATAAATATAAAAAGTAGGCTTATACGAAAGTAAACAATACTTTATATCAAAGCTTTTTAAACTTGAATGTGCGAAGAGATAATAATATAGATGCTGTACACTTTGAATATTTATACATCCCAATAAAATTTCGAAAATATCACAGAAATATAAAAGGAAATATATTTAAACGATTATGTTTGATTCTCAATCCATTTCTAATCACACAGCTTGCTTAACAGCTGAGTTAAAACAGCAACAGAAAGAAAAAATAGACAATCAAAACACCAACATTCTCTTGCGTTTGTATACTTCTTCTCATATATGAAAACAGACTCGTAAAATAAAATCATTTTGATAAAACTCAGTATTTGCAACTGTCTTTAAAGTAATAATAAAATCAGTAGTTTAAAGAAATACGGTATTTAAATTAATAGATCATATAAAGAATTATTCCAGTTAATATCGCTACAACAAGAAAACAAAATTTAATTAACTATATGTTATAAAACTATCTCAAAAATTCAACTTATTTGTCATAGCTTGGTGATTCAATTTAAAATTTAAAATCAAAATAAAGACATAACGGAAACTTTCATAGTCTGCCCTGACTCTTCGCACTAAATCTAGATTCTAGATTCCATGCATATCTCAAAGTTATCCCCTTCACACTTGGCCGAACGCTGGCCGATTGGTTAGAGCGCTGACCGTCGGTACCGGAGTTCGTGGGTTCGAATCCCACTATGGCATGGATGTCCGTAGCCGTTCGGAATCGGCTTTAAGCAGTAGGTCCCGGTCTCATTAGCCCTCGTGAGCAAAACAGTAGACCGTAGCGCTCCAAACCAAACCAAACCCCTTCACACTTGATTTTCATGCACAAATATTTTAGAAGCTAAATTGCTACGTCCAAAATTATTATCCTCTAATAGTGTGTTTGAGCCTTTAGATTTAAATAGCATTGTTGGCGTGGATGTTTGTAGCCATTCGGTATCAGTTTTAAATGTGAAGTTCTAGTTATAGTAAGACTTTTTACATATGGCTGATTGTAGAGAACAAAATTAAACCAAAATCCTTTACTTTTGTTGTCAAAATTTCTGAATTTCATAATATTAGTTGAACTCTATTCCTTAAAACAAGAACATTTAACCCTATTCTTTCCAAATGAGTAAGTGTCCAGAATAGCTAATCAAACTAAATTTACTTTATCTGAGCTTGACCAAACGCCTCCTAGATTAGTTCTAGAAGCCACTGACAGAAAACGTGGTCTTCAATGATTAGACGTTAATGGCAAGCATGATACTGGTTGTTGTACAAATAGACCCACTATTCCTGTAATGTCCTGTATACGGTAATATGCGCTATTGGTCATTCGTTGCATCTACCTTTGACTTCTTGCGCTATTTTATATTTATTCCTTCTCTCAATGTACCGGTCATCTTCCACTGTGGATATGTATGAACGACCACTGCTGTATTCCAAGACATTTGTTCTTGCTTGAAACACTCTGCAGGCTGAAACGATACTGTGCAAAACTCCGCAACAATACTAGACATACTTTAATTGGCTTTCAAACTTTCTCATGATTCGACTCCGGGTGAAATCATCCAAATGTCGTGTATAGGTTTGTCTGATATGTCCCATTCCGGCAGAAACTAGACTTCATTCAAAATTATATACACTGTGTTATATTTTTCATAAAATTCACACATCCATGCCAGAGTGGGATTCGAACCCACGAACTCCAGTACCGAAGGTCAGAGCCCTAACCATTCAGCCATCCTTCGGCAGGTTGCGTCTTTTGGTTTGAAGTTAACCACTAGGGGGCAAGAACAACATAGCTCTTCTAGAAAGTCCTCGTAATGTGGAAGCAGAATATCCCTAAGCTTAGCATACCATCTCATGTTTAGAACTGGAGGATATTTCAACATCGCACCAATTTTACGTGTCCCAGCCATCATTAGTGAACACAGTGGTCTTTGGCTGGCTCAGGTCTCGAACTCGCAACCCTTTGGAAATAAGCTGGGCGCTGCCTCTTTACCAACTGAGCTAACGCCGTTCCAGAGTAATAGCTCAAAATAGTAAAGGATAGAGAAACAATGATTATATTCTGGCGAATTTACGCAATAATTTTTGGATGAACTGTAGCAATTAATCTTCTCTATTCTTCGACAGCTAACTAACTGCTCATCTATAATTTTATCATTCTGTTATATTTTTATACACATGTTATTTGATTTGTCACCCTAATACTCACTCCGAAAAAATATTTAAGATGTACACTGATTATAGTTTGTGTGGATTATATGGAATTTAAAAAATGCTCATGTGAACACTTCTTTACGTATAAACCTATCAAATACAGCATATTAAAAAAAAGATTTAATTGCATATTGCATTATCACTTTAA
The DNA here is from genome assembly GCA_032207245.1 of Pardosa pseudoannulata. NCBI lineage: Eukaryota > Metazoa > Arthropoda > Arachnida > Araneae > Lycosidae > Pardosa > Pardosa pseudoannulata. The sequence goes on along the minus strand of CM063508.1, from coordinate 63,644,942 downwards.
AAAGATTCAATCAAAGTTTCAATTCTGAAGGTCCTAGTATCGTATTAGTGGGGCTCAAGTGCTGCCATCTGGTGTCATCGAGCAGATTTAACATCCGTTACATTTACACTTTTTCGTTATAAACTCGATTTTTTTGCGATAAAAATACTTTCTTTACTCCTTACCAGGAAGCAATAAAAAATAAGAATTGAAAGTTAATCTCTGCAAGTAATGCATTTTATTTTCTTTATTTTTTACATGCTGGTTTAAAATTGGAATTAAACAACTTTGTTTCAGCTGCTTGCGAATAGTCGATATCTTTCTGTTGCATTATTGTAGACCAGTAGGGGTATACGGTATACGAGATACTTCGTTATACAGAGTGTGGATTATAATTAAAAATGGAGCTGCCCAATTAATTTCCGGCTCATCATTTTCGAGTTATGCCCGGCAGCGTTAACACCCCTTGTATTGAAAATTCTCATTACATAGAGGGCTTGACTCTTTTGTAGTAACAAAAGGAGTTCAGAGTATTTTTGACTGCACGATTTATCTGCCTGTCTTAGTTGTGTATTGGGTTTATCTTTCTAGTCTAGGAGTCTTAGGGTAGTTATAAACTTTTCTGGTGATGGGTGTAAGGGTGAGAATTTCCAGTACTCGATAAAATTTCAACATTCTAATCGCTTTTGAGTACCTACAGACGTTCCATTGAAATCTGCCAAAATTGTTACTAGGATAGTCAAATTGACTATTTAAAGTTTCATAGTGAATTCGTAAACTCGAAAAAGTTGAAATGGATTCAGAAATGGTTGAAATAATTATTTTCATTGAAATCTGAACACGGCAAATTTTGCTTTCGCAATGACCTTTACTCTCTGGTGTATTTTTACTTCTTTTACTTTGTGCACGGAAGTAAAAATACGTAAAACTAAACTAAATAATAAAGCTTTCATTATGAAAACAAATATTAAGTATTATTATTTTAAAAAGTAGATTGTTGGAAAGGGTGTGGCTCCAGGAATGATGTTGTTCAGGTAACCAATCACGTCTCTTTATTTTGTGGTTGTTCTAGAAGCTATAGTACCTCAACAATGCGCAGGAAAAATGAATCAACGGGGATGCAATTATAAATTCAAGGTGCCAAGAAATAAGTGTTCGAGGCCATTATAACGAAAATTTTTCCTTAGAATTTGTCAATGGGAAATCTAGATTATTAATGGAAAACAGAAAACATTTAAGTTAGGATTTTACTTTCATATCTTTTTATTATTACACACACACACACACACACACACACACACATATATATATATATATATATATATGTACGGATAGAAGTTGATAATCTTTCGTAAGATTTTCCATACCGTACTGTAAGGCATATCCATATTCCGAGCTACTCCACGAGCGCTAGAGGTGGCAGCAATATTGTCTGGTCCTCTGTCGACAATCGCCGTGGCAACTGCTTCGATTGTATCCTGTGGTACAGGTTTTCGTCCTCTGCCTGACTGAACCTTCAGAGAACCTGTTTTCTCAAACGTCTCAACCATTGCTTTTAGCCCATTAACTGACACAGGACCGTTACCTTTACGCATTTTTTTGTGCGTTCTAAAAGCACGAAGAGCGGCTGACGCTTTGCACTGGTTGAGGTAAAAGAATTTGACCAGTAACGCACGCTCGACTAAAGAAGGAGACATTGCACATAAACTTTCAATCCGATTGATTCGAAACGTAACACATTGCCTTTTAAAACCCAAGCAGCTGGCACTGTGTCAATGGATGTAACGTGAAATTTGAATAAAGAACTTCTTCTGCTCAGCGTACGTGATATTGCAGATCAAGAGACTTTATCGGTGTTTATGTAGATTTTACTCTTTTTTTAAATTGTTGCTATAATGTATTCAGGTTAATACAATTAACACACATGAAAATACTTTCATAAAATAAGATACTCTTTATTGTCGGCGTGCAAGTGCACGTAAGTTTGCTTACTGACTACCGCATGCATGTTACATGTGTAGTTACAGTTACAGGGATATATGAAATTACATGGAGTTCGGATTTATATGATAGGGATATCACAATACCCTCTTTTTTTAAAAAAGTTTTAAAGTCACTACTATTAAATTAAGAATCATTGTAAATGAAGTTAAAAAAATGTTTTAAAATCACTATTACTACATTAAGAAACATTATAAATCAAGTTTACAAAAAAAGTTTTAAAGTCACTGTTATTAAATTAAAGAGTCATTATAAATCAAGTCTATCTGGCTTCTTTCTTAGTCGTGTTGGATAACGTCTGGTTGGGACGTCTGCAACAGGAATATTCTCATTTGAACTTTCTGTAGTGTATTCTTCCGATTGCTGAATTTCAGTAGAAGTCTGGTCATCATGTTGGACTTCTGTGTTTGGCATAGTGCTAGATATTGGTGTTTGATGAGTTTGAGACGTGCTACAAAAATCATCTGAAATGACAACATCTTGAAGTTCTGTAATTGAAGAGCTAGCTGGACGAATTTGATCTATATGTGCTAGGTACCTTTTTCCATTTATCTCAACTAACCAAGTTTTGGAACCTTTTGGCTTAATCAGTTTGCCACGAATCCATTTGTTTGAAGAGTCTCTGTGAGATTTTACCCAAACAATTTGGTCACAGGATAAACTCTTATTACTGGTGTGAGATCTGTCAAAGTATTGTTTCTGACACCGTTGTTTCTTTTCAACATGCCTTGCTGTGCACGGGTGTAATAACTCCAAAAGAGTTCTAATTGGTCGGCCAAGAAATAATTCTGCTGGAGATGAGCCAGTCGTTGAATGAGGTGAAGATCTGTATTTAAGCAAAAATCTATTTATTTTCGCCATTACTGAGCTTCCATCACTAGTGTCTAGCAGCATTTTGCTCAATGACTGCTTAAAAGTCTGAATGGTACGTTCAGCTTGACCGTTTGATTGGGGATGATACGCTGGTGTTAATGTCTGCAGGATGCCTAGGGATTTTAAAAAAGCTCTGAATTCCCTGGAAGTGAACTGAGGACCATTATCTGAAACAACTTCCAGTGGTGATCCATACCTGGCAAACAGCTGTTGTAATACAGCAATTGTATTTGCTGCTGTTGTTGATGACATGTTTGCCACTTCCAACCATTTGGAATAGCTGTCCACAACTACCAGGTATTCCCTTTGGTCCTTTGTAGCAAAATCTAAGTGAATACGGTCCCATGGTGCCTTGGGCCATACCCACGATTGCATCGGTGTTGCAGGAGGAGACTTTGCTATCAACTGGCATGCTTTACAATTTGCAGACATATTTTCAATATCATTATCTAAATTAGGCCACCAGAAATGACTTCTGGCCACCGCCTTCATCTTTACAATCCCCGGATGAGTGTCATGAAGTAACTCCAGCAAATGTTTCCTGTATACATTTGGAATTACCACTCGCATGCCCCATAATAAACAATTTCTTTCCACGGACAATTCATCTCTTCTGCTGAAAAACGGTTTAAGCCCCAAATCTTCAACTTTGGAGGGAAAGCCTGTTTGAACATATTTGATAACAATTCCCAAGACTTTGTCAGTTCTGGAAGCAGCAGAAATGTCCTCAGAAGTCAACGGTAATTCTGATAAATAGGAAATCTTATAAATTTCTGATGGGTAAGAGTTGGCGTTTTGGTCATCACTGGGCAATCTCGAAAGAGCATCAGCATTCTGATGTGCACTTCCTTTTTTTTATACCTGATGGTATAGTTGTATGATGATAAAAGCAATGCCCATCTCTGCAAACGTGCTGCGGCCATGGTTGGAACTGCCTTAGAAGGGGAAAAGATGGTGATTAGAGGCTGGTGATCTGTGTATAAGACAAAATTCCTTCCGAACAGATACTGATGAAATTTTCTGCATGCGAAAATGATTGCCAAAGCCTCTTTCTCAGTTTGAGAATAGTTGCTTTCTGCTTTCAATAATGTGCGAGAAGCATAGGCAACAGGTTTTTCCTCCCCATTCACAATGTGTGATAAGACTGCACCTAAACCAACAGGCGAAGCATCACAAGATACCTGTAGAGGCAGGTTTTCATCATAGTGAGCCAGCACAGCATCTGAAGTTAAAAGTTGTTTGCACTGTTCAAATACCTTATTGCACTCTTCCGACCATGTCCATGGAACATTTTTGTTGAGAAGGTTGTATAATGGTGACAGTAAGGTGGATGAATTTTTGATAAATTTGGAATAATAATTCAGCAAGCCCAAAAATGATTTGAGCTGAGAAACGTTTTCTGGGGTTTTAATCGCCTTGATAGCTTCTACTTTCTGTTGAGTAGGATGAATACCATCTTTATCTATTAAGTGTCCCAAGAATTCAACACTGGGTTGGAAGAATTGACACTTATCTGCATTCAGTTTAGCATTATACTTCTGTAACCTTGACATTACAGACTCTAATGTAGAAAAATGTTCTGCTTCAGTAGCTGAAGAAATTAGAATATCATCTTGGAAGCATATAACTCTGGGTATGCCTTGCAATATTTGCTCCATAACAGACTGAAAAATAACTGATGCTGCTGATATACCATACATTAATCTACTAGGCCGAACCAAACCCATCAGCGTATTGAGAGTCAAGAGCTCTTGAGAGTCAGCATCCAACTCAATCTGTTGGTATGCTTGTGTCATATCAAGTTTATTAAAATATCTTCCTCCTCTCAAAGTAGCAAAGAGATCTTGCTGAGTAGGTAGTGGATATTGATGGGGATCAAGGTGCTTATTTACAGTTACCTTGAAATCACCACACAACCTCACTGCATTATTTTTCTTTGGCACCACAACAACAGGTGTTGCCCATTTGGAATGTTCAACGAATTGCCAAATGTTATTATTCACTAACTTCCTGATTTCTTCTGAAACAGCATTTTTTAAAGCATATGGAACTGGCCTAGCTTTGCAAAATACAGGTTGGCAATTTTCTTTCATTTTGAGTACAGCTTTAAAATGTTTAATAGGTTGCTCACTTACTTGGAAAACATCTATGAACTTCTTCTTGAGAGCATCTACACTGTTCACAGACTGTGAGGATACCACAAATATCTCACTCCAATTCAGTTTAATTTTGGATAGCCAATTTTTACCAAACAGGGCAGGTCTATCACCTTTCACAACAATTAGTGGTAATGTATGGGACTGGTTGTTGCATTTCACTTGAACAAGGACTTCTCCATTTACTGGAATTTCTTTTTGATTATAATCCCTTAAAATGGTTAATGATGGCACAATTTTGATTTCAGGTAAGTTGTTTTTTATCCATATTTCTGACACTATGGAAACATCAGCTGCAGTGTCCAATTCCATATCTACATGTTTCCCATTTACAATTACAGGAATTATGTATTCTTTCTTGCCTGATACTTGATTTATGGATTTGACTGCATAGAGGGAAGCTTCAGAGTCATACTCCACCATTTCTACCTTTTTTGTTGATGAGCCTTTGTTTTTACTCATGCACACTGGAGATATGTGGCCACTTTTGCCACAAGCATGACATTTTGCAGATTTGTACTTGCATTTAGCAGGGTCATGAGCTGCCCCACATCTGAAACATTTAGAGTACTTCTTACCCTGTGCAGAACCATTTTTTGTTGCTGAACGTTCTTTTTAGAAAACGCTGAAGCGCTCTGATGCACTTTGTTTACACTTGGTGTAAATTGCTTCATGTTAGCCGCATCGCTTTCTGCTATTTCGATGGCGATAGCTGTATCCACTGCATCTGACAGCTTCAGATCCTTCTTTGCTAGAAGTCTCTTTTGAATGTTTTCGTTGCACAGTCCACATACAAAACGATCCCGTAGTGCTTCGTCAAGAAAAGCACCAAATTCGCACGTGGATGCCAGCCTACGTAATTCCACCAAGTACTGCGAAACTGACTCTCCAGCTGTTTGATTTCGTCTATGAAATCGGAAACGCTCGGCAATGATGATAGGAGCAGGTTTAAAATGTAGCGTCAACACTTCCTTCAATTCCGCATACGAACAGTCACTCGGCTTTTTCGGAAGTAGCAAGTTTCGGAGCAATTTATACGTATTCATTCCAATTGCAGAGATAAATACTGATACTTTCTTGCTTTCTTCAACATCATTAGCAAGAAAAAAGTGTTCCAGTTGTTCAACATATAAGTTGAAATCATCCAATTCCACGTCGAATGGATGCAACGTGCCGATTAGGCCTAACTTGCTCATGTTTACTTATTTAAAAATAATAAAATACGGCTAAAAGAGCATAAAGTTACGTGATTTCGTAATCCTCGTCGCCAATTATAATGTATTCAGGTTAATACAATTAACACACATGAAAATACTTTCATAAAATAAGATACTCTTTATTGTCGGCGTGCAAGTGCACGTAAGTTTGCTTACTGACTACCGCATGCATGTTACATGTGTAGTTACAGTTACAGGGATATATGAAATTACATGGAGTTCGGATTTATATGATAGGGATATCACAGTTGCCATATTGCACTTGAACTAAATCAGAAAATGTGCATAATAAAAGGTAATTTTATTCCGTATTAATTTGCATTTGTTAACACTCTATTTTCTATAACACAGCTCCAAATATTCCTCTAGCTGTAACTTTTGGAACTAATTTGTTTTTTCGCGGAATCCTTCGTCCCCCGTCTTGTTTAATCTTCCAACAAAATGTGGTGTCATTCTCGCAAATAGATCGCGCTACAGAACATTGTGAGCACTGTCAGTTTAATTATGGCCACCCGGTATATATATATAAACAAACAAACAAAAAAAACTAATATTTTAAATGTATCGGAGTTGCGTCCCTCTGAAATTTTGAAATATTCACTTTTTTTCCTTCAAGGATTTTTAGGTCCATGTGAGTCAAAATGTCGTTCTATTACAACTATTTCGCAGATGAGAGATTCGAGACTGCAGAAGTTGCTGTTCACGTTTACTTCCTTTAGTGAGGTTTTTACGTAAATTTATAATAACGGGAAGCAACTTCTGCAGTCTCGAATCTCTCATCTGCAAAATAGTTGTAATAAAACGACATTTTGACTCACATGGACCTCACATGTGTATATATATATATATATATATATATATATATATATATATATATATATCAAAATTATTATACTTAAATATCTCTTAAAAGTCAATTTATTACTCTCCCATCTATTCCTTCAAATCTATTTTTCTCACTTTTTCCACTGATCTTAAGTTTTTTTTATTATTAATAAAGCTGTCTAAGCTACCTCCCCTGGGAAAGAATTCGTCTCTGGGTCTCGCTGTGGGGCCAAACCTGTACCAACACGTGTTTCGATGTATCATTTTATCTTCTGCCTTTGATAGAGTAACATGTCGTTTTCTTAGCTCTAAAATGAAGTTACGAACCGCTAGATTCAGAAGGGCGCCGAAGGTACCAAAAGACGCGGAACAATCTAGGGAAGTCATTTCGCCTATTTGCGTTCTGATATTCTAATTAGTTCGAAAGATATTAACGAAAAACCGACCAAAATGTCACTTTTATTTTGTGGCACGCGCAATTCCATTGTTGAGTTGCTGTCAAAAAATGACAATGTTATTCAACGTTGGCATCATTATCGCCTGATATTTGTAAACTGAGTAAAACAAAAATGTATCTTCGCTATTAAATTTCAAGTGTA
>CM063508.1:63512292-63632292 GCA_032207245.1 Pardosa pseudoannulata | reverse complement strand
GCTCATGACTTCGGGGAAAGAAAAAAGGAATGAGAATGAATGCATAAGACTAAATGCGCACTGTTTACCTCTTTCGTGGGATAATGAGCTGAACTAGGCAAATTTTCAAATTTCCGGTAAAAGAAAACATTTATCCGTCAGTTCTGCTGTAACTTGCGTTTTCTTTTAAATTCAAGCAAAGATATTTCCCCTATAAACAACCCGATAAACTCGGAACGTAGCGTAAAAGCCGAATCTTTAAATCAATCTCATCTTTGACACTCCGTAAACAGATAGTTGCATCCGATGCCTGAATTTGCCTTTAATGATTCACGCGAGAAACCAGCCAACGTCAATCTCCACCTCAGACGAGTCGACCATTAAAACACGACAACAGGGAAACACGGGCAAAATGCCAGTCCCTTTTTCATCACGATTTCTCAATCTCTATTTCAAGTAAAAGCTGACTTCTATGGAATGAACAGGAACAACAAAAAAGTTGGCAACAACTTACATTCACGGAGTTCTATTTGAGAATAAAAGAATATCATGTTGGATAAAGCTTTTTATTATCCTCCATGATGGTTTTGTAATTTTTTCCCTTTCATTTACTGCAACACAGATAGCTACTACTTTTAGAGGCTTTTTCCTGTTTTATCATTTAGTTTGAACATGCAGTGATAGAAATAAATACAAATTTACACATATTTACTCTATATATGACCAAGTATTTGTATTCTGACTTTTAAATATTTGAGTTAGCTTCAGAATTCAGTTATATTAATTTAAAATAAAATGCACTATTTATTTAATTTTTATACCAGAGAAAATTTATTTTTAAAGAGAGTTCCAACAATTTAAAAATTTTATTATCTTTAGAAAATTTTTTACTAGCTTTCTCTTCCCTCATGGTGCTTTTACAAAACTGTCTCTTTTCATTCACTGTTGCACAGATAACCTATTACATTTGCTAGAAGATTTTGCTGTTTTATCATTATGTTCAAACCATCTATCTCACATAGAAATAAATATATATTTATTTGAAAAAAAAAGTCCAGATATTTGTATTTTTCTAGCATTTAAATATAATTTCAGAATTCAAAGTCAATATTAATTTCAAATAAAATGCATCACTTGTTATTTTCATGCCACAGAGAAAACTTATACTGAGTAAAAGTTCAAGCAGTTAATATTACTTTTAAATCATTTCATATAAGTATTACAAACTGAATGCCGCAGAATTTGGAGTCTGGTGGTTCATTTCAAAATTGTTCAAAATCACCAACCTGTATATTAACTCCTTTCAACTGAACCTCGTATGAGATTTTTAATTTAAGTAATAAAAAACAAAACAAAGAGATTTAAATAATTTTTCAACAAACTTTTATCTCCAGTAACACCTTTTATAGATCTTGGCTTCAAATTTGATTTCTTCTCAATATAAGTAGTAGCACAAATTGGATGTTTCAGATTTGTCTGAGAACTGAATATGGAAACATTATGTTTGATTTTTCTCTTCACTATGAATAATTTTTTTGAAATACCACCCACAACAGTGTAAGGATACATTTTATGCATGACACTGATCATTTAAATGCATTTGTTTTGTTTAGTTCACAGCTCTTTCAGCCATTTAAGGTCTTTTAATATTACTTAATGGGATCATGCTTGAGATGTTTTTTTTTTACATTATCTAGAATACTATTTTAAGTATAATAATGAGGAAAACTATTTTTTCTTTGATTTTTCTATCAAAAAATGATTGTGAGGTTTAACATGAGTATATTAAGGATGCAAATATTCTAAAGAAGTGGTTGCCAAGTATACTTTTTAAATTCTACTATAAGCCGTGATATATACATATATGTAATATATCAGAATTATAACACTTAAAATATCGATCTAAAATTCTCCTTTTTACTGTCTCTTTCTTTCATATATAATTTCCCAGCCACAAAATCTCAGATTTGAAGGAGTGTTTGCCAACTTAAATTCTAGTTACCAGACTTTAAAAAACTAATGCTAGATTAAATTCTAATTTTTGGTCCAATTACCACATTTTCCAGCTGTAACAGGAAAAATGTTTTAGACTTCCAATGTCTAAATTGCTGCATAATGCTGACTAAGCTACTGGTTGAATCCACGTGATCACTCGTTGTTGGGCGAAATTTGCAATAGAAATGTGTTCTTATCATCATTTGATACTTTGCTCTTGTCATGTAAAGATGTTACTTTTCAGTCTTATTTAATGGAGCCTTGATTGCACTTAGGTGTTCTCATTGCCCAATATGCCTGTACTATTCAAAACAATAGGAGCTATCTTCTGGTGTAACGGTGAGGTTAATTTTCGTCTAGTTACATATTTTTATACATGTACTCACTCACACACACACACACACACACACACACACACACACACATATATATATATATATATATATATATATATATATATATATATATATATACATATAATCTAGAACAAAAATAAGAACCTTTATTTTTCAAATTTTACACTTGTTTATTGTATCTAAAAATAAATCTCTATTTCAAATCAGTTTTTATGAAACAATATACAAGAAAAAAAATTGAAATTGAATTGGTCTTCCTAACTGATATACTTGCATAACACAGTAAAGACACATTTGTTATTCCCTATGTAAAAAGAAGTAATCAATTTTTCCTTTCAAACAAAAGCAATAGATTTTATTGTTCTTATTCTTTGATAAACTGCAGTTTATCAAAGAATAAATTAAACTATCCATGTTAGCAAATGTCTGATATTACACACAAAAAACATAATGGACCTGATACACTTGCATACTGAAAGTAAAGAAACACATTTGTCTATACCTGGGTAAAAAGAAGCAATCAATTTCCCATTTTGAATGAAAGTGGTAAATTTTGTTGTTTGCTTGAACTTGATATCATTATCCCAAACCTACCTTAGTATCAATGAATAAATGAAACTATCTATGTTAGTAAATGTCTGAGACTACATACAAAAAAACATAATGGACCTCATAACCTCACATTCACGAGAAGGCCAAGGATAGCAGTTATGTAGGAGAAGCAGATACTGCCTATGGCAACAAGACTGTTAGAACAAGAATACAAATTAAATAAATAAACAAAAATCACAAAAACATATTTTACTTACCTAAATCTAGAAAATAAATTAATAGTAAATAAGTGTTTTTTGCTTAATTGACAAATTACCTAGACTTTGTTGGCATCCTTTTGGTTTGCCTATAACAGTGGTCGGCAAAGTGCGGCAGAGCCGCATGTGGCTCTTTGCCTCCTTAAGTGCGGTTCTGGCACAAATATCCACGAAAGGTACAATAATATTTTCATTTTTAAAAAAACTTGGAAAGAAAAAGATTACATCTTATTTTTATAAATAAAAATTCTACTATAAATCGAGTACATGTATAATTTTTTGTTTATGTTAAAAGACAGATAGGTAATTAAAATTTTATATCGTTATAAAAATACCTAACAAACATAGTTTAATTTTATTAGTTTTCCTAAACGTAAACACAAACCATGTACAAGCTACCGGCTGAAATTGCTTGTATGTTTTTGGCATACTCCGGTGTGATACAAAGGTACCACAAGCATGTGTGCACATACTTTTTCTAAAGTAGTGGTGGGTACAAATTGGCATCACAGACCAGCAGTTGCAGTGTGAACAATCCTGTCTTATTAAAAAGTTGTATTTTTCAATCTAGCTGCACATCTTACAGGTATTTTTATACAATTTTATTACACCTGCTATATATGTTTGTAGTTCCAGTACAAAATTTGTAATCAATTTTTCGATAACTTCTATTTGTTCAAATGTTGGAAGTTTTCTTCTATTTTTAGTCATATTAAAAGTTTTGTTATTTTGATGATGGAAAAAATTATCTTTTTTCATTTTAGAGCAGTTACATATATTAATAAAATTGTATTTTTTTTTTAATTTTAATTTTAATCAATTTAATAATCATTATAATTTTGTACTGATGGCTTTAGAAAAAAATATATTTGGAATATTTTTATTAATAAATGATAATAATAATAATTATATTAATAATTTTACTAAACAAGCAGATTTGGCTCCTATTTTTTTTTAAATTGTTGTAATGTTCATATTTGGCTAATAAGTTTGCCAACCACTGACCTATAGCAACAAGAATGCTTGAGTTGGTCCTCGGTTAGCCAACCTGTCGGTGATACTGCAACTGTAATTTACTGAAAATTTTCCCGTGAGCTACTAATAGCTCAGGATTGAGAGTTAGAGGGGTTTTTTTTAATCTTAATCAGTGGATGGCAACCTATGACTTACAGCTCTCCTAGTGACACACTGGAAAATTTTAGTGACCCAGTAAACAATTCTTAATTACAATGATTGGTAAGTATTCTTGCCAATGAGTTAAAGTGGATGTTTTCTATTTAGTGAAGCAGTCATCAGTGGAGGGTGGCCGTACTCTGCAAGATGAGTCAATCCAATGATAAGAAATATGTGTAGTTTGAAGTGATTCAGATAGATCTCACTGGACTTGATGATGTTACATCATGATGGCATGATAATTGAAACCCCCTTTTGATTTTTCTCAAATTAAAAGCGTTTTTTTCTGTGTGTCTATTAATCTGACCCCATAATAAATATATTAAATCTTATAGAGGTAATGAAAAAGCATGAAAACAGCCATTTAAAATTATTAAAGTAGATTGGATATTTAAAATTTATTGAATTACCTCATCTGCTTAATGTTTTTATTTTCTGTATTCTAAGATAATGGGTAATCTAAAATAAAAGCTATGTCACTCACCAACTTTTGTGAAAAAAATTGAAAAATGAACTTTTTGAAAAACATTTTACCAACTACTGATTTAAAGTATTTCTTCCAGTTGATCAAATGGATATAAAATTTGATAGTGTTTACAAATTTAATATAAAACATATAAAACCTTCATACCAAAATTCAACCATCTTGTCAATTACATTTGAGATATGTTAATAAATGGACAGACATGCAAATATAAGCACAAGACATAAGTAAAAAAAAAAAAAAAACATTTTTTTCAGACTTAGCAGAGTCTAAATTATTGAAATTCATTAAAATCAAGACCAAAGTTAATTATTCTTATTTTACATACTTGACATTTTTAAATCATATTTTTAATCCATATTTGTCTGAAAGCTAGATACTCAGTAAAACTTTTTATCTCAACCTTGCCGATAAATGCATTATTTTCCTTGTATACTTTGTGTGAAAGAAAGAGAAATACTTTAAGTTTTTTTTTTTTTTTTTTTTTTGTACTTGGTTGTAATGCTACTTATATTACTTATTATTTTTCGATTTTTAATAACTACAGAACCTATGGATTTTGAATACTATTAAAAAGCACATAGAACTCAAATATTTGTACAGAGTACACCACACAAAGTAATGTTAATTTACTGACATATTTAGTAGCTAAAAGAAAATATGTGCATACTATACCTGCCAAGCATAAATAACAAGACAAATTTTTATATAAAAAGTAGGTGAAATCTTTATTGCATGAAAATAATCTATTGGAATGATTAGACATTTTACTTCATTTATCTCTAACCAACAAATAATCAGTGATTTAACAAAGTACTGACAATAACTTTTCCATCAACTGTCCCACATATGCAAGTGCTGCTTTCTAAAGCTGTATACCAGTCTACGGTATTCACCGGTTTGGTATGACCACCAATATCCAGCACTGATGTAGCAGTATTATTGGCAATCTGTGTACAAAAGACAAAAAATTAAAAAATATATTTTTCATGATAATTTTGCTTGATAAAAAAATAATACTTATTCAATGTAATTTAGGCAAAAAACATGAGTGCAATAGTAACATCACAATTTATTTAAAATATTTTGTATAGAACAGATGAATTTTCTAAACCATTCACAATTCTGAAAGCAGACAAGCTTTTGGTGACACATTTACTCTCTATCTTAAATCAACATAAAACCCAATTATTAACTAAAACATTAATTATAACACACTTAGTTTGGTTTGCAGCACTATAATCTTTTCTACACAAGGGTTAATTAGAGTGGGATCTATTGCTTAAAAGCTAAGTTCAAATGGCTAAGAACATCTGTACCAACAATAAAAAACAGATAGAATGCTACCTTTTGGATGATTAGAAATATTACTTGGACTTTAAAACAATGATTAAACAAGTAGACATGACCTCTTGGCAACACACTACATGTTTGACTATTGTTTAGTATACTTAATGCAGAAACACTTTAAACAATAATCATACAAATTTGCTTATATTTTTAAGTTATAATATTTTGTATAACTAAACACTGAACAATCACAGTTTAATTTTTATCCAATATCACCATAAAAAACAAAATATTAATAACACCTTATTCTATTTTGCGAAAACAATAATTTCGAAGAATACCTGCCATACTATGCTGTAATAATTACAAATGTATTTATAAAAATTACTACTTGTGTTTCATTTAAAATTGCTATAATAAAAATAAATATTATAGACTGAAAATAGTTTGATATAATCTGAAAGGCTGAGAATTATTAATTATGCACAGTTAGAGGTATATCTATAATTCTGATATGAACACAAGATTTTCTAGTACACCTGTTATATCAGATATATATTTAAAAACTTTTATTTTGTATGATGTGTCATCAAAATTATCCTTTCCACATTCTTACCAACATTCAAAGTAGGTTTCACTTCTTGTGCTGTGTGTAGAGTTCAAGTACTGCCATCTGGCAGAGACCCAATGTGTTAATATTTGTTACATAGAAATATTTCATTGTGCTTAAATATATGGTTGGATTTGACTATTTATTACAGAATAGATAGAGTTTAGACATTTAAGAACAGAAATTTTAATGCAGCAAAAATAATTAAAACTGCAAGTTGCTTAGAATTTTTTAAAAATGTAATAATAAGCTTTTGTGTTTCAAAGCCAAAGTAAACTTTTTTTTAACCATACTAACATACATATCTTCAGCATATAATTAAAACTGACCCAAGACAGGAATTGCATAGTTTGAGATAACTAGCTAAGGTCAATGGAAAAGTAATACTGCATATTTCCATATATAAGTTAAAAAAGATTTAAAGTTATAAAATCTGCTTGTATACGGATCCATGGAACAGATGCAATACATGTGTTTTTTTGCTGTTGATGACAAAAGTCACCAAACTGGTAAAAATTAACGAAATGGTTTAAATAAAAAAACAGAAAATATATAACAACACAAATAAATGAAGTTTTAAAATATTTTCAAATGAGGAAAACACAAAAATTGAAAAATAAATTTAAAATGACTCTTATAATTGTTGTAATTTTGTAATGTGTTATAATTTTTCCTAAACAACAGTACTATAACAGTAGCATATCAGCTAATTCTTTAATAAAAACAATTTATGTAAACCAGAAGCAATTAATAAACTGCAAAACATAGCATTTTTTCTTTAAGCTTATATTACTTAAATTTACAAAAAAGTTCTTTTATATGTTACCAGAGTTGAAACTTGTCGTTAGTATCTAATTAAATATATCATTGGCTGCATGGACTAGTGCCCAAATTATCCAATTGTGCAATGCGGCAATAATTTAGAAAAGTTAGTGTAAAATTATAAAATTCATTAAGACAGCATGAAGCTAGTTTAAAATTTAAAATGCAAGTTGTTTTTCCTTGCCACTTTCAAAATGAGCTAAGAGATGTCCTTGAATTTGTCTCAAGATGCACTGATCTACTGAAACTACCTCTGAGGCCTTTGATTGGACACCAAGGCAAAAAAGGTTTGAGAAGTGTTAGTCCACTGTTTAACTTTGAAGCAATTGGATTAGAAAATTTTCCCCCATGTTTTAACTGTTTGGCAAAATTTTCGGCTTCTTGGCAACATATTTGAACATTATAAAAGTTGTTTTTTACATTTCGGCTTATATACGGGTTTTGAACTTATTCTTGGCTGCCCCCCCTGTAAACCTATTTACAATGCATAAAAACCAAATAACATGTTTCAACTTAATTAGTTTTACTTGTAAGCTGAAAATATATTTTGATATGATTTGCATTAATGGTATCAAAAAAGCAATTTTTCTTACCTTATAAATAATTCCTCCAAGTGGACCACAAGTCAAAACATAATTGCCATCATTATTAAAAGTGAAAAGTTTACCATAAGACCTCTGTGATTCAGCAGCCTCTGTTTTGGGATCACCATGAAGCTCATAAGTACAAACTTTATGACCAGTTTTATTTACACTCCAAGAATAAAACTACAACAGAAAAAGGAAAGATATGAAGTTCTAAACTCAATGCTACGATACAATGATACAATTCACAAATGAAAACTGCATTTAAAAAATAATAATTAATTTATACAATAAATAACAATAAATAATTTATACATTATTTTATACGTTAATACATATAGAAAATTTTTAATCTGTACATAATTAATAAATAAAAAGTTAAAATGTCCTAGCATATTTTAGAAGACATAAGATAAGAAAAATAATGTAATTTAGAGAATTTCATGTTGAAATTTTATAATTGATAAAAAAGAAAACAAGTCAGAATTTCATTGATAATGACAAATATAATTTCAAAATTAGTAGTCACTATATAAACAAATTAAAATTTTTTAAAAAATATTTGTGCTTTTGAAATTCTCCACTCTAGAAATAAAATAATTACATCTAAATACATGCATCCATAGTTTTAATTGAAGATGGAGAATTTAACAAATATATATATATATATATATATATATATATATATATATATATATACTGTAACAATGCAAATCATATTTCCCTGTGAGCTCTGTTTGTGTGTATCACTATACAGAGGTAAGAGACACGCCATGTGGCTTAAATGTGATGACAAAGGGATAACAGACAGATACTAATGGTGTGTGAAAAGGTTGATTTTACAGACTTTGTGTCATGCAAATTTATATAGATTAGACGTTTGAAAGTTTCTGATCCCTCTAATATTGCTAACCAGCAAATCTCACAAAAGATGAATTGAGACAAGTTAATGCCAAGACCCTGATCATTAAAAAAAAAAGGGGAGAGGGTCTGAACCACGATTTACTGTATCAATGCTAAATTATATATAGACATTTTTCATTATAAACCCAGTTGTAAATGATGTATTGATTTAATTAAAAAATATTCCCAATGCCCCATTCTATTTGATAAAATAATAAATAAAAATTTAATTTTTTGAAGATTTAAAGGTTATCTTACCCTTTAATATGCAAGTATATTTTACATATAAATTAAATATATTTTATACTAAATTTAAATATAATTTCTTTTTTAAATCTATTTCAAAATTACAAAATAAAAATATGTCACAAAATTATTACCAACTGGAGAAAAGGTTTATTTTTATCATCTATTAACAACAAAGGTAGCATGCTAACGCAATATGTATAAATAAGGCTGGACAAAAAGCTAGAGAAAACATGAAAATCAAAATTGGTAAAATCTTGACATTTAAAAAATTTAAATTGGATTTTCTTTATTTTAAAAAATAATTACAAATAAACATACAAGTGAAATTTTTATGTTATAATTAAATTTATTTTTTATTATAATATTTACATGTAACAAATTATGCATCAAATAGATGAGCTGTGATTTTTTTTCTCCCTTCTCAACAAATTCTTATATGCTGTTCATATTTTTCTTCATTTTTTATAAATGTCAAATTATTCATTTATAAAATCTGTTTAAACCCATGAATTTAAATAAATCAAAATTAATTTTAAGTAAAAGTGCATTTATTGATTTTATGGGAAAAAAATCTACAAAAATATTATATCTACCATTTCTTCAAAATATTTAGATGAACTTTCAAAAAATAAATAAAACCAAGTACCAATATCAATGACAAGATTACAACTGCAGCTTCAAAGTGGTAACTGACCCTTATTTTATTATTAAAAAAAAAAAAACTTTAATGCTTTCAATTTAAGTACTGAATAATTAAATCAAATAGGGGCTCAACAGGATTTGTAAATAAATTAAACATTGCTCTTTTATGAGAAATTCCCAAAGTTAAAAAAAAAAAAAAGTTTTCTTGATTTTAGTAAATGATTAAAAAAATCTGATGATTTAATCAAGAATGTGTAAATTAATCAATCCTGATAACTTAAAACCCTGATACTTAAACTTATTTCACATGTGCTTCAAACACCTAAGAAAGCATCATATTTCTACCTACTTTCCCATCAGATCCCATAGTATAACATAAAGTTTCATCACAGCTAAATTCAGTAGAAAGGACACTTCCAACATGAGATTTCCAAGTAGCAATATTTTCTGATGTTCTTAAATCTAAAAAGAAATAAATTACATAGATTTCATATATTTAAACTACCACCATTATTATACAGACAATGGAGATTACATATTTTATAATACAACTTTATATAAACATTTGTAAGCATGCCTAATATATGTATATATATATATGTATATATATATATATATATATATATATATATATATATATATATATATATATATATATATATATATATATATGTCCTTTAAACAAATCTACATGATTTGTTGCACACAAACCAAATTTTTCACAGTGATTCCTTCATAATGTATTATCAGTATCAAATTTTCTCCACCTATCCAGTTACACAATATTACCTCTCAGTAGATCTTTCACTTGGAAGTTCAAGATGAATTAAATATAAGGTTGATTGATAGCAACAAAGATTACTGCAGTCTTATCACTAATCTTAAATTTAATTCTATAAAATGAATATGATAATTGCACATACATACAGACATATATATATATATATATATATATATATATATATATATATATACATATATATATACATATATACACACATATATATATATATATATACATGTGTGTATATATATATATACTGAATATTTCCAAATACAAGCCACTTCATATGAAAACTGAAAGTACCTAAAATTTCAAACCTTGTACAGAAAAAAAAAGGGGGGGGGGGGTGAGATGTGTTTTCATAGTGAACATACATACATGCAAAGGATTATATATATGTATAAAAAGATGATAAAAAACAAAAATATATATACCTAAAATGCTAGATGTCCCATCAGAGGAACCTATTAAAAGCAATTGACCGTTATGATTGAAAGAACAGCAATAAACACAAGACTTATCAGTAGGCATGGAAAGCTGTTTCTGTAATAAAAATAAAAACATAAGGATTTACAAATTTTATCATATTTGCAAAAAATTAACTGAAAAACAATCACACAATAATACAGCCTAACTTCAACCTCTCTTGATCTAACAAGAGATTAAACCTATTGTTTTGTATTCAAATCTATAATTGCCCTTATTTTCTTCTTATCAAAAATAGAGAGTACTAAAACTCACTATAATTATTAATATTGACTGCCAAAATCTCATTGCCAGAAATGACCAAAATACCAGATGTACACAGCTTAAGTCTTAGAGATGAAGGGATTAACTTTTCAAATATGCAAAGAAATATCTGATTTAAGTTAGTTTCAGCAAATATATTTTTGCCAGACTTTTTATAAGATACACACACACATACAAAATTTTATACATATATGTGTATGTGTGAGGATGTGCATTTATTACAGAAAATAGTTTAAATAAACTACAATAATATAAAAACATACCTCCATTCCTAGAGTTTTTAAATCCCATAAACTAAGAGGACTTTCTTCATCTGATGAAGCAGACGTAACAAAATTTGTACCAAGAGGATTAGAACATATACATAAAACTCTGTAAAAAAAAAAAATTAAAAATTAAGAAAATATACAATTTCTTAAAAATTTCATGTATATATATACATATATATATATATATGTATATATATATGTATATATATGTATGTATGTATATATATATATATATTATATATATATATATATATATATATATATATATATGTGTATATATATATGTATATATATGTATATATATATGTATATATATATTTTATATATATGTATATATATATGTATATATTTATATATGTATATATATATGTATATATATATATATATATATATATATATATATATATATATATATATATATATATATATATATATATATATATATATATATATATATATATATGTCTGTTTGTATGTGTAATTACCATATCCATTTTATATGATTAAATTTAAGATTAGTGATAAGACTGTTAGTGATTACTGATAAGAAGTTTTGTAAATATATCTTGGAGAATTTATGGTTTTTTTTTATATTTTACATTTCTGTATTTTTGCTTTTTAAAAATTTATGACTAACACTTTGCATATCAACAACTCAGAACTCGAAAAAAATATTTTCAAATAATAGAATACATTATTTCAAGCATTAAAAACAAATTTTAAATTTAATAGCAAAAAAATGCATTTTCTTATTTAAAAAAAAGTATTTTTGATAAATATTATAAATTATTTTGCATTAAAATTATTTTCACATGAAGAGTTTGAAACTACCTTTGAGAGAAATACACTTTTGGCAACTCTTAATCTTTATTTGAATTTAAGAAATCCATAGTTTATTATGAAAACTATCATGTGCATCTGATCAAATGGTGAATGAAACTTTGATATGAAAATTAATTTCAGTTTTAAAATCTGGTATGGATTCTAAGAGCAAATTGTATTAAATACAGTATTGCAGAATAACAGAAATCAACTGAACCAGTGAAATCAAAAATAGCTTAAAAGCTATTATATACCAAACAAGTAATTTTGAGGCAATCATTCAACAGTGTTGGTTTATTTGAATTAATGTTGACAAATGCCTAGAAGGAAAATAATAACCTGAAGGCAAAATAAAATTAATAATGTGATCAAAATAAATAGGAGGATTGTGGATGGTCACCTGCATCAATCAATGAACAAATGTTTATAACCAGCTCTGTTAATACTGATCTCAGAAGATGAAGCAAGAATGAATCTGCCAGTAGAGCCCTGTACTGATTTTTAATGAATTTCAAAGAAGAAAATAACACTATACAGCTACGATTTATTTTATTTTATCGAGCTTTGCCTCTATGCAGATGAAACAGCCGTTTTCTCCCGACACAAACAAACACGTTGTGCTTTCTCTGCTATTCGAAATTATGTTAAAATTTATGAACATTGGCTTTCTTGCTGGCACATAAAGGTAAATTAAGCTAAATGTGCTGCCATGATTTTCACAATGAAAAATGTTTCTAATTTTATTGATCACAATAACTTTAAACTCTATGACAAAGATATTCCCTGGGAATCTTCATGTAAGTACCTAGGTGTTATCCTAGATTCCAAATTTAATTGGAGACTTCATATCAAAAACATTGTTCGAAAAATGAAGGCTGCAATTGGCACTCTAAATTTATATCTCAATTATCGAAGTCGCCTGCATACGAAAACAAAGTTATTGTTATACAAAAGTTACATCAGACCCATTATGACCTATGGTTGTCCTGTATGGGGAACTGCCGCTCTTATTCACCTCAAGAGTCTTCAAGTTATTCAAAATTCTGTCCTTAAAAAATGTGTTTCTGCTCCTTGGTATGTGAGGAATGATACGATTCATACTAATCTTAAAGTCAGGCCTGTTCTCCCTGAGTTCAAAAGACTTGCATTACGTTTTCACCGTAGCATTGATTTTATTCAGAATCCTGTACTTCACAACCTTCCTGTGTATAATCCTGCTGTCCCAAGCTCGGCAAAATGGCCTAGAGCTTTACTATTCCATCCTGACATGGCCCTTCCTCCTTCTAAGCGAAGGAGAGGCGATTGATTCATTCCTTGCATTTGTTATCTTTGTAATTTTAACACATCTCACTGTGCAAGAGTGGCATGCTGGTAGCGTGTCCGCCTCATTCGCTTGCAATCCTGAGGTTGATGGTTCTGTCCTCAGTGATGATCTCAACTTGTAAATTTTCTTAAAATTCTGTTTTAAGGTTAGATTGCCTATTTAATTGTTTTTTGTTATATTTTATGGTGAAGTACCGTTTTCTGTATCTTTTGGCTAATTTTATATTAATTTTTCATTTAAAAATATTTTGGGTATTGTATCATTTCGCAACTTTGCTTTTGTATATTTTTTACTTTGCGTAATGTTTTGTCTTGTTTTATGTTTATAAAAATTAAAAAACTGAAAAAATGCTTAATAAAAATTTTTAAATTTTATAAAAACCAAAAATTTATATCTTTTTGTTAGTGTTGTCCCTTTTTGTTTATTTATATTTGCTGTACCAAGCTGCTACTTTTATTGTCTCTTTCTTATTATTGTATTACTTCTTTTTTTTTAATTTCTGAGCTTCATGTTGTTGAATCAATGTATTGCTGTCAACCATACCGAATGGTCATTGTCAAGGTTCCAGTCTAATTATCCCCTAAATAGACAATGCATTGTTTACTCATTTTTTATGAGAACGTCCTCACCTCCTCGCTTCCATGTGAGCTGGAGTGTATTAAATTTTTGTTTGGATCACTTTTTGCCTAGAGGCCTAAATTTGTTTTGATCTGCTTACGTTCAGAGGTTAAAGTGAAGACCTTACACTTTGCTAGGTACTTCACTAAACCCGATTACCTTGACCTTGAATTATTTTATTTTTTATAAAAAAGCATTCATGGACAGTAAAAATTGTAGTCACATAACATGCAGCTGGGATGCTGCCTGTTGTGAACACCTGACTTAAAAAACCAATTAGAGTATTATAAATTGCAAAAAATGTTAAAATAATTTAAATTATTACTTTTGATTGCTGGTACCAGAAGAATTTGTGAAAATTTCCTTAACTACTCTTCTTTCTTTGGTATCATAAATTCTCACAACTCCTGTGGTTCCACCATAAAAGAGCTGAAGAAAATTAAGTTACCATTTAGTAAACAATTGATTTAAAAGCCTAGCTTTCATTTTAGAAAACAAATTATGTGTATAATTTTAAAAAATATAGTTCTACCATTTTGGAGTTAAAAAGTTTAAGCGAGTTTTCTGTGATATAACTGATAATTGAGTAATAAAATATTTTATTAATAAGAAATTAATGATTAACAAATTAAGTAAACACCTTTTTCAGATTTTTAAATTTATAACTATGAAAATAAGCTATATACATAAACATAAACAAAGAAAAGAACAACATATAAAGATTTTACAAATCAATTTCTTTAATAAAACAAAATTTAAAGAAAAAACCTAATTCATTAAAAATTAATTATTGAATCTATGTGAATCAAATGAAATCAATATTTTTCAGAAGCTAATTAACTTAAAACATTGAAAGTTTTACAAGTGATTTTTAATTGCATTTTTTAAAATTATATTTTAGTATTTTTTTATTTGAATTAAAATATGTACAAAACACAAATTATTACAGCATTAAAAAAAATATTTGAATTTTCATCAAAAGTTTAAACAAGCAAAACAAACAATCTAGTTTAAAAAAAAGTATACTAGAATTAATAAAAACACCATAACACTTGATTTCATAGTTTATCAAATTCTTTAAATAGTTTGATCAGAGTATAGATATTGAGAGATTTCAGTTAATATAAGAATTTTTATCTATAGTATTATTGTACATACTAATCTTTCTCTCTTACATCCCCATTCTAGAGATAAGACACTTGTTTTTGACATAATGGTAGAAACAGTAGAAATTGAAGGACTAGCATTCCAAATTCTGAAATAAAACAAACATAAGTATAGAATTTTTAAATTATCAAAAGAATATGTGATACAAAAACTAAGTTTACTTTCTTCTAGCACTTATAAAGCTTAATAAAATTTTGTATTCTGATATGTGACTCACTTTTTTTTCTTTGGTTATGTTTTATTATTAAACCTTTTCACAACTTTATAATTTATAAAATGTCCACTAAGGCTAAAATAATTTCATTAACCATTTATCTGTTAATGTTTCACAACTAGAAATGATAATGGATTAACGACTACTCCAAAAAATAATGTTTAAAACTAAATTATCATAATTTCATAGAAATGAAACTTGGAATATATTTTTTTTTAATTAGGTTTTAATAAGAATTTTTAATGATTTTTTTAAAGTTTCCTACCATGGGCATTAACTTTTTCGCGATGGGAAGAGCAAATGTGTGCTTTTCTCTGAGGCTGGCAGTCACTTTTGCGAGTGAATATCCTGGGCCGGAGGGTTTTTTGCTATTAAGTCTAAATTCATCAAATTAACGAAGTAGCAACGCATTATTTAATAATGCTGCGTAAAGTATTTAAACGGAATGCAATTCATATTATATGTTTATAGATACTTTATTTAGTTACGCTATTTCTTTTTTAAATATATATTTTACACCTTTTTTTCATTCTTTACTTACTATTTAATGACTTTTAATGTCACAAAACTGAATACTATGTTATTTAAAAATTTTTTTTTATGAAAAATTTTAAAAACAGGTATCTACACACAATCCTACGTTACAATCCTTGCCCTCTTAGTAACTTATTTGCCATTTTGGAGGATTTTTCCGGGACTGTGAAAAAATGAAGCATCATCATCATCATCTTTGTAAGAAATGTCCTCCTCATCTTTAGAATCACTAGATCCATTATGAACAGAAAGATAAATCTGAATATATTATAGTGTCACTATTACTACTATCCTAATCTGTTTCAGAATCAAAATCTGAAATATTTTGAGTCATTTCAGCTATTTCAAGCTAGTTAAACACTTTCGACACTTCGAAAATCTAACAATAAAAAGAGAAAAAAAGATCAAGTCTGTCAGATCTAATTCTCCACTAAAAACTGGACTGCAAACCGAAATACACAATGCTTTAGCAAAAATAAAACTCCCTTGCTTACATAAACAAACACCATGTGCGAATTTAAAGAGCCGTCATAAAACATGTCATTCGGAAACATTTCTTTCCCCTGATCAATAACCACGATATAATCAAGAACCACGTGTATGTGTATCATACTACTCTCATATTGAGTACAAGGTCAAATCTACATGTATCTAAATCCATATGGACATATAATGCTATCTTGTGTCAAAAGTTAGAGTTTCTAAAGAATTCCAGAACACTGGCACAAATATGTGACGGTTGGGGGTGAACGAGTAAAAGCTCTGGCACACCAGTGTGTCGGCCGGGAAGTGAATGCGTTTCTTGCTGGCACGTATATGTGACAGTAGGTGCAAAAGGTTTAAAATTACAAAAATAAACCAATGAAAATAGCTCACTTGTAATGCAATATATTTATTTTATAAGACTACAGTTACTCATTACACTATTACAAAATTTAAAAAAAATTACAAGTAAATATTATTTTAGAGACTAATTCTGAGATTGAAACATTTAATACATTTTTATCCTAACATACACCCAGAAAGCACAGCAGTATTGCATAATATCAACCCATCTTCACACATATCAGAGCAGGTTGAACACATTTTGCCAATTTTAGTGAATGTTGGATTTGTGATATTAAAAATCTTGTACAGTTCAACATTCAGTGTTTTTAATATTTAGATTGCTTTTTTCAAAAGGTAAAGGATTTAAAAACTTGAACAATATTCTGAATTCTTGTAAATCAGTGAAAAAGGAAAACTCATATCAGTCCATCTTAGCCAATACTGACAAGCAAGGTTGTGCACAAAGTCTATTCATTCAATAAAAAACCCCTTTTTTTTCAAGCAACCATCAGAAAAATTGTTGTTATTTTTACCCTCTTTCCTTCCAGCTTCACATGCTTTCCTAATGATGTTTATTAAATCATCTAAGCAACATTCATTTTTAATAGAGAGTAATTAATATTCAACTTATTCTGATATTATTCTTAGTTTAAATTCTATTTCTCAAATTGTTTCATAAGATAGCATTTTAAGATCAAAAGATTGTATTGTTTATATATATGTCTGACTTAAACAGCTATTATCATATCAGAATTTATATAACTCTGCAATATAGAATAGTTTCAAAAATTTATTATTTTTTAACAGTAAAGCATTTTACATGGAGGAATTAGGTATTTCTGTTTATGTTGAATTTTACTAAATCCAATAACGTCCAGTCCTGCAACCACTGATATTTGGGAAAAAGTCATCTGTGCAATATCAGTCAGTTAGATTTTGCCCGATATTGGCCAAGTTTATGTTTACAATATTGTCTGATACTGCCGTTCTACTGGAATATATACACTCACAAAATATTTACTATTATACAAAATAGGACAGAAATGCTTTCAAAAGTTTGTTCAAATTCAAATGCACTAACATCAGAGGTTAATATTTTATAAAGAAACATTTAATGAACCTAAAGTATTACACAGGTTATAATAATCTAATTAAAAGATGTCACAGGTTACAGAGAATTGTTTTGAGTGACTACATAGTAGAAAATCGATTTGTATCTATTAGGCATAGCATTTAGAAAGAAAAAAATTAATAAAATTAGACTTTAACCTTAAAATCTAGTTTTCAAGTTGGAGAGTTTAATAAAAACTAAGAATTTTCACATTATACTTTAAAAAATGCATTATGTTCAAAGTATACCAACATATTTATTGTAAAAAAATTTTAGTTTACACAAATTTCTACCTAATTATTGCTTCCATGACAAATGGCATTCAGGAGAAATCAAAGCAAACCAAATGGACAAACCATATAAGAATATTTTAAGGCAGCTTCAAATACATAGATGAAAATAAATGAATTGTTAAAACAGCATGAAACATTTAAATGGAAAAAACTGAGATGATGAATTAAATCACTATACCATTACATCAACACTGAATATATACTTATTAATACTATGAAATGAACATATCTGCAAAAACAAATACTATAAATATGTTCCTAAAGATATGTTTTCCATTAAATCCTTTGTAATTCAGTCCCATGCTAATAAGGAAAGTCTTAAATAATACATCTTCAATTTATTACAGTAAATGCATTTAAATGCAACAAAATATTTATTTTAGTTGTTGATAAAGAAGAAAAAAAAGTAAGATTTAAAAATGCACTTTCAGATGCATTTTTATTATGCATAAAGTAAATGAATAAACAATCAAATCTACATAAATAAAACCAATTAAAAGGAATATTACTTGGATAAATAAAAAATAATTGATAACATACAATAATAAAAACATACTTGATAACACCATCCATATCTGAACTTGCAACAGAGGAGCCAATGCAGTTAAATTTACAATGAGTTATAAGTGAATTATGTTCAGGGTACTTTTCCTGTAAAAACAAAGGCCAGTAAAGGTAAACAATTTTTAATTTAACTAACTACAATAAATGAAAGTAACAATGCCCTAATAAGTAGAAATAAAATAAATACTCACCCTACTTAAAATAATAAATCCACTCCTCTGGTCATACACTATGAATTAGAAAGTTTTCAGAAGGTTAAAATTGCATTCATATTTAGAACAAGAGTTACTGACATTAATCAAATAGATATACAGGATGTACATGAACTTCATCTACAAATTTGGAATGATGGTAGGAAGCATCAAGACCGAAAAATAAAGAAACATGAGTCACAAATGATGTTGAATGGGTGAGAATTATTGGAAGGGATCTGAATCATGATCATCAGTAGAACCTTCAGAGGAAATTAAAAATGTTTTGTAGAGAGAACCTTTCTTGACATAATTGCATAAAGGATTGCCAAGCAAGCCCTGACTTAATGTGTGATCCATGAAGAGTAATTTTTTACCACTTACATACACACACACATATAAATATATGTGCATGTGTGTGATTTTCTCTTGGCTTTCTTGTATACTATCAAATAAGAATGTAATTTATATCAAGCTTGGGTTTACATAAAGTAACCGTTGTAGTCGAGGGATTTTGTACAAGAACTATACCCATGCAAATTATAACCAAACAGCAATCTTAAGAGTTACTACGTTCATACACACACTGGTAAATATAATTTAAATAAATGTTTATTTCATACTTGTATTTTTGGGTCACTACATTAATATACATACATCAGCACAAACAGAGTTCCAAGTTTTTTCCCCACATAGGTCTAAAACTTTATATTCATTAAAATAAATTAACATTTATAATGTTTTCTCAGTTATACATGAAACATTCTGTATACAAAAAGTAAAAACCGATAAATATGCATATCTTGCATTATATAAGAATTACTTCAAATTTAATTATTAGATTAATGCAAGTTGAAATTAAAGTATTACTATCAAAGCATTAGTTACTATTAAATTAAAAAAGATAAATATGCATTTTGCATTAATATAATAATTACTTGATTACCATATTATTGCTTGTTCAAAGATACCATATGACAAACTTCATAGAAATAGCTTACTACAAACTTACTGCAGATTACTAATTTGGCTCATTTCAATTTAGAAATAAAAAGTATATCAATATATTTCTTAATATATCTATTTCTTACGGCAATTAAAACTATTAAGCTTTATAGACCTTTAGTAAATAGGTAGCTTATGAAAGGGCAAAATTGCAGAGAAAATTATTCAAAAATCATGATTGTGGACAGTTTGAGGTTGTAGCAGTAGACAACAAAGATCAACAACCAAGAGCACTTAAGTTGGATGAAACTTGCGCCTTATTTCAGCCTAAATGGTTCAATTTTATGTCAGAGATGATCTCTCATTTCCACAAATTTATAATTTTTAAAATCCCTGAAACTAAACAAAGTAGCAGAAAGTATGCTTCTTTAATAACTTGTGCATACTACAGTCATGCAGAAGTGGAAAGTAAACTTAAAGAGTACTGATGGATACTTAAAATGAGTCAGAATTAGAGGAGAATATCTGCTACCCCTTCATATTAAGACATAAAAATTACTGTACAAAGTATAGAGAGCTGCAAAATAAAACTTTTGTGTTCAAAGGTTTAAAGTTTTGTCATTTCCTTCCTATATGAAGAAAGTAGCTCTGTGATGCAGTAGCTACAATGTTACAAAATAAACTATGGATAAAATTGTTTTCCTTTTAAATTATGATGATTCAATATAATATTCCCACTGTGTACAACACAAAGGGTGCACTTTTTAATTCATAAAATCAAATAATGTATTGAACTGAGGTAATAAGAAAAGCATTTCATTTGGAGGAATACTAATTACTTATAAAATATGTACAGTGAAACTAGATAAATATCAAATACATCTAATTATACAATTTTAATGTTATAATACTGATACTTACAAGTTGGAACAGATGGTATATTGGGTGGAGAACTCATCTGGGATTTTAAAGGGGGATTTCCAGATTTTGCCTGAACTGTTGGACTTTCCTATAAATAATAAATTTTACTTGAATGTTAAAGTGCCTTTGGTTTTGATATTAAAGAGAAGAGCTTGTATTCTATGTTTTATTTAGCATCCATGACTACTAATGTAAAAACACATGACACATGATAATCTTTAATTCAAATCCTTTAAGACATCACATTATATAATTTTTTTAAAATCAATATTAACTTACTGAAAACACATAAATATTAAGCAAACTAATGCTATTTCATACTAACTATACTTGAAGAAATA
Source organism: Pardosa pseudoannulata (assembly GCA_032207245.1). NCBI lineage: Eukaryota > Metazoa > Arthropoda > Arachnida > Araneae > Lycosidae > Pardosa > Pardosa pseudoannulata. Next base: position 63,610,720 of record CM063508.1, on the reverse strand, counting down.
ATTTCTACTAAGGATTAATTAATAACTCTAAACTTGTGAGAAGGGGTTCACATCTCAAATTTAAGATACCACTTATTACTGAATTGAGACTAAATAAATAACAATGAAAAAAATCACAAAAATTTGGGCTTACAACTCATATGTATAAAATACATTGAAATAATTTTAAAAATTTAGGAAACATGATTGAGTTTAGGGATATTGGTCAAAGGAACTGTTTATGGAAACCACATTAACAAGACTGCAAGATAAAATTAAATACAAGGAATAAAAATGTGGTGACAATTGGTGATTATTAGAGTTGATCCAAATGGCTAGTATGTAGCTGTTAACTATTGAATTATAATCCCCTATATAATAATAGCCTAAGTTGTCTGTTCGCGAATTTATGAAGCAGTTGTACCTGGAATGGATACAGGCATCCACATTGGATTTTTTATGAGTTAGGATTAGCAAAATTCAAATCGAGTTCGAAATCCACCTCATCCCCCCCTTTTTGAGCGTTTAATGCTATTATTTCAAGACTTATTCTCCCTCTTATTCTATACTAAATTCATTATTGATAGGATGGCGAGGGCAGAGCACAATATTTAATTTCTGGACTGTTTTTTACTTGACCCTTATATATTCTAACTATTTCCTTCACCACGTGTAAGCTGGCACATGGGGTAGAGTGTCTGCCCATTTGATCGTCATACTTCTCGGGTTGATGGTTCTGCCCCCGACGTAGCCGAATTTTTCTAAATGTGTAATTAATTTAATAATTTCTGCTTTTTCTTTTGAATTCTTATTCCTAAAGTTGTTTTATTATTTTTAAAATAAATTTTTACCATTTTTCAAATTTTTATTATTTTTATTTTATTAAATTCACGTGTTACCATTATTATATCAAGCTCCATTTTAAGAGCAGGCGATTAAATGTATCAATTTATCATAAAATAAATTGGTAAAAATAACAATTTTTTTCTAGCATTATGACGTCATTCCTTTAACCATCTCATTTAATCATTTATTTTAGATTATTTAAATATCTTGTGCATTATTTCCATACATTTTATCACCAAACTTAGATATTACGTAAATAATTTTCTTAAGGTAATATTTTGTTGCAAATAATTCTCAGCCAAAAAACAAACCATTTTTTTTTTAACCTGCCTCATAGGTTACTTTATAATTCTGGAAAATTAAAAATTTTACTGATCCCGTCATTTGACGGCTATATGCTAGTCTAATATAGAAATGTTCATGTGTACACCAATATATTCTGGCTCAGTTATCTCATAACTTCTGTTAATGCAATTAATTTTTACACACGCAAATGATTATAAAAATCTATAAAAATAATGCTTGAAAAAAAGAATCATTTAAAATTAACTATACCTCATTTGACTGAGATCTTGTTGTTTCAGGGGATTCTTTTTTTGATCTAGATTCAAATACAGACAGTGATGAACCAGAAGGCCTTGGTGGTACACTTGGAGATCTTGGCTTTAACTTACTTAATTTGGAGGCACCTATTAAAGCATTTTTAAAATTTTAATCATTTGAATCTTTTAGTTATAAGTAACCATAGAATTTATGACTATGTTCAGAGAACATACAACTTGAAATGAGAAAAATTCATGTCACAAACAGTTACAAGATTTTATGATATATGCAATAGAACTGAATCCTTTTAAAGCAGATTTTAATAGATAATAATGTTGGGGGCAAGAAATGAATGCAGAAATTTGATAAAAGTCATGACTATAACTATAATCAGAATGCCATAATTATAAATGTATATGTATAATACCATCATTATAATCAGAATGCCATAATTATAAACCTAAAACCTAAGGTTTATTCTCTTAGAATTATATTTTTCACTTTCAAAAGACACAACAACATAACACTAAATGTACATCATATTACAAAGCAACAACATAACACTATATGTACATCACATTACAAAGCAACAACATAAAAAAACATTTTTCCTTAGAAGCCACTAGGCGATGCACTTGAAAACTATGGAGTTACATATGTAGAAAAATATATAACATTTAAAAATATTTTTAACTGATATCTGCTATATTAATTACTTGATTGCAAAAAACAAACATGTTATTTATTAGATCAAGGTACCACTGTACTGTGATTACCATTATAAATTAGTCTAAATGTTTGGTAAAATATAACAATTTCCAAATAATGAGATTGAAATTTAACTTTTTACGTTTAAAAAAGTTATAACTATTGATTTTAATAAGATACTCCTTAATAACTTAACTAGTTGGCTCTTCTATTTTACGACTTTCAGTTGGTCTTCGACTCATCACAGGTGATGTTGGCAATCCTCCACTGATGTTGCGGATCAAAGTTTTTATAGACCGACCTGTATTTTCAGGAGGTGCTTCCCTAAAAAGTTTTATAAAACTTTCAAAATGCCATTGAAATAATTTCAACAAAAATATCTTCAGCTTTATCAAATATTTAATGAAATCAACATTTCATAAATATTCAAAAGAAAAATGATTTTTAACAGTTGCAGGCTTGCAACTGCTGAGGTACTTTCAAAAAGGTGAGAAAAGTGACAAATAATACAGAATAAGTGACTAAAAAATGACTAAACATTGGAAAAAAAAAGCGATTTTTTTTTCTCCTCTTGATTACACATGCTATTATTAAGATTTTTGTATTTATTTTCACTCTAAATCAAATGATTCATGCAAGACATGATTTTAGCATCAAATACAAAAAAGGTTAAAAATTTTGTTTAACACAACTCAACATTGCTTTTTATTCAAGAAAATCTATAAATTAGATTTGAATACATAAATTTTATAATCACAATTTTCTGCATATATTAATGATGTTTTGAAATATGTACATAGCTAGATTAGAGTATAGAAACAAAAATTGTGAAGAAGAAGAAAAAGAGAAATGTGTGCTTTGACATAAATTACTTTAATGTATTAAATGTACATTTCAGGAACTTCTTTACGGCTTTTTAAAAACACTCAATTCTGGAAACCATATGGCTAATTACATTTTAATACGAAAAATAATATTAGAGCATCCCATTTTTGGTCTTTTATTAAGATATTTTGTTATTAATTCATATTTTCTTTTTACAACAACAGACTTTTGCTGTGATACACCATGAAAAAAAATGACTGTTTACTTAAAGTGACTAAAAGTGATCAATTGTAAAAAAAGTGATGGAATTGCAAGCCTGCAGTTGTGCCTTTTGTCAAAATTACAACACTTTGACGCATGAAAAATATTTTCAACCCTTTCAGGACTGACCAAACTCTGGCAGTTAATATAACCCATAGGACAAGTAGCTTATATCTGAATAACTATAAAGAATCTGTTTAGCTAAATTTGGGCCTGTTAACAGACCCTTCATGAAATATCATAAAAACAGATCCTTTACAAAATTCATCTAGTGAAAAACTGATTTTTCCCAAACTGTCTTAAAAATTAACATTTGAATAAAGAATTGAATCCTTAAATAAATAAAGCATAAATTTATAAATTTTTATGTCTTTGTAAATACACATGCATATAATTTTTAAAAATAAGACTGCCTCTAAAATATAACTTAATACCAATTTTAGATTTATAAATTTGTATATTTTCACAAAAACATGACACTATTTTTATAAATTCACTAAAGGCAACACTTGCTGAAATAGCCAATGAAAACTAATTTCAGTTTCACATATGTAATTTTTTACAATTGAAAACTAAAAGGACCATGTCTCCAAAGTCTGGAAAGACCTTGATAGTGGAACATTTTTCTGATCCCTAAATAGCACTTCATGTTTACAAATGTTAAATCTATATGTGATTTAGGTCAAAGCTTTGCAACCTTTTATCTTTTCATGGTATGGCAACATTTCTCAACCCTTCCATGGCAAAACACACAAAATAAAAACACTAATTCACAAGCAAAATACAGATATTAATATGGATATTTTTGCGAATAATACACAATAAAATTGTTACATGAAAATACAGATTTACTTTTTTAAATTTATATACACCAGTATGAAAATTACATTGCTCTCAAGTCTAACCAAGTTTGTCTTGTCACACTAGAATGCAGTGATACAGTAATTACTAAACATTGGTCTAAGTTGTTAGCTTTCCCCTCACTGAAGCTTTAAAAATTTTTTTTCAGTTCAGGCTTTGGAAAACAGAAGGATGGCTAATGGAAACAAACTTTGGAGGCTCTGTAATACTATAACATTGTATAAACATTCACATTTTCAGTTTATCTTCAATATTTTTTATTATTATTTTTGGAATACTATAATAAATGTGGGATATGCATGGTATTTTTAAACAGATAAAATGTGGCAGAATGACTGGACAGACAACTGCTAAAACTTCTTTACCCGTAAGAAATACTAGTCAACCTTTACCTGTTTTAAGCTTACTTAGAAACAAACAAAAATGCTGTGGGAGATATTTAGTTGTTCACAAATTATAAAAATTAAATAAATAAATAAAAATATTTAGAAGAAACTAAAAATTGTAAATGTGTTATGAATTTTTCACAGTTAACATAAGTATTAAACTCTTTTTTTTTTTTCATAAAAATTTTCATTTAATTACAGTTACAAGATTATTTTAAATATCTTCACTTTTAGTCAGTAGAAAAATTCATTGCTTATAACTATGGCCGTAACTGCAGTACATTATCAAAACAATACAGATTTGTAAATACCTTAAATATTTAAGACTTATTTAAATATGTAGTATGAATACCTTACATACAAACTTCCAATTATAGGTTCACTGTTACTGAATTTATAACTTTGTTTCAGTTCTTCACTGTCATCAGAAATAATAAATTGAGTTATTTTTTAATAGTTTTGTTACAACATGTCTTTGTTTTGCTTTTTAAGAAACTTACAGTATTAAAGAATAATTATATATTAGACACTAAAAAAGTATAAACATACAAAAGTTAGCAGATAAATTTAATCAAACTGATGTCACAAATATATGTACTTTGAAACTGAAAAAGTACAAATGCACATTTATCAGAATAAATACATTACTTTTTGAATGCATAAACTACAGTAATACTATTTAAAGCTAAGAATTTTAGAAAAAAAAGGGGGGGGGGTAGTTTTAGATCTATGTAACATAATTTTTCAAAATACATTTCGTTAATTATCTTAATTATCTTTTCATTTATTAAAATCATGATAGTAGCCTGTTGTTTTAATTTTAGTAATTAACTGTTGCTAATTGACAACTGTATTGAAGAATAATGGGTTTTCTCTGCTCCAGTGATGATAAGCTATCCCTTATATTTAGAAATACACACACACACACTATATATATATATATATATATATATATATATATATATATATATATATATATATATATATATATATATACATATATATATATATATATATATATATATATACATATATATACATATATATATATATATATATATATATATATATATATATGTATATATATATATATATATATATATATATATATATATATATATAGCAAGTTTGCCCGTGCTTCGCTACATACTTAATATATTACTTTTAAACAAAGATTTATTTTTCGTGAATAACTCTCTAAATTCGTCACAGTTCAGTTCGAGTCATTGGCATGTTTATATATTTCTATCATAAGCGTATTATAACATTATTCAGTTTTTATAATCGAATTTGTCTTATATTAAATTTGCTCGAACTTTTTTTATTGTAAAATATAAGCTTAACCCTAAATTGCATTACTGTATTACTACTGTACGTTGATTAGCAAAGTTAACAGATCTTGCCATATTACGTGATAGAATAGGAAGCACAGGTGTTGACAGCAATAGTGCTAATTTTGTTGGTAGTAATAAATGTTTTCCAAAATTAAGGACATTTATGACAAACCACATAGTTTTGTATGAAACAGAAACACACATTCACATCGACAACCATATGAATATGAAGATAACTATATAAAATGATAGGTTTTATTTGGCCATGAGAGTCACTGAAATTTGTACTTTTTGTACTTAGAATATTGTTGATATGCATTTCATTGTAACATAAAAATGAATTAAGAATTAAATTTAAAATTAGTTCTCATATAAAAATGCTATAATTTGCGTCACATAGAAATGAAAGTGAATCACTTTATATCTCAAATTTCAGTTCAAATCGAATTGATACTAAGCAGACGATTTTAAATAATATAAAATAAGAAATGAATAAATGAGAGTTTAAATGAATGACGTCATAATGATAGAAAAATATCATTTTCGCCTATTTATTACGTGATGAATTGAACATTTTAATCGCCTGCTTTTAACCGTGGAAAACTGCGTTTAAAACAATTACTTGGGATGACGTCACATTGCTAGAAATATTGCTTCTTTCCCTTAGATATGATGCGATAAATTAAAAACTTAATCGTTTGCGTTTAACCGGGGAAAATAATGCTTGGAATAATGACATGAAATGCTCGAAAAAGGGGGAAGGAATGAATTTCGAACGTTGAAAATTTACAAAAACCTTCCCAGGGATATACCTAAACATTTCCCAAATTTTCATGGCGATTGGATGCATAGTTTTTGAGTCTATTGAGTACAGACAGACAGACAGACAGACACACACAAATTCATTTTTATATATATAGATTTCCATTATAAGACAAGAATTTTTAAGGCTTTTTATAGACTTAAAGTGGGGGATCAGCTTATATATGGATCCATAAAACATATGTAGAATATGCTTGTCTTGACAATGTATTTTGCTATTGGCAACAATAAATAAAAGTTCTTTTTAAGCTGAAAATAATGATAAGAAAATATATAATGATGAAAAAGAAATGAAATTTGCAAAAATGTTGAAATGAGAAAAACAACACAAATTGGAAAATAAATTTAAAATGATTCTTACGTGTGTTATAATTGCACTAAAATAGCAATACTACATCTGTAGTGGATCAGCTAACTGCCTAAATAAGTACCTTCTATGCAAGCTGAAAACTAACAAATTGCCCAAAATAGCGGTTTTTAAACCTTATTTAGTTTATATTGCTTAAAGTCATGAAAAAGTGCTACCTTTCGTTAGGGTTATCAGAGTTTTGAAACTATTGCCATTGGTATCTGAGTAAAAATATTATAGACCACATGGTCTAGTATCACAATTCTCAAACTGGCTGCCACATCAGTAATCTACAAAAGTAAGAATAAAATTCTTAAATTAATAAAAACAGCATGAAGTTACTCAAAATTGAAAATTTATTTTTCCTTGCTACTGTTAAAGCGTACTAAAAGATGTCCTTGTAACTTCGAGTCAAATTTTCACACAAATCACACTCTTGGCTTATACATGTGTACCAAGGTATCCCACAGTGATCTGCACGTGCATGCACAGCTGTGGGAGGATTTTCCTAGAGGAATTTAGGACTCCGATTGTTCACGTTGAGTTTAGGGACCCCTTCAGAGAAGGTATAGATCACGGAATGGCAGCGTAACGGTCAAGCTCGCACAGAGATGTAACCATGAGTTATGGGGGCAGGGGCTAAAAATAATGTCAGCTTACACAAAAGGAGCTACTTTAATGAGCCCACCTGCACTCCCAAAGGGGGTGCAGATGTGGGAAAACTTCCCGAAAACAAGCGATTGGAAAGGAAGAAAAAAAGGGCGTTGGAACCGAGGTGAGGGGTTTGGAAACGAAGTGAAGGTGAGGGGTTGAAGTCGGGATTTGAGAGAAGTGGGACAAGAATCCACCAGCACTGACTCGTCCCGTGCGCCCGAATACCCAGACTGACTAACCACATGAGGAAAGCCTCTACCTGCCCTCTGCACCAACTGAAGACCGACGCATCGCATGAGAAAAGCCAATGCTTGCTCCCCTGTGCCTTTAATGGAGGTAATTTATAAAATAATATTTACAGTCACTTAACTTAGGCCTCTGTTAATAATATAACCTTGTTACTATGTAATAATGCCTTATAAAGAGAATTGTAATAATTATAGTGTAAATAGAAGACAAATAATTGATGATTATGATATATGATAACCAAGGATCTATTAGTAAATGAATGTACAGAATAAATGTCTGAATCTCAATATAAAGTATTATATTCTTTGTGTTTCCCCCTTGTAACCAAACACTGGCGTTTAGGTTGTAAGTACATTACAACAACATGGATAGGCTTATATTTGGAAATATGCAGTATATAAGTGTGTGTGTGTGCATTTGAAATATTTAGAAATAAATTACATCAATAACAATACCACATTTAAACATTGTCTAAAAATAATGGGAACTAATATATCACATTCTCTTTCTGTCTTTTTCTAGATACTACAAAATGGAAATACAAATATTTCTCATCAGTAAATATTTGAATCAATGCTGAAATATTAATAAAACTTACTGAGCTATAACATAGAAATCATCCATCAACTCTGTAGGGCCACGCAAGTCATGAATTTTTTCTTTGGGTGATTGAGATATGTCAACAGGTTCACCAGCTTGAAGTGTTGATAACTTTAAAACATTTATATTTTAATTAAATATAAGAAGTTGTTAATTGAAAAAAGAAATATCAACCAAATCTTGATAGTCAATTAAAATAAATTTAATCTTGACAGTATTTATGATGTAAATTTAGTTAAACAATGACGTAAACCTCATGACTATTTTATGTGCAGATGTACATATATGCAGTATACAAATTCAGATACTTTTTAAAATTACATTTGATTAATCCTTCTTTAAATAATGAAACATTTCTATTCCTCTCATATATTAAGTTTAAAAATAAGTAGCTGATAATAATTTTATACAAATCACAAATAAGCTATTTTAAAATTTTTCTTATGTTTATCAATAATTTTTGTGATGAAGTCTAATCCCACAAATCACCATTCAGTTTTAAAGACTTCATTACACATTACCTGATTGATATTTGACAGGCTACTTTATCAAGGATTTCTATTGGCTTTCTTATAACATGTTCTAATTGTCTCCGTTTGAATCCTATGTAAAGTTTATAGATATATGCAATGTTCGTTTTTTATGTTCAGTTCTGTGCTTATAATCTATCATGGCCTATTGATAATAAACATTTTGATTGATTCTTTTCTACATAAGGTATTTCTGTCTCTGTTTCAAAAACAGTGAAAAAATGATTTATCATCTTCTCTCTATCTCACACAAACACACATATATACATAGTCAAACACGCTTTGACATCTCTCTTTAAAAAATAGTAATTGCCTATTACCAACTGCCTTTTAATACAATTGAACACTTTCAATAAAATAAGCATTAAGAGCTAATATCAGAATATCAAATTCTAAATGGCAAATAGGGATATTTGCTAAATAAAATATAAAGTGTATATGAAATCTAAACTAAAGGATCATTCAAGAATTAAAGGAGCTCTTTTTTGCTACCAATATATACTCTCCTATTACTTTAAACTCACTGCCTCTTAAAGATAGACATTTCCTACTAGCATTGAGTCATGATTACTTGTAGCTTCATCACACTAAATCAGTCATTAAAGTATTCAATTTGGATTACTGATTTATTTATTTCTCTTTTCATATAAAGAGTAATATTAGAGATGCAACAGATGTCAATTTGGCTAGATAACAGATACTGGTTTGGTTTGGTTTGTATTGGTTTGCTACGGTCTACTTTTTTGCAACATGAGGGCTAATGAGACTGGGGCCTACAGCTTAAAGTCGATTCCAAACAGCTACGTACATCCAAGCCACAGTGGGATTCTAACCCACGAACTCCGGTACCAAAGGACAGCACCCTAACCAATCGTCCATCATTCAGCATAACAGATACTGGATATCTGGTAAGAGGTTTCAGCCGGATATCCTGCCAGACATCAGTATGTTTCACACTTTTTCTTCTTAAATTTATTTTAAATAAATCAGCTTTATGTACTTTATTTTTGCAACCAAATTTTAGTATTTTTCTCACCTTCTATATTTTTTAATTAGTCAACTATTTTTACTATAATTTATTTTAAATTTTTTATTTAAGTTTCAGTACTCAATATCTCAATTTGTAAAATAATTACAAAAATCAAATCTGAATAAAAGAACTTTTAATAGTCCTTGACCTTCATTCTTTAATAGTTCCTATGTTTGTATATAAAAAATTTCAAAAACTTATTCCCACTTTTTTTTTAGTAAATTGTCTTTGTTCTTCTATCTTCTAAAAATGTAAGTTTTGTCTTTTGTGTTCTCAGAAGCAAGAACACAATTTTGCAGTTGAGACTGAAAAAAGAGTGATTTAGGATTTTTTTGTAATGAAATGCATAAATAAACCTAATTTTTTCCATAAAGCTTTTTTTTATATAATACTCAAAATTACTTATATGCATTGTTTCATATAGTATATTGTTTAACATTTTGCATATTTTTATGTCATAATTATCTTATTTCTCGGAGTATAATTTTTGGCCAGATATACTGCTGGATAATTGTAACATCCAGCTACTACCAATTATCCAATATAGTGACTGGATAACTGTTGCATCCCTAAGTAATATAATTAAACTGAATGTATTTATAAAATGTTTTCTATATTTTTAACTACCATTCATTATTGCCAAACATTTGAATAAAAGTCATGACAAAGTGAGTCACATTTGTTCATTCCTACAAGTGTTTAAAGAATTTATTGTATTTATGTGTATAATTAAATGCATATGTTTATATATAGACAAAATGTATTTTCATAAATAATTGAATTTATATTAAAACTATGACAATCAATTTAAATTTATTTTTTAAATATTAAGAAATCTAGAAAGCTTCAATTAAAATTAAAACATTAAAAAAAAGTACTTGGAAAATATATTAGATGGGGTAATCTTTATTATGTTTTAATAAATTCAAATAGTAATTAATTTACAGAAAGCAAATGCTTTCAATGCATTTATTTTTTAATATTATTAAAAATATGTTTATATCTCAGTAAAAAATTTTACATCATTTTCATTAGCACAAAAAAAGAAAAATAAAAGAATTTCAAAAAATTACAATAATTAATTTTTTACATAGATCTGTCCAATACATAGCAATTCTATACATTTAAGGCTTATAACATCCAAAGCATAAAATGTATTTTGCTTTACTTTTATTAAATAGACATCCCATAGAATATGTCAATTTATAAATAGCATGCAACTTAAATTTCAGAAGGATTTTAACTAATAGAATCAAATACCTTTTTTTTTAGAATTTCATTTTCTTCAGAAAGTTGTTGAAGTTTTAATAATTCTTCTTCATAGCTGAGTATTGTTGGCATAGCTTAAAAGACAGAAAAATAATTTTACTCCTACAAGTGTGTGCGTGAATATAGATACATACATACATATATACATACACACTCTCTCTCTCAAGGCACAACCCTCAAAATCACCAAAACAATAAAACTTGTCAAAATATGGCCCCAATAATTTGTCTTTTCTTTGTGTAAAAAATTATGATTGCATTTAAAGCAAGATGGCCAAGATATATCCTGTAAATTTCTATTTATAAATTTGAAATTTTTAGGTAAATTTCTATTTATAAATTTGAAATTTTTAGGGCTTCTTATAGACTTAAAGAGAGGGTATCAGCTTATAAGATCTAAGGAGTATATGTTCTTCTTGGTGATGTACTAAGCCATTAGCAACAAAAATGTTGCCAATTGGCAAAAATAGATTAAATTGCTGTTTTTTAAATAAATAAATAAATGAATAAATAATGGCAAAAATAAGTGAAATTTTCAATAATTCTGAAAGATAAATTTACAATAACCAGGCGTGCAACTGCTGAGGTACTTTCAAAAAGGTGAGAAAAGTGACAAATAATACAGAATAAATGACTAAAAAGTGACTAAACATTGAAAAAAAAAGCGATTTTTTTCTCCTCTTGATTACAGATGCTATTATTAAGATTTTTCTATTTATTTTAACTTTAAATCAAATGATTTCTTCAAGACATGATTTTAGCGTCAAATACAAAAAAGGTTAAAAATTTTGTTTAACGTAACTCAACATTGCTTTTTATTCAAGAAAATCTATAAATTAGATTTGAATACACACAATACATTAATTTTATAATCACAATTTTCTGCATATATTAATGATATTTTGAAATATGTACATAGCTAGATTAGAGTATCTAAACAAAAATTGTGAAGAAAAAGAAAAAGAGAAATGCGTGCTTTGAGGTAAGTTACTTTAATGTAGTAAATGTACATTTCAGTACAAATGTAGATTTCAGAAACTTCTTTACGACTTTTTAAAATCACCAAATTCTGGAAACCATGTGACTAATTACATTTTAATAAGAAAAATAAGATTAGAGCATCACATTTTTTGTCTTTTATTAAAATATTTTGTTATTAATTCAGATTTTCTTTTTTCAACAACAAACTTTTGTTGTGATACACCATGAAAAGAGTGACTAAAAGTGACTGTTTACTTAAAAAAGTGACTAAATGTGATCAATTGTAAAAAAAGTGACGGAATTGCAAGCCTGAATAACTTTTTACCAGTGTTATAACTGCACTAATATAGCAATACTGCATCTGTATGTAGCGGATCAGCTAATATTTTAAAAAACACACTACTATAATTATGTTGGAATCAATCAATAAATTGACAAAAATAGCATTTGTAAAATATTTTTAGTATATACTGCTTAAATTTATGAGAAAGGGCTACCTTCAGATAGGGTTACTAGAGTTGAAACTATTGTCCATGGAATTTACAGTAAAAATATTGTGCTTCATGACCTAACACTATAATTCTCAAACTGGGTACCACAACAGTAATCTACAAGAGTATGTGTAACATTGTGAAATTAAATAAAGACACCATAAAGCTACTTAAAAAATTAAATTTTAGTTTATTTTTTCCTTGCCATTCAAGAAATGTGCTAATAAATATGCTATTATTTATCTCAAGGTGTAACTGAGGCTCTACCTTAGTGATGCTTAAACTGAATGTCACGGTAAAATAGTTTAAAAAGCGTTAGTCTGGCATTTTACTTTAGAGCAATTTCATTATAAAATATTTCTTCAGTTTAATTTGCTTGGCAACATATTTGAACATTACAAATTTTTTTCCTCATTTTAACTTATGTATTGGTTTTGAATTTTGGGATAAATTTTTAAAGAAATCATACTCTTGGCTTATACATGGATTAGCTAACACTCGAAAATGTACAGTATATACATTTGTATGTATATATGTTAATCTAAAATAAACAAGCTGTAAGTTACTGAGGAAAAAAATATGTGTTTCTGAAAAAAACTATATACAGTGAAACTTTTCCGAGTGGCCTCCCCTGTATAGCAACCACCCTTCTAAATGGCCAATTTTTCATGGCACGGATTTTTCGACTCATAGACCTAATGGTAAAATAACCTGTACCAGCGGCCACCAAGTGGTATTGCCCCTTTCATTTTTTGGAAAATTCTACTATATTTTTAGGACTTACTTTAATTTTGAGCAAAAAAACTTAAGGTCAGGTTTAAGGTTGAATATCAGACAAAGGAATAACTTGAGAAATCCATTCCCATGGTCCCCCTCCTTTCTAAGAAAGATTAAACCTGTTATCTCTTTTGTATTCTCCCCACACCTTTCAGATAGGGAATCCCTATGGCTCCATCCATAGAAACTGAGGGAGGAACTAAACAATCAAGTGTTGAAGGTGTCCTAGGGCCTTTGTTTGGAATTCCAATTGGTAAAGTTAAGGAAGAAAAATTTCAGCAAAAATGTCATTCACACCAGTTTTATTTCATTAGTTGGTCAGTGATCTGAGTTGCAACAATGTCAAAATGCTGCGTTTATCTAAATCTCGAGCAGAGCAGTGAAGAGAGAGCATGAATATGAGAACGGCAAATCGGCAAGAAAGTTAGCTGAATTATTAAACTGTTGGTTTGGTTTGGTTTGGAGCGCTATGATCTACTGTTTTGCACACAAGGGCTAATGAGACCGGGACCTACTGCTTAACGCCGATTCCGAATGGCTACGAACATCCATGCCATCAGCGGGATTCGAACCCACGAACTCTGGTTCCAAAGAGCAGCACTCTACCATTCGGCCATATTAAACTGTTGGAGAACAGAAATCAACAAAGTCATTAAAGAATGAATTTGATTTTGAAGGAGTATGAAGACTACAGAACAAACTGAAACAAATTGTAGCCTTTAAAAAATATATATATATAAAGAAGCATGAAATAAAGTACTATTTTCTCTTTAGATAAGTTTTAATTTTCATTTTCATTTACATAAGGAATATATGTCAGACTTGTTTACATTATGCATTATAGTAATTATCTTATTATAGTAAATAAAACCCTTCAGATCAGCCAACCCCTCTAAGCAGCCAAATATTTTCAGTACAGAGGGGTGGCCACTCAGAGAGGTTTCACTGTAATATTAGGTACTGATATAACACTTATGTGTGTGTTTATAAAAGATAAAAAGTAATCTAAATAAGGAATGATAGCAAAATAATTTCGCAAATGTAAGCCTTTTCTCTTAGAGAAAGTCCTTGTAATTTAAAACAACTGGTAGCTATCTTTTGAACTACATTTGAAAATTACCTATATGGTTGCTTTTCAATTATTTTATTAGTATTTATAAATTATCAAGGATAAAAACTAAAACTTTCAATATCTTTACAATGATAAAATTGTCAGGAACAACAGAATTCTATCACAAAACCAGACTTTTAATTTATTTATAAATATGATCTACTATAATGAATATTAAGTTTTTCAATAAAGTATTAGAATGTTTATGTTTTAAAATGGAAAGATATTATAAAGAAATCTACTGAAAATTGAAGTATTTACCAGCACTCTGAAAGACAACACTAATAAAATTATGAAGTGAAAGCAACATGGTATCTTGCCACTGACGTGTGAAGTAAACAGCAAATGCAGGATGTTCATCAGCATTCTTCATAAAAGGTAATGCTATAAAAGTGTTATAAAACATATTATAAAATTTTAACTTAATTTAATTGACATAAATTATTAAATTGAAATAAAAATATGTAACACTTACATGAAAATGATAATGCAACTTTTACTTAATCACACATTTTTAAATATATATATGTTATCCATTTTTTATAAACTCCTTGACAAGGAGAAAGCTAAACAGCTAGCAGTAATAAAAATGCAGTCAGGCTGACATTGAACAGAATGGCACAAGTCTAATTAAAACTTTATTCTAGAGCTGCTACAACGCACATCTATCTGAACAACAAAGAAAAGCCACAAAGATCACTCTGATCGAACAGAGATGCACCAAGAGCAAAGACAGAAAGAATTTTCCCCATGGTAAAAAAAAACTTAATAAGTAAATTAAATGCAATATCAGCAAAAACATGAAACCATTTGCCACCAACAGCTGGGAAACATGCTAAATGGACAGAAAATTAAGTGGAAAATACTCCTATGATTAAACTATTTACAGGCTGGGAAAAACATTTAAAGGAATTAGAATGGAAGATAGGAGGTTTTTAAGGAAATATTAAAGTTAAATAATTTTGATATATTACATATATATATATATATAAATCATATCCAGTTTCAAGTATAATTTTTGTTATCTGAATGAAAATATTAATTTTTATATATATTTTTATAGAATGAATATATTAATTTTTATTATTAATTTTTATATTATTTTATTATAGTGCTAATGTACTTTAGCACTTCTAAGTTTTCTAGAAGGATACAGTGATCTTGTTACTTTAAATAATTTTTATTGCGCTTTGAATTTTATTATTTGTAATCTACCAGCTTCATTTTTTGAACACTGAATTTTGATTGTAGAATTTTATTTATTTATTTATTGTGAATAAAAATTAGTTTTAAAAGTTAATTATGATTTTTCATATCTTAAAATAAATACTTCTTCAGGTCAACTTGATATTATTTAATGAAGATTTTTGCATCATCGTGATATTTTGGCCCAATGGAAAGTTTATAAATTACAGATGAAATGGTACTAATTTAAAGAAAAAAAATGCAATAACCAACTAAATGTGAATAGATGCCTATTTCCTTCAAAATAAATTTTAAAATTTATATGTATATATATATATACAGTGAAACTTCTCAGAACGTCCACCCTTCTAAATATCCAATTTTTCAACTCATAGACCTAATGGTAAAATAACTTGTATTAGTGGCCAACCGACCCCCTCTAAATGGCCCCCAAGTGGGATTGCCCCTTTCATTTTTCGGGAATTTCTACTCACTCCATGCTTTAAATTTGAGCGAAAAAAACTCGATCAGGTTTATGGTTCGATATAAGACAAAGGAATAACTTGAGATGTCCATTCCCGGGGTCCCCCCCCCTTTCTAAGAAAGATAAAATTTGTTATCCCTTTTGTATTCTCCCCACACCCTTCAGATAGGGAAACCCTATTGCACCATCCATAAAAACTGAGGGAGAAACCGGAAAATCAAGCATTGAAGGTGTCCTAGGGCCTTTGTTTGGAATTCCAATTGGTAAAGTTAAGCAAGAATTGCAGCTCTGTCAGCAAAAATGTCATTCACACCAGTTTCATTTCAATAGTTGATCAGTGATCTTAGTTGGAACAGTGTTGAAAGGTGTTTTTCTAAATCTCAAGCAGAGCATTGAAGTTCTGCATGAATATGATAATGACAAATCGGCAAGAAAGTTAGCTGAATTATTTAACTGCGGAAGAAAGGAAATCAACAAAGTCGTTAAAGAAAAGAATTTGATTTTGAAGGAGTACAAGAACTACAGAACAAATTGTAGCCTTTAAAAAAATATATATATAAAGAAGCATGAAATAAAGTACTATTTTCTCTTTAGATAAGTTTTAAATTTCATTTACATAAGGAATATATGTCAGACTTGTTTATATTATGTATTATAGTAATTAATTTATAATAGTAAATAAAACCCTTCAGAGCAGCTAACCCCTCTCAGCAGCCAAATATTTTCGGTACAGAGGGGTGGCAACTTAGAGAGGTTTCCCTGTATATATAAAACGTGTAAATCTACAAATTTTAAATACAGTGAAACCTCTGTGAGTGGCCACTCCTCCATACCGAGAATATTTGGCAGCTTAGAGAGGTTGGCCGCTCTGAAGGGTTTTATTTACTATTATAAAATAATTACTATAATACGTAATATAAACAAGTCTGACATATATTCCTTATGTAAATAAAATTCAAAACTTATCTAAAGAGAAAATAGTACTTTATTTCATGCTTCTTTACATTTTTTTAAAAAAGGCTACAATTTGTTTCTGTTTGTTCTGTAGTCTACGTACTCCTTCAAAATCAAATTCTTTTCTTTAATGACTTTGTGATTTCCGTTCTTCCGCAGTTAAATAATTCAGCTAACTTTCTTGCCAATTTGCCATTCTCATATTTACGCAGAACTTCAATGCTCTGCTCGAGATTTAGAAAAACGCATTTTGACAGGATTTCAAATCAGATCCCTGACTAACTAATGAAATGAAACTGGCATGAATGACATTTTTTTCTGACAGAGGTGCAATTCTTCCTTAACTTTACCAATTGGACTTACAAATAAAAGCCCTAGGACACCTTCAACAATTGATTGTCCAGTTCCTCCCCCAGTTTCTATGGATAGTGCAACAGGTATTCCCTATCTGAAGGGTGTGGGGAGAATACAAAAGATATAACAGTTTTAATCTTTTTTAGAAAGGCGGGGGTGGGGGCACTGCTGGAATGGACTTCTCAACTTATTCCTTTGTCCTATATCCAGCGATAAACCTGACCTTGAGTTTTTCACTCAAAATTAATGCATGGAGTGAGTAGAATTTCCTGAAGAATAAAAATCCCACTTGGTGGCCGCTGATACAGGTTATTTTACCATTAGGTCTATGAGTCAAAAAATCCGTGCCATGAAAAATGGGCTGTTTAGAAAGGTGGTCATTATACAGGGGTGGCCGTTCGGAAAAGTTACACTGTACTTTTATGTAGCACAGTAATAATGAATCTATGATTTACTTTATTTTCTTAAATGTACCACAGTATTATACTAAGAAAACATAATAAAAATAATTAAATTTAGAAAAATTTAAGGAAAAGAAATTAAATGAGAGAGAAGCAGAGAAAGATTAATTCAAAAGTACTATTTGGAATTCTAAGTCTATTGTGTATGAATTTTAAACTATAAGATCCAATACCTAAAAGAGTAACAGATCAAAAATTTCACAAAGTTTGATATTTTTTTTTTTTTTTTGCTTTAAAGTATTTAGAGACAAACATAAAATATTGAAGAATATAAAAATAAAATATAGACTAATAATAAGAATAAAAAAGTTGCTTTGGCTTTTAAGATAGTTTTGAACACGCAATTTTATATAGCATGCAAATTTTCAAATTAGTTTGTTATGACTTGACGTATTTGATACACACAGATATATATAAAAAAATATTATATATGAAACATATGCTTTTATTCAAAAATTATTATGAAACATACATATAAACATATTTTAATGCCAATAAATTAATTGAAATATATTACCAAACCATTCTTTCCATTCTGGTTGACCTTGTAAATCAGGTGTCATTTTTTCAAAGAAATCCAATAACTTATCATGACGTCCTGATGATATGCAAGTCACTAAATACATCCTAAGCAAAGCGTTTTCTAATTTTCGAGCTGTTCCAAGAAACGAATGTTCCAGCCTTGCAAAGAATCGTTGATCTAAATGAGTCCATGCTTCTCTCAAAGCTATTAAATCTAAATTGACAATACAACTACTGAGATGCTCCACTATCCTATCCGGCTGCAATAAAAATTTAAAGTAATGGTAGCATTTAAAGAGAGTAATCTTTTTATAAATGCATATTAAGATACCAAATATGACATATCCATGTACTTACACGAAATTGACGATCTTTATCAGCTTTAACTTCACCGTCAAAAGCTTTTAAAGCTGTCAAAAATCCACGGAATAGCAAATAATCACGAACAAGTTCATCTCCAAAACCAACTGCTGACATTATTTAGGATATTGTTTCAACTAAGATAAAGTTAAGCACAAAGAGCAATCATTTTTATTGATAAATTATATCTAATTAAAGAAAAGGAAACCTAAAAAACCGATTTCCTTTTTCGTATTCACACCAAAATGCAAGAAACCATGAAACCAAAACAACGAAACCGTTACGGTCGGTAAAAAGTTTACACCTCCTAACAAAAATTAAAGGGAAAAAATACTTTAAGGGTGCTACCATATTGTAGATGATTTAAGTCATAGGAGACATAAACGTCATAACGACGTCAAGAGCTACCATATTCAACCATCAGTCAACGGCTTAAGTCATCCCATATTATGCCACCCAGGCGACATAGAAATCCCTCAGTCTTTAATACGCGACAAAGCGTGTACAGTGTAGCAGTGAACACACACACACACACAAAATAATAATATATAGCAGGAACTTTTGTGCAAGCACTGTAGAAACTATATATTATAGCAAGGTGGGAATAGTGCATCGGGTGAAAACTTTGATGGACCCTTCAGGTTCTAGACATCGACCAGCAAGGTCGTGAAGCAACTTGTGTATATCTACTATATGTTGATCAGTGTTTCATGTGCACAGCCCAATCACATTAATGTGACCACTGCCTACTTTTGATGTCAACGTTAAAAGTGTCATCCGCAAATTTGGTGAATATATAAAGTGTGTTGTAGGCGGAAAACATTTCAATTCATGCAGTCATGAAGAAATGGAGAGATTTATCCGACATCTAAACGGGCAGGATCGTCGGCTTTCGGGCGTAGGATGAAAGTATATCCGAAACGGCTAATTTTGTAAATTATTCGCGGGCCGTATAAAGTAAGTTTTGTAAAGCAATACATAAAGGCACTATGGCCGGTGGTGCACCACCGGTCATAGTTGGCAAAGATTAATGATGGCTGCGGATATGCGTTCGGATGTGCAACCGTTGAGCAACTGACCGCCCAGATGAATTAAGGAGCTACCAACAGGGTTTCCACAACGATGATTCAGCGTACGTTTCTGCGTATGGACCTCGGCAGCAGACGCCTGGTTAATGCTGACTGGTGTTCATCGGGGACGAAGACAAGAATTTGCACACTAGTACCTCAACTGGTCATCCTCTGAATGGAGACACTACAGAGTCGAACAACTAGTACAGAAGCTCGAAGTTTTGCCTCGTTGGGGATGACGAAATTTTTGCTCGTCAAATTTTCGTCACTAGTACCTCTTGGGCTCGGCGGCCACCAGATCCAAATCGTATTGAATTTGTGTGTCTCAAATTCAGAACAGCTGAGTAAATTTAAGAGGGGGTGGTAATCGAATGCACATTACAATGGAGACCTCCAGAACCTTAAAAATATTAGCAGGGATGTTGCACTCCTTCGAGCATTTTGGAGCAAATTTTCGGAGCAGCAAAACTCAAAATTTGTAGCAGGAAAAAGCATTTTCGTAGCAGCCAAAAATGTTGATTTGGAGCAGGAGAAAGTATTTTCGTAGTAGTCAAAATCTTGATTTGGAGCATTTGTGTTTTTGTGGCAGTTAAACTAACGATTTAAAGGATAAGGGCCGATCGAAACAAAGTCGTTTAACGCTAAGCACGATTAATCTCTGTTTAAACGGAGAATTGTGTTCCCCCATTGGTTGACGCCAGGGTTAATCGTGGCTAATCGTAGTTGGTGGGATCGGCCCTAAAGCATAGTTTTTGAGGAGTCTGCCTAATAATTTAGAATGATTGGTTGGTAGAATTTGGAGCAGCCAACTATTCAATAATTGCTGATATGGTTTGTTGGTTTGGTACATGCAATGTATAGTGTATAGAGAAAGATGGGAGATAGTTAAAATTACAATAATAAAAACGGGGAACGGCTAAGGGATATTTTTTGGATTATCTATTGGGTTAATATTTTTAAGGATATTCCTTTGGTGTTTAAGCCTGACGATGGGCGATTGGTTAGGGTGCTGGCCTTCGGTGCTAGAGTTCGAATCCCACAGTGGCATGGATGTTCGTAGCCGTTCGGAGTCGGCTTTAAGCTGTAGGTCCCGGTCTCATTAGCCCTCGTGTTGCAAAAAGTAGACCGTAGCACTCCAAACCAAACCAAACCTTTGGTGTTTAAGCATCTGCTTTTTAGCTGCATTCACGCGCAGTTTTTTCACAGATTCTTTTTACAGCCACTTTTCTTTACGTTGTTTTAATTCCTTTATTCTTTCTCTTCCCTTTTTATATTTTTTCTTCTTTATAAGGCTTGAAAGAAGACCTTAAGTACTAAATTAATTTTTTTTACATGCTCATGCAAAACTTTTTTAAAGATATTTTACTGGAATATCACCTTCAGCAAGAAGGTGATACATAAGACTTCTACCACCTAACGTTCTTCTATGAAAAGGTTATTCAGGATGGCCACAAGACATGCACTCTAATATTACCTGACTTATAAATTATTTTAGTAAAATAACTGCATTTAAAATACCTTATTCCAAATTACCTAATTAAAAATTTATTCCTAATTAAAAATTTAAAAATAATGAGATAAAATGAAGCCTCTAAAATTTCGCTGTCTAGTGTTTGAAATAGACAACATTTTTTTATAGTCTCAGAGATCTGTGTATCACTACTATAATGGCAAAGTTATATTAAGATCCTCGTCCGACTAGTGAAGGAAATTCCTGTTTGGACATGTTTGTGCACGTTCGCTTCGAACCAATTTTTTCTAGCTCTATTTCCCGGAGGTAAAGCGCGGAAAAACGTAAATTGACTTTACAAAATAATAATTATAATAAAATAAAATTAATCTGAATATTTCATATTGGTGAATTGCCCTGACATTTCCATATTTCCCCGATCAGTGGACACCCTGATTACCATTTTTAATAGACTGCTAACATTACGTTACGGGAGCAGTCGGAGAGAGTGTTGGATAGTTGATCTCCCAGAAGAGGAAATCTGGTTTCAAGGGATGATAGTGTCATTAATACACAAATTTCTTCCCTACTTCGAAAAATTTACAAATAAGGTTATTTTTGAAAAGGCAGAATTTTTTAAAAGAATCGAAAATTAACATACACGTACAAAAACGTACGAAAAAAAAAACCGGAAATTGGCGGAGAAGCAGAAATTGGCTGTAGAAATTAAAGTGGAATTCCACCCAAAATCAGATAATTTCCATTCATGTACATATCTTTTTCTTGGGCACAGAATTTTAATTTTTAGTTTGTTTTATTTTTAATCTTCAGTCTATAGTTGAGTGGCAACATGGCTGAAGCATTAACAGTGTTCACATTTCTCAGTTTTTGAAGGGCGACGTACCCTGCACTTTTTTTTATTTAACGCTGACAAGCCCTGCCCCTTTTTTTTTCGTTTTCAAATTTAAATAGATTCAGAAATCAATTAAAAACTGAGAAATTGACTTTTTACACAAAACATGTCTTTTAATTCTAAAAAGTGCCCTTTTTTTGAGAATTTCCCTGTCCTGTTTTAAAAACTATGTAAACACGAACATTTTTTTCTCTTTCTTTCTGTACTTTTACCTGATAAAGTAGGTAAGAAAAATA
Organism: Pardosa pseudoannulata; assembly: GCA_032207245.1. Classification (NCBI taxonomy): domain Eukaryota; kingdom Metazoa; phylum Arthropoda; class Arachnida; order Araneae; family Lycosidae; genus Pardosa; species Pardosa pseudoannulata. The sequence goes on along the minus strand of CM063508.1, from coordinate 63,588,126 downwards.
AATACGACATATTCCCCTTCAAAGCCTAGTATTCAGTGACATTCGGAGGGATACATTCGCATTAAGACAAAATTACTGAAAAAGTCTAAACGTGTGAAAACTGCATAAATTTGTAAAATGATGCAGTTTCTGTTAAAAACCACTTTTTGGAGCAGATATCAATTTGGTTTTTGTTTGGAGCGCTACGGTCTACTTTTTGTAACACGGGAGCTAATGAGACCGGAACCTACTGCTTAAAGCCGATTCCGAACATCCATGCCATAGTGGGATTCGAACTCACGAACTTCGGTACCGAAAGCCAGCACCCTAACCAATTTGCCGCAGATATCGAAAATTGGCGCAATTGTCGAAGCCACAACATCCCTGATATTAGTCAAAGGGATTTTACAGGCCTTTCCCGCTAATCCTGACTTTTATCATATCCTCATACTTATGACCACATAGCGTATTCTAAACAAAATAGAAAATATATGTATGTATACCTTTATTTTGGTGTTTGATAGTAAATGCGTCTGTTCTGAGAATTTCTCCAATAATTTCTGCTAGTATAGTATATAAATGGAATAATACTTCCAACTGGCTTTGGTTTGATTCAGTTCATTTCAATTTTCTATAAGGTGCCAAGTGTTAAGAATAAAAATTGTTTTTTTTTTTTACTCAAAAATTTTATTTCTTTAATATGGGACATTTACTTTAATATTTAGTAATTTAAGGCATATCATACTACATAAATTATGCTTGTGTTCAATGACATTGCTTACTTTGTTTTTTGTAGTTTAGAATAATACTTTAATGTTCTGCTTCTACTTTTATCTTTTTATTTTTGTATCTATAGTAACTCTGAGGAAGGGTACCAGTTTGGTATTAACAGCATACCTCCCCCAGCCTCTGATGCTTCCAAGCTATGTTAAATCAATAAAGAAGCAAATCAAAATTGTAAATGGGGAAACAGGGATTGTCATAAGCAAACCATTTATATCTGTTCTGATAGTAAAGCTGCTCTTCTGGTCTTATTGAAGTGGTATGTCACTTCTGCTATGGTTTTGGTGCATTTTAAGCTCTTTGTGACCTAGTTCCATGGGTGTAAAAAAATGTACTATTGTGTTTGGTCATATGAGTATTTAGGGAAAGGATTTAGCTGATTAATCAGCAAGGAAAAAATCTAGCACTTTTTTTTTTTTAAACTTTTCCTGAACCTGATTATGATATTGCTCCTGGATCCACCAGGAAATCTGTTTATTATTTCTAGCATATTCAGTACACTAACTGGCACATGGAAAGATAGACAAGCCAAAGAGATTACATGATCCGTTGTGTCATGGGTGATGTCATTAAACCACTTACCATATTCTGTGCAATTGCAAGTTAATTTTTTTTTGGCTCATAGGTGTAAACCTCTTGGTTGCCACCATCTTGAGCCTTGAGAGCTGGAGGATTTTCTTGTCAGCTGAAGTTTTACTTCAGCAACTGGCCTTCTTTTTAGATACTCTTAGGGTTGTGTTTTTGTAAGTTTCGGTACAATAGATCTTTGGTTACAGTATCCCCTCCCTCCCCAGAAGTTACCCAAATGGTGAATTCATTCATTAACACAACACATATTTTAAAAACAAAATTATTTATTGTACTTTCAAAATAAAAAAAGTTTCAAAATGTTTTCTTGGCAAACCTCTTTTAACTGTCCAGTATCTCTAACGTTCTGCTTGATCATGCTTTATGCTATGGAAAAGATCATTCCTTCTCTTTTTGGCTTAGTTATTTCAAAAATCGGACAGGTGAATAAAGAATATTTGGACTGAAGTTTAAGTTTTGTTTCTGCAAAATTGTAGTTTAAAAATACTTGTTTTTTAATCAATCAGATTTTGAGGCTTTACTTTTTTCTTTCTTATATTTTTTAGTTAAAAATTAAAGTTTATAGTTGGATAAAACTTTGAAGATCTTACTTTAAAACTTCCCCCATAAAAATATTTAAAACTTCAATGCATTATGAAAGTATCCACTATTTAATTCAGTGGACATTACATGACCATCTGTGCATAGGAGAGAATGATGTATTATTCAAGATGGTCTATACATTATCAGACTATGGAGCTAGTCTTGTTGAAAAATTTCACTCTTTCCCTGGACATTTGTTACTTGGATACCATCAAAAATTTAGCTTTATAGTTGATTCATCCAAAAACTTTTCTTGGTGGATGGATAGCTTCTGAAGTAAATTACTTTTTTTCATTGATTGCAAACTAATTTCTTTCAACTAGAAAAAAAACTACAGGCAAAATCTGCTTGCTGGACACATTGCTACAGAAGTAATGTCGGATAGGAATTGAATAAAAATTTCCTGCTTTGGGAAAAAATTTTTTGACCTTTCATGGTGTCTCAAAATTTCTTGATAATTCTTGGCTTTCCACTCAGCTGTCCACCTTGTTATAATATACAAAAATACTGTTCATTTCTGTTAGCAAAATGCAAAGTAAATCCCCAAATAGAGCCCTTTAATACACCATAATTATCTGAAATTAAATTTGTCTGTTTTCAAAAGACCAAAAGCTGGCAAATAGGTAATAATGTGTAAGATCTCCAATATATTTTAAGTTACAAATTAAAAAATTAGAAGTTTACACAACTCAGAACCTTTAAACTTTTTATTGTTGATAAGTTTATTGTTTAGAGATGTCAGACAAAAGAGAAACAAAAACGAAACAATTTTAACTTATAGAATGCATTTAATATTCTAAATTGTCATGAGAATATATTTTTCACAGGGTTCTTTATATCATAATTAGCTCACATTATCACTGCATATATACTTTTTTTTATACAAATAAAAATCAAATCACAAAAGCATAAAGCCACAGAAACAAATCCTTTTCAAAACTATGAATAATTTAAAATTTTGTTCAATTTATATAAATTTCAATGCCTATTACTCCATCAAATAAAATAGTTACATTGATTAAAACTATTTTCTTTTTGAATGCAAGTCTAAAAATTTAATACAGAATTGACTTCAGCCATAATGGGTGAAAAGTAAAAATTTAGGGAGAAACATAAATTAGGATTTATAATTTTATTTTTCAAAATTAACAAATGGACGGAGAACATGACTATTAGCTAGAATGAAATGTGCCAGGTAGGAGGCATGGGCACAAAATCTTGAGCAATTTACTCAGCAGTCATGATACTCTTTTCAAAGTTTCATCTTATAGCCAAAAAACAAATATAGATTCTCTCTTATGGTCCAGTAGTATCAGATGTCGTAATATGGCAGTATTTGTATTATCAGATATGAAACAGATGTGAATTTTTTTTAACATACAAAATGTAAATTACTAGCAAACTTTAAAACCAGGGCCATAGCTCAACCCCCCCCCCAAAAAAAAAAAAAAAAAAAATTATACATACATAAAAAAAAAAGTTCAGGAAGAGTGCTGTATTATATTTTAACATTGAAATTGAAGTACACTTTCATATATAACTTTTTTTAAAACTATATGTGCAGTCAAAATTTAATTTTGATATTAAAATTTCTATTTAATTTCAATATTATTGCTCCAAACAGTTTTATTGAAACATATTACACAAGATTGTGAATGAACTTATGATTTTATATAGTTTTAATGCTAATATTACTAAAATTTGTATAATTTTCCAACTAAATTTGGATTTTATAGATAAAGTAATGAAATGGATTGGTTCAGTCCAGTTAGAACTCTTCCTCAAAACTAAATTGTAGCTATGGCTCTGTTTAAAAAGAAAATTTGAAGTTGCAAAACTGTCTTATTAAATTTTTAGTATACTATAAGCAGAAAATATAAAAATAAGAGCCGTTTCCAATACTTTTCTTCAAATTCACATGAACATTTAAAAATGCATTCCTATTAACAATAGCAGCTATAATCATTAATACTAATTTGCAAACCAGTTACATATATAATTTTACATACCAATTACATTACCATATATGATATTCATCCAGTTAAGACAGATGATTCAAATATAAAGTTATTTTTGTGTTTTTTATTAAAAACATGTGCTCTTTATTAATATGATTCAAAATAAATAATCTAAAATTCATGTATGATCTAAAATTTAATAAATATACTAAAATTCATATCAAAACTATACAACTGATCAAAGTCAAATTCAAGTCCAAAATGCACTAAACAGTAATTAAAAAACCTAAAATTAGAATAGAACTAGATATTAGAAATCTAATTCAAGTCAAGATATGTACCTAAAATATAAAATTTTGTGAAACGTAATACAATACCTACAATATAGAAAAAGAAATTCATATATATTAAATTAAAAGAAAAACTTATATAATAAATATTAACAGTTTAGACTTCATTGAAATATGAAGTTAAAAATTTAAACCGTCATAGAGTAGAGCTGGAAACTTTGTGCTTCTGAAGCTAAATTTTATGTCCCAGTCAAAGCAAAGATTTATACAATAAATTTTAAATATTATCAATTCAATAAATATAAATATTATAAAGTTATATGCATTCTGAAAATTACATCTTTTATGCTAAGAGCACATATAAGGCTACAGCAATAAATTATTTGGTTTGTTTTTATCTACATCAAGTTTGTAGCAAGGTGTATTAAAAATACTAAAAAAGTTTCCTGCTTTCAATTTTCCTAATATTAAAAACTAAACATTAAAATTCATAGTCTACTTTTAGCAGAGGATATTTTAGCAATTTAATAATTTAGCTGAATGTATTCTGAACATCCAATTTTTAGCTGCAAGCAAAGAATAACATAAACTTTGTATATTTTTGAATAAAACAACAGTACTAAGTATAACGATATCAAAGAACAAGACTGTATTGCAAGGGCCAGCGACTCAATGTTCAGTGAATGAATGGCACAGTCCAAGCAATACTTAACAGAATAGTCACCTCTATATACAGATTACACACAACTCAGTGATTTCTAATGAAATTCTATCATAACCACAACACATACAAATTATTTTTAAAAACAGAGAAAATAGATTTTCAGCCTGATGCACGCACACATTAAGCAATTTATACAAAAATGACTCTCTTGAAGCACAACTCTTCAATGTCAAAACCATGGCTATACTACTGCTAGCCATCATGCACTAGAGATGGAGTGAAAAAAATATATTTTGACAGTTCTTCTTAATAAAAATGCTATATATAGGTAGAGTTCATCTACTTAGTAACAGAGGAAAGCAGTAGAAAAGCACCAATGTTTGGTTCTTCTTAATCACAACAATATTTTTTTTCCTAGCAGCTTAATTGCCACAGTAAAATTTTAAAACAGCTTAGCTCTTTTTTTCAAGTCATTTCTTCGCCATTCAGGTAAACGGTAAAATTCTAGACGAGACATGTGGAATATAGCTTGGAATTCTTCATTTGACAAATGCCTCTGAAAGTTCAAGTCAATTAATAAACATTTGTATAAACAGAAGTCAATTCACAGCATGATCTTAAATGTCAACTTCAGAAAAATATACAATAGAGAATAGTGAAAAGAATTACTGTACATCAGAAGTAAAAGGCACTGCCTATTTTTTAACCCTTCACTTGTCTTATACATCACATCCTATACACATCTAATACTCAGAACAGGCAAAGGGTTAAAAGAATTGAGATTTCTGAATACTGATCCATTTGTTCTTTAATATGATGAAAGCATTACCTCTGTTGAGAAGATTGAGATATTTAGGGAATTAGAAAAAGCCCTATGAACCAACATGGTTTTGAAGTAAAAACTATTTTGGTATAATACCTCTACTAATTTCATATGGTTACAGGCATTATTTACTCAAGACATTTACAACGGTTTTCACTAAAAATTCCCTACTCAAACAATCTATAAAAACATTATGCTCTTCTGTAAAATCTGAAATTTGTGACATAGTACCCTTTACTTCCAGTGTAAATACATACACACACACAATTATATATATATATGTTATAAAGGATCAATATATGTAAATCATTTCTAGAAATTAGTTTAGCACAAATTCTTTTAAAACATGTATAAGCTTTATTACAGTTTAAGAAATCAAATTTAATATTGGCAAGCTCATAAAATTTGGGACGCAAGAAAATTCGATTACCTCTATACATATATACATATATAAGAATAAGAGTTTTAACTTCTTATAACCCGGCAAATATAATTAAAGAATTCTAATGTTACACTAGCATGCACACTTGTCAAGTTAGAGTGTCAGTCAATCAAATACAATTCAAGTGCAACTGTTGTGAAACAGGCCAGACCAATAAATCTTGAGCAATACAGGTAAATTTTCTCCTTAACAGTCAATAAAACAAGACTTATTTTTCTATATGCAAACCTATTGTCTCTTTGTAGACAATTTGTTTCATAATATTTTTGTATAAGAGGAAAAGAATACTGAATTGCCTTTGAGGCAGTTTTTGACAAGACATAAACCACAGTATTATAATAATCTCCAAAGTTACAGGGATTAACTAGAAAAATTTTATCAGGGTAGCTGATGGACCTTTTTTTTCCCCTAAAGTCTGAATTTTTTGATATGGAGTGAAATATTGGAATATTTGCAAATTAGTTGTAACTTGACCAGAGATTTTTAGAACATCATTGTATTTCTGCATCAAAATTGTCCCATCACAAACTTACAGATTCACTTGTTTGATAAAATCTTGATAACAGCATTGTGGATTGGATAAAGTTTTAAATTTTAACTAACATGTCAAATTGTTCTGAGACTGAAATAAAATAACTTACGAAATGTTCAAGTTTTGTATTATCTTTTATGGATCTTTTTAAAGGATGAATACATACTGCTTAAATTATGTAGTCAATTTATGTATTGATAAAAGATGTTCTGGCAACATTAAATCAAAATCAACGGTACAAAACTATTCTTACTTCTAAATGACATCTGTCAACATCTGGAGGCAAACGATAATTCCCAGTAACTAACAGATGATAAGGATAAAGCTGCAACAGAAAAGTCCATATTATTTTGAGGTGAAAAAAAATATTTAAAGTAGCATAGTCTTTAATTTGAAATAAAGTAGAGAGGAGCAAGCATTTATTTGGGAAGTAAGAATATTAAATAATATAATGACTTTATCCCACTATATCATTTATAAATAAAGTACTTGTAACTATAAATATTTATATGAATTAGTGACTGTGTGGATTTAGAATATGAAGATATTCAGCAAACTATTCAGCAAATTCTTTCATTACCCAAAATCTATAGAGATTGTAATGAGCAAATTGGTACAAAAGCTACCATATTCCATCTTATCAACCTTCCCGACCTCCCATTTTTCAAACTATCTTTTTAAAGATGAATCAAATGAGACTATCCATGTAGCAAGACAAATTGTAACAGCAAGACAAGTAAAGTAGATCTGGACTACTATAGATTTTTGTTCTGAGGGAAAATGCCAAATACAAATTTTAAATGTAAAGGTTCTAACCAAATAGAAAAAGGCTTTACTTTAAAAAGTGAACAAATTAGTTCAATGGGCAAAATAACCATTTGTTGAATATTGCTGAATATTAAAAATTAACATTCAGAGATATTGGGAAAATATTCGCAAAGATTCCTAAATGTCAAACAGGATTGATGGTAGTTACTACTAGCATATTTTTCGTTCGCCGCAACAAGGATATTCAAGGATATCAGATATATTAACCCACATTTCCAAAATAAAATACTCAGGGATATCCTTTACATATGTGTGTGTTGGGAGAGGGGGAGTACATTTGATGCAAACCATTATAATTTTTATGTTGAATGATATTTTTGTGCTATCAGGGTATAATAGAAACAATTTTAAAAACAAAACTAACAATACATCAAGCAATTTGATTTTCTTCATAAAGAATAAGCTATATTTGGTGATTTATCCTTGCATTTGGCTAACATAAAATTATTTATGTTTTAAAAAGAATGCAGGAAACTATAAAATATTAAATGAATGACAAATACAATACACAATTCATTTCAAATATGATTTAATTGTTACTCCAATGGAGTAGACTGGCATGAAAAAAACAAAATTAAAAAGAAATATGTTCAAAATAGGTAAAATTAAGTATATTGTAAATGTAGCAAAACTTACCTTCAAACATTTTAAACATTGTCAGATGTATTAACTTAAAAGTTAATCATTTTAATATATTAAAAAGAAAAAATCAAATGGCATTTTACTACATAGTTCTCAAATCTCATGGAGGATAAAAGAAAACCTTCACTTAGATCCATTTGACTATCAGGGTATCCTTGAATTCCCATTCGAAATTTTATGGAGTTTCATCGACTCATTTTATAATGCATAGCAAACAGAGGATTTTATATAAATAGGTATGAAGAATATTTTAGAAAAACCAAGGAGGGAAATTCACTTACCTTAGGTGGGTCAGTAGACATATGAAGATTAACATTTGGCATAGAGCGACGTAAATGTGGGCTATATGATGCATGACGAAATGTGAAGCCTTCTGAATACGGAGTTGACCTAAATGTTGTGCTAGCACTACTTATAACAGGAGCTTTACCCTGCTCAGGAGTAGGTGACACTACAATTAAATATTCACATATTTCAGAGAATGGAAATTTAAAGAAACACCAAGCATTTGGTATTTCCATCACATTGTAATAAATGTCAAACAAACTAAGCTAAACATTTTGAGACTGTCATTTACATGCAGCAGTATTATTGAATATAAAAGTGAATCATAGGGACACATTGTATTTTACAATTCTTCCTCATTCAAAATTATATCTCCCTCCCCTTAGCATTTGAAGTTATTTATAACAGTAATTGAATGTAATGTACATTATAAAGCCATTATAAATAGTAAATAAATATATAAGTAAATTAAAATTTTGTAGGTGTAAGGCTACTGTAAAAAGTTCTAAAAATATAATTGTAAAAGATAATTAAAAAGTTTTTTATTACACATATACATTTGTAAACCAGCACATTATTAATACATTGCATTATGTCAAAACTAAACAAATGTTATTTTTAATTTGTTTTGAAGATTACTGAAATGTAATAAATTTGCAGTTAATTTCTGATTAAATTTACATTTGGTATAAATGAATTCATAAAATGCAACAACACAGCATATCTTTAGAATACATTTTTTAAATATAGGTTCTTTTTAAAGTACTTCACATCTTTTAAGTGCAATAGCCCATCAATTGACATCCCTGTACACTTAAATTTTGTGTGGGAAAAAAAAAAAAAAAAAAAAAAAAAAGGACGAAAGTGCAGAATAGTATATAAAAGAAATTATTTAAAAACTTTTCAGTAATTACTTTTAAAAACAAAATTTCTAAAGTTTAAATTATTACAGAAAAATTATAAATTGAAATTAATCTTGCAGTAAAATTTATTTAAAGAACAAATCTTATAGTATACATTCTAAATCCATCAAGTGTAATTAAGTTTAATACTAGTCATTAATACTAGTTTCATTTATTGATGAAAAATTATGCACACAAAAACCAAATTACATTTTTTTGATTGTTTATACATTGAAAAGTTGACTGAAGATTTGGATGAAAAATTAGACCATTTGATGAATTTACTATAAATAATAACAAACTTACTATCTGATTTACCGCTTCCAAATTCTGAACTCTGTGTAGGCTGAATTTTTACAAAGGCTAAGTCACTAGTCTGGAGAAAAAAATAAAAATAAAAAACTTAACTGTGGTATTTTTTTCAAACAAGATATTGCATAAACTGAGATAAGAAATTTAAATATGAATAAGATTATGTAGATGGTAAACACTTTAAAATCTTAATGGAATTATCAATAAACAAAATTTTCTTAGTTGAACACCAAAATTCATTAGCCTAAGTAAATGATTCCTACCCCCAAGATTAATATTCTCATATATATTAAAGATAAATATAAAGCATAAGTTACATTTGCACATTAGAAATTCAAAATCAATTAAACACAAATGTAAAATGCCAGCCAGCTGTTGCTAAACTTTAAGGAACTTTAAACTCATGCACAAAGGCAATATTATCATAGATGAATATGCTGACATTTTACACATTTATGCTTGATATTATAATTATGAAATATGGCTAATTTGCAACAAGTAGGAAGAAATATTCTACTAAAAAATCACATGGCATGGTTATTGATTCTTCACTAGATATTTTTCTGTCAATTTTGGCATATTTAAATAGATATATATGCAAGAGAAATGTTTAACATTGATCAATTTTTATTATTGAACAAAGTGAAAAGATCTAAATTACTCACAAAACAGTTAAAACATTTCTCTCATTTATTGGCTCATTACCAATTTTAGGTTAAACCTAGACTAACCTCCAACATTAACAAAAGTTGAAAATTTCAACTTCTAAAGTAACTTCTAATTCTAGTAAAAGTAAAGTTCAACTTCTAAAGTTAATCTTATAAATGAAAACAAAATCAATTTTTATTATTCAATTTATAATTGGATATTATTCCTACTGGATATTATCACCTAGAATTTAAGTGAATAAGCAATATGGGCTGTTATGTTAATAATGTAAGATGGAAAACTGGGGCAGAAATTAAGAGCATTATAAAAAAACTAGTAAAGGCTTTTTAACTAAATTTTTACTCTCAATTTCATATTTTTGAGAAACTAAGATTTCAAAGTTTCAAGAAAGTAATAGCATTTCTTGTTAAAAGTATTAGCATAAAATGTTATCAAATGGAAGTCATTGATCTATAAATATATTTATAATTTAAGAAAGATGAGAACACAAACTACTGTCACCATACTTTTTAAGTTCATTTCAGTAGACATATTGGTTACAAAATTTAATCAGTATTTCAAACTAGCTTCAGATTACATTTAAAAAATTTACTGAATTGTTTCATAAATAAAATATTATAATTCCTTATTACTTTCTTAGGTTACAATACACAATTTTGTAGTCTTACCATAAAACCCATTCCTCCTTCTCTACCAGCTGCAGGCAGTGTAGCAGATTTTGTAGAAAAACCATATCCTGGTTTTGGAATGGGCCGAAGAGAAGAAACAACTACAAGCAGAAATTTTTTAAAGGAACAGTTGTTAAAATAACTAAAGGTTAAAAAAAATATATATCTATTCTCATGATAAATAAAATAAGTTGGCAATAAAATTAGGATGTACGACACTGACAAAATTTGATCATATCTATATTACTAAATGGTGAAATACTTTTCTGCATTTTCACTGACCCAGTTTTGGTAGAGTGCTAAGAACAAAAACTATGCAAAAAGAAATTTGAATTCTTTCTTAGGAGATAAAGACTGATTATTTCACATATGCAATATTTGACTATTCGACACTAAGCATTATTTTGAAAAAACTTACATGAACATGTTAAAGGTTTAGCCCTTTTATGGTTTAGAACTATGGTATTTTTCATTAGTCTTTGTATAAACAATTCAAAATAGAATTGTTTTACAAGCTTAATGCTAAAGATTTACCACAATAAGTTACTTATATATTAGTCTGAAGCAGTCTTATAGAGAGGAGTTTGATTCTTTATTGAACCAGAATAGGGAGGGTAAATGGCAAAGAATGTTTATTAAATTTGTATCTATCTTAAGTTACACACATGAACTCTGATAGTGCCAAGCTCCTTATGATTGGCATATTCATATTTGGTAGAAATTTATGTCATGAGATCTAGTACAACACTAAGTAAACAGATTTTGAATATGAAAAATCTCAAATTTTCTTAACATTTTAAGCTAAATTTAAATACATTACATTACAGCTTTAAAAGTTAATTTTAAAATAGCGTTATGATATTAAAATTTACAAATATATACTGCACTTAACACATAATTTAACATTTTATAAGGCCATTTTATTTTTTTTCTATGGTAGAGAAAAATATTTATGACTGATTCAAGAAAATAATTTATTAATTTAAATGAATTTAATTTGAAGATTTTTTTTTGGTTGGAAGTATGCTTACCACTGGGTGCTACTGAAAAGTATGTTATTTTCTGCTTATTTTTATGTTTTATACATAATACTTATTAAACAGTGGCGTGCGGTCCATATGTGCCAGGGTGTGCACTGCACACCATGGCAAAATTATGAATGACAATAATTTTCTGCACCTATGTCTACCTATCTTTATACGGTATATAATAAATATTATTTATAATATATTCAAATATTATGTTGATTTGCTTGCTTGTTTTCCCGCAGTGCGTGCGGTACTAGGTGCTGCACCACGTAGCGCGCAAATGAACATAGGAAGTTCTGATGTGTACACACTGCGCACTAAATTGAAAATCACGTTTTATATGTATGGGCTACTGGAAAAGAACAGCATACTATGGCACTGAGGCAAGTGTTCCTGCACTTGGCATTCAGAATCATCCGAAGCTACGGTTTATTAAGCGTTGTATTAGAGTGGGGACTTATGTGCTGAAGCGATTTTGGTTTTTTAACTGATTAACTGGCCATACAATTTTGCAGATGGCTAATGTTTATATATTATAAGATTCTGTGTTCATGGAAATATAAAAGAAGTATTTCATCAATATAAAGTAAAATGTTTTAGTGTGGTAAATTAATTTCGGTGATGTATTATATTTATTGATATAATTAGCTGAAAAAATGTTTTGTTTTAAATAAAAACAAATTTTAACTGAACAGTCCAAATTTTACCATTTATTGCGTCTTGCAGACAGTATATAAGTTATATTATGTAACACCATATCCCTGGTTTTGTTTTTAAAAATTGTCAACGTTTTTCGCAGAATATATGATTCTCAAATGTTAAAAACAATTAATAAATATAATTTAATCCACTGATCGAACAAGAAACAGTTCGTTCTATTGTGCAGTGAAATCCTCTGCACGTGGAATAGACGTTCGGTTTGTTGTCACCGATGAGCATCTGGATATGGCACCGCAGCGTCGGGTGCCATGTGGTGCTAAGAAGCTTATTAGTATCAATTATTGTTAATTTTGGACCATCATAATGTTAAAAAACAAAAGTGCCTTCAATGATGAGTTAAAATTTAAAAGAAAAGAAATCGAATAGCATTGGTAGAAGTGAGAATAACTAATCAAGATAAAGATAAAATTATAATGTTAAATTACCTTTGTCAAATTAGCTTAATGATAAAAATAAAAAATCAACTTTATGGCTTTCCTTGACTTAAATTTTAAGAGAAAGATTTAAAGATAAAAAGATATGGCCTTGGAGCTATTTTAAATGTATGATGTGAAAAAAAGTGGTCACTTTAGTAAATAGCATAAATATTGAAGTTGCTCAAAAAAGAAAAAAATGTCAACTTTTAGACACAGATAATTGTATAAAAGTCACCTAAAGAGGTGTTTTGCATAGAAATATTTTAAAATAACTTCATGGTACAGCCATAATTCTATTCATCCTGGTTTTCTGAAATCTATTTTGAAATCAAATAATGAATTTCAAAATGCATTTGAAATGATAATTAAAAGCATACAATTTTTCAATACAATAAAAATCCGTACGATATATGACCTCTCACAAGTATAAAGAGTTTTATTCTAATTAGAAGAATTATTTCATTTTGATATTGGAACTTTACTATACAAATGAAAAACACACACACCATTGTAGCATGGTGTGTTTCCAGATGAACGTCCAAGTGAAGAGCGAAATCCTGAGCTGCGGTCAAACTCATCATCTTCCCATGGTCTAGGTCTATCTATATCTCTAGACGGGGCTAGAATGAAATATAAAAGATGTTTGAATACACAACAGAGTTAATAAGTTTATTTTTTACTTTACTAATCTATTACTAGGTATTAACTGATACATTTATCTCAATTTTAAGATTGAGATAAATGTATCAGTTAATGTATCGGCCATTGATTACATTGGAATATATGTCAGAAATATTTAATACTAAACTACATCTATCAAATTCCACTCTAAACAGGTTGTGCCATGCTGTAATATAGAGAGATGGCAGCATCGGGCAATACTGTAAGAGGATGGCATAAGCAACCAAGTCAAAACATTTATAAGGGGCAGCATTTTTGAAGACATCAAACTGAGAAAATCTATTGATCAGTCCTCACTCCTATACATACATTCATAACCACAGGCGTAATTAGGGAGAAGCAGGGGTGGGAGCAAATGCTCACCAATTTTTACAGGAGGGCACAGCATTTTTATAGGTTTTATAAAGATTTTAATTTTTTGATTTAATTCCCTCCCCCTCAATAGAAGGGCCCAAATTATACCCCTGTTTACAACTTTTAAGTAATGGGGCCCAGAAAAGAAACTCAACTGAAATCTTAACATAATAAAATTTTAAAGAACAGAGTAAGTTATTTTTGTAGTCCCAATGTTAATCTTTCTGAAATATTAGGAAATTTTACTAATCTTATATTTTTTATTTAATTAAAAACTTTTCTTTAAATATAATATTCATATTCATGGTTTGAACAGATTACAATTATATGTTAATTACAGAAAAATTACCACAATCTACGTAAATAAATAATATATATGTGTGTGTGTGTGTATATATATATATATATATATATATATATATATATTACATAGATGAAAAATAACACTGAATAATAAATTCAACAACTTAAACACATCGAGTGTAGGAATATATTTGCATTATAAATGAGAAATTAACAAGTTTTCTAAAAACTTAAGGTTTGCAAATCACATGGTTTCCACTTTTAGTCAAGAAATAAAATACTACAAATTAAAAATTCTTTTAGATGAAGTTTAAATTTAATGCCTACTTATAGATTTAAAGAACTGCAGGAAATATGTTACAAATCCAGATTAATACATTCAAAGAAAATTATCAACTTAAGCACAATTAACTACACAAAAATGAGCTACAATTTAAAATTAAGTAAAGTTATAATAACTAAAAATTACAAGACTGAACTGTTATACAATTTTCCTTATCATATATCATGACTTAATTTATGGAAATACCAGCTTTTTATTTGACTTAGAGCTAGACTCAACAAATGTCCTCACCATTTTAACAAGACATTAGATGTAAATTAAAGTTCAAGAAAATCATAATCATGGGCCAAAGTTACAACTTAGTAAATTAGTTTATTCATTCATTGTCAGAAATCAGGACAACACTTTAGATCAAGTATAGCCAGTTTAACTTTTTTTTTCTCCTGTCATACCAAAGTGATCCACTCAAACCACATAAGACTTGAGTTGGATAAGTATTTCTGAAACAGTCCAAACTGCTAATTTGGAAGAAAACAGACAGCTGAGAAGCTCAAAAGCCCTGGTAATTCATGTCAAGATTCTCATGAGCCCATTGAAAGAATAAGGAAAAAAAATGTGAGTCAATGATTTCATTCCTGGTAAGTCATTCTCTGAATTGAGGTTCTGTTTGCACTATGAAGTAAGAATTAAAATTGGGGAATTTAAGTTAGTCATTTATTTGGATAATTAACATATTACAAGAATAAGTGAATTTATAGAAGTTGATAAAAGTTCTAAATACATGTACTTACAGGCATGAATAGAACTGTAATACCGTAATCGAGTAGGTGGCTCTTTATTGGCAGCAGGTGTCCGAGAAGCATTTCGAGGGTCTAAATGAGATTTCTTCCAAGCACGTATTTTTTCCCTCTCCTTAACAGTTTTTAAAAACACCTGAAAATTAAAATAGTTTAAACCATTTCATTAAGATGCAACTGTTGCTTTACAATATGTACATTAAAACTGATTTATGTTATCCAAGTCAGTTTCCTTTTTTTATTTTTATTTTTAAAATACAGTGAAAATACTTCTAGCTTTACAAATGCTTAACAAGTTTTGCATTTCCCTACATCACTTTCAACAATACAATAGATAATTATGTACATAGATAAGCAGACTGACATTGTGTCTTAAATACATCAGTTAAGATTTTAACCCTTTGGACTCAAGGCAGTTTTTGCACAGACTAATTAGCAACTTTAAATGTTTTGTAGTGCTTTTGGTGAATTTCTTTTTGGTGAAGGACTTATATTTTGTATGAGCAGGAGCTAATGGAAACTCTGTCAAGATCAGTCAATAAATTGTTAAGATGAAAATGTAATTTTTTTTTTCATACTACTAAAGATACTCATGTATCAACACATCTTTGTAAAATTATATAGGAAGTGCTTAGGAACCAACATCAAACAAAATTAAACAAATAATTATTACCGTACATTAAGTTTTTGCACCAAAGTAGCATTAAAGCATGTCAGTAAGTTACCACTTGAGTGCAAAATGTTAAATGTTGTCTATGCAATTGATTTGTCAAGCCTTCTCTTCACACTAAAGGAAATTAATACAAATTGAAATGTTCACTTTAATTAGATAGTATATTGGGCAAGATTTAATTAACAGAATTTAAGCATTAAAAACATTTCTTTAACATAGTAAGTAGTAGTCAGAAGGTAACAAATCAGAATGCAAAACATTCTGCATTAAATCCATTTTACACCTTCTTTAAATAATGTACCAGCTAAATCAAATGCAAGATGCTGGCAATATCAAGAATGAATTTAATAAAATAAGGTCATAATCATAATTTGATTTTCAATTAAAGAAAAAATGTATCTGATGTAACTGAAATTTTTCTAGTGTTGTGTGAAAGGAACTATTACAATCAGTAAACATTGTTATGCACAGTAACATTACATGCTTTATACATTGCTATAATAATGACAATATACTAACAACATTTTAATATGTACCTATGTTTTTACATTCAAAATGAAAAAAAAAATAATTGAAATATTAATTTGCATTAAAAATTGATGTATTATTGTTTTATTCTTACTTTCCCTATGCCTGAAGCAATTTTTGAAAGTTCTTCCTCTTCTTTCTTGAGTTGTGGATCCTCAAATTGCTCCTCTTCTTCATCAATTTCAAAATCTCTTGAACCACCACTCAAGCGTCGTCTTCTTTCTAGAGACAAATAGTAAACTTACATTAACCCCTTGACATACAAATAAAATGTGCATTGACACATCCAAAAAAGACCATTTGGCTTGCCTGGCACACCAGTGATCACTCAAATATTCCACATTATAAAGACTTTGATGACCATTTTCAGCTGCATTCTCATCACCAGAATTGCCTAATGTACTTTCATCATTACTGTCAAATAATGCATCCAACCCAGACATTTGGAAGTACCTCTTCTGAATTTTACTTTACTCAAATATGTACTGGGACGTCTGAGGTGCAAGACAACTGCTATACTGATTACCACACTCATTGCGATACTTTTCGTTTATTTGCTAGTTGATGCAATTTTATTTATGGGTGCTGTTGTGAAAGAGGGGATGGGGGATGCACCTGTAAGAATCTGAACAAAATACTATCGATGCCTGACCGAAACAAAGAAAAAATCCAATAATATACTGCCTGGCATTTGCCGAAGATAATGCTTGACGAGCAAGAGTCGTCAAAGTCTACAACAGCATATGAAATGTGTGACGAGTTAAGTCATCTCTGTATGTCAAGGGGTTAATAACTGGAAATATTACATATAATTAATAAAAGCCTGAATATTATAAAGTTTAGGTAAAATTTTTTAAAAATAACTAAGTGCTTATAAATACTGGTGAAGTTTCTAGAAACTACTTATGAAATTGAATAATGTTTTCTATTAGACACAAAGTAAGACAATGGTGGATATCTATAAATCCAAAGTACCTGTAGATAATTGTGTTCTAGAATTTGTCTTCATATTTAAATAATTCATGAAATTGGAACAATGATTTTATATCACATCAAATTAGATGCAAAAAAGAGAAAGTACAAAAATATTTGCAGAAAATAATTTTGAATGTTTACTATTTTATTTTTTATTATATTTAAATCAGCCCTGAATTTAACCCTATAGTTTGTTAACCCTTAATTTGGCTAAGTCTGGCCGCTACACCAGACATGTATATTTATAACTACTATATAACATAATTGTCAGTGTTTGCTACAGTGGAAATTACCTTAAAAATGAAATATATATTTTTTTGTTTATTTTACAGAGATCCTAATGTCTATACAGACATGGAAAAATAACAGAAATTAAAAAAAAATTTGATAAAACATCTTGTCAAATTAAGGGTTAATGTTCACATGAGCATTCTAGGCAATGTCTGTAAGCTTCATGGGCAATGTCTTGGCTACCTCTGCTATACCCCTAATATGCCTAATTTGAATCTCTGAATGAACTATCCCACATTAATTCATTTAATACCTATTACTATAATTGAATAAAAATCATTCAATACATTAATTCTTAAATTTTAACACCTTAAAATGTACAAATCAACATAACTTACCAGGGTCAGTATAGGGGAAAGGTGGAGCTGGAAAGTCATCTCTTTCTATCGGAGGCACACTGTTAGGATTAGGTTTTGTAGCATCAGGGTAATGAGCTAAATTTATAGGTTCTTCATTGTTCATGTGAGGAGAACGGGGGCGAGGTGTAGATGATTGAATGGTATCAACTGAAATGAAATAAATTAACTTTAATGACTTACCTATTAAGAGACATCCAACTAAATTTTATAGTTTATCTATTTGTATAATATATGAAAAAAGAAACATACCCAAGACCTGCATTCCTGTGCGATAGAAAAGAAAAAAAGAAAAATTCAGTATTATGTCAACTTAAAATTCAATGAATTTTTATTAAATAATTGTATTAAACATTACCTTGCTTTGATGATGGGCGGGAAGGAATCGTTCTACGTCTTCCACTACCTTCTGAAATAAGACATGTCTTTATGAATGACTTAAGTACTTAAAAAAATTTTTTTATGCTAAAGAAAAATAAATTAATTTTCCAATTTTTATTCAAATATTTAACTTATTTAAAAATAAATTACAAAATTCATTGTCACTTTCACATTCTAATATACTGAACAAGATTTTGGCTTAGAAGCTGCATAAGATATGACAACTTACATTGGAATTGGAATTTTCTCAGCTATGTAATTTGGCATCATTTATAGCCTGCTAACTTCCAATGTTGGTTAAACACTTTAAAGTCAACTTAAAAGTTATTTCTTTGCAGCATAAAAATGAAAGAATTAATTACTAAATATAGGGTGTGAAACTGAGTTAATACTTGCTAAAGGTAAAAATGTAGAAGACATACCTGTCTGAGATGCTAAATAGCAATTTAAAAAGAAACTTCATAAACAGCTTTCTTCACAACTAAAGGTATTTGGACTTGTTTTATGGATGGAGTTTTAGATAAGTGTTAGAGAGATAAATTGTATACAAAGAGCCTGCAATTTAGTCTTATTTAATCCCTTAACTACTGCAGGTGTATATATGTGTCTTGCACAGTCAATGCTTTAACTGTTTTGGATGTGTATATATAAATATCCTACAATACATTTCTTAATACTTTCCTGATTGTTACTAAGTACACTAACTTATACAACATTTAACATATATAAGGTATACACATACGTATTACGGAACAGTTAATACATCCAGGTACAAAGTGTGTGTGTATATATATACATATATATATGCTTGCGGTAGTTAACGGATTAATAATACATGCATTGTTAGTTGACAAAAATATAATATTAAGTATCAAAGTTCAGTAAAAGTATGTCAGCTAAGAGTGGTTATCTTTAGGTTTAAAACTAAAAATTCATGGAGTTTTTTTTCTCCAGTTTATTAGTCTATAAGGAGGGGTAAGAATCCCCAAACCCTACCATTTTGTATGCCACTGTTGTTAATTTACAACTACAACTTTTGGCCAAGTACCATAAATGAAAAATTGTTTTAATATTTAGTCCTGATAAATTTAAGACTTCATGTAGCTATATTATGAAATAAATTTCTTAAAGTGGTAAAATCCATTTAAGCTTACAAAGAACACTTGACATCTCAGATTTTACAATTTGAACACAACTTTAAACCACAATAAAAAGAAACAAAGCAATCTTAAATTTAAAAGAAGTGTTTACAAAACAAAACACAGGAATAAAAAATTAAAAAATCATCTAATTCTTCAATATAAACATTTGTTCAAACTCAAGAGATCAACAAACCTGGAGGTCTGTGGAATTGGGGTGATTTGGGAGGATGAGGCTGAATAGGGCGTCGCAAATATCCTTGCGTAGGTTCAGCTGTTAAATAGCTAAATGTATAGACCCGACTGAGATCAGTTATTAGTGGATCTTTGTCAAGAAATATACCTGGGCTTGTTCGACCATACTGAAAAAGCAAAATTAAATGTAAATAACAATGTGGCAGTAAAATAAATTTATTATGATTTTTCTGTCAAATTAAAAATGGATGCTGATTTCATTCTATATATGCTGCACAATAGACTATATCAACAACAAAATAAGTTTTATTTTTGCCTGTAAACCTATCACTGATACAGATTGCAGCAATACTTTTAACCTGTAACATTAAAAGTAAATTAACTATCCATGCATACACAGAATTAAAACCAATTAGGAGATAACATTACTCTAGACTATTACTTTAATGTAAATACAAAACTAAGAATTTTAAGCCTTGAAAATTTTATGTCAAAATTGAATTTTGCAGAATTCTATAGAAGACTTAAAAACTATTGTATACAGTGTTCCTATGTGTATAATATATATCTACAAAAACTATTATACAGCTAAATGAAAATACTATAAACATTTTTGTTCTCCATTTCATAAATCTACATGTATAGTTCAACAAAATTGTCAGAGATAAGCTTGCATCTTTACCAGAAGATTATTTTAAAAAGGCACCAGATTTTACTTTTTTACTTTTGTAATAAACTTTTATATATTAGAACACCATGAAAGGCTATACTTGGGATTCAAGAATACAAGCAGTATTGGAAATATCTGTAAAGAAAATACAGAATATATCCATATAGCTAACAGTAATATCTAGAAGTGTTTAAAGGGATAACAAGAAAATATTTCTGAATATAAAATACAGATTGCTATTTTGATTTCTCTTGTAACCATAGGAAAAGAACTAGACACATATATACAATCAACATATCAAATGATTTCAAAATTGTAAATTTTTTGGACAATTTATAATGCTAGTTCAATGTGTTGTCGAGCTTTCAATAAAAAAAAATAGGAAAGAGATATTTTTAGTTTACATAATCAAATAGTTTTTACTTCATGTCAGATGGTCAAGTATTAAAACCTGATTACTATGTTTATATGTTACTGCATCAATTCGTAACAAACATTTAAAACTTTTTGGTTCATAAAAATCATGCAAGATTTCAATCTTAGAAATTAAAAAAGAACTTAAAGTAATTAATATATAACTAAACAGAAAGAAAGTACTAAAAAGCATAAAACAAAAGCAAAATAAAAAACAAACCTGTCTTGTGAGTGAACTATATGGACTTGTGGAACGTGAACTTGAAAGACTAGGGGAATAAGGCGGGTACTGCGACATAACAGAAAAGAATTAAGCAGTTACTCTTAAATGCAAACAAATTAAAATAACTGCATCGCCAAAACAAAACTAAAAAATAAAATAAGCTAATTTTGAAGTATGAAAATAAAAATCATATCTATAAACTAATCAAATCAATACATACATGGTTGTCAATTACACCATTAGTTTTATGATCCTCTAAATAATCATCATCAATTTTTGCATCAGGTGATGGGCCACAACGAGGATGCCATATTGCACCACCTAAAATGTTAATGAAGCTATGAAAAAAATTTTCAAATCACTTTCACTTACATAATATATACAAAAAATTAACAGTTCCATACGAAGAGCAAATTTTAGAAATAGATATAAAAAACTATTAAAAAATGCTAACTTCCTTGTTAAGCAGTAGGAGATAGTCTAGCCTAGAGCAGTAAAACATGAAAATTTAATAATAAGTGATATGCATTACTAGTAATTTATAAACATTAGAATTTGTCAGCAATTACAATTTTATTGAATGATGGTTACAAATAGAAACAGTAAATCATAGATAATTAATAACTTTCAGTGAGGGGAATTGTGATTTGGAATCTTATAGTATGCCTGCAGGCCAAATGCAGTTTACTCAGGTTTTCATTCAATCAGCTACACATTCTAAAACAATTAGTTTAAATATTCAGTATCAGTGCTAATGATAGTTTAAAAGCACGTCAAGATTTTGGCATATGTAGGTAAAAAAAGATCTCACCCCAACTTTTGTATAAATAATAAGCAATATTGCTTAAGATAGTTTTACTTCCCCAGTTCTTGCAAAATAAAGTTAAACTTAAATAGGGATGTCTTAATCAAAACATTATCAAATATAGGCATCAGCGTTAAGCAGTAGAGAATATTATGAAGTAAAAGATAAAATTTCATTAAATGAATACAATGTAAATAGCTCAGGAATTATGTGCAACATTGAATAAAAGACTAAAATTTTAATGTCTTGTTATATTAAAATTTCTAAGCTTTCCAAGCAGCTTTAAAATATAAAAATTAAAATGAACAAATAACCTTGAAGATACATTTCTTCTCCATCACCAAATGGATCCCCACATTTTGAACACCGGGCACATGTTGGATGAAAATGATGATTATCACCAGCCTATATAACAAATTTACTATAAAATTCTGTACAAATAAAGAAAATAAGAGAAAGTAACTTTAAATTTAATTTAAAGAGACAAGGGACTTTGATGTCAACAATGCATGTCAATGAAATACATAATTCTTTTTGCTCCACCCACTCCCATAAAAAATTAAAGAGGCATACACTTTTACAATTAAATAGAATTTTTGAACTGCAATTATTACTTATTTCATTAAACTTGTTTTATGAAACACTGTTTTGTATTCACTTAAAAATCCTACTTCAGACACTCAGTCTGTTATTTATCTTGCTAGCAACTTCAAAAATTTTCAGGTGCATTATTTTTATTCTCCATACTTCCTAAATTTCCGAACATTTAAAAAATTTTTTTTTATTTTTTTTTATTTTGGCATGCTATACAGTTTATAGCATTTATAATATATTCTTTACTCCCTAACAGGAAATAAATGGTAAAAATTCAAAATTAATCACAAATATTTAAATTTTTGTTTTCTAAAAATGGATTGTAAAATTGTTATAAATGCATATGAATATGTCATTTATGCTTCACTGTTGTAGGTCAGTAGCATTAATGTTCGTTATATTAAGATTTTACGTTATAAAGAGTGCAGATTTCTTTCAAAAATAGATGAGCACAACAAGATATTACAGATATCTTAAAAACAAAATTTTAACATTTTACAATTGTTTTTCAAATAAACTCAGCAGTGTTAATATTCATTTTACTGAGATTTTTTTTTTTGCTGAATAAGAGTATTGAGCGCAATCCAAAAGGGAGGTGCACAACTAGATATTATAAGTCCTAAATAAACCCTTTGAACCTTTTGCAGCAAATCCTTTGAGACAAGTGAGGTATGCACATATGTCATAAGGAAGCTACTCAAAATGCTCCCAGATGGTTAAAATGAATATTTAAAGTTTTAAAATTAAAGTTTTCTTGTACATATATACAGAATAACATTGAATTGCATGACAAAACTCATTTAGACATGCTCACAATGAGTATTTTCTTTTACATGTTTTGTGAATACAATACTTTCTTTACTTTATACAAAGTAAAAATTGAGATAAGCAAAATACAACATTTTGAAATACTTTTTGACAACTTAAATTTTTTTAAAGTTCATTTAATTAAATTAATTTTATACATTTTAATGCCTAATGTTTTATAAAATAAAATTGCATTGTATTCTTTATAATTTTATTAAGAAGGTAGATATTGATTAGTTTAAAAAATAAGGTTTAACATTCCTTGTCTCCTCATTTAAAGTATTTTTAGAATGCATTTAGCCATGGAAGCTAAAATTAACAAATTTGCATTTAATAGGAGAAGATAGACACATGAAAACTAATTTACTTACACGTAACACTTTACCAATTATATATCGTTCACAATGATTGCACTTAACGCCAAATTGCTTTTGATAGTCTTTCTCGCAATATGGTACTCCATCCCTAAGAAAAATTATCCATTTAAAATTAATCAAAATACTGGTAAAAAGGAAACCACAAAGACATAAAAATAAATCTCACATACTTGTCCATATATTCTCCATGTAAAACAGCTTCACATTCTGTGCATTTGAAACACCATATATGCCATTCTTTTTCTAAAGCAATAAGAGCTTGGCCTTCTTTCAATTCTTCATTACAACCAGCACAAACTAAAAGTTATAACAATTTAATATTATTAAAAACATTTGAACTTACTAAAATAAAGTAGAAACTGAAATAAACTATATTAGAGATATTAATATTTTGTAAATTTTAGTGAGCCACTGTATTTAACTTATATTTCTTTATAATTTTTAAGTCTAACCCACAGTTCTAATGTATATGTACAATGAATAAAACATCATTATAGTCTGAGGTTTGAAGTAGAAGTATGTAACCTTGGTTTCAAAAAACATTTCAAGTTAACATACTAAGAATTTTTTTTTTTTTTTTAAACCAAATATGTTGAATTATACTACTGGAAAATAAACACTAAAAAGATGCTGAATATTGCATTGAAAAATTAATATATTACTTTACTCACATAAAATTTCATTGTGTACATTTCAAATAAAGTACAAAAATGCAAATTAAAAAAAAAAAAAGTACTAAACTTGTCTAATGCAAAATTGTTCCAAGTACATATGTTACTGCATTTACTTCTTAACATCTTATAAAAAAAGTACTAATTTTGAATTCTGTTGTTCAATTGAGAGTGCAAAATTAATAATTCTTATTTAATATCTTAACAGTAAGCTTGTGAAGAAAAAAAAAAAACAATTGATATATAATTTTCATAAGATAAATTTTAAAAATGTCATACTTTTTCGGGTTGGTCCATTTTGAACTTGAGATTCTTGTACGGGGGATTCAGCTGCGACGATAGGAATTTGAATACACTTGGTGCATAGACAATCTTTACCTGTGTAGGTTACCTTTTCGCCAGAGGGGAAAGGCTGCCTATAACATTTTTAGACAAAAATATTGTATGAATTGCAGTTTAAAATCTTAAGAGCACACATTGCGGAAACATCACAAAACATTTAAAAACTTCTATGAATCAAATTTAAGACAAGTATATATTGAATGAATAATTAAGAATGGTGAACTTGCTATTATAGCTACAGATAATCAAAACATGAGTAGTTTTGCTTGTTATAAAAAGTTATAAGTGTGTATGTACTTCCAGCTACAATTTTTTTTCTTACCTTATAAGTTCTTATCACAGATAAAAAAAGTTTTTTAAAAAATTATCACTACTCTTCTTGAATAACAAACAATATTTAAACCAATTATAAAGTCAGCAACCTTTAAGAAGTCTAAAATTATGAATATAAATTGATATATTTTTTTAATAATGAAGGGTCATTTGCCTGTTAAACATTTACCACTATAATGCTGCAATTTTTGTTGATCATTTTATTATGGGAGCACCATATAAGCAGTCAACTTTATATTCTATGAAGAGACAACACAAATTGATAATTAGTAGGATTAGCCTTAAAGTAGGATTTAAACATACACCCCTCCAAAGTTGCAAGCAGATGCTCTAACTATGCCAAACATTAGGCATAGGTCAATTATAGAAACATACATCGTATATGAACACCTGAAATTATTCAAGTGTTACTGAACTTATATACAAAACTTTGACAAATAAGATTTACAATTAATTTTTTAAAATATGTGTGAGACAGAATAGATAAACTGAAGCTTTATATCCCAGAAAACAATATATGTGCATTAAAAAAAAAAAAAAAATGAGACTATATAAAGAATATTGTTTATAAACATATATCATTGTGCATAATATGTTCAAGTGCTATGAATTCACATAAAAAATTTAATTGCAAGCTGACATTGAATTACATTAATATTTTATTTTTAAAATCTAAAAAGCTTATGCTTACCTACAGCTGGCACATACAAAACATTTTTGATGATATGTATTTCCAAGGGCTGTAACAACTTCACCTTCAACATAATCGCCACATTCTGCACATCTAGTCCCAAAAAGTTTTTGATAGTCTTTAGAACAATAATAATGACCTTTATTTAAAAAGAAACCACCTTGGGCAAGTGATGCAGAACATTCTAGAGAAAAAAGGATCATAAGTTGTTAAATTAAAACATTCAAAACACAGCACACAAAAATGAACAAACTATTTTTATAGAAAATTGACACAATTTCATCCAATTAAGAAACATTGTTTTAATAACCTAACACGCAATATACTTTTATAAATTTTAGCTGATAAACATATTAAGACACAAGCTTAATGCATATATTTTACATTAAGTTATTTTTGAATAATTAGGTTGATAATTGATAAAATCAGTTGGTAATTGATTAACATTCAAAGCTCAAGTATTTATTGATTTATAACTGAAGTTATCTCCAATTGATTTGGAAAAGATAATTCAGATTAGACCTGTTCTTTATTTCTAATTTCAGGTAGATCCAAGTAGTTATATAATACTGGGACCAAAATTTGATGAGTTATATGTATATGTATGTATGTATGTATGTGTATATGTATATATATGTGTGTATGTATACATGTGTATATATACAGTGCTAGGGTTTTTAGGAGTGTATGCATGCAGGTGGCCTATGGAATGTTTTTTCTTTACCCCAGAAAATGGATTTTACTAAAAATATTTAGTGATTTTCGAAAATATTTTCTGTCTTTATGTCTGGGAATAACTTGTCATAAATTTATGCTAGTTTTTAATGACGGATTCTTCATATTTTGTTATTTAAAAAGGGGTTAATTTATAATATAGTAAGTCAAACATGTTTGTAATAGAAAGGTATAATTTTAACCAAATTGTATGTTATCTCTTTAGATTCTTTTAAAAATTTAAAAGAAATGATGTAGATATTTAGAATTATCAGATATTTATGAGTGCATTTGTTAACTTTTTTTTAATAGTATATCCATTTTAATGGAAATATTTTAAATATTTGTATACATGTTTAAAAAATTGTTTTAGCTCTAGGTAATAATGAGCAGCAGTTACATAAATACACTGATATGATTTATACAACATAGATAACTAATGTTGAATAATGAATTATATACAACATTGATCAGTTATGAATTTACTACGTATCTATATTGGAAGGCAGCAACTAAATGGTGATAGTGAGGTGACCAAATATTTTCTTGCATACAGGCAAACAGCCCAAAATATGATATAAAATATTTTATCTTGACATAAAATATGAGAAAATATTCGTGTGAAAGTATTAAATTGAAATAAAGCACTATCAACATTTGGGACTTCAAGAACAAAACTAAAAAGTAGCTAATAAAAAAGACTGAAGTATGTAATTACCTGCACATTTGAAACAATCTAAATGAAAATATCTGTCTTGAACCCTGAGAGCATTTCCAGTGCATTTTTTCTTACACACATCACACAAAACTTTCCCTGAAAACATAAAAAAGGCAAGTTAAACCCATGAGTAACATCAACAAATGACAAAAATGTTTTTTAATTACAAAATTTTATCCTTGCTCTTCCTCTGAAGGAGACTAAAATGACTATGAAATTTAATATAAATTGGAAATGAGAAGCAATTTTTAAAAATATTTTTAAAATTCTAAAATATATGGAGGGATAAGCAAAATCAATCATTAAAGTAAAAGCTCTCCTTTTAAAAATAAATACAAAATAATAAAAATAATAAAAAGTTAGTATTTTTTTTAACAATGAAATTCCCACACTCCAATTGAAAAATTTTATTACTAAAATAAGCAAAGAATATTTCATAGTTTCACGATTTAAGGGCCCCTGATCTGGAAGGCCTGGGCAAAGCCATTTGCCCATGTAATAACCTGGTTGTAGAAGAAAAGTCTAAAACCCAACACAGTCTATTCTGCTGGGTTTAAGTATCATATTTTGAAAAACAGCCAAAATCGATATGTTAATTGTTTTTATAGTATTTGCACATATTAGAGCATGCAGAAATGCAAGTTTTAAAAATTGAGAAAAAATTTAACTATCAGTGAAAAATATTGGGCAATTTTTTTAATATTTGAGAGTTAACATTATGAGAAAATATATTCACCCAAAAATAATTTGGATTTACATACACACCTAATACACACCAAAAATCAATGAAACTAGATCTATATTAAAATTTATAAGAGATTCATAATAGTAATAATTCAGCTTTTTTACCCCCACATTATATTAAAGCAGCAGTAATTTTCCATAAATTGCTTTTACAATTAAACTTAATTTCTTAGATTCCCAATATTAAGTAATTAACCAGTTATAAGTTTCATATGTTACAATTTTTTTCCCTTTTTTTCCAGAAAATACATTTAAAGTTTTTGTTGCAGAAAACTGTTACAAAATATTTATTGCAAACACTTAAAAATCTCCAGCTTTATAAGTTGGAACTACATTGAAATCATCAGCAAATGTTTGTTTAAAATAAAAGCTTAAATTTAATAGCTCGTTTCCAAATAAAATCAATTTCAACTATAACTTCAGGTTATTTAAATGAACCTTCCAATTTGTTAAATAAAGACAAAAATTTAAACTTATTCTATTTCATAGATCTGTTTTATAGTCTTAAGAAAAACAATTTTTCAAAGCTAACATTATGGTTTTTTGCATAATTAAAAGAAATTTCTAATTTATCCCCCAAACCTTCATTTAAACCCAGTAGATTCCTACTTTGAAATCTTTTGAGACTTATGATCACAAAATTCCACTAGATACATTAATTTAAAATTGCTCTGCTTAAAATTTAGCAACAAAACACAAACGTCTGTTTTAGGGTTGAGTAGCTTATTTTACTTAAAAATGGTTCAAATAGGAATGTTTTTAAGGATATACAACAGTTCCTCATCCCCTTTTACCGTCTCATCACTATTAAATTGTTTTCCCTTTTGCTTTTTAACATCGATTAGCCGAAACTAATTTCATAACCTCTCAGCTACAGATAAACCATCTCCAAAAATTTTCAAATTTGAACTCGTAACCATATTAAAAAACATTCTCAACTAGTAAATTAAAAAGTATTTAACAAGAATATGTGAAGTTTTCATTAAACACCAACCAAAGCTTATGTTAACAATAATTCTCAAGCGTGAAAACAGTAGGAACAAAATATTCTTACTGAACATTTCCGATAAATTTTTAAAAGAAAATATTTTAAAATCCAACTCTTTATTTTTAATTTAAGAATTTAGTTAACATTAAAATATGTTATATATACTATCGAACCCTAGATATTGGGTCATCTGAGTGTAATCACGCTCTGCACACCTCTAGACCAGGCCCGTGTGTATGTATGTATAAAAGGAAAAAATGAAATCAAGAGTTAGATAATTACAGAAACGATTCCAGAATTAACGGGTTGCCTGTATATAAAAAATATGCTAGAATACGGTGTAAAGTAATAACCCGAATACCATCTAATTAACACTAAACATACCATATAACGGGTCAAATGATTCATAAGGTTTATGTAAAAAATGTGATGGGAAATGAATTAAAAATTCTTATTCTTTGTGTTTGCAATACATAAAAATTGACAATATACAATTTTGTTTAATTATAATAAAGTATTTGTCTATTTCCTTCCAATATTCATATTTCATACATTTATAACCAGAAAAAATAAAGTCCCGTCATTTGACCGGCTATGGTAGAAATAGGTATGTATTAAGTGTTGTTATGTTTAGTGTTAAAACTGCTGGATTTAAACTAGAACAAAAATGTTCAAATAAAAAAAGCAGCAAGCGGATTGTCACATGTGGCAGATATATCTGGACATTCTGACTAACGAAGGGTTTAGAAAGAACCCGTCGTTATTTTACAGAGAAGTATATTATTAAAGCAAAGCAAGAGTCAATCGTTGATTCCTTGGCTATCAAACTATCCATTTCCTCGCGAGCCGGCGACGTCACGAAACAGGAAAGTAACTCAAGTGATGCAGCGTAAACAAGAATGAAATCGTGTGTAGCCGGAGGAAAGGGGAAGCCGAGGAAGAGTTCTACAAATTGCGACAGAGAAATGTTTCTGTGACTCAGCGCTCATCTTAGAGAATCGACGTCACTCACGATGAAAACTAGTTCCCTCCGACACTCTCTCATTCTTTACGTTTGCGTCTCGTAAGACTTCGTCCCCCCCCCTTTCTTCCTCTCTCTCATTCGGAGCAAAATCGGTCTACCGCATCAGAGCGGTTTCCCGTTATGAGTGCAATCTTGAACTTCAAGCCCGACACAAAAGAGGCGAAATTTAGGCATTGAAGACTGGGAGTCAAGTTACGCCGACTTAAACCCAACTGTCAGAAGAGGAAAAAAAAATATTTTAAAATGATTTTCGTTGTGCGGGAGCGACACAAATGAAGATGAATTGGGGAACAAATGAATTTAGACAAGTAATGCGTCAAAAATTAAGCGTTACATTTCACTTATTTATTATTCAACTTTTCACTTCGCTATACCGTATTTAAGCATGTATAATGCAAATCTCACCCTCCACGTACACAAAAAAGGAGGAGGGGGTGGATTAATTTTAGATGAGCGTTATACCAACAATTCCTAAATAACCTTTCAGGGAGTTCGTTAAATACAGAATAATATTTAGTGCTTCGGATAAATATTCTATATCATAAAATACTTATGTATTATAGAGATACTTAATGTGAAACAAAATACGATAGACCTATGGATCTAAAAAAGGCGTTGATGAAAAAGCGTGTGAAATATTACTAAATAGAACAATTGCTGCCCATTTATATTTGACTAACACTTCTTTTAAAACAACAGTGTTAATAAGCCTTGGCAGAACAATGGTCGAATCAGTAGGGCGTTGCCTTTCAGTATCGGATGTTGGTAATACTTGACACGTCAAGACGTAGTGTTAATAGGAAAAGAAAAGGTTCCAATTTTAAGTTGAGAAAAAGTTTCATGAAATAATAAAGCTCAAAACTTGAACTCTGGAAAATATATTCTGCACCGGATTTTACGCGTTCGAATTCATGACATAGGTTGCTGATATGGATTAGCCGTTCGACATCGGCTTTTAAGCAGTAGGTCCCTGTCTAACAGTCGTAGAGAGAGGGGCTGTGGGTAAAATTCTGGAATTTATTATGGCATAATGACTTACAATAAAAAAAACTTATATTTGAAATAAATACTTTTATTTCAAAAATGCATACTAATAATCAAAATTTTAAAATGAAAATTTCAATTTTTAAAATTTCTATTTACTTTAAATATTTTTGCTGCAAATTGTTTTATATTTACTGAAAAATTAATATACTTATACATATTTAAAAAAATTAAATTAAATTTTATGCAACTTCTATATTTTGTTTTTATTAAAATTTAATGAAATATATAATTGATATTCTGCTTGAGATTTAATAAATTATTACAAAAATGTAGATGTTTGAAGACCAAACTATACAAATCACTGCATAAGTTTCTTTAGTGTTACCATCAAAATAAAAGCTTGTATCAAATTATAAGAAATAGAGAACAAAAAAATTGTACGGGCTTTTGAATGAACTTACGTTTTTAAATTATTAGCTTTTAAAAAAGATAACTGCGGGGTAAAATGATACAGGAAAAAATAAGACCGCAGTAAAACTTTTTCCTAATCAAATTTCAATTAGTTGTAATTGCAACAGGAAATCCACAAAACGGCGTCTGACACGCACTCTTAAAACACCAATTATTTCTGACTTTTTATATTTAAACGTTTCAGTTTGTGTGCCCGAAACTTCCTCATTACGACACAAAACTGGTTGCGGCAAGCGAGACAGCATATGACTGACTCATATCATATAATTAAAATAGAAATTATATATATATATTTGTGTGTGTGTGTATACACACACTGAAGAATGAAAAAAAGGATATATTGAAGAAAGGATATATTGAACAATTTGATTGTGCCTGAATATTTTGAATTGAGCCGCGGTAGCTCTGTCGGTAAAAGCGTCGAGCTCATAATCGAAGGAGTAAAGATTCAATCCATGTGATCCGCGTGGTAACGTAGAAGTCAAGCAACTGATTTTACACAGCACCCAGACATTTTATTATACACAGCACATTTACAGATACATTTCACAAAAACAAAAAAATATCCCTCCGCTCATCGCAGACCGCTCTCTCACTTCCTTGTTGCCAACCGCCTACCTGAAATTTTATGAGAGTTCGGCACATAGCCATTCTCGTTGCCAACGGATTCATAAAACTTAACAGAGTTCTGTTATATAATCATCATGGACTAGTGGTAAAGGCGTGGAAGACATATTTCATTTCATACTCGTTGCCTCATTTCCATCTTTGACCTTTATAGAAGGGGTGGGAGTTCGATGCGCGAGCCGGTCAAAGCTCCATCGTGTTCATTAATACAGGCATGCTAACATTCAGGCAATTGTGTCCGGAGCAACAGCGTGGTTTTAACTTATTGGTTTCTAAATTAAAATTTAAAATATTTACACAGTAGTAAATTGCAAGAGGTAAATTAAAATTTATGCATTTAAAAATTTATGAGTAGTTTAAGCTTTAACAACTTATTTTTCAGAACAGTGTTTTATACCAACATTGACTGATTAAAATATTTTCATTTTTTTATCATCAGGGATTCTAGACTCAAATTTGACCTAAATTCAGTTTTGTTTTTCCGCACAGTATTGAAAACTTCAACATGCAGCATTACTGTGTGAAAAGAGTAATATTCAGCATTATTTTTTGCAAAACTATGTATTTAATTGCTGAATTGTAATCTTTTAGCTGTTCAACATTTTTATTTTCCGGAGAAATCTGAGAAGTTACCAAATTTTCTCATTTCTCCGGAGCTGCCCTGGGCAGTTGGCATGTCTTTCAATAGTGGCTGGGGCACGTAAAATAATTTCGCGGTCGCAACTTCTTACAAGTACAAATGATACCGTTATAGAGTTTGGCCTGGGGACAGGGGGGGGGGGTCTACTGCTTGAATCCTGGTCTTCAAAACGAAAAGCGCACTTTTTCACTTTGATTCGCGTAATTCCTGCCTCACCTACTTGGCTTATCCCAGTGGCATGAGAAACAACATAGTTTGAACATAACGAATTCTCAGCAGATAATCTAAATCATTTTCCAATAACAAAATAAATTTATTTGATACAATTGTGCCCCAAGCGAGCAGTTATTACAATTTTGACTAACTGCTTCTAATTTAGGTAGCCAGCATGGTTGCCTAATTCAGGGACATTTTTAGGCGAGAGATGGAAAGTTTATTTCAAAGAAAACTCATTTTTAAAGAACAGAAAAGCTCTAAGATTCTCAGGCTATAGTTAAACTTTTATGTAAGTTCATTTAAAACATTTCGACATGAAGAAATTAAACGCGGAAAGCATAACATAAAAACCAACATTTTTATGACCAAGAATGTCCGACGATCACATTGTTCTTATAAATTTGAGATGAAAACTGAAAGCAATGCATTAAATTTTTATTCAAAATTTAACAGAATTGATATTTACACAAATTTTATAAATATCAATTAAAATTTATTATATTTACTATAACCTATGCGATATTTTTTACATGATAAATTCCTGATTTCTGCTGAGGGAGGCAAATTTTTACCATGGAGCTGCAAGAGAGACGCGGTTTGGCCATCCGTGGCTTAACGGCATTTTTATAAGAAATTATTTACTACAACTTGTTAATGAATGTTCATTCCAAGGCCGTAGGCAAGGGAGAGGATTTAGGGGACCGGTCCCTCCCCAAAATTCCAAAATTCTAAAAGACCGTTCGTGTGGAAAGAAAATTGATCTCGTGGGTGTGTCATCTGCCTAGCTGTGCTCAGACAACAGTGTTCTCAGAAAGAGACTACTTCGGCATAAATGTCTTGCGGGGTCGCAAGCTTTATCTATCCCCATCCCCTATGGTTGTCTTAAGATCATTTTCCATAACCTATTGTATATTATCTTCCTGTCTGGGGTGGTTCGCTATGGGGAGTATTTTGAGACAGGTATGGTATGGTATGGTATGGTTTGGTTTGGTTTGGTTTGGAGCGCTACGGTCTACTTTTTGCAACACGAGGGCTAATGAGACCGGGATCTACTGCTTAAGGCCGATTCCGAACATCCATGCCACTGTGGGATTCGAACCCACGAACTCCAGTTCCAGCACCCTAACCATTCGGGCATCGTTCGGCGTATTTTGAGACAGATTTTATCTTCTAAAATAGCTTTGACTTATTACTATATACTAGATTTTGGTATTTAGCTAAATCAGGGAGATATTTAAACGAATATAAAAACGGCTTTTAATGTTAATTTTACTATTAAATTCATTGTGCAGATACTTCAATACTCATTCTAATCTTTAAATTTGTTCATTATATCACTTTTTCATTTTAAAACCACATTGTGTTATGGTATCATTAGATGTAAACATGTATAAGAAAACTTGTAATTTTACTGAAGTATCATTCACAAATAATGTGTTTCTCTTTGGTCCCCCTCCGAACATAATTTCTAGCTACGGCCCTGATTCATTCCGTATAATGAACTGTAATAATAAAAATTCTTTTTAACAAAAAATTGCAATTTTGTGTTTAAATGTTTGAAAAAATAAACAATATAGCACAGGCGAGTGGTTTTCTTGCGAAACAAATGTAAACATTAGGAAGAGGAGTAGGAAAGTCAGGAACAACCTCTAAAATTAGGGAAAGAGTAATAGCCTTTTCCCACTGGATTTTTTTTTTTTAACAATATTAAATATTCCCTTAAAAAATTCAAAGGAAGCATATGCTTCTTGTGTCTTTTCGTTAAAAACACCCTGGGTGGAAAGACTACTATTCTTAATTCTGTTGATTTTGTTATAACTGGCACCAAAAATAAAGTTTCCTTCATCTACTTTTGAAAAATCTCGCTAACTTCTTGTACAGTCCATTTGGTCTAAGGAAAAATTAGGCTGATTTTAGACTATACACACGGAAGAGAGGTCGAGGCCATGGAGCAGAGAAAAATAGAAATATTGGACCCCTTAAAAAAAGAATTACAGAAACAAAAATACACATGACCACATTTTAAAATAGAACCTTACGTACATTTTATAGAATATTTCAATAAAATTTTAATATATATTAAACGTACAATACATTAAAATATGATAATTAAATTTTCTCCTAGATGTTGATTTAAAAAAAAAAACAAAAACTGGTGTTTTTGTGTATATAAATTTCCAAACTTACTATTAATTTAAAATACACAGAGGCCGATGTTAATTAAAGATTAAGTTTATTAAGTAAAGAAGTAGAACGTGCTTAACAGCACCCACGTGCAACACACTCAGTGCATACACTAGAACTGACAACAACAGTGTTGCCAAAACACATAGAAGAAATTACAGTCAAGGTTACAAAATAAGTGATTATACAAATCATAGAATAAATGTGATTAACACTTAATATTTACTTAATAATGACGATCTTGTAATAACAGTGCAGTTAATAAATTTTGTAAAGATTTACTTGTTGCATTGATTCTTTGTAAAATTACATTTCATAGAGCTATCATTACAGCAGCTTCCTAATCACTTTTCTTAAATGATTTTTCTTTAATAACAATTTTATTTTTGTGTTACTGGCATGTCTCATTTTTAATACCTCTAATATTTTTATAGACGAACACTTAATTCTAAAACTGCACCAGCTCTGCTAGCCGCCTTGTATCTAGCAATTTATTGTATAAAAAAACTTTATCCAGTCATTGTATTTGGGCCTTTCTTGTTAATAAGAATGAGGAAATATAAATATACTATCATTTTTACTGTTGCGTGATTAAATGTAATTGCATTAGAAAAATATGTAAAGTACCAGTTTTTCGGGTTCCAACACGCCCCTGTACACACCTTACCCTTTAGTATAGTTAAATCATATTCAATCATTTTACAATTTGCCGTCGGCCAAAGTAAATATCAGTCTTTACTTTTCCCTACCCCCTTACCTCTAGTTTCTTCTACGTTCGAAGATCGCCAATTGGCTGTTTCTCAAGGTCAGCAGTTTAGTTTGCCTATTAATTTTTAACAGGTCAAGGATGATTCAGAAGTTCATAGAGGAAAGTCTTCCCATCAATCTTACTCGTGACCGAATTTTATATTCTACATTTTATCAACTGACTACTCAATATTTTCTTAAGCTCGCTTCACGAACTGCGAGTTGGATTAAATCATATTCAAAGTTTAATTACATTTGGAATTTAAGTACATTTTTCTTGTAAGAAAGATTTTTTAAACATTGATATAGATCATAAGAAAAGTTAAAAATAATTTTAGATGCATTCATAAAGAAAAAAAATTGAAATTATAAATGTAATAAACGCATACTTACAGGTATCGCAGATTAATACTAAATATGCGACAGGGTCAATATAAAATGTGCTGCATATATGTTACGCTCGACCTCAAAGGATTAAATAGCACTGTAAATATACGCGCCGACAAAAACACACCCGGAGGTAGACGGATGGCGCCGTTCAGTACAATAGATCACCGATCACTCAACATATGCGCGGGAGTAAAGACATTACTTTCTACTTAACGATCTCCATTGACATTCGGACTTTTGGAGCGTTGCTGACAATGGAGATTGTTCATGAAACATATCAAGTTTAGGTGTGTGTAAATCAGCCAACAGCGTTCTAGAGCCTGGTCAGAAAAAATTAAATGACCCCACACGCGTAGCCGGGTGGCAGCAGTAGGAGACTGCCTAACTGACCTAAGTACACGTAACTGGACGTAAGTGGACGATTAGAAGAAGGGGGCATGTGTGACCGTCTGACAATTTTCGTGGGGAAGAAAAAGTGAAGAATTCAGATTGGACCTAATTATTCTTGGAGGAGGATAAAAGTTGTCTTGTGCTCTGTTGCCTAACTGAAGCTGTACATGCAACTTTTCGATAGTTTTCTTTAGAGGTGGTTATGTCTCAATAGTATTTTTGTTTTACCTCAATAAATGAGCTATTCATTTTTTTGTTTGCTTAAAAAGCATCCCGCCAGTTCTTTTTCTTCATGCGTAGTATAAGAACCTGCTGAGTCGCACGTCTAAGAGTACAACAGAATAAAAATAATTTGCCAAGACAACACCTGCTAGATCACACATACATCAGGAGCGCCAAGTGAGGCAGGGACGCTTTTGCAGGCACGGATGCTGGCAGTAGTAGTCGGCAAGGCAACTGCACGAAATGATTTCTTTCCTCTTCATTCCAACAACAGAAGAGCCGAAAGTTAAACTATTCCATGTTGCATGAAAATGTTAGCCAACTATTACTCTATATATACAAAACGAATAATAAAAAAGGTCGTGAAAAATAAAGATTACCACTCTGCGCATAGAACTCTCTGACAAGAATTTAAATATGCGACAATGTATTTAGGTCATTTGCTGTCATCAACAGATTATTGAAGCGTGCACAGGAAGGAAACGGGAAACAGTCATCGTATCAATGGACAAGCAATGACAATGGGAAAACGAGCTCTGAAAAGAATGTTGCGTTTGTTGAAACTTCCGATGCTTTAAGAGTTGAGCTTTTGTGCTGAGGGGCCATTCACAAGTTACCTGTTCTTAATTCACAGAACTATTCCCGTTTGTTTTACACGCATATCAATTCTTGTTGAAACTATATTAACAAGTGTATTTTCCAATAAAAAAAATTACGCTTTCATTTCTCGCGGAATGCTTTTCACAACGCTACTGAAGGAAAACCGAGTTTGGAGCAGAAAATAGAAATCGAATGGCAAAGCACATGCAAGCATTTGTTACTTATTGCTACTGGTTTTGCGATGGTTTCAATGAATAGAATTCTCTCCGATTGAAACTCGCTAGGAGTTTAAATAGCACCTAGCGGTACATTGAGAATTTTATTCAAAATTATAAAGTACTGCCAATCAGGGAAAAATTGTTCTTAACACCAAAAAGCATATAGTTTGCATTAAATATTTTTCAGAGAAACACATGCTCGACAAACAAGTGTACACGGTGGGAAAAATTGAAATATCAAGATGAACATTAAGTTATACCTAGAAAAGTTAAATTTTGATTACAACATTCTACAGAACGTTGAAGACCAAAGAAAACACAAGAAGGAAATGCGCTTTTAACAACCGTCCTTACTACCTTGCTTTCATATGACGGTGATCACCTCCGATAGTTTAACTTAAATAGGTATAAGTAATGATATTTTTTAAAAATGTGTCATTTTACATTTAAAACGAGTTTATATAAACTTTTCTAAATATACTATAATCTTTCATTGCTTGTTTTTAGTGATTCTGCAACGAGTTCACAAAACAAAGTTTTCCATCATTTTTTGCAAGAGTTTAAAGCATAATTACACAAACATCTTGAATTTGATATAATATATTAAAGTTCAAGGCAAACTTGCAGACAGCTGATGAAATCAATTAAACCCACGCCGTCTTTCCATTACTGAAAGCATCTCACCTATTAAGCGATTACGACCACCAGCCTGTTTGAAGTTTAGTCTAAGGAAGGAAAACATTTCATAAAACCCTTAGAAGCAAAATTTATTCTTCTGCGAAGCATACCCACCAGAACTGGCAAGAATCCAAGGATATTAGTTATGCTGCAACATTTTACTTGGTATTGAACATAAAATTCATTTCAGATACAGATGATTTCTTTCTCAGGTCGTGCACGTTACCTCTTTCTAAAGCCCAACAGATTTCTTTTTAACTCTCTAAGCGTTTGATCCGTATTTTTCTGTCTCGTGTTTTGGGACTTGGACTGTTTTGAAAGTATATTTCACAGCAAATTGTTCTCGCACTTAATGTTTCTATGCAAGATTTTTTAAGTAATTTTTAGTAGACGCTTACAGTGAGTTTAATTTTACACTTAGGGAAGAGTTACAGCAGGGATCTACAACCCTGTGCCTGCCAATGGTTTTACTGGTGCCTACTGCCGTGACAGTAAAAACATTTAATTTTTTTTTATGTGAAAGAATGAGTTTCACTTTTGATAAGACCTCAGTTTTTTTTAATATTTAGCAATAAAAGAAATATACGTTTATTTGAAAGAAATTACTTCTTTAAATATTTACCATTTTAACTCAGCTTCCCCAAAGTATGAAGTATTTTTATACCAACGACTTTTAAAGCAAAGAAATTCTCAAGTTCTTGTATTATTTATAAAGTATTTTGTATACGAATACAATCGATGTTTATACCTTAAAACTGCTTTAAATATTTTTCTTTTATCATGTATTGTTGCCTATTTTACCCATCAAATTCACTTAAAAAATATGATTCCCACTACTCTTAATAACTAAGAAATTTGGATCACGTATGAAATTTGGTAACCCCTGATTTAAGTGGCTCTGTGTGTGCGTACATATACACACACAACATATTACTACATCTAAAATGCTTTGAAGGCAATGCAATTTTTCTCAATTTGAAAATATAAGTTTTTAAACTCAATATTTATATGCTTTTTTGTAGCCGGCAGAATATATGATCACGAGAAATCCTTGAATTCTTTATGGACAAAAGGCGTAACTTAACCAATTAGCGTCTTGGAACGAATTCTTAAATGGCTAGCAGCCCACGTACTCCCTCGCTTTTAGCTTCAGCGATTTCCTCGAAATTTCTTCGTGACTGGTGGTCCGATAACAAGTGCATACTCGACGATATACACAAGTTTTACCTTGCACACTGACCTGAATAAGCGAAAGATCCCCAAACCAGAATAAACTCGAAGCGAGCACGAAAGTGGAATGCAGGAAAATTATAATAAATAGAAAGTATGCTTTACGATAGTCCCACTCGTGTAATTTTAGAAGTCGTAAACAATAATGTTCTCTTATATAACCTTTTGTTTTGTCAGACTCCATAGATGGGGTATTTCCACAAAAACATTACTTGGCGTGAAACAATTTTATTGATAAATGAGGGTTATATATTTCCTTTCCTACCGCGTTGGTAGCATTTGAGTTACGGTTTATCCCGTTCATAGCTGAGAAATGAAAAATCAGCGACTATGATGCAACAGATTTTCGGTAAAGTAACTTGGCGAGAAAGTTTCACAAGTTGGCAGCAATTACAGTTTTTAAGAATGGTATATGCCAGGGATCTGGAATGGTCCCAACTAATTTCAAAAAAGAAATTATGTACACTTACGTAACAGATTGTCACGTGTAGGTGATGTGGATGTCGCGTGATCCAGTATTGTTTTAAGTATACTACAGTTTTTAATGTAAAGTCTTAGTTTCCATTGAACGATAAACCCCCATTATATTCGAAATAACCGTTAAAGACTACAGAAATACAAGGAATGACAGACAATACAACTTGCATATGTACTTTGCTAGATTACGGAAGTTTTACAAGCAATTTTCTTCATTCTAACGCAAAATATCTTTAAAAAAAATCCTATAATAATAGTTAGAAGAAAATCAGTTTTCGCTCAACGATTCATCCAGAACAAATGTCCCAAGTGACCCGTGCAGCACAAGCCTTGTGGCAGGTCTTGGATTTTCCCACGTGCTTTTATTATCCTTCCCAGATCCTTTATGAGGCAGGGATCATTCCACTCCGTAAGAGCCATTAAGTTTTAAGAGCATCTTCTTGAATTGTTTAGTTGTTCCATCTCTACCGAGAAAGGGCATTTTCAAGAGCGGACTATTGAACTTCAATAACAATTTTACCATCCTTGCTCCTTTAACAACTTGGGAAATTTCTTTTTGATTAAGATATCTAAGAACACGTTAGAGAGGGGAAAATTGCTTCTTTCTCTTCCTGGTGGTAACTATACGGCACGATGTGTTATATAAGTAAATGACCTTTAAGGAGTTGGGATACACGTGAAACACTGCATGAAGTTGATTGACATATCTTTATATTCGATTTTTATTTTTGTAAAAATACTTAGAGACAAATGCAAGGTATTAGATGTTAACGAATTTTTTCATTTTGTATGGTTGAAAATTTTCTAACAAACAGAAATTATGAATAATTGCTACTCTTACAATAAATACTTTTCTAACTATTCATTACTGTAAAAGAATAAAAATAACTACGTTTGTCGAATCTTTTAGTCTGAAAGATATCCTCTATAATGGAAGAACAAATGGGTTCAAAATTATGGTATGTAAATGTGTCATGAGATGATTTAAAATGGCATGGGAATCTATAGTAGGATTATAAATATTATACATTTATTAATCTTACAAAATTGAATACTTCACTATCAGGCAAAGATTCAAAGTTTTCCTATATGTTTAATAACACAGAGAAGCGTAATTTTGGTACTTTTAAATCAATATAAATTTTCATATTGAACTTATTAAACTAGCTTTCTTTCGAATTAATATTCTACGTATTAAGTACAATTTTTTATTTGCTATATTTGGTGGCTTCCGTTGCAAATGTATGAATCATTAAACTACGCCATTACATATTAATAAATAATATTCGCAATTTAATAAAAATCAATCTGAAACCACGATGCTATCTGTTGCTGTATATATGAAGTTCCAAATTATATTACAACACTTAAGGTTCATTAAATTATACAGTAAGTTGGATGATTGAAAATTTTATTGCGCATTTTCGCAAAGACTGAAAAAAAGCGAAATAAAAATAAAAAGATTTTATTAAGCATGCACTCATTTAAAAGCAAACTAAAAAGAATAAGTTAATAAACAATTATCTAATATTGCACCAAATAAAAACAATTCAGTATATTACACGTAGAATATATAAAAAATTACCTTACAGTAGATATGGTGGAGTATTGAAAGAAATTAACAGAGAAAAAACATCTGAATCTATACAGAAAAATTTTATTCTTCTAGTTGGAGAAAGGAACAAACTTCACAAAATTGTTTACTTGCAATTA
The DNA here is from genome assembly GCA_032207245.1 of Pardosa pseudoannulata. Taxonomy (NCBI): domain Eukaryota; kingdom Metazoa; phylum Arthropoda; class Arachnida; order Araneae; family Lycosidae; genus Pardosa; species Pardosa pseudoannulata. The sequence goes on along the minus strand of CM063508.1, from coordinate 63,546,154 downwards.
AGTAATAATAAAAATAACTATAAAAAACGAACAATAAAAAACGATAAAGGAGGATCTCCGGGTTCAGCTTTTATCCCAGATATTTTTGTCAAACACCTATTTGACGTATAATAAGATGTGTAGCAGCCTAACCAAATGGAAACAAAAACAATTATTGTATCTCATTTCTTTTCAAAATCAAATACGACATATAGGGAGAAGATGAGATCATCACTTGGCATTTTCGGTGGTCGAGGCGTTGGGAAAGATGAAAGAAAAGACAACTGCATAAACATCCAGAATTATGAGTCATATTCAGCTACTTAATAACGGCACATTAGGAACAACAGATTACAGAGTTGAGTTGTAACAAGATGCCCGCACACCCACGGATACTGTGCTCAAGCGCTGGGGTCATCTTCATATCTACGCTGATTGGGCCCTGCCCTGCTGTTAAAGCCTTTTTCAAGAATTAAGATCAAGTGGGTTAACCGTTCAGGGTGACCCTGTTTCGTGGGCCAAAAATGAACTTCCAGTTCATCTATTTTTTTTCCCTCTCTCCTCCTATTCTAACTTCCTGTGGAACGGAAAAGAGAATACTGTTCTGATAAGAAGGCTAAAAGAGGTTCACTAAATTTAGTCGGCACATATGCGATTAAAAGAAAAAAAGTATTTTAGCACAACGAACAAATGCATTCACATTTTTTTATTCGCTTTCCATTGGATATCTGATTAGTTTCTGACAGCGTATTTTTAAAGGTATGCTTTAATAAGATAAGTCTTTGGCAACTTTTTTTAGACGTTTGTGGATAGGGTAAAAAAACCTAATTTACATTAAATTAAACAAGAATCATAAATCGGGGAATTTAACCTTATTTATTCAGAAGTATACGTTAAAATTTTTCGTAGTCAACAGTTTTAATCAAAATTAGTCCAATTTTATGAATTCGTACCAGTCACCACTTTTAGAAACTCTACAAAATAAAGTAATACATTAAACTTTGACATAGAATTCGAAACATAGTAAAAGGGACATAAAAAAATGCGAATGATTATGGAGGGAAAAAAATATTTTACAAAATTAGCTTTCCCTTTTTCAAAACGGCACAAATGTGATGCATTTCTATTCTGGTATAAAATTTAGATGTTTACTGATGTACGGGCACTCGTACTGCAATTACTTTTCAAAGTAACACCAGCAATGTATTTCGTAAAATCCCACATTTACATACACCAGATGAAAAATAGCAAAATCTCCTCAAATGAAACATACGAAATCATAACAGTCGCCACGATGCTGATATCTATTAACGTAGATGAGTTCGCATCAAAATACCAACCAAGAACTCAGCAGCTATGTACTTCCTTATTGCCTTTCCAAGCAGACGAGACAGATCGATAGAGCAGGTGCTTATTAAGAATTCCCTTCACGTTACGTTGGTGACCTACTTCCAGGTATTCTGAACAGTTCTAAGTTAAAAACAAATCTTCAGTTGTGCTGGAGCAAACTGGGGTTCGAAGGAGGAGGGAAAACAAGTATCCCCAACTTTCACTGTAGTAAAGTTTTACTTTTTTTTTTCTTTCGTGCTTCCCCATTCGAGGCCAATCACGTTCATGCCTTGTGTGCTTTAAAAAAGAATAAGGGATATTAAACATTTTGTTATAGGAGTTGAACAGGGAAATTTTTAGTATGCTCCAAGAAAAATTTGTTCACAAGGGAATAGTCTAATATTAAAGTATTACAGATCAGTTTTAGTAGAGTATCTTATCCCTTTCGCCAAAAAGAGAATCATGATTTTTTTATAAAAGGTTTATTGTTAAAAATGGGTAAATTTTAAAATGATAATCTGGTTTTTTATATCGAAAAAAAAAAATTCTCTTCACCCTAGATGCTACCCTTACGTCTTGGAGACGTTTTATAAATAAAATAAACTTATAAACACTGAAAGTATGTAAAATGTACAATAAAACTTTTTTTTAAAAAAAGTTATGTATTAATTGTACTCCCTCCCTTAAAATGAATTTTAAAAGTCATTCAGACGTAAAAAAAGTCGGAACGGTCGACAAGAACATGATAGCGTTTTTGGGTTAAAGGGTTGAAAGAAAGGGGAAAAAATAATTAATAAATTTCATTAGTCGGTATCGTGAAATGTTGGGATTAGCAATTTCATCGTATTTCTAAAAGGCATTAAAAATTAAAAAATAGTAATTTACTAAAATTGCGTCTATTTTTTCAGAATGCATATCATTACTAAAAAGGCCGAAAAAATAGTCTTTGAAAATTTTAAATAGCTCATTGTCAAAAGTTCTGATACATAAAATATTTTAGTAATGAAACTGAATTTCCCATTAATCTTATGTGTAGATAAAATTATAACAAATGAAACAATGATCGAACGCAAGATGAACTAAACGTCCAATTCCAGCGTTCCTCAATGTCTGATGAAATCTCTAATGAAAAGAGACGAGCCCCACTTGGAACCTATTCTGTTCTCAAGGTGTAACCTGAGACATTTATTAGATTCTAAACCACATCATTCTCCCAAGATCAAGAAGCGGAGCTACTTGAAAAATGAGTTTAGTGTGGCAAGAAGTTCTCAGAAACAAGCCCTTGAAGATTGATTAGGTTCCGCAAGTCTTTCACCGAAAAGTGGAAGAGACGACGGGGAAGAAAGAAAAAATATATAAATAAGAAAGAAGGAAAAAAAGAAGAGTAGATCGAGCTATCGATAAAGTTTGTCAATTCAGAATAAACAGAATTAAAAAAAAATTGCACAGAAGTAACGTAGGCGTGATATTTCAAACGGCTGCTCAAGATAGGAGATCATCTCGTTAAAAAGTAAAATCAGATGATAACATTCTGGACATGTCGGTTAGACATTGAAACGATGAATATTTCGTTTATTTTTATTTATAGATAAAAACGAAACTGGGAAAACTTATTGTAAAGTTTTAACTTTTACCAAAATGTAACGCTTAAAACAATTTTCCCAATGGGAGCGGTACCTACCCTATCCCTAAATAGGTAATGAAACCTTCCATGGTTGGTTGGTTTAATGGCGCTAAATCCTCTAGAGACAAACTGCGCCAACAAGATGAGGAAATAAACTAAAGACGAAATTTAGATAAAATTTTTTGACAAAATATAGAGTGAAAGGTTTTAAAACGGATTAAAGTAACAATAAAAAATATAACATTCAACAGAAAACACGAATAAAAATTGAGTTATATACAGATTAACAAGAATTGAAAATTGAGCGAAAAATTAAGAAATTATATAAAATAATTAAAAAATTCAGAAAAAAGTGAAAAAAAAATTGAAAATTGAAAGATTAAAAATTGAATGTTAGAAAATTGAATGACAATCAAAAATCATATTTCGGTATAAAAGCCAGTTCGATGAAGAAAGAGGAACAAGTTTGGGAAACCTTGCATGGAGGGCGGTAAGATAGTCAAGGGGGGGGGAGCAACCGGTATACATATCTATAAAAATATACATAATCTCTAAAAATCATATTTACCATAATAAATGCGATATATATTTTTCAATTATACATTTCGTTAATTCCTCTACATTTGACCACCCTTCAGCAAGAGACATACTAATTTAATTTTCTTCATAATATCTCTAACTTGGAAATTTAGAAACGTTAACGAAATTAGAACCCACCATTAAAGAATTGTTAAAACTTCATTAACCTCAAAATCTCATTTTTTTTATTCTTTTTGTTTTTATGCCGATATAATTTTTAATAAACAATTTACTACAATTGATGGTAGTTTTAATCTCTACTTTACGATCCCCCGTGGATAGATAAGTAGATTATATATATATATATATATATATATATATATATATATATATATATATATATATATATATATATATATATAACAACATTTAATTTGGTGTAATTATCTATTATGGAAGAGGGGGTGATCAATTTGTAAAGGGAGCGGTGAAACAAAGAATGATTATTGGTACGTTAGGGAAAATGTACTGAATGTAGAAACAGTTAACCTAAAGATGGGGAATAATAAAAACATTCTATTTTCTAAAGTTATGAAAAGGCGATCATTTATATATGACAACAGAGGAAAACAAGGAAATCCCACAACATAATCTTTACAACCTAATTGATTCCATGCAACCATGAAATCTTTGAAAAGCCGCTCCGTTGTTGAAGATTGACATAGCAATTTCAGTTAAAAGTGCTTTACACTCAAAAGAGATAAATCTTAACTTAAGCGTAACATATCAAAGTTGGATGCTTAAAAATACATTACGCAAGAGATTACTAAGGTTAGCTGTTTCAGTTGGGAATGCTACCGTCCAAGTTTTGCTCCCCAAAATCTGCTGCATATTCTGGAAGGCTGCAAAGATACACGACAACCGTGATTATCAGAACTCACTGAAACGTTAACGCTTTAGTTAATTGATCGTAATTTTGGTGACATAAAAAGAATATGACTACTACAATACAACCTACGAATTCGAAAGCCATTTAGTCAGTTTGGATATGGGCCTAACTTCCTGTAGTAATTAGCGATCATAAAAAAAAAAAAAAGAATACGAAAATTTTACTAAATATTTATTTAATTTGGAGGAAAATAAGACATCTTTAGTTTACAACCCTTTTCGGTGATGTTAAACGCTAAATTGGTAAGCAAAAGTTCATTATTCTAGCTTAGGACAATCATTAAGCAGACACTACAGTAGTAAAATATATTTCTATGTTTATTTTTAGAGATAACTAGATTAATTGCAATCTTGTTATTTCAAACTGTAAAAATTTTTTTTTCTTCAAGAAAAAGTAAAAATTTTTATTTAAAAAAAAAAAAAAAAAAAAAAAAAAAAAAAAAAAACCACTGGCGTAAAAATATAATTTCTCACTGAATTGTTTTTCTAAAATTCTATACGATTTTTAAATCAAAAATTAGTTGAAATTTAAAAATGTAAAAGCAAAAAATACGTATAAATTATTTTTAAAGTATCTGTGTCAACATAGAATATTTATACAAAAAATAAATACGTTAAACAAGTTAGCAGATTTTCAAGTATTGTAGAAGGTATAAAAAATTATTCTTTGACAGCGAAATGTTTAAATTTTCCATCAAATTTAAGCTTTTAAATGATTCAATATATCGGAAAAAATTCCTAAAAACGTATACAATAAATGGTTTAAAAGTAATCGAGGGTGCAAAAATGAAAAATCACGTTTTGAGAATAATGACTAAAGATTTCTTTTAGGCCACTTACTTTCTATGAATAGGCTGATATTTTACTCTAATAAAGGAATATATTTCTCGGGCTTTTTTTTTGTTGTTGTTAGTTTTACAAAAGAAACGTGACTTTGACAGGCTTGTTGATTTATATCACCTTGATATAAGTGATTTAAAATCATTGGTTTAAAAAATCAATATTTTCTTTTACACTTTGTAAATTTTTAAACATTTTGCATTGAATGAATAGAGGAATTATAATGTGTAGTAATTCAATCTTTAGCATTTTGCAAATGAAAATTACGGTTTAAATATCCGTCTAAGGATATTTAACTTATTGGTTGGTTATTTGTTTATAGCGCTACAGTATTTCTATACAAGGACTAAGAGACAGGGACCTTAGATTTTATCGGTTTTAAAAAGTAGCTCTTAAAGTCGATTCCAACGGTTATGAACAACTATGCCAGTCGAGGGATTCGAACCCCTGAACTCCGGTATCAACGCCTTAAACACTTGCCCATCGTTCGTTACTAAGGATATTTAAACTGTAATAAAATTTCTGACTATATCAGATACTATTAGGACTTCCTTTTTTCAATCAGATATCGAATCAAGTTTTCACTTATATTTGTTTTTGTGCTTATGTTAACTGGTAAGAATTCGTGAGGGATAAAAAACAATCATATTTCGTGTATTTAATGTACAATGTCATATTTAAATAACACTGCATATTATAATTAAGAAAATAAGATAACGAACCTTTCATCATAATGATTACGTTGAAATTAATCTAAACAAATGTTTATGGAAATATATAACTTCAATCATTTCATTTAATTTCTAAAAAGAAAAAAAAATAAATGATGCTGATTTAAATAAAAAATCAAACTAATGATTTTCAAAGAAAAAAAAAATTTTTTACCAACATTTTTTGAGAAATTTATATTGAAAAGTTTAAGATTTTTTTACGCTCTAAAAGAGACTAGCTATAGTGATAAGAAAACATTCAAATTTGACACAAAACATTTCATTTTAAGAACACTGTGATTGGAAGTTTTAGGCGTCATGGCGGGACTTCGATGAGAAAGTTGCGCTGACAAAACAAAACGTGTCTTGATAAGAAAGAAAAGAATTCGGGTTCGTTAACAAGCTATAAAAAGATAATCATCTTTTCACGGAAGCTTCAGCCTAAAATTAGATACGGACAAAGGGATGAAAAAGCACAGTTCCTTGCGACAATGGAATAATTGCTTTGAGGTATAATCCTAATAATCAAAGATGTTCCAGGAAGATAAGGCAGAGATCAATGTGTTTAAACTATTCCCGAACAAAGAATAGTAAAAGAATGTATTTAAAAGTATCTCTTCAAAACATTTTAAAAAAAGCTATTGGTGAACGCATGTACATAAAAAAATAATTTAATGTCACTGGAGTTACCTGTCATAACCGGCATTACTACAAAAATCACAAATGATAAACTACGATATGGCTAAGGGGACAATACTGTACAAAGCATTTTTGTAAATTCTGCAGTTCTGAAACACACACACACACATACTGCGGTATAACTTTAAGGTGGTCTGTACCAGTCATATCGGATTCCTCTTGCTCAATGTTAATCTATGGGGAAAAATAAAATTACCTCTGCCCTGCCAGCATTTTCAGAATTAAAATTATACCACGTGATACAACAGCAAATTCTCTAGGAGGATGCTATCTTTTCTTTTTTTGAATTTTTGTTGTTAAATGGCTCTTATTTGTGTTTGAAAAAGAGTATGCTAAATTTGCTCGCAAGTTATTTAAAATGAAATATATTTTCCTTTAATTTTTTTTCAAAAAGGTAATTATAAAAGTCTAGAGAATGTTATGTAACTTACGTGGTATAATTTTTTTTTTAAGTTCTTTAAACGCGGGATAGCCTGAAGGAATTTCTCATGCAAATTTTCTGATAGGGTGTTTGTATTACGTTTTGAAGTTGAAAATCGTCTTTTAAAATCGATGCTTTTTATAGTTGCAGTAACTTTGAAATGTGAAACAACACTTTTGTAACCACCGTTTTTAATTCTCTACTTACACATTTCAGATTTGGAACTCTAAATTATTTAAACTATTTCAGACCGTAATTTTTGAAAAGAAAAAAAAAATAAGCATTTACACAAGCGTACACCCAGGATTTGGTTTTAAGAGGGGCTCGATAAAACTAAAGCGTAACCGTTTCACCAAGCCCGAAATGTCATACTAAAAAAGTTCCTGAAGTCGAAACTGAATTTTAACTATTTCATCAATTTTATATTGCACTTATTTAGTTGAAATAAATAAGAACACTAAAACTAAGAAGTACTGCAAATATTTGATTTAAATATATGTGTAAATCAATTACAAACTAAAATTTAATTCTTTTTTAACCAATGCATTAATTACATTTTATTTTCAATATTTCCATGCATAATATAACATAGCTAAAATGACATTCTTTCTTTACTGTGTTTTCTTAAAATAAGTTTTAATACTTCCTAACATTTAGCATTTCGCTTATAGTGAAGGCGCAGCTCAAGCCCTTCCCTTGGGTGCATACCTTAATTTACATATTAATGCAGACATAATTTACAACATATATTGATAAATTCGATAAAATCCCACGACATCTAAAATTACACATTCAACCTGAATCAGGAAGTAGAATAGAATTTCAGGCAAATGGTGCATCCGTCTTATATATCTCATTGTTTAAAACGACTTTTAACATTTGTATTCAACCTAACTGCAATTTTCGTGCAATGACTTGTTAACCAATTAGTGCCATCTCTTAAGATACTGCCGATAACAGCTGTTTTATCATGCGACACTAATGGCATATTAGTATTAGATAATCGGTTTGATAATGATATGAATGATGCCGCCATCCGGAATGGCCACAAGGCTCAAAGTGCTGTATTTTGCGCAACATGTTATCCAGCAGTAAACAGTTGGAAGTGTAATATTGAAACTGAACATGTTATGTTTTTCCAGGATGCATTAAACCATTCCTATTAATAGAAGCATATAACAGAAATAAGAAATGTTTATAGAATAAATTTGGAACACGTCCAATTATTAGAACATAATTGAATTGGAAGTAGAAACGAAGGTAGAGTCAATAAAATAAGCCCGACGGCAGCAACCATTGATTACTTACGTAGAATATACATTCAACTTATTGGCATAGGTAATGGATTTATAGAACTTAAAACTAATAGACGGTGTGTTATTTTATAAACTTTTAGGCTTTTGACGACAACAATTAATATACATCTGTGTCACAAAATATTGATAAATATCAAATTGCATTACAATACTACTTTTAAAACTTAAAAGTTTGTCACGATAAAATTGTATGTAAAAGAGTAGCTTATAAACTTACTGAACACTGCAGTTTGCCTATCGAAGTTAAGACAGACTGTAAATTAACCAGAACAACAATTACTGAACGTGGGGTTGATGTCAAAATTTATTCTCATAACATCTTTAAAAAATAGGTTATGCGGGTCACATTAAGCATTTAAAAGATCCTTTAATTTATTTAATGGTAGACTTGAAATAGCTCTAAACTTATTAATGTCTGAATCATTTCCGCTGTATATATGATTAAAATCTAAGTTACTGAAAGTTTATAAGTTAAACTCCTTTAAAATTTAAACAATATTACAATTTTGCACATCATATGGTGTCACTTATAAAAAGGAAATAAGAAATTTATTTGTTATCATGTATAAACACAGTACTGCAGCTATTCGTAATGATCTCGATTGAAGTTAGGAAGCAAGGCGTTAATTCAAAGCTACTTGTCCACTTTTTAACCACGTCTATAAAATACAGATACCAAGCATTTTCTTTAACATATGAATAACGATTGAAGAAATAATCCAAGACCAGTCAGAACTCGTCAAATAAAGATACTTAGATCACGCGCCACAATTACTAAATACACAATCGATTATAAATCGGAGAAAATGAAATAAAAAGCATCAACAACACTGGTAAACATTGTTATATACTTCACAACAGGCTAAATCCCAGTTCAGTGGGAACGCCAAGCGTGGACGATGTCGCCAAATTCTGAGAACCTAGTTTTCTGGCAAACTTTGCTCTATTTTTATTTCCTAATTTTTTTTTTTTAAATTCATCTTAACAAAATTTTCTTTTTTTTTTTTTGTTCATAATATGCTTTGAAATTGAGTATAAACTTAATACAAAACGAAGCACAACTTGTAAACATCACTTGGAGACAACGCATCAATTGTACAAAAATAGAGCCAGAAACATGGCGGCCGGCCCCCAGAACTGGGATTCTACCCTACAACAATGCAAGGAAATTATTTAAGCCTCACTCACTGAATAAAGAATAAACAATTTCTTTCAACTCAGATGGCTGAGCGGGGAGGTACAGGAATTTACTCCTTAGAACAAAATTTTATATTTAAGACTGGGCTGTACTTCGATTTCAATATGGTTAATCAAAGGAAAGCTAAGAAGCATTATCTAAGATTATTTTAGAAGATTGTCTTCTTTTCTACTTAAACAGCTCAGTTAAAATTTTTGTTTAAGCCAAACTCATTTTAAAATATCTTATTGTTTAAACTTTGCAACTTCTCCATACATTCGGTAAGAACCCAAGATGTGCTTACAAAGTAGGGAAGTGCTGAACAGTCAGAGATGGGGGAGACAAAAATATTTCTCAATAAGGATAGGCATATTATATTTCTAATAAGAAGAGTTTTCCCCATTCTTAAGTACTGTGAAGATCATCTTAACAATCCTGTCCTCGTTCCTATGATTTAACAACCGATAAAAGAACACACGGTAAGGTAGAACATATCTGTAACCAGAAACCAATGGCTAATCTCAAAATCGGCGGTTAGCTATACACATTGCATCCATCCAATGGTGCGAAACGCGTCGGGTTGTAATACCACTCATCCCAATGTTGTATAAAAGCAATCTGCGACTGATATACTGCATTGAGAGCAACGATCTATTATTCTCGGGGAAGAACACAGACGTATTCCACCAAACACCCTCTTCTCCCTCAAGAGCTGACTCAGAAGAAGTGAAGCAAGAAAAATGCACACGTGACGGAGTTGACTTTTTGATTTTCTCACAAGCTGTTTTTTTTTCTTCCATATTTCTCTCAAACACGGTAAAGAATGCTTACTTCTTAAGGATAGCAGCAGTCTCTTCTCACTAAGTAGGTTACAGCGGATTGGAAGCTACGATTTCTACTCCCCCCCCAATCCATTGAACAAAATAGATAATGAATTTGAGAATAAATGACAGCATTTTTAGTCCAATTTTTCATATCTGATTGACAAGCGTACTAGTTATTTAAGCTTTTTGAATGCTGAGCAATACTCCATTTCTGTTAGTCATATCTCCACTAAGTCTGCAACACCAACATGGCCATATTCAGCTGATTCTAACATTTTTTAACCATAGCAAAGATATTACTATTCAATAAATCACTAATTTACGATGATATTTCTAAAATGCGAACATTCATAAGGAATCCCACTAATACTAGTAAAGTCTCAATAAAAATTCTAGTCAATTATGATCATCTAGTCCTCTTAATAAGGGAAAACCGATGGTGGTCATTTACGCTAATTTTTTTAGCAACATTGTGTTTATAAACTCCACACAATATATCCCCAAAATTACAAAAAATTATAAAAAGAAAATGTTTAAGCAAGTAAAATTTGACATTACATACTGAAATCACTTGACCAATAAGTTGCCTGTTTGCTTAAATTCACTTTGAGTTGGGTTTCATTAGCTTATCTGCTAATGACTTTAGATTCATCAAAAGTAGCCACTAACCAACCACTTATGTCAACATTCTGAGCGAATAGGCTGTAGCCGAAACAGTTTATTTTCTTATCTCTACACTTCCTACTTTATAACAATTTGTTTTGGTGATGAACTTGTGGATTCATCTTTTTCTTACTTTTATGTGTTAATTTCGCACGCTTTTAAACGCATGTACCTAGGCAATCCTCTTACACGTAAGTACATCCAGCAATCTGTTTTTCCAAATGAACTTTCTGAATAAAACCAGATTTTTAAACGGACAAATATCATAATTCTTACCAAGAACCCGGAGAATGAATTCTAATCTAATATACACTTTCATTTGCGTAATCACTAAATACTGTAGTCGCAAAATTAAGTCTAGTTGCTATGTTTTTTTTTCCGCACAACTTTCTGATCACTTTTCTCCCGTAGCATGTTTGCTGGTGATTGATTAACGTCCCTCCTCTTCCACAAGAGGCATGCCAAAACGTTTAAACATTTTTACTTGGCAAAAAGACAAGAAAATTTATCGTGAAATATAAGATTAACAGCTTATCCATGAGCTATCAATAAATAAAAATACATAACTATGAAGAATCAATGTAAAATTTTCGAAAATTGTGAGGAATTTATTTTGATGAACTCCTTTACATCACACACTTTGGCAAATATTCAAGCCGGGGCACTGACGGCTTGATTCTAGTACGAAAGATATGTAATTACTAAATTTCACAACTATTTTATTAATATTTATTTTAATTGCAAGGTGGGAAAAATTAAATTGAGATTAGAAGAGATGTTACGGATATCGAGCAGAAACAGAGGATTAAAATCTGAAATTCAAACACGGAAGAAATACTAAGACAAAAATAATCTTAAAAAACGTTTAAACCCTTAAAATTGTTTCAAAGTGAATTTGTTGGTGTTGCCAAAATGAGTTCAAAAATACAGAGGAAAACTTCGAATAATCTTCCCATTAGACAGTGATTTCTCGCTGCAGTACACTTTTTCTTTAACCGTGATAAAAGCTTTAGATTGCTTAAAAATTACTGAATTGCTACTTGTAAATTTGAAGTAAATAAGATCACGTTAGCTAGTACTCTTTCTTCAATTTTAAACCTTTCGATCACTAATATTTGAAATCAAAAGCATTTTGTGAACTGTTATATTTAAAATGGTATTTTAGATTATGTAAAAGTTCAGCATGACACTAAATGTTATAAATGTTTAAAAAATTATTATTAGAGTCAAAAACCAAACAATTGTTTTCTTATTTTGTCCAACAACTTTTCAATCTTGTGCTACCAACTTTTATAGAGAACTCACCTTTGAAGTCACATGTGGCCTAGATTTTTTATATACAACAGTTAAGATAAAAATTTATTTAAAAATTGAGCTTTTTTAAATTAGGGGGTTCAACTGTGCGAGAGGGTGAGTGCATGAGCATACAGCCTTCCGTTTAATATTTAATGTTTTAATGAATAATATTTTGTACGCTGACGTAGAATTAATATTTCTTACCGCAACAGCTCTGGAAACAGATTTATTAAACTTGGGCTCGTGAAACTTACTGAATAAAAGGACCTACACAACACTGAGTTTAAAACATTCATTTGCCTTTTAAGTTCTCTTATTACATCATGCTTCAAACTTATTTCATAAAATACTCATCTCCTCTTTCTTATGGATTAAATAAACAGCTACGGATTTGACATTTGAAACCTTACGGTTGGAACACAAGAATGGTAGCAAATACAGACTCGGTGAATACATGAATGATTAACAAATCTGTAATGCGTGTGGAACCCTCAAGTAACAGCTGTGACGGATGGAAAAGTGAGTTATAAGGAGTTTCTAATACACCAGATGAGAACAATAGTCAATAACTTATCTACGGAATGACGTTGACAACTGCCGACATGCTAAACATAAAAAGGTACTCCACGTTGGAATGAACAGAACTCGAAACAGCTACTCTTATAAACATGGACTAAAACACTTCAGATGCAAGATACAATAGGTATCAAATCTAAGAGAAAACAAATTTCTTTGACATTCACACAAGTATCGTTGACTGTTTTGAACAAATGTGTTTAAAGGACAAGTGATTTGTAATGGTATTGTTCAATGCCTTGATAGACCGCGATATAAAGAAGTAGTATGGATTGTTTTTTTAATAGAATCTAAATAAAGGTAAAACAGGACATCGAATGAAAATTTTAATGGTTAGATGCGCTATAGTCAAAATTTAGCTTCTCGAGGGGTCATCAGAATCACAACAACTGCTTAAAACACTCTAAATGGTATAAACATCGAAAGACTAGAAACTGATAGACTGGTTTCAAACGTCCCAACTATTCGACAATTATCCCAAAAACTGGATCCTCTTGAAAACCACTAAATACAAACTAGTTTTTCGGATATTTGAAGCATTTTTTTTTTTCAAAAACATTCGTAGACTACATTTCATTTACGTTGTTGTATCTTTACACAGTAAGAGCGACTACATTTGAAGCACCCTCCCCCCCATCTTGCAAGCTCAAATGTTGTTTTGCATTTTAATTCATCAAGGATATTTATTTATTCTGCTTAAGACAGCGTAGAAAAGTACTCACGGGCGAGATTTCAATGGTTTGGTTTGGTTTGGAGCGCTACGGTCTACTGTTTTGCACACGAGGGCTAATGAGACCGGGACCTACAGTTTAAAGCCGATTCCGAACGGCTACAAACATCCATGCCATCAGCGGGATTCGAACCCACGAACTCCGGTTCCGAAGAGCAGCGCTCTACCATTCGGCCATCGTTCGGCGAGATTTCAATGGCATCTTCATGTTAGCTGTCGAAGTAATATTAAAAGATTTCCCGTAAGCAGACTAACTTTAAGGATCATGCAGTTTTTCAGAAGCTTTTTATGAAACAACTTTTTAAAATAAAAAATGGCAGATTACTAAACTTATTTTAGGTATTGTCTGCTAAAGTTGGTGTTCCTTTTAGCTTAGTTTTAGAAGTTTTTCCTTTTCTAAGTAATTTTAGCACTTTAAATGTTAATTACATTATTTCTGATGACATTTTATACAATGATTATCTTCAATAATCAATGGGTAATGTTATAATCATCGAGGTTGTTATAATGTAATAATCATTGGGGTAATGTTACTCGCGTCTGTAGCATAACTTAAGATACACGTGCTCCTTGGGTGGTGCTAAATGGGTAACAGGTCGAAGCCTTGTTAAGGCGTTAGGAGAATGTCTGTATCGCCTGCTGCATTGGAATTTTTTTTTCAATAATTGGTACCCAAAGGGATATTTCCACCCAGGGCCTCCCTCGATAAATGTAGGCCTCACACTGGGCTTACGTACTATCACACGAAGAGGATCTCCATTCTCGATGTTGCTTACCCAAAATAGCACCTTAGCATTTATTTCTTCAGGGTAAAAATTAGAAGTTAAAAATTGAGGAAGATCAATCCACGGTGTCTCTGTACAAAAGGAAACCAGCAAGTTTGCTAATTTCGAGGCTATATCTCTTCATATTCTTCAAATGAAATGAACAGTTATGGATATTAAACATCTGTCTAAATGCATGAACACGCAAGCACGGAACTATTTTTGTTCCCGGACCGGAAGAAACATCCAATTTCGATCTGCGCGCGATTGACTAATTTAGAAAGCGAAATATACAGGTATTATTATAATAAAGGCTGTAGAAGAGATGGGAAGTCTAACTGAAAACAGAAAAAAAAAAGCCCTGTTGGCCAAAAGCCGGATATCCTAAGCACACCCAGACCAACACAACTGCAGCACCCCTGCAATGCACCTGCAGCAGTCCGTCAATCGTCGCCCACAGCGCAGAGTTACGATTTCGCTTTTGCTTATTTTTGCCATTTCTGCTGCCTGCCGTCAATGCCGAGCCGGCACGCACACCTGTGCTCAGACATCACGAGAGCGAAAGATAATCGAGAGCAAAACGCGGGGGGAAACATTTTTTCGCGGGCGTAGAGAAATAGATGACAGGTTCGCATGTTTTTATCTTGGATGGAATGGCCCCGTCGCAGGCGGCACTAAACGCATCATGGAAAGATCTGTTACCATTGCAAGTGATGCCACAACCTCGGATTTACTATTTGAGAGCTTGGGGAGATAAGGGAAAATATTTACAGGAGTGAAAATGTCACTCGATCGGAATTATCTGCTCTGAAAATGATTTCGGGAGCCTCAAGGGACTCAAGCGTTAAAAAAACCCATTTAAAACATTGTAATTGTATGAAAGCAAACCATGTTTCAATATTCTTTTTAGAACGTCAGTTACAGACCGAGTAAGAGTGTATGAAATGATACGTCAATTCATTTATTTACATGGAAATTTACAAGATAAATTTCAATATTAAATATACAAATACGACTAACTTGAAGTAAAAATCCATTTTTATTTATACAAGTTTAAAAGAAAATAAGTTAAAGGTAAAAAAAAAATTGTAACATTTTACTACTGACTTTGAAACGCAATAAAACCATATTGCTTACAATTTATCTTCGAACAGTCGTAGTACAATCGGTAGCGATCGCGCAACCAGAGGATGGATTGTGATCCGCCGTGTTTATTAAGGGGTCAAGTAAAATAGGTTCGTAGTCACAATGTCCTCCAAATTCAAATGATACCTCTTAAGGTGGTAGGTCAAGCCTGGTGTGTGTGTGTGTGGGCACTTCTAATTGGTTCCCGCTTCAACATTACAAGGATTCATTATGAGCAATAAAGTCGTTCTTTTATGCCAGCCGTACTAAAAATCGTTTTTCTTGCCATTTCAGTTGGGCGGCTATTTTTTTTTCTTACCCAATTATCGAAATAGACATCTGTACAGTGTGAATTAAAATAAAACGACACAATATATCGCCCACCCCGGAGAGAAGACTGAAGGTTGGAAGAAAAAAATTAAATCCATTCTGAGATTTTAGAAAATGAAATACGAGACTGAATTAGCTTCTAACCGGATGTCTCTTGCATGACCCAATGAAGTCCTTTAGTGGCAATATAAATCTAATACGCCCACCTCCCAGACAGTCTAAAATAAACTATGCTCATATGTTGTCCTACAGGAGGAAAAAAAGGCTACACATAGTTTTTCAAGAAAATAAATGGAATTAAACATTTTACGGTCTATAATACACTGAAGAGATTATTGATGTTTGCTTATAAACGACATAAAAGAAATACTTGCTTATGAACGACAATAAACTTAGTTGAATCAACTGACGAAATTAATATTGACTTTGTCACTGATGGTTTAAAAGAGCTGCTAAGAACAAACTTATTTCCTTTAACAGCCCAATAATATCTGCTCTCTCTCTCTGCGTGTGCGTGCGTGTAATATATCAAAATTATTTCACTTGAATATTTTTTTAAAAACCTAATTCTAATTCCTTAAAATCTATTTTCCCTGCCACAAAAATGTCTTAATCAAAGGAGTGCCCTCGACTTAAAATTCCTCCAACCCATTTCCCAAAGCTTTCTGTGCAATAGATGTCAATTTCCTGTCTATTCATTACATTTTCCCGCTGTCGCCGGCAAAAATTTCCCCCCTGATCTAACAGTTAAATTCGATGACCAAGTTTCTTGTCCCTTGGGAAAATTCTGTCTGTATTGCTTTGGAATTCACCTCTCTTCCAGCAAAGTGTTTTTCGTATCATTCTCTTGTCTGCTGCTGACTGGCAAATATGTCTTTAGCAGCTCCCCAACAAAGATTTAAGTTCTCAAAATAGTGGTTCTCTTCAATGTGGCCCAACTGCAACTTTATTAATTAGTTTAGCTGCTTAGGCTTATCCTTGCCCATTAGCCCGGACTAGTAAAAAGAATAGGGGCTATAATCAAATGTAACGGGCGTTTTAGATCTGCTGGAAAATTATATATATATATATATATATATATATATGTGTGTGTGTGTGTGTGTGTGCGTAGCCTATGTGTAGCCTTTATAATATATATATATATATATATATATATATATATATATATATATTGTGTGTGTGTGTAATATGGGCGAGTCTTATTCAAAAGCATTACAACATTTTATTTCTGGTGAGATACACGAAATTCATACAAAAGTCGAAGTCCTTTTACAACCGTGCACCCAGACCATCTGATCCCGCACATACTTTTCAAGTAGGGATTCCTCAGCCAAAAAGACTACGAATAATCCCTAAGCACCATTGATCACGTGATAAAAAATACCCATGTTGAAAGAGAACGCGCTAACTGTTGGCTAAAGTAGTACAGACGGAGGCTGAATTCTATAGCGTGTCTGGAGGGAAAAATCAGAATGACCGCGCAAACCCCGAAAGTACTTTATGAACAAAAGTTTTTAAATATTAAAATACGTAAATAAGGTATGTTAATATATGCCTAATCTATGGTATCATGGATAGGGACATGCTTGGGTCATTGACTGCCCATCTGCAATCCTTAAATTGCCGCCCCAAATTTAAAAAACTGTTCAATGACTAATTTTTTTTTAACATAAATACATTGGTAATTTCAAAACCGATAACATAATTTAATTTGAATTTAAAAATACAAATTATAAATGACTTATTTCTTATAATTTGTATTTTTTTTCCAAACAAAAATCAAGAAGTCGAAAACAAACTAAATTAAATTAGATTTCAAAGAAAACAGTTAACAAAATATGTAATGTTATTTTTAGATAGCTGAATATTTTAGTACATTTATCTCTAAAGGCTCAAGGTTGCAAAACATTAGAGGAGTTTTCTATCATAGGTTATGTACACAGCTGAGTCTCGTCCTTGATTTAGGCTGCCCGGAGAAAGCGCTGAATCCCCGGAAGCATATGTAAATGCATATGATCGAAATTCTGGATCTTAATAGCATGGCCATCAACCCTCATTAAAAAGGAAACGTTGCAATAAAATAAATTCTACAAACTTTTTAACTGTCCTCACATGAGTATGATAGGTGTTAATACTTTGTACCGACTGTTATTCAACATTGCATTTTTTCAAATCCAAAACAATACACACTCAAATAGGGAAAAAAACCCAAGAGATAGCGT
Organism: Pardosa pseudoannulata; assembly: GCA_032207245.1. Lineage (NCBI taxonomy): Eukaryota > Metazoa > Arthropoda > Arachnida > Araneae > Lycosidae > Pardosa > Pardosa pseudoannulata. Next base: position 63,528,062 of record CM063508.1, on the reverse strand, counting down.
TTAGTTTAAAAATATTTCAAATAAAACACTTAAAAGCGTTTAGAGCCGCTGCTAACAAAATTGAAATATAATTTGTAACGCAAAGGGTTAAATGGGTTAACGATGGAAGTTCATTAAAGAAAATGCTTACAAGGACAGAAAAGTTCTGAAAATATTACTTTCTGAAATTAATTTCTACGAAAAAATCCAGTATACTCAATTTACCAATTCCTGATCTTCAACTCAGCAGCTTTAACGAATGCTAATACTCGTAGCTCATTCGTGACGGTGAATAAAATGGTGATTGAACGTCGGTTTTGTTGAGGTGACCGAGTGTTGATTAACATTAATAGGGACCCGGCACATTTTACTGTGTCTTAACCATAAGCGTGGGTGGAATACGGTCACGCAGAGAACAACGGATGTTTTCGTCACGCCTGTGCTTGAGAACGGTTGCTTCAAGCCATGCTCGCGACGCTTATTAATTTAGTCAACTCTGGATGTTAAGCTGTCGGGGATGCTAGTGATGTATCGGCGCATCAAACACTGGAACACCGGTTGAGGAATTCGCAGCTTAGAGCAAATACATTATTTATAACCAAGACTCGCGTTTTAGAGATCACCAGCATCGAAAAGCGATCAAACAAGATATGTACAGATAACCGATTTATCCCTCGATGTAATACGACCTTTTGTCAAAGTTATTCAAAATAAATAAAAACGGGGTTTAAAACTATAATTTGTTAATTTTTTTTTAACGCGAACTTAAGCATTTCATCCTATGATGCATCAGATTAAGTTCGGCAACAATAAGGTATGAGCATTTTCACGGATGATTTCCCAGAGGAAGGTGGCGGTAGATAAGGATATCAAATTCTACATGAGCAATTAGTTTACGACACTGTTTTAAGACAAGGAGATATCAATTACAGGAAATTAGTTTCCAGCTTACAACAACTTACAAAGATCTTTATCGCACTATTTCTGAGGGATAAATTAAAAACTACGTTAAAAAACGGGTAATGATCAAACTATAAGCAGAATTGCATGATCCTTGTAAAGCCGAGTGGCGTGCTGGGGGGGCTGCAGTCATGACCACTACGTGAGAAAGGCTAAAAAGGGGACAATTTCGTTAATGAAGGATATTTAATTTCCGCAATTGCTGTTAGACGGGTTTCTCCCTTCATTTTGGGGACAGGATGAACTGCGAGATCCTTTATCATTTATAAATATATTTGACAATCGAAAAACTTGATATAATTGCCTCCGATACCATGAATTCCCTTTTTGGGAATTTCTTAAACTGTCCCTATGACTCTAAGAGTTTGGAGGGTAGAAACTGCAGCTCCAGTAGTCAAGTTAGAGTAAAAGTTATGAGGGGAGGGGAAAAACACGTAAAATCCAAAAATACTACAGAGTGCTACAATACGTAGGATATTCCAGTCTATTGTTAAATTAAAGCACATTTAGGTTTGGTTTTTTGGAGCGCTACGGACTACTTTTTTCAACACGAAGGCTAATGAGATCGGGACCTACTGCTTAAAGCCGATTCCGAACATCCATGCCATTGTGGGATTCGAACCCACGAACTCCGGTTCCGAAGGCCAGCACCCTAACCATTCGGCCATCGTTCCGGCTAAATCACATTTAGGAAGAAATTGTTTTATTATAGAAGCTGATCCAAAGCAAGGAAAATATTGATGGGAGAAGGACATTAAAATCTTTTCCGTGACAAAGAAATTATAGAAAATGTTTAGGCAATGAAAGCAATAAGAAATATGTTTTTATTAATCCCTTACTCTTCGCTCAATTGATAAAATTAAAGGATTTTTCAGTGATTTTTAAGATTTCAAGAATCTTTAAATCAATAAAACAATACTATGCTTTCTTTAAATTTAATGTTTTTAAATAAATAAAATTTATTGATAACTAATCTTATTTTACTTTGTTTGGTCTCGCATCTAAGTTGAAGCAGAAAAGTTTTAATGCCCGTATTTAACAAAATATTGTTAATTTGGAAGCCGAGAAAAAAAATATGCACGTATTAATGTACATTTTCCTCAATGATACATTATGAAAAATGGTATACATAGTTCTACATTGCAATCTTTATAATACCTCGTGTTTATTAAAATTGATACGGGTGCGATAAAAACTAGAATTTCTGTATCTTTATAGCAAATGCAAAATCGCAGAACTTTGTGAGATGCGGGCGTGACAAAAAATTTGTTCTAATTTGTATGGAGAAGGTGAACTTTACAAAGCGTTTTTACGCAACTTGTTGTAAGAAACAATACAAACTGAAGCAAAACTTAATCAGTCGTATTAACTCATTTGCGACCGGCAATTTTTTTGCGTGTCAAAGTACCGACAAAAATAAGGGAATTCTGAGGTTGGTTTCCCCAAATTTGAAGATTTGTGGTTACCTGGATTATGTGGACAAAGATCGCTTCGGATAAACGAAAAAACTGTTAAATGGGATTTGGATAAATGGTAAATAAAGAGATTAAATATAAATTTACATTCAATTTATTAATTTTTATAGTATACTTGCAGTCGAGATATACACTACCAATGTTTATAGTACAAAAACAGGGAATGAAGTTGTTCATTTGAAAAAGTCGTTGGTATTCATTTGTTTGCGGGATGATAAACGTTCCTATATTGCAATATTACAACATTTTGTTAGTGCCGTCAGAATTGTAGGTGTAACCTCTTCTGGCAACTCAAGGCATTCAATAGATTTTTAAACTTTGGAATGCACAATTTTCTTTTAGTAAACAGTTTATCTTCACTGCTCTCTTGTTAGAGATTTTCATCATCTGCAAACATGTCATTTGTAATTTCTTGCTATTCATCAGCAATTCTCCAGACAATCTTTTTCAGTAAGGATTTCAGAAACAGGAAGTGTTTGTGCCAGTATAACAAGATTTTTCAGCAGAACCATTTTGACAGTAATCTACCCTATTGGTCGAGTTTGACCTTTAAGGATATGATGCTCTCATTGTCAATGAAGTTCAAAATGAAAGAAGAAAAAAAGAAAATGCATTAAACTACTTTTCTAGTCAGAAATAGGAAAAATAATTTTTAGTGACTCTACTAAACTCCACGGCGCAACAGCCCAACTTGGTGGCCAGGGCCAACGGTGCCAATCTGTTTTCGAGATCAAGGGTTCTGGGGGTGCGAATAACATGTTTCGGTTAGGTGGTTAACTTTACGTGAAACCCCCCAGTGTTTAATTCCCAAGCATACTTGGTCCTTTGTCTAAGCACTGAAGGGATGACAGGATTAGTCAACCTTGCCCGTCCTGGGGATCGAACTTCGGACCTGTGTCGTGGAACGCGAAACGCTACCTCAACACCACTGAGCTTCTCTTTTGATGACCCGATTATGTGGAATTCAGATAATCGCGACTCTAATGTATATAGTTAAAGCAGGTAAATTCAAACAAAGCACTAAAATTTCGAATTACAATTTAAATAAAATAACGGAATTATGCACAATATATTCCTTTGCTATTCCAATTTTCTTACGATAAGACATGTGATAATGCCGACATATTTAAAAATAGAAATTGCTGGACGTGAATTAAAGGCAACTAAATAAAACTTGAAGTGACATGAAATCACGTCAGAGGATGCGAATGTGTTAAAATTTAAAAAACTGATCCCCCCCAACTTAAAATTTTTGTTAATATTTAAGATGCTTTCTGAGTAAAGTTGATTTAAGATGTTTTCTGTTAATTTTGCTTTATTACTTAATATATTTTTAATATATCTGTATCATTCTGTCTATTAATGAAATAGTTAATGCATAGGAAACGTTTATGGCTGAAAAATTGGAAATTTCTAGATTTAAATTAGTTTGGTTTTGAATGCTACGGTCAAACATGCCAGCAGTCAGATTCGAACCTACCAACTCTGTAAATTTAAACTGAGTTTTAATCAATTAAATGAAGTACAAACTTAAAATGGATACACAAATTTGTTAAAGTGTATTAGTAAAGTTTGGTAAAATAAAAGTTTGTAGGAATCAATAAAAAATGAAATAGATAGGAGCACCATTTAAAAAAAAATTAACTGATTTTTAAAACAAATTTTAATGATATTTATATTTTAATTCATATAAGTACAAAATTTTATAATTCTAAGTTAACACTTAGAATTACACTTACAAAAATTTTTTATAATGAACAGCCCAACATTATAAAGAGATTTTGTAAATAATTAGCTTACAGCTATGAAACTTTGTACATATAAATTGGAATATAACTAAAGGATTCACAATAAACAAGTTTTTAATACTTCTTATAGAACACTCATCACAAAAATTACGTTTCTTTAAAGCCAACCTTGGAATTCACCCTGGATTTAATGAATCCACATAACAGATAGCAATAATAAAAAGAAAATAAATAGCTACCTATTCTTAAGTCTTAATAGTTTTACGCCTGAATGAGAAAATACAGCACCTTTCTCAACAAAAAATAGAACTGCCAATTTTGCTTTAGATGGAAGATAAAAACTTCTGCTCCATTTAGCGATGCCACGACAATTACTCCGATTCTTCGAAGGTCACGAATCTCTTCACACTTCCCGACGACTATAAGACAAATGAGATGGCCTACATCTCAACAAAAACTCCAATTGTTTTCATTTCAAAATGTCGGGACAAATTTTCGTCTTCAAACATATTAAATGAGATTGGTGGGAGAGGAGGAATGAGCCCTTTTATGAAGAAAATTCGTCAAATTTTAAATTGACCTACAAATTTAAAGCTACATTTTATAAGCCCTTAGGAGGTATAAATGATTTCACTGTATACCTATATATTTAAATTATATTAATTTGAGTGTTTATACTCTGAAACCTGTTTCTATACGTGGAACGGGGACTGCATAAAAGAAATCCTATTAATTTTTTTTTTCTGAAGCTTAGTTAAGTAGCTATAAAACACATTGTTTGCAGCACATAAAAACCATGGGGTAAATAGGATCGTATAAAAAAAGTTCCACATAGATAATATGCAGGTCAAAACCTAACAATGTAGTTAGAAATTAGTTTTCCTAACACTTTTTTTCTGATTAATAATTTCCAAGTTTTATGCATGGACATAAAAAATTGTTCAAAATAGAAAAGATAATAAATTAATCTTTAATTCATTTTAAACTTTTGTCTTAACGGCCAAGATATACACAGGACTAACTAATGCGAATAGATGATGCAATATGTACAAGGCATACAATTAGTGCCAATGTGATGATATAAGATGGGCCAGCTGTTGGATTCTTTTTATAATTCGCATGTTAATTCGAAAACCATCTGCTCCCTTTTTAAATTATTTAAATTTTATCTTAACTATGCATTTGATGATCTTTTTTATACCGTACAACATAAAACAGGTTTAAGTAAAATAGATCTAGGCATAAAATTTTAAATACATCTATCGAGGTGGATAAATACCACTCATTCTCAATTCGCTTAGCTCCATTTCAAAATAAGGAAAAGATTGTATTACTGACGAATTGCATTCTGAAATTTTTTTTAATTAAATACCACCATAAATTTTTTTAAAAGCTTTCTTTAAGTTTAAGCTTTCTTTAAGTTTAAGCTTTCTTTAAGTTTAAGCTTTCTTTAAGTTTAAGCTTTCTTTAAGTTTAAGCTTTCTTTAAGTTTAAGCTTTCTTTAAGTTTAAGCTTTCTTTAAGTTTAAGCTTTCTTTAAGTTTAAGCTTTCTTTAAGTTTAAGCTTTCTTTAAGTTTAAGCTTTCTTTAAGTTTAAGCTTTCTTTAAGTTTAAGCTTTCTTTAAGTTTAAGCTTTCTTTAAGTTTAAGCTTTCTTTAAGTTTAAGCTTTCTTTAAGTTTAAGCTTTCTTTAAGTTTAAGCTTTCTTTAAGTTTAAGCTTTCTTTAAGTTTAAGCTTTCTTTAAGTTTAAGCTTTCTTTAAGTTTAAGCTTTCTTTAAGTTTAAGCTTTCTTTAAGTTTAAGCTTTCTTTAAGTTTAAGCTTTCTTTAAGTTTAAGCTTTCTTTAAGTTTAAGCTTTCTTTAAGTTTAAGCTTTCTTTAAGTTTAAGCTTTCTTTAAGTTTAAGCTTTCTTTAAGTTTAAGCTTTCTTTAAGTTTAAGCTTTCTTTAAGTTTAAGTTAAATTTTAGCATCGTTAAATTTAAACGATGCTAAAATTCATAAAATACCTTTTAAATAATGAACTAAAGAACTGAACATATATACATATATATATATATATATATATATATATATATATATACACACACACACACACACACACTTCACAAATTTAGGTATATGTTATTAAGTATTTAGAAACTTATGATAGGTCAAAATAGGCACACGTTCTGTGTATACACAGATTTCCTTTAGCAGGTAAGAGACTAATCAATTAATTCGATCGATGTTCATACACGTCAAACCAAATCTTCATTTTAGTGTGATCGACGTGCAAAATAAAAAATTACCATTAGATATAAAAACTCGACACTTCAATAAGATTTTATATAAATGCCAGTAAGCGGTGTTTTCTTTATAATACCACTAAGCCTACTATATATATATATATATTTACAAAACTCTGGTATAGAAGTTATCCTCATTACGCTGTATTGCTTTACAAAATCTGCTGTTTTCCCAATAATCTTATTCTCCGTATTTTACTGGTGCTTGACCTGTGAAGAAGTATCATCTTCTTTGTTACCTTATTCTGAAATATACCACACTTGATCTGAATTTAAAAAAAAACATTCTTTAACTTTTCTGCTTATGAATTATTTTTTAGCAATTTCTGTACATTTTCAATACGAAAATATGAATATCCTTTTCAATAATCAATTTTTTTTATCTAATAAAAATGAAATATTTAAAGCTTTATAATTTTTTTTTTTTTTTAATTTATTAGGCGACCATTTGTATTGCGTTCTACATGTATATAAGTCATCCCTTGATTTTATTGCACAGACTGTGGTATTTTTAAAAATAAATTTCGCAGTTAAGGCATTCAATTTGTGAATCAATTTATGTCATCACAGTTTGATAAGAATTGTAAAAATGTTCAAGATCTGAAGAAACCTTTTTTTAGGTTTGAAAATGAATGCCAACCACTAGTTTTAAGTTTTTATGGAGTCAAAATAAATCGATTTTTCTTCCTTATTCTATTTTCAACTTTACTCATATATAAAAAAAAGTGCTGTACCAGGTACGTGCTTCAAGGCAGCAGTAAGAATGCGTAAGATCTGTAAGCAAGACGAAGACGAAGAAAAGAAAAAAAAATTTTTTTTTTCACTACGCACATCTATTATAAGTCAAATCTTGGAAAAGGAAACCCCCAGTTTTGAAGCAGTACTTTGTTTGAGGTCTTTTTAAGGAGGATTTCTTTAGAGTACAACGGAGAAACCTTTCAACTCTCTTGCTAAATATTAGCTCCGCATCTCTATCGATCTGCTTTTATGAAAACTGAAGCACGTTAGTAAAGGCCAAACAAGTAAACTGGGAGTGGTTCGAGATAAACTCTCATGGCGGCTCTATCTTTATGGACGTGTCAAATGAAGAGGCCCCGAATAAGGTGGAGTCGGGATGATAAATAAGTCACGTATCATTCTAAAGTTCTATTTTCTAATGGTGATAAGAGGTTGGCCAACAAGTGGAGGAGATAGCTGGCCGAGGTTGACTGTCCTCCAAAAGTAATTTATTTTAAGGGTGGAAAAATCACGCACTCATGTTATAGTTTTTAATATGTAGACTACAATGATTTACAGGAAAAAAATCATTAATTTTAGGACGCTTAGTATTCTTTACTCGAAAAAGAATTTTCAAATTTCTTCGATATCAGCTTAAAAACAGTTCTTAAAACTTTTTTCATTCATGACTCCTTTTTATATCGTCGAGATATTTTTGCGATCTCAAACATGAAATGATATGAGCTATACCAGCATAATTTCTTTGGTTAAAAAATATGGAAAGGAGTTGTTTCAGGATTCGCTTCAAGTATACAGAAGTTAAATTATGGAAAATCACGTTAAACACATGTCTTCTATCAAACTTTTTGGACCGTAACTGCTGAATAAAAAACTTTGGAGCTAGGTTTAACACAGCTGGACGTAAAGAATTTTCAGCATTGAGATATATTTAGATTTTACTGAAAACTTACCACTAAAAAGTCCGTAATTAAAAAAAAAAAAAAATGGGGGTATTCAAAAGGTTAAATATAGTGATTCTCAACTACTGTGCTGCCAAATTTTAGAAATTTATATTTTTCGATTTTTGAAATATTCGACCAGCGAGGAAAATTTTTATGTAAAAAATATCTTAGTGGTGTTTCGACATCATAAGCGAAGAAAACTTCAAAGTTTCTTATGGTGTATCCAGAAATGCTGTAACTTGTTTGGTTACCTGACAATAACGATTTAAATGTTGATATCACACAACACAATATACACCATGCGTATGTATTATTACTGAGCAAGATAGTGTTTAGTGCAAGATATTACATATGAGAATTCTGACGAAAGTTTTGGCTCGTTTTCTGACGAAATGTATTCGGATGAAAATGCATCCAAAGGACGGCTAAATTACTCTTTAAAAGTACTCTTATTAACTTGTAATTAATTCCTTAACTGTTTTGTAGTACATATTTTATTTTATATTCAAAATTATCAAACTATTTTACACAGTATTATAGGTAAGTAAATAACGTTTAAACTCATCTTTATGTGCCGCCAAATTCTGAAATCGTTATATATATATATATATATATATATATATATATATATATATATATATATATATATGTTTGAAAAATCTACTAAAATAGAAAAATTGTGATCCATTTTCATTAATGTAACACATTGTGTGCGGGTATATTTCGCAGCAGAATTGTACCGGGAGCTGGCGTTTTGCGAGTAAATTTAGCTATTCAGCTAAATCTCAATAGATAAAAAATTATTTAATTTTACATCAGTCGCATCGACTGATGTAAAAACTAGTTTTTATGTCTAAATTGTTCCAGACTATGTAGTAAACAAGAACATTCGGTTTCGTTTTTCTATATACCGTTATTTTTGTACCCATAAACCATGTTGTTACACTAACCCGTACTAGTACGCGGCCCGCGCTCAAGTATCAATCGATCGATCGATCGATCGATAGAAAACGTACTAGTAAGTGTCCTGCATACAATGTGTTAAACATCAAATTAGTTGACATTTTCCTGCCGTTCACTTATTTTATTCCTTTTCCACCCATTACAGAGTCATGACAACGGTGAGGATATAACACAGAGACGTTATTTTAACTGTTATTTGGATCACATTCCCCTTGTTATTGTAACACTTCCCCATTTTCTGATAATACTTTTTTTCTCAGAGCAGCAAACAAATAATTTATCAATACATAAGGCTCCTCCATCTCATTTCTAGCATTTAAAAATATTTTTATAATTTGAAATACAAATTATAATTTCAATATATATTTAAATATCAAAACGTGTTATTTACATTATTACAAAGTCAAAATTATAATTTTGTTACTTAAATGCATAGTTATTTCACTTGGAGGTTCATAATGTGTTTGACATAGAAAGGGGTTCCAAAGGCGTAATAAATTTGGGGATTCCTCAGCTAGGTAATTCAAAGGTTTCTTCGTTATGCATAGCAAAGCTCTTAAAAGACACAAATCACACGAAATGAAATCATTTTAGAAGGCGTATTTGAAACTTTCAATTAAAAGTTATATGCAAGAAAAAAAAAACAATACTGAGTAAACTAAAGTGGGGAAAAAATCCGAAATATTCAATGGATTGAATTTCTTGATTTATGTATTTACTGTATATGTAGAGATTTCATAACAGTAGTCATCCAATGACGTTGTATAATTAAGGTCGCCATGTTACATGTCAACGAACTCTATAGATATTGCCTAACAGCTTGGTGGATGATTTATATAATGTTAAGACATTCTCAGTTTAACTCCTTTGTAAAGACAGTTATACATTCCAACAAGATCTTTACATAAACAAAATAATTTAAATTTTATAGAACCTCAAACAAATGTTAAAAATTCAATTTAAGAAATTTTTTTTTCATCCATTCTTTATTGGAAATAAATGAATAAACATTCCAAATTTACTAAGAGGTATAAATTAGTTTTTAGTTATGTTTAGTTGGGAATGCTATACGTATTTCTGCAACACGAGAAAAAACAGCACCCTGTTAGTTCGGCTTATTTAAAAGAGCAAAACCTCGATTTACTATAACGGCTAGGATGGCACAATCCCATATTTAAGAAACCATCGCAATTAAAGGCTCAGATGAATTATGCAAGAAGTAACGGACAATTGATAAAATTTTGCAGCTATCAAAATTTAAACAATGAAAAAATTACGTTAAAAAAAGATTTTTCCCACACCTTAATGTTTAACATTTAAAAGAGTTTAAAAAAGGTATTACTCAACTAAACCAGTTTTTAATTTCATGCTTATTTACCAACATGAACCAATTCTTAACCTAAAATACCGCTTTCTATTTATTGGCAGTCAAGAAGATATTGTACGCCCTTTAAATAACTGGTTTGACGTTCTTCAGGCAAGTGGTATTTAAATGAAAAGGTTAGTTACAAAGACATTTAACGCCTATTCCCACCCTTTGTAAGAGGGAGGGGGGCTACTGAATGGTTAGTTCATCAAGAAGGTTGTCTGCGTTAAAGAAACTTTTGTTAGTGACGGGATTGTTATCGTTCGCCCACTTACCACAAACCCTCTGCCAGATATGCACATGTCTGAAGGAAATGCGTCTGTTTAGAAATGAGGGAAGTATTTCCCAGGTTGAATTTGTTTATAAAATATTTGGAGTTGCGAGATAAATTGCGGATATAATATCAAATGAAAAAAACAGATTTAAAAATTTCTTTCCATTACTAATAGGATATTAGAAAGTGCAAAAGTTTAAAAGAGGAAAAAGTTAAAAAAAACAAACATCAAAAGACTATTCTAAAGAACGCAGCGGAGAAGTGATTTAAATTTGTTTCGACTTAGCTTTGTCCTCTATGGTAGAAATGGAATGGAATGTCCTCGACACTGTTAACAGGAAATCTAGCATTCCTGGTGGAAATAAGATGAACGGCTACTAACGCCCATAAAAATAGCTAACTCACAAATTCTGTTTAGAATGTCACTTTCCCAGAAAGATTAATTGAACAAGCTGGTGAGATTCTCTTTGGAGCATAAAGGTAAACAGAGCTCCACGGTTTAAATGAAATTTCCAACGATTAAAAGCATCTACAGTAGGGTTCAAAAACCTACGGTCTCCAATACCAAAAGGCAGAGTCCTAACTACTCAGGTATCATGAAGTTTAAGTTGATCATGGCTAACACGCTAATTTGATTATGAAAGTAAAAAACCAATCATGCCACTACGGATTCAAGACGGGAATATTCCAAATCCACCAAGATTCTGTTGAGATAAAGATGAGTCAAAGCCAAAAATATGCTTCATCCCGACTACGTGACTGGTTTCTTTATTCAACAAGTAAAAACAGCACTTTCTAGACTGTGCATAGACGTGTCAAGCCACATCGCAGAAGTAACTGAATTGCACGGTGATGCAGACGCTCGAGATTTTGAAATAAGCCGGGCGTGGTCAAAGACACGGTGTACGACAGCCGTAACTTGCTTTTCTCTACTATCGTGAAGTCACATGATTGACTCTAAAAATGTTCATTATATAATTTTAAACTACTTGACGGTGGTTTGAGCTTCGCAATGTGTATTTGGCTACATATTGATCTTAAGAGTAAAAATCAAAATTTAACACTAAAGGGGTAGAGGAGTCAATTATTGGCGCTCTTCAGAAAGAAATGGAAAACGGAAAAATAAGAAAACCCTGGAACTAGGCTTGGTGATATAAAGTAATCAAGATAATCTAAATAATACGAAAGGAAGGAGTAATGCGACTGGCATTACAGAAAGAGGTAACTTTTCTTTAAAGGGAGATGGAAGATTAACGGATTGGAGATATAATTCCTCCTCCCCGTCTGCAGGACATTTGTTTTCGTATAGATCATTAAACGATTCAGGAATATGCTAAGATCAAAATAATTCACATATATAAATTATGAAATGAAGGTATGTTCATTTTCATTTGAAATCGTATTTTCCTTGAGTCCTAGCAATAATTACGACTCTTGTGCAATGCCCTCTCACCGATTACGATCATTTTACCTTAGATTTTATTAAAAATTAAAGTCTTTGAAATTGAAAGCCTCAACACTTATTTTGTAGTATGTCTTAAACAGAAACGAATTTAGTCAGTTCTAGTTACAGACGAGATTTTAAAAATACTTTATAAAGTAGCCCTGAGTGCTTAAAGCAGGATAGAGAGTGAAGACGCAGAGGTCCTGCACAGGTCAGGTTTATTGACCCCTCAAATAAGGCGTCGATCTTCATTAAGTTTTGTTGGTAGAGAAGAGAAGGGAAAAAAAGGCATTCCGCCAGACGGAGCAAAACATGATTTGAAAACATCCACAGCCGGCTGAGCACGAATGGAGGTATAGATAAGCACTCCCGCAAACAAATGGCGAATCTGTGGCAGAGACAATAGCTGGCCGTCGTTTCCCTGCGTGCATGCTTTTGGCGGTATCCGTCACACGCCGATGGTTTCGTTTGACAACGATACAAAAGGGGAGCAAAAGTCAACTTTTCCAGCAACTGACCCCTGCCACAAAAACATTCTCCCGGGTTTGTAACATTAAACGAATTAGCGAGAGGACGGAAATATTCCGCTTTAAAGCAACGTTACTTCACAGCTAATAAATGTTCCACTTTGAAATAGATTCTTGTTACCTGTATATTTCTGAAGTTGCATTTAAATGTCGTAATATCATAAACAGTCACTTGATGGACGATTAATCCCATAAAGAAGGCTAGCCTCTAAAGAAAAGGATGAGACAAACTGAAAATAGGTTCTCGATTGGTTGGGAGCGCTACGGTTTTTCTTGACAAGCAGTGGGCTAATTAGACCGGGTTGGTTGGTTAGAACCGCTAAGGTCTACTTTTTGCTACACGAGGGCTAATGAAACTGGGATCTACTGCCAAAAGCCAATTCCAAACAGCTGCGAACAACCATACTATGAGTGGGATTCGAATCCACGGACTTTGTTTCCAAAAAGCAGCACCCTGAAATTTGGCCATTGTCCAGCCTAGGTCTGAGATAGCTAACACCAGCGGGAAGAACAAGTAAGTCTTTAATCTTCCATTTGCGGATTAACTGGAATGAAACTCGCAGCCTGGGCGACTAGAAAAACATATGTGAACACTGGAACTCTAATTCACGGACTCTGGTTTGGAAAGCCCAAAGACATGGCTATTTGGTAATCCTTCGATGCACTGAAATAACCGTGACACGCACAATTTTGATGTGCCTGATTCAAGAGCTGTCATAAAATATTGGGAAAAGTAGGTTATAAGTTAAAAGTTTTATTAAACATTTGTAAGCATAAGAGTGTTATACAAGCTTTGCACTATACAAGATATTTTACTTTCGGAAAACTGCAAGAAATCCCTGGCGATAGTCGCCAAATTTATACGATGTTTGGTAACCCTTGCTATTCTGCTACCTTAAATTGCTTTGTTTTGAAATTAAAATATTGTCTGATTTGTTTTTTTAAATTGCGATATATGTGTTCTTTAGAGGTAATCTGAACAACTAAACGTAACCACGGTATGTTATTAGATTTCGACTTTATTTACTTTTACAAGATATTCCACAGACTATTTTATAATATACCGAAATCATGTTTACATACTGAAAGTACCTTGGCGTCATCTGCCACCATTTCCAAAAGTTGTCAAGGCATCAACTGGTTCCTAAACCATGATTCTACTAAATTCGGAAAATAAAACTAAACAATAGTTCCCTGTAACACACGAGAGAAATAAACCAAACAGAGAAAATTAAAAATGTTTCGTTTCAGTGCACAAGTTGTTAAATTCTTAGTGTAGTGACTTCGGCGACTGACTTCACGTCAACACAAGAACAGGGGCATTTTGACAAGGCCATTCTTCTTTAACTTAAATTTCTAGAAGTTTCTGAACGTCAGCAAGCAATTTTTATATCTTCCTGGATGGCCGCATGGAGAGGAATAGAAGACACTTAAAAAAAGAATAAAAAGTGAAGATACCTTAATTGTAGGGTTGCTAAAATGATCTCGTGCGTGTTTTAGAGCTATTTTACGTTGTAAGCCATCTATATCGTACCGTAGTTAGCGTTGGTGCTTTCAACCAGTGGACAGATTCGATTCCCGAGTAATGTCTAGATGTAATTTGTTGTTTCCTCATAAGGAATGGTGAACAATCTTCCAGCATAGTAGGGGCGAATGTTAATGAAGACAAGTGTCTCCGCATTAGAAAGAAAAAGTTTACTCAAAATTATCAAATGGAAGCATTACCCGCTAAAACACCCAATTTACTATTTCAATAATTTTAAGCACGAAGAAAATTTTTACATAATGGAAAAACTAATTTATAAAACTTTTTAATTAAAGTTTATAGTAAGAAGAGTTTAAAAAAAACATTTAGATAAGGTTATTATTATTATTTTTCATATTTAAAATTCGATATTTTAAATTAAATTTGTCTCATACGCAAAAAACCTCAAATTTGAAGTCTGAAATAATTTGTTATATGTGATTATGGTAACGAGTAGTTGAAAATTAAGGTAAAATTAATCCAACACGTAAGTCGCGTATCTACGTGTGTCTGCACTTCTAGGTACGGTTAAATATTTTTTATAATCCCTAAATTAAAAATACATGTTCTTGTCAAGTCTATACAAAACCTTAAAAACATTAACCTGAAAACCTACTTTTGAGATCCAGATTTAACGCCGATTCCCTGTAACCGTAATTAAAAAATATAAATTGAGGAAATAATTTTTCCCTACAACTGCAGTTTCTGGTTATATATAAAAGGTTCATTTAACGTTAATCTGTTCGTTCAACGATTCCGAAATAAAAAAAAAATTCCAAAGAACATTAAAATGCATTATTTTAGGTACGTAAAAATATTTAATATAAAAATAAAAATTTGCTGGCATAAAAATATTTTTAACAAACCAAAATTTAGATATCTTATAAATATTGTAAATTACTTTGCACAAATATCTTTCCAAAAAGAATTTGAAAATACTCGTGAGACATCTAATATCTCCACTTTAATTTCACAAATCCAAAGATTATTTCAGTAATCCAATCCCATTTTGTTTTTTCTTGGAAAAACCTAGGTTTTTTTTAAAAACATTGACATTTATATGCCATCAGTTTTATTTAAGCATACATTTATGTGTATTTTATACAAGCATTGTTTCCCCAGATTTAAATATTGATTTGATGTAAATATTATTATATAGTTATATACATCTTTCATGTTGGAAAAACTTTAAGTTTCTTGCTGTATGATAACATGCGTTTTATTATGCTAAAAATTTTATAAGAATTTTGCAGATATCACTAAGTGAAAAATGACTATTCTAGCCCTTTAAATAAAAAATTGTAGCAGAAGAATCCTATTAGAGACTATGGAAAATTTACTCAATCTGAACTTTATAGAATCGTAAATTATAAACATTTTAGATTGTTTTGTTGTTCTGTTACCGAGGTGCAGCCGGAAGGCTCATTTTTGGAATAAACTGAAATTTAATATATTGAATAGAAAGTTTTTAAGAAATTAATTATAGCATAGCAGATTAACTAATGATGTATATTTGTATGCAAATATGTGCATGTACCCATGTGTAT
>CM063508.1:63462292-63507292 GCA_032207245.1 Pardosa pseudoannulata | reverse complement strand
AATGCATAATTGCGATAGCAACGTTCACACCGAGTTTTTAATTAATCCAAAATTTAATGACATTAATAAAATAACAGGGTGATAAAAATCTCTAGGAAAAATATTCTGAACGTTATTAATTAGTAACTGTTATAACTGCGTTGAACATATTCCATGCGTATGTATTTCTTCTACACAAAATGGACATTAATATTTAATCCTCTATATAATAATATCATAAGTTATCTGTTCTCGAATTTATGAAACGTTTGGAACTGGAATGGATTGAAGCATTCCATATTGGATTCTTGATGAGTTAGGTTTAGCAAAATTCAAAGCGAGTAAAGTTTATCTGCTTTCAAACTATCTGATTCTAAAATAAATTTGTGTGAATATGCTTCATATCCCTGCGAAAAATACTGTCTTTAAAACGTTCGAAATCCACCCCTTCCCAACTTTTCGAGCGTTTAGTTTAGTGCCATTATTTCAAGTCCTATTTTCCCTGGTTAAGAGCGGGCGATTAAATTTATCACATATGTAAAAATATTTTTTTTTCTAGCATTATGACGCCATTCCTTTAATCATCTTATTTAATCATTTTAAATAATTTAAATATCGTCTGCATTTTTATACGTTTCATCACTGAACTTGCATATTAATTTTCTTCTATATTTGGCTTAAATAGGTACATTTGTGATAAAATGTAACCATCGATTATTTTTTGTTGCAAGATAATTCTCAGCCAAAAAACAAACCATTTTTTTTACCTACCTCATAGGGTACGTTACAATTCGGGAAAATTAAAAATTTTAATCCCTTCATATGACGGGCTATAACGTTAGTTATGAAATTTTTTTACCCCTGAGAATAAAATTTACCTACTATAGTAAGAATTTGCGGAAAATGAGAAAAAAGTGAAAATATTTTTACAAAAAGTAGCAATTCTTTTATGCACATTTTATTTTTCTTTTAGCATTATAAAATAAATTTATTTTACAATGATTAAAAGGCGAATAATATCTTAGATTTCAATGAAATATGACAATTACACGAATGAAATTCATATTCATTTTATACTTTAAAATGTGAAGTTATGCATTCAAGATAATTTATGTTTTGAGAATCATTCATTATAGAATGACAGGTATTTTCTTATCTTTGATTAAACAGTTCCAATTGAGATAAAAATATCGAATTTCCAAACCAAATTCGTCTAGATAAAAGTCAACTAGCTGTTGCCTAAACACATTTGTAATGTTAAAGCTGGTTTACAGAAAAAGTTGTTAGTCAATACTTAAACGTGACTGCAGACTAAGTAAAAACACAGTACACACCGGTAAGAGAAAAGGAAAATAGTTGAAAATGTTTTATGAAAACAATAGAATTTTTAAAAAATATATAAACAGATAAAACTTATTTCTTGAATTCTTGCAGAAAAAACCTCGATTCGTAAAAATTTTCTTTTGCTAAATTAGCAATCAAGTCGACTATTTGCTTCTTCGGGAAAGTTCTGTTTGGAAGAATACAAAGTCGTGGACGAAAGAACTACTAAACGTTTCATTGTGATATAGATTATTCAAACCTGTTTTATGTATACTAAAAAGGAAAAAAAAGAACCACTGTTTAAATATTTATAAGCAAAAGCAGAAGATTGTAAGGATACTCAAGCTATTGCGCGACTGGTAATTACATATAGTTATATCCTGCAGGTGTCGTCCTAAGGAGCAAACAAAATGATTCATTCAAGCGACAATGAAAGAAATCGAGACATAATTACTTCCATTGAGAGGCAATTGGGATTTAAACACAATCGTCCACAATTGGTTCTATTTTTCATTTAATGACTTTCAGTTGATGCATTATTCTATTGAACCATAGGAAAGAGAACTGTCTAGACCAGTGATCGTTTAACTGGAATGCGAGCTACCAGTAGCGATAGGTTTGGTTTGGAGTGCTACGGTCAATATGTTTTGCTACACGAGGGCTAATGAGACCAAGGCCTACCGCTTAAAGCCGATTTCGAACATCCATGCTATCAGCGGGATTCGGATCCGCGAACTCAGAACAGCAGCGCTCTACCATTCAGCCATCGTTCAGCCAGTAGCGATCGGCGAGATTTCTAGTAGCTCACTGAGATATTAACACTGTGAGATTCCACCTCTGTAGTATTTTTTTTAATTACACCCATAAAGAATCTTAAAGCCTTGGTAAGTGGAAAAGAGCAACACATAACCGAAGCCCCATCTAATGATTTAACACTAGTCATTCTGGTAAAAGATAGCAAACAAATATATGCTATTAGAAGCGTGATCAAAAAATATTTAAAAATGGTATGATGCTTAGAGATTTCATTACTTTGGCGACCACTGGTCTAGACAATGGGAATATTTTGACAGCCTCTACAAGTGTCAAAGGAAGCAGACAATTTTATAAAATTTTATACTAGAACTGTGTTAAAGTCAAACTATGGCCCACGAGCCAGATACAAACCATTCAATTTATTTAATTATTTTTTTTAATATAAAAGGAAGTTCAATTTTCACATGAGGAAATATTTCTTCAAAATTAAAAATCTTACTTTTGCATGTGCAAAATATAGTGAGAATTTTTTAAAAATTGTTTAAAGCTTTGCATATATGCCAAAAAAAAGGGGCGGATAAGCTTTAAGGCACATCTTGCTGACACAAACTGATAACAATTACAGATTTGTATTGCCCCCTACATAAGTGGAACTAAAAATAAAGTTATATACACATACCAATTGAAATAATTCGAAGCGGCTCAAGTAATACCGACCATGCATATTTACGCATTTTAAAGTTGGGACACAAAATAACACCGTGTCTCAAACAGTTAACGTATTTACAAAATTTTTGAAGCAATTTTCTTTCGTAATTAAGTTTTTAGAAATAGAAACAATATTTTGGAAGAATTTCACCTAATTACTTCATGGAATTTTAAGTAAAACGAAAGGCGAATATACATGGCCACTTCATGTAACATTAGCTCTTCAGGAATAGGGTTGGATAGCGGGAACGTATTGTTTCATTGAAAGATGAGGAACTCTCGGAAATTCAGTCATTAATCACATAAGTGTAAGATCCTACACAATATACTATTTCTTTTAGTCTTTATTTAGACTTATAATTTGCATCCGCCGAAATTTCGCTTTAAAAAAAGTTTGCCTATCACTGGCCTACGGGATGTCGTTTTATTCATTATTTAATCTCTCGTACACAGATACTACTGCCGACTTAGTTTTTAGGTGCAGATGCCAAATTAAGCATCTGGACAGAAGAGAACAATTGGCGCTCTTATTCCTCCCTCCCTCTTCCTTCCGTAGTGGAGACTGGCTGGAGGTTTAATTTTAGCCGAAGTTTCCGTATCTGAAAAACCCGCTAGGAATTCATTCCTCTCTGGCATGAGTACGAAAAGAGTACTCCAAACGAGTGAAGCGGAGAAAAAGCTGGATTCATTCACATACCGACTTCAAACGGAGCGTTGTTTCAGTTACTACATTAACGTGTGGTGAGGGGGACTTTTTTTTAAGGTGATACATTCTTAGGCTCGACACATGTGAAGATCATTTGTGCTATAAGCGGAATGTCAAAACGTCACAAAAAAAGAAATAAAAATTCCGAAATCCAGTAAACGACAAATGAAAATGATATCTAATAGTAATTCACTACATGTGAATTTTTAATTAGAATTCGCGTATACACTCTAACCTTGTTATAGAAAACCTGGCATTAACGAATTCCCAGATGTAACGAGAAAAACTTTTGGTCCCCCGTTTTTCTATTTTTAAAGCTGCTTTATTTATTCTCTTATAGCAAACTTTCAAAAGCTTCGACATCGGATACAATAAATTATTCCCCCCCAGTCATCCACTAAATTTAATTCCAGTTAAAATTTAATTTTTATCTACACAAACAGTAAAAGAGTTCTCTGCTGCATTGGGCAAAGAAAATTATAGTTTTGTTGGAGCATTAATTTAACAGATGATAACCAATTATTTCTGTATCCAAACTGAAAAACTATTTAAAAAGATAACATTTTTGCATCTTATTTCATTTTTTATAAATTTAATAGAATTTAATAATTTAATTCATTAAAGATCATTTTAAAAGTTTTATAAATCAACTTTTTCAATTACAACATTACTGAACACATTTAACAATGAGATATACGTTTTAAGAAATTTAATATTAATATACTGGATATAATGAATGAATATATGTATATGGGACATAATGAATATAGAGAATAAAGATTGTCATGCCTTAAGTTCGTTATAACGGGGTCTAGTTCCGCCCATTTGGAGTACTACGGTCTACTGTTTTGCTATACGAGGGGTAATGAGACAGGGACCTGCTAAAAACAGATTCTGAACAGCTAGGAACATTATTCCATCTAAGGATTCGAACCCGTGAACTCTGGTGCCGAAGAGCAGCCCCTTACTCATTCGGCTATCTATAACGTGTTTCGACTGTACTAAAATTTAACACGTACACGTACAGCGCATCTATACCTGTAATGCTATCTCTTCTCCGATGTCACCTGACATGCATAGCTGTCATGCGACAGAGGGGTCACAGTCTCTTCAGGTGAAGTTTATTTCATCTCTGATCAATGTTATAATCGTACAGATATTGTCAAAGAGCTGTTGACTATCAATACTTTCGATGAATTGACAAAAAAATGTTTTTTCGTAGGTTCTCAGAATAGTCGCCCAGCGGGCGATATTAATTTACATTTTCTTGCTGGATGGGCTGCTACATGTTTTGTCTTAATTGGTCATGAAAAGTTAAAACCTAATCCCTTGAAACTTTAATATTAGGGCTAAATTGTCTTGGAGAACCTACTTAACAAATTTTAATGTTAACATCCTGTCTAGGGGCTATTTACGACCTATGTCTAGAAATCAAAGTTTATAGCCCTTCAGGTATTAGCGGTTCCCTAGCTGAAACGATAGAATTGCCCCAGCAACTATAATAGTGATTTTTAGTAGTCAGTATATTAGTTTATGCTACAGTTTGTTAGTTCACGATATTATATACAGTTGTCAAACATACTAGTTAACTCATTTTCAAATCTTTACTAGCAGTTTGACCAGGCCCTAAAATTTTGTCTCGTTTGACTATGGAGTTGATCCTATAAACAGCCGCGCCCAAAACAATCTGAAAAAAATCCGGCTCCATATTTCATTTGACCGGCTAATACTCACTTTCGAGAAGTACTCGAGCACATTTTATTCATAACAATCGTGGAGTAATATTCTCTGCAATCCATTGAGCTGTAATTTACAACGTACGGCTGAGCGTTATTTTGCCAGAGAAGCTCCAAAAGTTAGCGTCATAAAGCTTTGTAACTGAAATAAATCCTGATGTTTTGGAACAGCGATTTAAAAATTCGACACAAAGTAACATGTCATGCAGGTTCAAGGTCAATCTATTTCGACGTAGGAAAACATTTGAATAGTAAAGTGGGTCACGAAAGCCAACAAAGTTTCCGGATGAGGTGTGTGTAAACAATGAATTTAACACTAGAGCGTCCGTGTGTACTTTTAGCTTCCAATAACTTCGATATAACACTATAATGTTAAAATAAAATGCATAACGCAATGTTATGCGTGTGTTATGCATCAAGTTTATTACAGGGGTGGCCAACATGCGGCTCTTTGAAGGATTATTTGTCGATCTCGATGAATGTACCCGAGTTCCCTTTTGAATTTTGTGTTATCTTAAAAAATTCTTACAACTAATGGATCTCCGGCAATGTTGGACATAAAAACCGGTCTTATTGGCTTTTAAGAGATGATTCTCAAATTCCACAATTCATACCGATTCACTGCATAATTCCGAGAACATCTCGTTACTAAATATTCTAATGTTATGAAAACATTAGAACACATTGTAAATTACATTCGCATCAAAGCAAAAAAATCATCGACAATTCAAAAGTTTCCTTGAAAAATGAAAGGACGAAGAACTTCCAAATGACATTCAATATAATTTTCGTAAAAAAATATTTTTATTACCTTTTTTGAGTACCTTTTAAATACATAATTGAGGCTGGCGAAAAATTTCAAATTTTGAAAAATGGCTCAGACTATCCAAGGAGCTTGGCCACCCTTGTTATATTATATATCAATATATTCAATAATTTTAACGATTTTAATTGATTTAGTACTAAAGTTTATTCTATGATAACCATTATTCACACATATTATATACATATATACACACATATATACATATATACACACATATATATACATATATACACACATATATACATATATACACACATATATACATATATACACACATATATACATATATACACGCATATATACACACACATCAAGGTTCCGGACATCAGAGTAATAGAAAAAAATTTCTTATGCGATAACGAGAATTACTGGCCTAGTCAACAAAAGACCTTACGATATTTTTTCTCACAAAGAACATACAAACAACAAGTTGATGTAAATTTCAAAATAATCTGGTGACTCAAACTGAAAACGAGTTTACCTTACAAAAAAATTGGGAAATTTAGACTTTAATTTCAGAGGAGCTCTGAAAGGATAATACACAACTTTCGTTCTACAAAAAAACCTTTTCATTTTGAGAATTAATTTTAGAAAATTAAATTTTTTTTCCCAATTTTTTCAGCTCGTCGAACCTTTGAGACTCTTAAAATCAATTTTACTGCTATACAATAACTTGTTAGAGCACCGATTACGAAATATAATAAATCCCAGTTATCACGTCCCACAATAGCTCTTTCGATTTTCAGAGCTGCACAGCAAGAAACATGCATGTTTAAGCGCCTAAAGGCGATCCTCCCCCATGATTGAAAATTACGTACTCCCACATTTTAGTTTTTCCCCCCTCCATACAAATCGCTCCCCCTACCCAACACTTCGCGGCCGAATAGAAAAGGGGAAAGTTATTTTTGCGAAATGTGGGTTCGTGAATACACCGCCGGTATTTCTGCACATCTGGTTCGGTACAGGTAAAGCCTTTTTCGATTGTTTTACTTATTGTTATTAATTTATGTACAGGTATAAATATTTAAAAGTTCTGTTGATTTATTAACCATAAAAACTCCATAAACGCTTTCCGACCCCCGACCCCCCACATAATCGGTGATTTGCGCCTCTGCGAGAGCAGGACTAGCTAGCAATTTTTGAGCCGCAAGCAAACCCATTATTACTTAAAAAAAAAAAAGAGCAGCCGTAAAGGTTAAAATCTAAAAAACTTATAAAATATTCATGTTAATTAGAAATATGTCATAATTCAATTAAAACACTAGCACTAATACAAATAGGGAAAATTATTGAGAAAACAGAATTTTGCATTTTTAAAGAGCTAACGATAGCGAAATTGTAAACAGAAAATTATGCCTATTTTTCTCAGAGGTAATTTAAATATTCTTTTAAAACAAACAAAACTAGTATAATAATATGCAACGTTTAAATTGAAATTAAAACATTTTTCGGAATTCCTCTTCTGTCAAATCATGAATAAATTCTCTCTGATATAATTTATTACCCAATTTATATGCAATGGCCATTATTACTAACAATAAAAATTGCATTTGGTAGACATAGATCTTAAATTTGTATTTGATTTCACTTCTCATTTATTTTCTAGATTCAGTAATTGAAATAAAATTTTGTGGGTTATGAACATTTTGCGCTGAAAGTTCAAGAGGTTTTGGCATTTGCGGCCGCAGGCTGTTGCCTACCCTGCCTATTGCCACGGGCCGGCCTGATGAGAGGTGGAAAGCTAGCTCTCTTGTACGTCCCTGATTATTTTTTTTCTAAATACAGTAAAATGTGTTCAACTGATTATTTTACACAAACTGAATTAAAAGGAAAATATAAACAGACATTAGTAAATAGGCATTTATATTAATTTTCCTTTGACACGAAGCCAAATATGGCGACTTGGCGACATTATTTGCACTTATTCCAGGTCACAAAATTTTTTTTCTTCCTCATTTTAAACATTTAAACCCCCTGTGACCCCTTAATCAGTTTTCAATCTACAGAACAATTCATTTGAACATCGATTATGAAAGATGCGGAAGCTCTTTAGATTTCCAGATCTACACAAAATGCATGTTTCAACGCCTAAAGGGCTTCCACTTACGAATGGAAAGTGTGCACTCCCATTGATTTTACGTTTTCTACTTTTTTTTTTACTCCCATTGGAGTCATTTCTCCCCCATCACTTCGCGGCCGAATACAAAAGGGGAAAGTTATTTTTGCGAAATGTGGGTTCGTGAATAAACCGCTGGTATGCCTGCACATCTGGTTCGGTAGAGGTTGCCATCCCAGAAAGGGGCCCCTCCTATTAACGTTTGTCGGCACAGCAGCAGTAGAGGCTGACAACTATGCTTACCACATCTCTCTCGACCTAAGGCGACGAAAATGATAGTGTATTTATTCTACTGCAGCCATGAGGAGTTATCGCTGTAATAAAAAGTTAAGTATCTGCGGAATATAAAACAAATACAAGGCATTAAATCCATAGCTATCAATCAAGATCTTTTCCCCTTATAGTCGATAAAACATACGAGTTTATTTTAATTGCATTACACAAATAGTATATGTTAGCTAGGCAGCAAACTCTGATCAAAATACTACAAACAGGTTTGTATAAGGGTCTGACACAGTGAAGGTAAACTTTTTTTCTTCTGACAAAACACGAAGCTTACTGCTTAATACTAATTCCGAACATCCATGCCAACATTGAAAGTCAAATCCGTAGATATCAGAAATATATAAAATTATAAAGGCAGATTACTTAATTTTTGAATTTATGCATAATTTCTCATCTTATTGTTCAATAAACCTTCATCTAAAGCTCCGACATTCTTAATTACCCTTACCTTATACCCTTCCATTACTAATTCCGAAATAAAATTAGATATTTGGGGGGGGGGATTCAACCTAAAATTAGAGGAATATGGGATAGTATTTAAATTTTATCAATTTATCACCATACTTTTAAAATATTTGACATAAATGAAAGTTTTAAATATGTATTTTAAAAAATTTCAAGAGAATTCCCAAACATGAAAAAAAAAAAAGGCATTTCCAACATCGATCAAATATATCGTAGCTTAGAAAGACAAATACCGCGGAAATCAATACGCCGCATTATTTTCAAAACCTCTGCTGTGAAAGACGGGGAAAGCAAACGAAACAAGCTGAAAAACCTTCCTTTTAGGGGAAAATATAAAAAGTACTACGTATAGTAGAGGATTCAAACTTTTTAAAGGTAACTAGGAAAAATTGAAACAGAATAACTTATCTCGATTTAATCTCGTATACAAAGGTAGGTGTTACCTTCACATCAAAATCTTTTTGAAACAAATTTTATAAGCTACAAGTGAAACCTCCAAATAGAGGTTTGGTAACGACAAATTCGTCCCCCTATTTAGAGATATCTTACTTGTAGGTTTAGAAAAAAGGAGTTAAATATTTCCTTAACTTTGTGTGTGGATAATTATTACGCAGAGCCGGGTACTAGTTTGGGTGCAATGCGTGCTTGTACGCAGGCAGCCAAAATTTTAGGAAGGCAGAAAGAACTGGGTAGATGCATTAATAGGAGGCGGCCAAATATTACCTTGCACGCAGGCGGCTAATAGACGACCAATACCGACCCTCTGTGTGTGTGTGTGTGTGTGCGCGCATATATATATATATATATATATGAGGAAAAGTAATCTAGATCGGAAAACTAATATATGTATTTAGTATAAAATTCCTAAGACGGTCCGAGAAAATTCTCAGGTGTTTTCATATCTTAAGTCACGGGCAAAAGTTTCTGCGTCGTTTTGCTTTCCCTCTTTTAACCCTTAACCTAAATTGACCACTGGGGCTATAGTTTAAGCCCTCAGAGAAGGGGTCTAACCAATTATAATTCTACATTGCCCTAACGGACAATTTAAGATATTTCCAAACAAAAAGGAGATCCAAGCTATCAAAGGTAGATTTCCCTAGAGATTTTCCCACAGATTTTGACTGAGATGTTGACCCAGGCGTTAAGGGCCTTTAAACTTATAACACCCATCCTGAGGTCCGTCTTACTACATATTATATATATAAATTAAAGTGAGAATGAAAAATTAAAATGTATTTATATTTTCAAAGATCATAATGAAAACTTTGATGTTATTTCCAAAACTGAATTTTGGAAGAAAGGATCAAATGTTTTTTTCTTCACAATTGTTTTTAACAGCAGTTCCACCGTAATCGGTTTGAGCTAATCAGAATAAAATACAATTATACAGTTCAATATAAAATTAGATCTAATCATCTATGGTGAGACCGTCTCTAAATCGTTATTAGGATGTGTCCACTATGGAAGTTTTACTGCGAAACAAAAAATTTCTCCAATACAGTAGCTAGTTGAGGAAAACTAGGATGTTTCTAAATCCTTTTCGCAAAATATGAGAGATCACGGGGGGGGAAAAAAAGTTCTATAAAAAAACTATATATGAATGCATTCACTGCAACCGTCATTGTTCCTGCACTTGCACGCCTGACGGACTTCAAATGCAGCTTTGCTTTCCCCTCGCCCATTTTCAAGTTTTTTCTTCTTTTTCCTGGTTTAACTTTATTATTACTTAACACACGTCAGTGATCCAGTTGAAATATGGTGTAAGAATGTAACAAAACATTTGTAAAAACTATAATATTACTGCCTTGGGAAAAACTCCATGAATATAAAACAGAGGTATAAGAGATTAAAATGCTTTCCATGGTAAGAATTACTGTTCGACCTACATACTTTATACGCTCACTAAAATATATCCTTTCATTTTTCAATCTGAAGAATGAATTAAAGTTATTCATAAAACATTTGGCGATAAAGATAGTGTATGAGTAAAGAAAAACCATTATTAATGCAATACATTGGATCAAGGTAAATACACAGTACCCGCAAAAAATTAAAAAGCGATGAAAAAAACCCTTCCACTTACGATTTTACGGTACTTTGCAATATAAGGAACTCGGAGAAACGGGGGAAAAAATTTCAAAAATTTTGGATTAGCTAGTCCAGGCCTGTCGAAAGACTTTGGGGGACGCATGCGTATTAGTGTATGCATGTGTAAGTTAAAAGTGCATTATATTTTACATAAGTTCATAAATTAACATGAACAGGTAAACATTTTTAACTATACATAACAGCTATATAACAATACTCAATAAAACAAACGAATGGTATACTGGGTGTTTCTGAGACTAATGCTTCATTTATTTACCAAAAAATGATGCACTTGCAAAACGGATTAAAATGAAGCTGTTTCTTCATTCCTGCAAGAAAATGTTTCAAACAGTTTTATTTTTACCTCTAGATGGCGTTACCAGTTTTCTGCAAAACAGTTTAAAAGACATCTTCATTCCATACTGTTGGTCAAAGTTGTATTCTAGTAATGCTGTCGATAGAGAAGAACCCCCAAGTTTACACATCAAGAGTGCATTGGAATATTATGAACATATCGCTAGATGTGCGAGATGTTTAAGGGCCACTGGCGTTTGCTGAAATGACCAAAATGGCTGATAAATTTTAAGTTACAAGTTCTTTGGTGTCACATGCAAGAACCGGAAACATTCGTCTACCATACGAGAAAGCAATGTTTCTTACTGTTTTGAACGGTGAGATGACTGGCTGCTGGTTGACGAGAAGCACATTAAACACTTGTAAAAGAAGCTAATTGTTTTTCATGGAGTACCCGATAGTGAGAAACTGCACCACTCAAACCTCTTAACATAAGAACAACAAAGAATTGACTCGCTATAAGAAAAAATTGCCAGACAAAATTTAGAGCACACTACTGGCCATTAGAGGTATGAGGGCGAAAATCCATTTTCCACATGGTACCTTGACGTTGTTGAAATCAAACAGCATGGTGAAATGAAATACAAGAGGACAAAAATATTTACATAAAATTAGTAAAAACAATCAGGAATTAATCTTTTTCAAATTTCAGATAGTTATCAATGTATGTCGTTTCAACCTTTAAGTTAACAGAGTTAAAGGATTATAATGTCATCTTCCGGACTCCAACAGAACTATTCTAGCATTTTCTCGCTTACGTAAAAACGCAAACAACTATTTAAGTTCATTCCGACTTCTCGGATCTTCCGGTATATACTACAATCAGTGCAATTTTTGTATCAATTATAAATTTCGTGAATGTCGGCCACTTCTGAGTTGGACAATGGCAAACTCTGAATAGTCACGAAAAAGAAAAAAATTAACAGGCTGGAACAAATTGGAAAAAAAAAAAAATAAAATCAAAGTACTAGAATCTCTTATAATGCAAATCAGTTAAAAAAATCGCAAATAAGATTTAAAATTTTCAAAGTATAAATAAACACACTACTCCCCTAATGTGTTAAAGAATCAGGATAAATAGAGATATAACACGGATTTGTCCCAACAAAATAAACCTATAGGAACAGTGCATTAAAATTCCAACTGGCCATTCGTCCTTGAAAGAGGTCTGAAGAATAGAAGGGAAAATAATGCGTAAAACACTTTAGCTATCTTTTTTCTTTGGCTCTATGCGTGACAAACTTATCAGTCCAAGAGCGTCACAAAAAGAGAAAAAAGAAAAAGAAATATCAACTCGGCAATTTTTCTTTTAGTGGCTTGATCATAAGGGTACTTACTGACTGATATTCATTTTTAAAATTAACAGTATTCAGCGTGAATCAAATCTAGCAAAGACAGTTAACTGTAATACGAGAAATGTAAAAACCAAATAACTCTCCCTCCATACATACACATAATATATATATATATTTCACTGAAGATTAATTTGAAGTTTGTTGTATTGCTGCTATCGGGTTAGCGATTAAACAAATTAACACCGGAAATTTATTTTCTCCTGAATTTATATTATTGAATATCTTAAATACGAGTCATTATAAATAGGAAAAAAAATTAATCTCTTGACATACAATGAGTATGGGTAGCCGTTCATTTACTGTGCCACTGAAGACTTGACTAGTACCCCCTGTCAAGAGCTGGTTTCGGAGGACACCATGCAATACATTATTAATAGATTACTCCGTTGCTTCAATCGAGCGTTGATTTTTATTTGTTTACATAGACCAACATTCTCATCGGTACCAATACCTAAGTTGCATCCAAAATCAGTAAATCAAAAAAGGTTGGTTTTGGAGCGCTATGGTCTACTGTTTTACTACATGACAGCTCATGAGACGGGGACCTACTGCTTAAAGCCGATTGCGAACGGTTACCAACATCCATACTAACAATAAGGTTCAAACCTACAAGCTCCAGTACTGACGAGCACCGTTCTGCCAGTAAAATCAGAACATTGAGAGTACTATTCAGTATAGTAGCGATTTGGATGGTGAATGCCATACTAGACAATATTTAAAACAGATACTCAAATATGACAGAAATGATAATTGAGTCCAATGTCATAACAATCCAAATTTCAAAATGAAAAGTTCATTTCTCAGTTTGCGCAAAAACTGTTCCGTTAAGCAAAGTTATAAATAGTATTTTTCGAACGCATCAAAATTACGTTTTAGTTGTATGTCAAGAGATTAAACAACTTTGAATATTACAGTCTATCTTTCATAGTGATGAGATATCATTTTAAATATAGGTATTACCCTGCGTTGGACACAGTAAATCGTATGAGGATGCAAGTGCCATAAAGCTCCATAAAACGAACCAACCTACATAAATCTCAAAAGAGAAGAGCTTCGATTCAAGAGATTTAACTGCAATGTAATCGCAGTAATGCAAAGAAGTTTAATAACTATGCCATGATTTCAGTCGATATGGCTAAGGAAACTGTACATTTACGTTTTGATTCTCCTAAGTTCATAGTGTATCCAAATGAAAAAATTACAAATAGGAATTTCATAAAAACTTAATGCCATCATATTTAGCATTTTTATTATTAGTTGAATCTGTTACAGAATTAATCAATAGTAGAAAATTACCAGAGACAATTTAAAAGACGTTGCATGTATGATACGCCCGCCCTCAGAGGCTTAAGAACATTTTTCCGTAATGATTCTATGCACGAGAGCGGACCCGAAACAATTCTAGTTAGCAGACAGCTAAGAAATTCCTTTAAGTAACCTTGATGCAGATGATTTCTTCAATTAGTGTTTCCTTTTAGGAAGCCGCATTGTGCGGTAGACAGGTGCCATAATTTGTTATGGAGGAAAATATTATGCACTGACCGCTCTGGCAACGTGCCTAATGCTGTCGTTGCAAAATTAAGCAGGTTGGAGGCGTATATTCTAAATGCGCTTTTGATCCGTTATCCCAAAGAAATATAATTTAGTTCGCATGGAATTTTTTTCTTTTAATTTAACCTTGTCAATCACTATTAAACGAGAAGCGAGCGACTGTTCTAGCTCATTAAGTCTTGCCATTCACGTGATGGGAGAAGATAGTATTCGGTCCGCCTTCTATTGAAATAAAAATTCAGATAAAAAAACTAAAAAAAAAAAAAAAATAAAAAAAACCCCTTAAATGTTTACTAACGACTGTCTAAGAGTACAGTTTTTCTTCTGTTAAAAAGAAAAAAAAATAGTGAACTTAACGGATTTGGAGCGAAATAAAGCTGCATTCGAAGTAGATAAACTAAGAGCAGTCTGAATGGCACTTGTCGAGTATCATGTCAACTGTTTCTAATTATAAACAACGATCCTGTCTGTAGTTCTATGTTGGTCAAAAGCGAGAGAGTAAGTCAGCTTGGATATTTGTATAAATGTTCGTGTTTATTTCAAGAAATCAAAAAATAACCCTTCTTTAAATAGAGTACTCGAAAATAATTTGAGAAAATTATCGGTCGTTGTATTGATTTACGTTAAAACATTTAATGTTAGTACTGTCTACCATTCACTCACAAGCACTCTCTTCCTTTCACTCCATATCCTTCAGCTCAATTTTAAAATACTTCCGAGTTTTAAACTTGGGGATATCAATATTCAGAGTAGCTCAACGTTTTGATTAACAAAATCAATAAGTTCTTTTAAGGAATAAAATTTTTAGATTGTGTGCTATCTAATTTCTATCACGTATGATCGTTTTTAAAGGTGTGCGTGTGTATTCGCGTGGTAGTACACAAAGACTCATACAAGTATTAATAGTTTTAGGAAAACTAAATTTTTCCTCAAGAGCCAATTCAAAAAAGCGATAATTTTTAAGGGGTCATAAAAAAATTAACTTTTGAGGTCCAAAGTTTTTATTTATAACAAACTACTTTTGATTCAGTCTAAAATAAAAAGTTCTGTTTAAGAGTTTTTTTTTTCTTCCAGAACATTAATAAGGTTCTAAGTGTATAAAAATTTAGTTTATTATGTAACGCTAAAGATTTAACCCTTAATTTGACAAGATATTTTTTCAAATATTTTTTAATTTCTGTTATTTTCCCATGTCTTGTATAGGCATTAGGATCTCTGTAAAATAAATATTTTCCACTTTTGAGATAATGTCTACTGTGGTGAACACTGACAATTATGTTATATAGTAGTTATAAATATACATGTCCGGTGTAGCGGCCAGACTTAGCCAAATTAAGGGTTAAGAAAAAATATAAGAACAAAGTAAAAATAACATTTTTACTGAAAACAGATCAAGAAATATGTAAATTAGGAACTAATTTTTTATATTACATAGCAGCTTCGTATTTTTATTTTATGTGAATTTGAATAATAGTAATACAAGCGATATGTTTTATTTTTTATCTGATAAAAGTAATTTCTTCCAAATTTTCAATTCAATTATTTTTTTTCAAATATTTAAATTTTTAAAACTTAATGTTTACAAAACGTAAAAGGTAAGAATTTAGTTCTTAATATTTCAAAAGTTATATATTAAAATATAATCATTTTGAACTATACATTTCAAAAGTTATCTTGTGGGTAGCTGAATTTAATTTTTTTTCATTTAGAGTAATTTTATTTTTAAAAATATACTACTTGAAATGACAAAAGAAAAAAAGATTAGAGAATTACAGAAAAAAAGCATTCTAATAGTACAATTTTTAATTTTAATATGAATTCATAATGAAAATTGAAGTCTCAAATGATACTATGTCCCCTTAAACATACTAAAAACAACTGTTTTTTAAAGAGTCGTGAAGGAGACGTTATACACCGACTTTATTATGTTTTTTTTTTAAAGACGACTTTTTGTATGAATAAATATTTTATGTATTCCTTTGGAGCAAAAAGACTAAAAAACCACAAGGCTTTTAAAATAAAACAAAATACAAAGCTCTTCAGAACTTCTAGGAAGGATCATATGCACCATCATTAAATGAAACAATGAAACTAATGAACAGACAAAACGATTTGAAACAGAAAGAGCAAACAGCACGTGTACTATTATGAAGGAAAATATCCGGTTAAAAAACAGAAACATTATCTAAAGTACGATAATTAATGTCTGGCACCAGACTGTTTTCCATATACAATACGAACCACAGAACTTTGCAATACACATTTTAATTCAGAACAAGTAGTAGATACTTTACAAATCATGGTTAGAAATCATAAATAAGAGTTCTACCTTGAATAGTTTTCTCGGAATAATAACTGATGTAAAGAAAGTATTTTTGTCTTTAGGGTGGCTGATGAGCCGATATGACGGAAATATGCATTGACCATTGGCAAGATGCCTAAAGCATTACGCACTTGGCAATTAGGAAATGCTGCTATTGTTCCAGCCTGGTAAATGTCTCGATTCTGCAGTCAGTCTTGTTACATTACCTCCTGACGAACAGGTGATGTAATTCTATTCTCAAATATACTAAGCAAAAGTTTTGCCAAAATATTCATACAATAGACTGGGTTTTTTAAAAATGTTATTCCTCCATTAAATAACATTTGTAATGCAATAAAGCCCAAGCCACTAAAGACTGATGACTGCTAGAATCGTATATTTGACATTTAAAGCAATTTATAATCAGACAGAATAAACAAGCAAAAGCATTTAAAATAATCTATTCACGCTTTTGTGGTTATAAATTGTGGTTAAAGATAGTTCATTGATGGACACTATTAATATATTCACAAAACTAGAAGCAAATCAACAAAGCCTTCAAAATATTAAGATTACGGGAAATCTAGTTTAAATTTAAAACAAGGAAATATATATTTAGCACACTTGAAAGACCGAAAGCTACTAGTCTTGCATTCCTTTATTAAACCTAGTTAAATATAGTCTCCCTGACGTTGATACCTCTTTCTGAATTTTGAATACTATATTTGAGCTTGATTTATTTTAATCACAATTTTGGGAGTTTGTAACCTTATTAAAATAATTTTCAAATATAATTTTATAAATTTTTATGTCACGAGTCAACTAAAATCGGTATCTATTAATGAATCCTACTTGTCTGACTTACTACAGTGAATATGCTATTGCTCTTTGGTGTCAACACATGTGTATGTATAATAGATCACTTTATTTTTTATTAGGCATATTGAAGAACATCCGATTTGAATATTTTAAATATTTGATTAGGAAACTTGGGTACTTGTTTATATTAATAAAAAATTATCTAGTTTCTTGCAGATTTCATATTTAGGTATAAGTTTTTGCATAATGTAAATTAAAATATTTTAAATTCATGTTTTCCTTTTTTCTGCATTTTCCTTCGTTTTCGCTGAATTTCTGACTTTTGTGTCTGGTTAGACTTCAAGTAGAAAACAGACCTTAGTACTCCAGATACAAATAATTACAAATAACTTGGTCATCTTACAGAAATTTTAGCAAATAAAATTTTATAAAATATGTTTTGTTTTTAAGTTTATTAATACTGAACGCTAAAATAGTTAAAAATATACATTTACCGTGAATACCAGTCAACAAATTTCTACTAAAATTAAAGCCTTTCTGTACAGCAACGCGGTGAAATCTTGTAAGTCGCTATATTTATATATTTCAATTTAATGTTTTAGATTCTAAAAAAACCTGATACAATTTTAAATTTTTTTTTTAAGAAAAAAAAAAACATCAACTTATTTGTTTCGGAACTTTGAAATAAATGGTTTAGAAGGCTGTAAACGAAGATATGGTGGATCATAAAGTGACTATTAAACGCATGTTGATAAGCTTTTTCAGGGTTATACACTAAAAGGAATTCCTTCATACTGTATTTAAGATAGCGGTTTATACCGGCAAATAATTTTATGTAGCTCTTATCCACAAATCTGTGTCTAATATCTGAAGTAGCTTAATGATAACTAAAGAAAATCGCGAGCAATGTGCGGCTAAACTGCCAGTCTTTCGCAAAAGATTAAATCAGAAATGAAGATTGGAATATCATGGTTGATTACATGTGACATTGTGATGACTTAATATAAAGTCTGGGAAAGAACAGATTTAAAGACAAATATATTTCAGCAATGTAAAGCAAGAAAGTATTTCAACTTCAGTTTTGATTCTTAAAAACCACAACTGACACAAGGCTGTAAACAAAAATAAATACAATTTTAAACTGTTCCTAGATTCCAAGGTCAAAGGTCAAGGTAATTGGGTTATACTTAGCGAAGTGAAGTCTTCACTTAAACCTCCGAACGTGAGAAATATCAAAACATCAATTTAGGCATCAATGCAAAAGTAACCAAACAAAAATGTAATACTCTCCCGGCCTCCAAGGCATGAGGGAGGTGAGAAAGTTCTCATAAAAAAAATACGAGTAACCAACGCGTTGTCTAGAATATTTAGACTGGAACTTTGACTATAACCAGTAAGACATTCAACAATATATAGCACACAGAGCAACATGAAGCTCTGAAAATGAAAAAATAAAAGGGAGCAATAAAAATAATGAAAAAAGGAACTTGGTACTAAGCACATAATAGCAAAGCAACAGCACTAACAAAAAGATATATTTTTGTATTTTATAAAATTTTAAAATTTTTATTTGGCATTTTTTGAATTTTTATAAGAGAAACAAAAACACGAAAATAACAATGGGAAAGCAAAGTGGCGTAATGATACGATACCCCAAAAATTGGAAGTCTTAAAATTACAAGTGCCGAAAGGAAAAAAAAAAGGGATGGGGTTACAGAAAACGGTACTACACTCGCAACTCCTAAAAAGTTACGAAGAAAAAGCACAGAATTATAAATTTCAAAATATTTTGAAAAATGGCAGTGCCGAGGACAGAACCATTACATTATTTCGCTAAATTCTACATAAAAGCGTGGCAGACTGCTGCAAGTTCCACATCTGTTATAGCTGCTCGGCTACAAATATTAGAAAGGACACGGGAGGGAAATCGTCTCGCCACTTGTAATATAATATTTCTAATTAGTAAGAGACATGAAGGTTATTATATTAATGGGTTAATGAACCACGCGTTACACCAATATCCTATTAATTGAGATCTGAATAATAAATGGCATTACAGAACTGATGCTAAAAACGGATATATCTTTAAATAGTTAAATAATTTTAGTATTTTTATCTCATTAATACCAGCCAGACTGCTAACAGCAGTTATATGTTAAGAAACTGGAACAATGACACATCGTAGGAAAATTTCACTAAATGCAAAAATTGTTTACAAAATACGTGGATTTCTTTAAAAAAATATTTGGTGTTATTTTTTATTAAACGCGAGCAATTTAAAATACAGTGCAAGTTTCTGTAGTCAAACAGGAAGCAATATTTCTGGAAAAATTGCTTCATTTTAAGCATTTTTTATTACCATGGTAACATGGCTTCAAGCCAGAGATAAACGGTTATTCTTGGAAAAGTTTAAAATCACCAAAACATACTGCCTGTTTCTTATAAAAAATGAACACAGATATGACCTCTAGAAACAAGAAGTATTTCGGTAACTGAATATGCATTACAGAATCAAGATTCGAAGTTCGAAATGATACTCCACTACACAGTGTATTAGTCTGAATTGCTCGTATAGAATTACACAACTAATTGAGGTAAACAACCAAAAGCTCGTTTGATTCGAATATAACATAAGTTGTGAATGCTTGAGGGCTATAAATTTCTAAAATCCTTGCATAAATTTTTCTACCTTTCTTATACTTAAAATTTATTGGAAATTAACGGTAGTACAGAAAACCGTTTGGACTCCACTATGTTTCAAATCGAGACAGACAAAATATAACTAAACACTTTATAAGGGCTGGATAATCGAATAGACAAATGTGTCTACGACCCGGTCAAAATGCTATTCTTTTAAACGGCTTGCAGAATCAAAATTCTCTAGCTGTTTTATAAATCGAACAAAATGTTTTGAATATAAAATAATTGATAATTTTGAATTAAAGACTAGAAAACTGAATATTTAAATATTTTTTTTCTGCATTATTAAATGTTTTATACTTGTTTTTATTTTATTTTATTTATTTTTTGTAGTATGCGCGCTATTTCTTGGTTTGATGGTTTGGTTCGAAGCACTATTTGTCGGTTTGCTACACGAGGGTTAAAGAGACAGGGATCTACTACTTAAAGCAGATTACGAACGGCTATGAGCCAGCAGTGGGATTCGAACCCACGAAAATTGGCACCGCATTGCAGCACCTTACCCGTCAGGCGCTCTATTTCTCGTAGGAGAGGAAGGGGCCCGGTAACAAAAAATGCTTTGGGGCCCTAAAGTTGTTTAAACCCGCATTACAGTAAATAGACAAATTTCTTAATAAATTAATTTTCTATGAGGTATTCCATTTGTGATCTCCAATACTAAAAATTTAACCACAAAAATGCTTCTAAAATCATTTGTTCCTCCTTCCAACGCTTTAATTCCTCTTAATTATAATTTAATTCCACAGTTTAAATAATGAAATCAAAATTTGTATTTATTGCAAGTTTGGCTAGCAAAACGGCGATTAATTTAAAGTTTTAATTTATGATGGGAAAACAAATTTAATGTTGAAACATTATACTGCACGGTATACAAATCTTATAAAACGAGTAAAAATTTTACATTTTACTTTTTCAGTTAATTGGATATTTGATATTAAGAGATTTCCAGCTGTATTAAGATAAAAGAAAAAATGGGTTTTTAAAAAGAAAAACAATTTTTGTATTAAATGTTACTTTTGTTCAGGTGCAGATGGTAAAATTATGAAGCAAAAGAAATACTATCGCACTGAAAGTAAAGGGAAAAAAGTAAGTAAGTAAACTAAACAAAATAGCAAAAAGCTTCACAAACAATACGCTTCATAAAAATTGGAGGATGATTATATTTCGTAACACGCCTAACATTATTTATAGTTGGATAACGAGCAAAAATTGTTTATTCGATCCCATAAATTGGCATTTTCCCAAAAAGAAATTTTCAGACCTTTACAGATAACGCTACACTGCATTGCCGCCGTTTGTTTATGCAAATTAAAAATATCTACTAAACAGTTTAATCATAAAAAAGATTAATTGCGTATAGTGTTTTTAAATAAGTAGATTTATCAAATCTTTAATCATGGTATGCAAGTTATGTCATGGTTTTCACATAATTAATATTAATTTATTACGCTCTGCGCTCTGGAGCGATATAGAACACCAAACTTCTTGTTCAACCAGTTTTTTCCTCTTTAAATTTAGAAAGAGTTTCAGTTTCCAAATAAGAGGATTAAAACCAGTATGTAAATACGGTTTAATTATTAAATATTTAAATTAAGCGTACACACTTCTCTTATGAATGGATGGTTAGATTAGTTAGATTCTACGCTACTTTACGGCACGGGCTACTTTTGCTACTCGAATGCTATTGAGGGTGGGACTTACTGCTTAAAGCAGATTCTGAACAGCTACGAACATAAAAACAGCAGTAGGATTCTAACCCATGATCTCCAATACCAAAGACCGCTACCTATTTTACCATCCATCTAGCTCTCTCTCATGGTTGGAGTTTTAAAGTGTCACAGACAATTTCTTGTAATGCATCAGCCATTTTGTTATATTTTTTATTTAATACAAGTGCATATTTGACCAAATTACAACAGATGTATCAAAATACAATACAGAAGCATAAGTCGAGGCGATATCTTTAGGCTAAAAGGAAAAGTTATGGAATTTTTTTAGTATATTGGTTCTTAGGAAAAGTTTGAACTCCCTAACTTGTGTTCAGCACTGTTATCAGCGTTAAAACTATTTTTGAAAACCCACAAGTTATCAAACCATAGAGCAAAGTAACTACGCGAATATTCAAACTACATTGCATCTATATGTGCATTTATAATTTTTTCTATTAAAATGCCATAAACCTTTAAACATACTACTAAACAACTGATTATGTTTTTGATAAACATGACTGCTGGAACAGTAAACTTTTTTCGTGTAACGCCCAGTCAACTGCAGGGTTCTGTTTCTATAACACGAGTATACACTTGTCTTGAATTTAAACTCATATTTAGAAAACCTCTTCTACTTCGGCCCTGCTTTTCACCCTAGGTGTTTAGAGCTAACAGATGATTAACAAACATGTATTTATAGAGTTTAATTTGCTCTAATAGGCTACTGCTGTGACACTGGGCTTCAACACTCCAACAAATAACCAATGAAATATCTTAATAAACAGATATTTAACAGTCACCTATGACGAATAAAAATTAACCAAAATCTTGGAGGTATTTCATATTTTGGATATTAAACATAAAAGTAAAAATCATAAGTTCACTTAATAAGACCAAAGTCTAAGTTAAAAGAACCTAAAAGAGGATCAAAAGATTATCGTGAAAATCTCCATTTGCGTCGAAAGAACTTTCAACCATGATTTTCAAGTCGTGAAATTGCGATATCGGAGCGCTACCTTTCTTAGGCCTGAAAAGGTTTTAATCTAGTTTGGAATCATCAGATTCTACCTCTTCAGTTCAAAAGTTCAAAAACAAAGATCTTTTTTCTGAATACACGAACATCCTGCATTTAATGAGATGAAATTTACGGTTTTATGCCAACGCAGATCGATAATGATGCAACAACAGACTAACCACATATTCCTTTTACCCTGTTTTGTTAACCAAAACAGGCTTTTACGGGTAATTTTGCTGAAGATTGAAACGAAAATTTTTCAGTATGTACCAAAAGAAGTTTTATCATCCGCATGAAGAAAAATAAGCGAAAGGGAGGTGGAATAAAGACAAAGATGATTTATGAAAACACCGATTTAAAGGGTATACCGCAGGAGTAGTATAAACCATAAAATTGATAAAGGAAGCGAGAAAAAAAGGATTATTGGGAAAAATACGGCATGATTGTCTAAAAATGAATGGGTAAGAAAAAACAGCAGGAGCTAAGGTGTGTTAGATTACAGGTGAGATAGTAACTAGTATAGGTTAGAAGGGGTAAGCAATGATGCGGAAAAGAACTTAAGCAAAAATGACATCTCAAGGGGGGAAAATGGGCGAATGTTATAAAAAGCAAGAGATAAGAGTATCAGTTTCGGAACTGAGGGGAGAATAAAATCATGTTAAGAATGAAATGGTAATAGAAGAAAAAAAACTTATTTCTCTAGAGAGAACTTTCAATGTACATCTTCGAATGAGCGAACCGGAAGTAATAAATTAAAACTCACCAAGACTATTTTACAACATATATTAAACGAATCTACACTGTATATTTAATATAATGAATCTACAATGTATATTATTTTTGTACAACGTATATTTAATAAATATACGAGTGTTGGTAACTATTTTACGTTACCAAACATTAAACATAAAATTTGAAATTCTCGTAAAGTTTCAATACAAGTTAACAAAAAATGCCGACGCTATCCTACGATGCGATTTGTTGTTCGCAGCTTCGCAAGCAATTCAGTCGTGTTGAAAGTTTAGTAGTGATGCCTTAATATTTTGTTAAGTGAATGTCGGTTTTCCGACTAACAAACTAATAACTATTAACCCCAGAAGACAATCTTCAAATGTGCATGGAATATCGGATAATTTTTGAAATAGTATACAAAATTATGAAAGGTATAGTTTGTACTACTGTAGACTTTTCGCCGCATAATACCGCTTAGGATTGGGTTAACTCAAAACAAAGAACAAATAATATATAAGGTGATTTTTTTTTTTTTTTTTTTTTTTTTTTTTACACGATTTAGTTTTAGGTACATTTATACACATGAAGTAGAAGGTGCGATGGAGTAGAACAACATGTTCTCTACTCGCGGATGCTTGATAAACTTCAACAAACCAAAATTAAATGCTTTTGCTTTGTAGATTTAAGTATTAATTGAATAATTATAAGCATGCAAAATAAACGTAGTTACGAATCAATTTTAAATAAACTGCATTTAATTCTGTTAAGATATTTAAGGACTCAAAATATTGCAAAATAGTGCAATATGCAATTCATTGCGTTCTTACAAGGATAAAATACACTACATATATTCTAACTTGAACATGAAAAAAAAGTCGACAACTTCAGTTCTTAGAATTTTAAGAATCTCTTGATGCACGAAAAGCATTTATTTAAAAGTAAAAAATCATGATTCTCAAACACGATTACAGTTTAATGTCTAACTTCGAGGGCAAAAGATAGAAGTTTGGTTGTAGTTTTATTTATTTTATTCAAAATTTTTTTTCATCTTTCTTCACGTATAGATCGCACTTCCAGATTAAAACGTGACAAGTTTCTTACAAACACGAATCGTGAAGCATCACTCGGGAAGTTTCCCGTACTTCTAAAAATACAGATTTTTACGGAAATACAACAGTAAAATAATATTTAACACGTCTACTACTGATATAAATTTTATAGAATCAATTGGGATAATACGTATGAAGAGTTTTTTCGTAAAGTTAAGTAAATTGACAATTGAATTTATGTTACTTTGATATAACATGAGTGACTTCATAATAACATTAATAAAAATTCTTTGTAAATTCATGACTATATAAAATGTAATCAAACTTCGAAAACACAGTTAAATGTTAAAAAATAAATATTAACAAACATGGACCACATCATAAATTGATGCTACGAAAATTTTTACTTACAACATAAGTTTATTTATAGAAAACTAGAAATTTCTCAAGTATTTTCTTTAATTAGTCAATACATAAATATATCAGGAAGTATAGAATACGATTCAAACAATACATACAGTTTTAATTGCCTTTTCTCTGTTCATATTTAATTTTAAAATAATATTACTAACGATATATACACATAAGTACTCATAACGATGAAAGAATTTTAGGTTAGAGATTTTTTGACAACTAACACTAAGAACAAATTGCGATAACCTTTAAAGGTCTTGTTAGTTAAACGGCAAAGTTGTTTTGATTTCCGTAAGATGTAGCAGGTTACATTGTTTTTTCAATTCTCATTGAATTCAAGCAAGAGGATTGTCAGAGTAACTTAATGGGCTTAGGATTACAGATTGGTATTTTTTTTACCCCATGAGGTTTTGTGGTTGCTAGTATTATCCAATGTCATTTTTTTTTATAATAGTAGAGAATTAGATATTTTC
Source organism: Pardosa pseudoannulata (assembly GCA_032207245.1). Lineage (NCBI taxonomy): Eukaryota > Metazoa > Arthropoda > Arachnida > Araneae > Lycosidae > Pardosa > Pardosa pseudoannulata. Next base: position 63,481,831 of record CM063508.1, on the reverse strand, counting down.
GTTGAACTATTTACTACCTTTGGTCAATCTGAACACGAACCACTTCAAACTTTTTTAAATTTGTGAATATATATAAAATACAAACTATTAAAATTTTCATAATTTTACAAAACTTAAGTATGAAACTAACGAGAAAGTGCTGACGGTTATTACCAAAATCTTAAACAAAATTACCTTAGAACACTATGCACTTAAAAAGATCTCTAGGGTGTAACATACCAAGAAATATGCTTTCATATATTCGATACAGTACGGTGACAAACTACATCACAAGAAAATTAACACAATTACATTCTCAATAAATTAAAACTTTAAAGACTAGATTCAAATTCGGATGTAGTACACATAAATCGGCATTAATCGTAATAGTAAGCGCAGTCCCAAATTTGTAAAGAAAATGCGTAAATGAAATTATATAAATATATGTATGTGTAAAACACTTAACATTACACTATATAATAAAATATAGAGAAAACACTATCAATAAATATGTAACAATTCTATTACATGGGTGTAAACTACTAGAAAATGTTACTAATAACGGTAATTACATTGGTTAAATGCAATAGTTTAAATAGCCTACTATTTAATAAATAAAAGTAAGGAGTAAGATATTAAATTCAATCACGTAAGCTATACATGTGTATGCAAATTATAAACACAGTTTATAATTTGAATACAACAATCGTACGTATAAAACAGAAAATAGCTTAAAATAAATTATAAAGTGACTTTTCATACGAAAGTCTACTTTTATGCATAAGTAAGTAAATATCTTCTGTATTTTAATTTTGCCGGTCAATTTGTAATTTATTAAATGTCAAAAGTCAATAGTAAAATGTCAACTCGGCGTTGGATAATGAAATGAGCAAAGAAACTTATAGAATACGTTTAGTGTGAAAACACATTTAATGCTTTTTCGTTATAACTAAAAATGTATCACAATTGTTATATCAGTACGGAAGAAAGCGGGCATTTAAAGAACTGACAACTTAAAGGAGAAAATGTGTGTAGAGAGCATCTTCAGAGGCGGTAAAAGCTTATTAAATAGCTAGAATAACTTTCGATATTATTACATTATGTTGAGACGTCACGTAAAGAAACTTGTATTTAAAACTTATATTCAATCAGTATCGCAAACATTTGCCACTAGTTTAGCGGTACATTTTTTATTTTTTTCATTTTAAATTTGCCATTCACTGTATACACAAGTTAAGCCTAACTCTGCCGGCTTCATAGTAATAATATGGATAACTTACCCATTTTTACGTTAGTACTCTGTGATCCCTAAAACTTCTGAGTGAAATCCACCATTCAATGTACGGGGTTCACAGCGTTAATAAAATCACAACGTCAAGCCCTGTATGTATCCAAGTGCCTTGTTTCTATCTGTCGTCAGCAGAGATCTTGCGTCTTACGACTCATCCCCTCGCAATCAACAGAACGAGCGAACGCGCCAGGCAGAGCCAATGCTTCGCAATGTTATTCACGGTAGCCGCTGTGAGAAGGGTTGCCACAACTGGAAACTGCATTTAGCGCCAAAACAGATGTTGCTCGCCAAATACAGTTTCTTTTTCGATGCAAATTAAAATAATGGATCATCACAGGATTTTTTTAGCTTATGAAATCCAAGAACAATAAAAGTTTAAACTGTAGTTTAAAAAATATTTGAGCGGTATATGATATAGGGAAAAATTAATGAGTAACTAATAAACTTTAAATTAATTATATGGTTTACATTTTCAAAAATTGATTTACTGAATTTTAATTATAATTAAATAAATGATGCCTTTACATAAAAACTAATGATTAAATCGATATAAACAGAAAATATACTTTTTCAATTGCATGAGGATAATTGGTTTTTAATTGGTGTTAATTAGTGGTTTTTTGAGAAGCAAAATGCATTACATTCAACAAACAAAATGAATACTCTACGATAAAGTATTTCAAGTATATATATAATTTATTATAGTTATAAAAATATATATAAAGCTAGATATCTGATGCTCATCAGCTGGTATAAGAGCGTACATAGAAATGTTAAACCGCCAAGTAAACCTAAATGAAAGAATGTAGAGTATTTGCCTGCATTTATTGATTTTACTAAGATTCGAAGTTTCTGGTGTATTATATGATCTATCTTTAATAAGCTTAGATTTTATGAGAAGATTACATCCTGATTTCCATTCACGGCTATTTCATACGAGTAGAAATATGCGAAAAAAAGAATGTCTTATAGCATTTGAGAAAATTTTGATACGATCATGCACATTAAATTATACGGAGAAGCAAAGTGTATTTTGACTGTATGAAAAGTCCTCAGAATTATCGTAATATTTATAAATAATATTACATGGCAAATTATTACATATTTTAGTTATAATTAATAGACTTAGAAAGCATTGATCCAGTTGATTAAAAAGCCTTAATTTAACAGATTATGGGGTATATTAGCCCTCGTGTAGTAAAAATAGAGACCGTGGCAGTTCAAACCAAACCAAATAAATGTTATTCTAATAGATTTAAATAATGTAATTAATTAATGTACTTATTTTAAGCTTAGGTTTTGTTATATAGGTTTAGTGTCATAGTATAATATTTATGTATTAGTATTTGACCTAAAAAATCTTTTATTATAGCGTAAAATTAAATATATCTCTCAGATTAATATAATGAGGAATTTTCATGTTTCTAGTTTTAATTTTAAACAATAAAACACAAAAAATAAACAGGAAAGTACCTTTTTTATTTCATTTGGAACCCTAATTAGTGATTTCTAATGGGTTTTATATCGGACTCTATCGAATAAAATAATCCATCAAATGAATCTCTCTTGAACGTGAATATGAAATGATAGGTATTTTACATATCAAAAAGGGTAAACATTTAGAAAAGTTAATAAAAAGGGTTCTTTACAATGGTGATTTTTATAACCTTAGATGATGATGGTTTTAGTACATAATCTAAGTGTTTTTGTTTCAAGAATGTTTTTTAATATATTTCCAACTACAATATTAAAATACTTTTCAAATATTTTTTATTTTACTAGATCAAAATAACATCCATACATAACTTCCAATTAAAAGAAGTATAAACGCCTTCTCTAATTTTTTATTTAAACATTACTTCTAGCTATGTAAAACTTGATATTGCAACAGTAAATGTGTGGCGGTGCTAGCGTCAAGCCACTCATTTATTAAAATGTAAAATGTATCTGTTGAATCTGGCAACATGTAAGATTATTCCACGTGATATGGTGAATGTGAGCGATGCTGTTCGCTGTGCTAATGCATTGTATTAGTTCCTGTAAATAGTATAAGATTAAATGTATATAATCTAAAAATCTGTTTCCTGAAGTACACTACTGGCACTGCATCCTAGACGTTTAAAATGTATATGTGGGCATAAATAGATATATTTGACATGTTGTCAGTGTCTACAAACAGAATATATTAGTATTAATTAAGAATTTATACATTTGAAGTACATTAAGATAAATTTAAAAATATGAAAAACTATTGTACATATCTTTTGGTTTTGATTTTTCATATTCCCGCTTCCACGAAATCCGAATTATTTCCCAAAATGGAAACGTTGATATGCTGTGAATTATCGCGAGATTGTAGGACTGTTCTTTGATGAATCCGGGTAAGAAAGGTATTATAAACAAATGCATAGATATATTATCGAGATTGATAAAATTATCCTAAACGTCGAAGTAGAAGTAAATATTGATGACTAGAAAATTTTAAAATAGTAGCAAAACACAATCCGGAAATAGAAAGTGCTTGCTAATAAATGTCAGCATTGAAACTTCATGAACTGTGACGTCACAACCAATCACGGAGAGTTTTGAAGTCATATGGTTTTCTCTTAACTTTAAAGCTAATTTTAAAAACGATAGACCCATTTTGTTTACATTTTTTAAAACATTTTTGGAATTAACGAGTCTGGAATTATCAGATAAATATTAAGTTGTTCCATTCCCCCACATTTACAAATTCTTCATTCGCAGTTACAGAATAATGAAGTTAACTAACTAGTTTCTATTTGATACAAAAAGTTGGTTTTTAATTTTGAAATTTCAAAAGTTATTTTGCGAGTAAGTGGGTTTATATTTTTTCACTTGTTGTAAATATTATGTGTTTTTTTAAAAATAATTCTGTGTTTTTTTTTAAAGTAAACATTTAGAAAAGTTAACAAAAAGGGTACTTTACAATGGTGATCTTTATAACTATACATGATGGTGGTTTTAGTACATAATCTAAGTGTTTTGTTTCAAGAATGTTTTTTAACATATTTCCAACTACAATATTAAAATACTTTTCAAATATTTTTTATTTTACCAGATCAAAATAACGTCCATACAAAGCTTCCAATTTAAAAAAGTAGAAATACCTTCTCTAATTTTTTATTTAAACATTCCTTCTATCTGTAAGTATAAAACATGAATACTGCAATGGTGTAGGTGTGCATAAATAGATATGTTTGACATGTTGTCAGTGTCTAGTCAGAATAGCTGTGGTTAGTATTATTTAAGCATTTATACATTTGAAGTACATTAAGAAAAATTGGAAAATATGAAAAATTATTTTACATATATTTTGGTTTTGATATTTCGTATATCCGCCTCCACGAAATCTGAATTATTTCCCAAAATGAAAACAATGATATGCTGTGAATTTTTGCAAGATTGTAGTTCTGTTCTTTGGTAAATCGGGGTTAGAGAGATATTATAAACAAATGTACACATATATATTATCGATATTGATAAAATTATCCTAAGAGTCGGAGTAGAAATAAATATTGATGACTAGAAATTTTTAAAATAGCAGCAAAACACAATCATGAAATAGAAAAAGTGCTTGCAAACAATATGTCAACATTTGAAACATAATGAACTGTGACGTCACAACCAGTTGCGGAACGTTTTGAAGTCACGTGGTTTTCTCTTAACTTTAAAATTGATTTTAAAAATGATGGACACATTTATATTTTTACATTTTTGGAATAAATGAGTCTGGAATTATCAAAAAAATATTAAGTTATTCCCATCACCCCATATCTGCAAATTCCTCATTGACAATTACAGAATGATGAAGTTAACTGACTTTAGTTTCTATATTACACAAAAAGTTAGTTTTTAATTTAGAAATTTCAAAAGTTATTTTACGAGTAAGTGGGTTTTAAATTTTTTTCACTTGATGCAAATATTCTGTTCTTTTTAAAATAAGTATTGTTTCATATATTAAAATAAATAACTTTTCATAAAGTTAGATATATATATATTAATTATTTAAAAAAAGTTTCGTTCTAACCAGAGCAGAACTATTTATTCTATATTAAATAAAAAAAATACGCTGTTATAGGAAAACTTTTCAACAGGAAAAGTATGATATTCTGTATCATTATTATTATTATAGAGATAAAATTTCGTATAGGGTTTGGGGAATATAGGAAAGATATGCAAGGGGTTTTTTTTTCCTCAATTTAAAATTTTTACATGCTAGAAAAGCTTTAATGTTTTGACATAATAATTTTATTGTCAGATTTACGGTTTTGACAATTTTAGTGGTTTGACATAAATTGTCTGATATTGATGTCATTTGACATCATTTGACATCTTTGAAACATATTCAATAAGAATAAGATTAACAAGGCATTCGATAATTTGAATTATTTTATAACACTTAGATTTTTTTAGAAAAGTAAGAGATACTTGTAGAGTTTTCGTAACTTCTATTATGTGCTTACGGAAACTTTTTTTCCTGAGAAATTAATGATTTCCAAGACAAGAGCACTTGACTTTATAAAATTCGCCACTATTAAACCACAGATACTTGTTGGTCACACACCTATTGCCCGAGAAGCCATTAATGAATACGGTGGATCTTTGGCATTGAGCTCCCAACCCTCCGGCTACAAGATCAGTACCTTTGCCAATTTAGCTACCGTGACTCACATGAGAAAGTAAAGCCATTAATAATCGTCACCTTATAACATTTCAAAATTAAGCTGGCAGTACACGTCCAGCTAAGTGATATTTGGCCAAAAATGCAGTATTAATGTCTCTTGGAATTATTTCTTTGATTTTCAACATACTTCATTTTATAATGAGTATAATTATTACCACAAACTACCGTACAAATATTACTAATAATAACTTTAAAGATTTTTCAAAAGGCTTGTATTTCATAACCATTTCAAACCCTCCAGGTCATTTCGAACTGTTATATACCTTTGAACATAACCAAAATAAACAAAATGGGTCCTCGTAATTTAGAAGCAGGGACCAAGCAGAATACCTCCAGGTTTGACCTGCCACCTCCAAAGGTATCGTTTGAGAACTTGGAGGATATTACGACCACACACCTATTGCTCGAGAAGCCATTAATGAATATGGTGGATCTTTGGGCTTGAACTCTCAACCCTCCGGCTACGAGATCAATACCTTTGCCAATTTAGCTACCGTGACTCAGATGAGAAAGTAAAGCCACTAATAATCGTCACCTTATACATTTCAAAATTAAGCCGGGAGTACACGCTCAGCTAAGAGATATTTGGTCAAATATTCAGTATTTCTGTCTCTTGGAATTATTTCTTTGATTTTCAACATACTTCATTTTATAATGAGTATAAGTATTACCAAAAACTACCGTACAAATATTACTAATAATAACTTTAAAGATTTTTCTAAAGGCTTGTATTTCATAACCATTTCAAACCCTCCAGGTCATTTCGAACTGTTGTATACCTTTGATTGGTTTGGTTTGGTTTGGAGCGCTACAGTCTACTTTTTGCAACACGAGGGCTAATGAGACCGGGACCTACTGCTTAAAGCCGATTCCGAACGGCTACGAACATCCATGCTATAGTAGGACTCGAACCCACGAACTCCGGTTCCGAAGTCCAGCACCCTAACCATTCGGCCATCTTTCGGCGTATACCTTTGAACGTAACCAAAATAAACAAAATGGGTCCTCATAGTTTAGAAGCAGGGACCAAGCAAAATACCTCCAGGTATGACTTGCCTCCTCCAAAGGTATCGTTTGCGAACTTGGAGGATATTACGACCACACACCTATTGCCCCAGAAGCCATTAATGAATACGATGGATCTTTGGGCTTGAACTCTCAACCCTCCTGCTACGAGATCAATATCTTTGCCAATTTAGCTACCGTGACTCAGATGAGAAAGTAAAGCTACTAATAATCGTCACCTTATACATTTCAAAATCAAGCAGGCAGTACACGCTCAGCTAAGAGATATTTGGCCAAAAATTCAGTATTTCTGTCTCTTTGAATTATTTCTTTGATTTTCAATAAACTTCATTTTATAATGAGTATATTTATTACCACAAACTACCGTACAAATATTACTAATAATAACTTTAAAGATTTTTCTAAAGACTTGTATTTCATAATCATTTCAAACCCTCCATGTCATTTCGAACTGTTATATACCTTTGAAATTCATTAGCTGTTTACCTTATAGCCAGAGCCCGATCAAGACCAAATTGGACCCAGGGTTTGGTGCTCATTTGGGGCCTCCATCCGAAGTTCAGTATAACGTTCAATCATTCTGTACACATTATAACAACTTCTTTACGTGATACTATGCAGAAATTTATAAGTACCAGAAAAATATAAATTTGACATTTGTTTTATAATTTCCAATGAAAGTAAGAATTACCCTTTGCTTTTATATAACTTTTCTAGTAATGTTTCATGAAATATTTCTTGAAGAATTAACCAGAAATATTTTTAAATTTTGTTAATTTAATAACTTATGGTTTTGGTTTGGAGTACTAAAGTCTACTCTTTGCAACACGAGGGCTAATGAGACCGGGACCTACAGCTTAAAGCCGATTCCAAAAGGCTACGAAACCCATGCCACAGTGGGACTCGAACCCACGAACTCCGGTTCCGAAGGTCAACATCCTAACCAAACGGCCATCGTTCGGCTAAATAACTTATGTATTAAAAAATAAAACAAAACTTTAGGGCCCAAATATCAGGAGGCCCAGGGCTATAGCCCAGTCGGCAATTTCTGTAATCAGGCTATGCTTACAGAGTATAAAATAAAAGTTATTTGAAATTAATATATTAGGAACACACTATCTTTCAATACTGCTTCTAATGTTATAACAAATTAATTTTAGCAAAATATTATTGACATTTCTGTATAGGAAAATACAAATTTTTAGCATCATTATTATTTTCTCTTAATATTTTCTTTTAATGCTTACAATAACAACTAAGTTTTATTCTAAGGTCTAAAAATTACCCTTTAAATAAAAATTGCCTCATAATGTGTAAAATGTATGTGCATAGAAAACTAAACCTAAGTAACTAAATAACTAAATATTTTAATTTAAGTAAGTTAAATGTAAGCCACTTTTGAAAAAGTAAATAATGAATATATTTTTTAAATAATTAATATTTTATCTCAAAATTTGAATCACATTTACACAAATATATTTTAACGCCATTAGGTATTTGAATAGATTAATCAAAGACTTTTAAAATTCTATTTTAATATTGTCTACTGCCACCTTAAATGTAAATCTCTTTACCTTAAATTCTGTCTTTAATACTGTTTAAAATTAAGATAGGAAATTTTTATAAATAATAAAAGTTAGAACATGTGCTGTTAGCTTTTATTTTTGGAAGGAAAAAATAATCATAGGTGTAAACATTTAATTCTTGCGATTGCTACAAAACTTTTTTTTCCAGTACTCAAATAGCAATATGACATTACCCGTCATAATATTTTCATCATTGTATTTTTACCATAGTTACAGAAAAAATGAAGTCGATATAGCAAAATAGCCAGAAAAGTATTATATGTATTATAAATAAACTCGTTAACAATTTTTCCTTTTATTTAATATACCTTGGGAATATTTAAAGAATAGAAAAAATATTAGCTTATATATTTATTTTATTTATTATATATATATATATATATATATATATATATATATATATATATATATATATATGTAATCTAGAGAATTTAGTTGGCAAGCTGACAGTCTAACTTACAACTCATCACATGATTATAGAAAAAAAATCCGCTTTGAGTATGATTCCCTAGGACTCACGCTATTTTTTATCGCATGTCATTGTATTTTCTGATGAATGAAATCTGACATCAAACTTGTAACATATCCAGGTGGTTAAACATAGTTATTTTTTGTACTTACCTTCGTCCATTCAAGCCTTGTCACTTATAACATCTCACCACGCTTTACCAGCCTATTAAATAGTAAAGTGTACCACCTCCTACTATTTCTTTTATATTAAATATTTATTCTTTTTATTGAAACGTGAAACAGAAGTGTAAGCAATCCAAGAAATCGAACGAAATTATTTTACAAGAATTGCAAAAGCGTGTACATTTGGAATAATAAATATAACGTCATCGGGAAAGGGCAGTAATTAAATTAACCATAATGATTTTAAATAACTGTCATTAGTAGTCCTATCACTTGCAAGATCTTTAGAATCTTCAAATTTTTATCTTAAAAAGAACTTGCAGGTGATATTACATCTGACAGCTAAAATTCTGTTGACATTTGCATACGAAACACCTTGGCACGTGACTAGGTTTCGGTTTAAAATGCTCTGTTTTCTACTCTTAATAATAATTTACACCATTCGTGATGACTGCAACTTTCACTGTCAATCGTAAAAGGAAAAAGAATGAAGAATCTGAATACTGAAGTAACATATTTATCTTTAAAGCAGCTGCAGTTGCAAATGGCATCGTGACATCGTGAACAACAGTGGGTTTTGAAATCCTTTACGTTTCCTATACAGGAAAACATTCTCTCAGTGTTTATAGCAGTTAATATCTATAACTGCTTTTCTCGTTTTCGAACAATGCAAGTTAGAAACTGAAACAAACTGTTGCCATTTATTCCATTTGAAGTTTTGTCGCTTGCGTAAATAAAATCGGAAATAGTTTATCATATATGACTGTTCAGAAGAAAGGATAATTTATTCCTAAGAAAGAAATGAGCTCTTAAAAAATGGTATATGTAATATTCTAGTTTTATAGAATTATATTACAATTGTACACTACATTCTCGATTCACTAAAGACAATGGCTGTAAATCTATAAATCAACTTAACAAATGATATTTGTTACTAAATCTTTGAGAATAACAATAGTTCTTAACAATATTTCTTATGAAAAGGAACAATATTTCTTAAACTGTATTGCGTATGAAAATGAAACAAATTTCATATCTCCGCAATCTTCATAACTACGGTTAATGTAGTTTTGTTCGAAAATACACGAGCGCAGGTGTATTTTACCCGAAACATTTTTTAGTATTAGAAACTTAGATAATACTTACTTTTGAGCCAAGATTTATTGTTATAAGCGGAAAACTGTTTCCAAATGGTTATGATATTTTAAGCCGAAATGCAAACATTCTAAGAATAGTTTGATAAAGAATAATAAATTTGTTCTAAAATGATTTTTATGTTTCAAACTTCCTTATGGTTGTATGAATAATTCAAGCATACATCTAGGATTGGAAAGCTGTTATACTTTGTTTCATTTTATCACTTTCAGTGGAACTCTAAAATGAACATTTGTGTCGGGAGAAATGATTTTTTTTCTAAATAAAGGGTTCCCAACCTCTTCCGCACACCCTGATAGACTTTTCGCTTAGGAGTACCCCCTCCCTTCATTATCTCCAGTCATCCATGGGCGTTCTCAGAAAGGGGAGGGGACAGCAAAAGAGCACTAGATCTCCCTCGGGAATAAAAAAAAATTAAAAAAAAAATAATAATAATTTAGTATATTTGCATTATATTACACGACTGAAAATATAAGAAATAATTAAAATATGTATGTTCCAACAAAAATAATTTTGTATGATTTATAAATACGATTTTGTACTGTTAATGTATTAGTCTGAGTTTTGTTAAAAGTAATAAAAATAGAAAATGGTTGAAAAAATCAGAAAAATTTTTAGGCTTAAGTTCTAAAAATAAATGTATTTATAAATACATAAATAATATAAATGCATAAATAATATAAACGTATTTATAATACATTTTTATTTATAAATGTATATGTGTACAATTTATGATTTAATTAATTATTTATAAATGTATATGTGTATAATTTTATTTATAAACGTGTAAATGTATACATTTATATATACATTTAACGGTATATATAAATGTATTTGGTATATACATTTGATATGAAATGTATATCAAATGATATACATTTGATATACAAAAATGTATATCTTTTTTATTATACATTTTAAAGAACTTAAAAATGTATAATACTTACAGGAGATTAGCGGATACATATATAAGATGTGTTTATGTTATTATGTATACGTGTTTAATAATAAAAATGACTGTTAATGTATTAGTTTGTGTTTTGTTAAAAGTAATAAAAATAGAAAATGTTTTAAAAAATCAGAAAAATTTCGGACTTAAGAATTTCCTTACATTTTAAAGAATTTAAACATGTATAATACTTACAGGAGTTTAGCGGCCCACATCACTTTCTGATACTCTATTAAGTGAATGCTTTAAAAAACCTTAAAAATTAATAAACTCGTCGCAGAATTTTAACAACATTTGTTGTCACCAACATTTTGTATTGATGTTTTTAATATTTAGAAATCCTAAATAAATTAGTATTAAAATCATAATTTTCATCAAAATTTAAGATCTTTAAAGATATAAAATTGTTTGTTAATTTACTTATTTTTACCTTATATGTGGCTTTCTCCGAACATCCCATCTGAGCAGGAAAGTTCTATTGCAGGCATTTAAGAAAATATGTAATTTTAGAACAGAAATAAACTAAGCACGTTTTAAATAACGTACATTATTATCTGAAAATGTTTTTCTTCAACATCAGTAATAGCCATAATCGTTTTTTGAATGTAATACTTTTTGAGTATGATAAAATTTGGATCATAGAAACTCGGATATATATGAATTACCGAATTTTGTATAGTATGATAAAATTCGGATTCGGATGATGTGTACATTGCAATCATTCCAATAACACTTTGTTGTTCTAATAAAAATGATACGTGCATAAATGTGTTTATATTATTATGTATACGTGTTTAATGATAAAAATGACTGTTAATGTATTAGTTTGTGTTTTGTTAAAAGTAATAAAAATAGAAAATGTTTTAAAAAATCAGAAAAATTTTAGATTTAGGAATTTTTTTACATTTTAAAGAGCTTAAACATGTATAATACTTACAGGAGCTAAGCAACCCTCATCACTTTCTGATACTCTATTAAGTAAATACTTTAAAAAAAACTTAAAAATTAATAAACTCTTCGCACAATTTTAACATTTGTTGTTATCGAAATACTTTATTGATGTTTTTTAGTATTTAGAAGTCCTAAATAAATTAGTATAAAAATATCATTTTCATCAAAATTTAAGGTTTCTTAAAGTTACAAAATTATTTGTTAATTTATTTTTACCTTATATGTGGCTTTCTTCGAACATTCCTTCTAAGCAGGAAAGTTCTATTGCAGGCATTTAAGAAAATATGTAATTTTAGAACAGAAATAAACTAAGCACGTTTTAAATAACGTACATTATTATCTGAAAATGTTTTTCTTAAACATCAGTAATAGCCATAATAGTTTTTTGAATGTAATACTTTTTGAGTAAGATAAAATTCGGATCATAGTCGTACATTGTAATCATTACAATAATACTTTGTTGTAATAAGAATGGTACATGTACGATAGAGTAAAATTTCCATGGATTTATATCCCAAAAGCTTAACCCATGTGAGATACGTATATGACAAAAGTTGCTCCATATGACTGCTCGTATGAGAGGACAACACTGTGATTAAGATATTCAAATTATTTTACAATTATTTTACTTTAATTATAAATTATAAAAAACATAGACTTTTCATAATTTCTTTTCAAATTAGTCTAAAATAAATTATCATTATTAGGATGCTTTTAATTGAATACCTCTTGAAGCAAACATTGAAATATAGTTAACTTTTTTTAATAATAACTCCTTACGTTTTGCAAATAGCGTACAGAAATATATATTAATATCAAATTTAATGTAATTTTTTTCTTAGAATTTTGTACTTTTTGATTTTAATTTGAATTTTGAAATGTGTTTTACATTCGTGCTTTTGTCGAGTGATATATTATTTGTAATACCTGAATTTTTAAAATTAATTTAAAGAAATGAAATCCTAATTTTTTTTTAAAATTGGCTTTACATTAGAGTGTAAATATGAATTTTCAGTTTTTCTACACAGTTATAAAAATAATCCCTATCAGTTTTATTGTTCAAGAGTACCCTACCACCTCAAATCTGGCCTTATCTATGCAACTAACTCAGTACTATAGCTTAGGGAGGGGGCACCTTGCTAAGGATATTAAAATACCCATTGTTAAATCAATATTAAGAGTATTTATATTAAAATATATATTTTTTCATTTTGAAAGTTGATGTCAAAAGTTATTTTTTTCTATAATTTTTTTACATACTTTTGACACTGTTATTAGTCTCTGAATAACAATTTACTAATATTAGATTTCAGAACATATTTTCACAATAAAATTTGGTTTTCTAATTTGTAAAAATTTTAAATTTTAGGGAAAAAATACTCTGCGGATTAATGTTTTTTTTTTTTAATTTTAGAATATCTCTCTGATAAAATTATTTTTTAAAGGGGGCAGCAAGTCTGGCATCTGGCCTGGGCGAAAAATTTGGCTCCTTCCCCGAGCGACAGAAACTTATATAGCATCGGTTTATTACCCCCTTCCGATATTTTACTATTTTTTTAACTAGAAAAGTATCAAGTTTAATAAAAAATATTTATATTACTTAATATTAGTATCTGCATTAAATTATATAAAATTTATATATATATATATATATATATATATATATGACAGGTCGTGATCCAGAGTTAAGGCTAATGGAAAACAATCTTCTTGATAATAATAAGTTTCATTAACTCATCGTTCTTAAGGAAAGCAGCATGCGCCATTTTCATTGTTCGTGGCGGAGCTATGCGTGAAGGTGTTGACCGTTCCATGTCCACGCGCCAAATCAAACTTATCTGTTTGCAAGCTCATCAAATAGCTCAGAAATGCTTCCGCCTGACCGGATTATCCTGAAAGCTTATGCGAGCGTGGGTCTTTTCCCTTTATTTTATTATAAAAGAGTTCCCTTTTTAAAATCGTTTTTAACTTACATAATTTCCAACTACCCCTTTTTTAGACCTAACACACACACACATAGAGTAAATATTATATTATATACATTTTTTAATATACATTCATGTCCATAAATTAAGGATAATGAAGTTCAGGCAATGAAAGAGACAAAAGCAAAACAAATTTGACTTATTTGTAAAGTCTATTTATTTTAGAGATGTGCTATATGTTTGACATAATTAATAAAAATTGCGATTTTTATTGGAATTTAAAAAAGAACCTATTTTTAAAAACAGTATAACATGGTTATATGATGAATACGGATTTTTTACTATGCATACAAGCGTTACAACGCCTACCTCTGAGTTTTATTATCAGTTTTACACCACTCATCAAATGCCCTCCGAAGTTTTGATAAACAGTTGGGAGGGGGTTGACGAGCTTGCAATTCGTCGCCAGCATGTCCCACACATGTCTATTATTAAGGTAGTATGTCAATATATGATATTATTGAAGGCATTTCTACAATGTTTGCACGGTAAGATCGGGCGTTGTCATCATATACAGAAATTCAGGACTGGCAGAAACAAACGTACATGTTGTTCCAGAACATCCGATAGATGTGGTTTTCTAATCTGAAAAATCTTCTGGAACCAAGAATAATTCTAAACGAATCCTGAGTAATGTCGTTAATTTTCTCTTGGTGGTAATACCTGGCTTATTATGAAAGGGGGCAGAATGTCTGAACCTGGACTCGCGAAAAATCACCTTCCACTGTTGCGGTTACAATGCATGGTCTCTAGCCCAGCATAATCGTAGGCGACAGTTTGCGGTAAAACACATCTACATACATATATAGACCAATGTTTTAATCTGTACATCTGCCTTAAATTATAGCTGAAAGAGAGCTGACGAGACAGGTCTGATGCTGTGCTCCGTCTGTTTCTTATTATAACTGAATATATACCGGTCATCATTCGGCGTAGTAACTCGGGGGTGACCTGTGTTGTAACATCTAAACATTACCATCGTTTGAATCGGTAAAGCAGCATGGACACTCTGGGCATTCCAAGTTCCTCGGATGCTTCCAGCTGGGGTACGTGCACATTCCATGTCCACGCCGATAATTCTACCACGTAAAAAATCATCCAAATGCTTCCTTTGTGCCATAACTATGCGGTTATTGCACTGAAAGGCTTTTAAAGCGCTTGTGAACAATTTTACCTTATTTGCTACCATCCCTTATATACCCCTTTCATACACTCTCGTCATTGTGACGTACTATCCGCGCCATCTTTTCCACACACATATTCTTCTTCAAGATTTATAATATATATACATGAAATTTATATTTTAGAGCTCAATTCTGTATATATTATATTATCCTTAATTTATGCAATATAATTCACTAAATATGTAATTAGATTTCAATTTGGAGCAAAAATATTAAAATTAAAAAATATTATCTACTTTTTAATTTAAACAATTTTAACTTAAAAATTAATTTTTTAACTACGTACTTTAAAAATTTTTTATTTTTGAAAATGGCCTTTTATTCCAGTTTTAAAATGCAGTACAAACCCATAATTTCGGGGAGTCTCCAGCCCATCGATTGAGCACCCCTTTTGACCACAAGTCCTGTTTACTACCTCAAAATTTTATAATTTTGAACCACTAAAAATTTAATTTCAACTCGTATAAGGCTTTTTACTCGAATTACCAACCCTTAAAAAGGCTTGGCTGCGAATGCAGTCTTCTTAAAGGCAATGAGGTAGAGTGTACTTTGCAGATAATTTGAGACTCATGCAATCTAAAATACATTGTAATAACATCAATATTACATACACACAGTACAGAGGACATTTTGCATGCAAAAATACAATACGGGAGAATGTCATTTTCTCAGGGCGAATAAACTTGGCGAACTCTTGGTCAAAGGAGGTAATGGTACATGTAAAAGGAGGGGAGGAGTTGTTATGAGTTGTAGCGAGAACAGACATTCTCTGTTTCCGCGTAAAAGTAGGTGTTTTGTTATAGGCATTACGGAAGAAAGACGATTTTCAAAAGCGATAGTCAGGCTAAATGGAGTTTTGATGGTCACTCGGCAATTTACAAAGGTGGAAAAGTGCAACTTAATTACGTGCTATCGGGAAAACGAGGAATTTATCTTTTTAAAAAAAGTTTGCGCTATAAGTCTACAGATTATTTAGAAGTCAAAGGACTTTTCATGTATTAAAAAACTTCTTTTTTCATTTGAAAAAAAATTCTACAATTCAGAAAAGGCAAAAAATTGTTTTCGCTTACTCACTACTGAGATTCTAACAATGAAAAGGATGTACATCCCGAAATGAAATTTTATCTTATGAGCAAAATTTTTTTTGAGCACTAATAAAATAAGAGCTTTTAAAAGTGTTTTTATACAAAAATATTTAGAAAGATTGAGCATCAAAAGCATTACTGTATACATAATAAATTCACAATTTCAATACATATTTGGATACAAATTTTACAATAAAATTCCTTGTATTTATTGTCTATATATTTTCTAATATAGCAATTAAGTCTCATTTTTTTACTCTCATTTTTGACATCAGTTTTTCAATTATAAAAAATAAGCTGCTTAGGTTTATAAATAGTATATATTCTATTTTTGAATGTAAGAATGGTTTTCCAATTTTTCATCCTATTCAGTATACGTCTAACTTTCGTTTAGGGGAATTCTATTTTAGAAGCCTCAATGCAAAATTTCAAAGTTAGGATCATCGTATTCTTGAATGTGAGCTTTGATAGCAGTTTCTTGTTCAGGTTCATCTACTACAACCAAACAGGGTGAAAAATGAGTACTGGTAACTCCTTACTGCGAGGCCTTGATGCAGATGGTTAATTAGAGTATTTTCTATTTAGTTTCACAAATAATTCTTTTTATCTTTCTAATAAAGAAACAATCCAATAAATGATGCAATGATTCACCTTGATGATTGTCAAAGTTCATATGAAACGAGAAACCTTGGGCCATTTTGTTAGACCTTATCAAAAGACACACGGCATGTATGAAGTTGAGCCTAGTACTTACCATGTTCTTCCACTTCACACCCAAAATATAATTCATATTTTTAAAAATGTATTTTTATTAATTTTTTTTAACTAGTGGACTCATTTTGCCATCAAAAACCAAGTTTCTACATACATAACATAAGTTATCTGAATAAATAAGACGCTTGACATATTTACTTTTTTTTAAATGCAAATCTCATACTCGATAAATATATCTCGATAAATAACCTCGTTGAGTGAATGCCTGCGCAATAATGTTAGATTTCTAAAGAATCACATTCTGCAGACAAAACAAACAGATGTCTGAAACCACGTTGTAACGCAATTAGGTATGAATCACCCTGATCTTAGAGTCTGCTTGTTAGAAATACATAGCCAATGCCTCCAAAACGCCTAATTTATGATAATAATAAATCGTTTAAATGAAATATAAAATTTTATCTTGTAAAGGAAAACTAACGTTGAAGAATTACAGAAATTACGCAAAAGCAATGCTTAAAAAATGTTAGTGTGCAAAAATTGTGGGTAATTATATTTAAATTCCGAATTAAAATTTGCATTAGGACCACAGCGAATGTTTCATGTGCTAATAAATGGAGTTTACCAGCGTACTTATCATAGTCAAGCTTTTGTTATTAATACTACTTTTTGAAAAGGATGAATAGTTTGAAAGGCGTTTGATCTCATCAAAGCTCGAAAATCATGAGCCCAGAGGTGACAGTTCATTGGTCCGAAACAATGAATAACCTTTAAGGCATTTTCCGGATTTGTAGTAGGTAGAGTAGACAGTGTCAAATATCCACCCATTTTCGTTGTAGAACTTGTAAATACCAATAATTACCTGGAGTATTCTTGCTTTAACTGCTCCAAACTATGTTTTTGATCTTCCTTCCATCCGGAGGTTGGTGTGATGTAATTTTCACTCTGCTAGTTTCTCCGTTAAGTACATTACCTTGACCTTTAACAGGATTATCTTAAAGGAAAAGGAGGAAGTAAAAGGGAAATGAAAACTATTTTGAATGAAACCGACCATTGAACTCGTGATAAAAGGTATACAAACATTTATAAAAATATACCCATTCACATTAGTTTTTAACCTATTAACACTAAGCGAGGGCAAATTTAAGGACAAACAAAAAATATTTTGTAGAATTATATTTTCTTGGAATTTTTCCATTTCAGTGAAGGTAAGCGACAATCCTACAAACAATCCCTCAAATACTCAAGTGTATACTAAAAGGCTGCCCTTTTTAACCCCTACTCTAAACTGACCACTAGAACTACAGTTCACGCATTCAGGGAAAAGGTGTAACCAATTTAAATCTTATAGTGCCCTAATGGCCAATTTAGCAAATTCCCGAACAAAAAGGAGACACACACTACCGGAGACATATTTTTAACCCAGATTTTTACTTAGATTTCTACTTAGTTTTACTAAGATTTTTCGTACCTATAATGAAGTGGGAACCCTCCAGCCAATATTCTTGTAATAAATATCTTTCATGACTAAAACGGCGTTTTACATACATACATACACATATGTATATATATATATATATATATATATATATCAGGTGTAAAAATGGAGGTGAAGAATTAAGCGCATTATAATTAAAAATAGTTGGAACTCATTAACTATAACGTAATAGGAGAAAAACACACCCTCGAGCGGAACTATACAGAGTAAGGAAGCTGACGCGGAAGTAGACAATAGGAATTTGTTCAGGTAGCAATGCCAAAAAACTCACTTCTAGGTGGAAACTTGGGTTGGTAACATCCTCCAAGCCTGTCGTCTCAAAATGTTTACAAAGTATATCTAACATGGATAGAATGATATAATATTCGAATAAATGTATAAAATAAATTATATATATATATATATATATATATATATATATATATATATATATATATATATATATATATATATACATATATATGTATACCTATATATATATATACATATATATATATATATATATACATATATATATATATATATATACATACATATATATATATATATATATATATATATATATATATATATATATATATATATATATATATATATATATATATGCATGTATTTCTGTGTGTATGTATGATTCTTAGAAAAAATCCTGTACACACATTACATTTTTTATAAATAACATCCTACGAAGATGTTTCAACACTGATTTGGCAAGGTGTAATATTCAAAAATTGTTAAAATTTCATTCTCTTTTACCTCTCCAGGACACATAACTTAAGTATAAATCAATATATATTA
>CM063508.1:63442292-63447292 GCA_032207245.1 Pardosa pseudoannulata | reverse complement strand
TATATATATATATATACATACAAACACGCACACGCACACACACACATATGTATATATATGATACGACGGAGAATTCACTATGTCAGGGATGAAGGTAAATTACCTGAATTCCATCAGAACGATATGAAATAAAAGAATAAAATAAGCAAGAAAGGATTTTTTTTTCATGGAAACACGGAAGCTATTGCGTCTTTGGATTGAGACAATCAATCACGATAACTTTATCACGTTATACAATTAAAACTAGTAAAAATTTAGTTGCATTTAGATTAAATATTTAATATATTACACACACACTCACATGTGTGTGTGTGCAACTAGTGAAATTATTCTTTACCTATTACATGGGTTTGGTTTGGTTTCGAGAACTACGAGATACTGTTTTACACACGAGGGCTAATGAGAGCGGGACCTACTGTTTAAAGCCGATTCCGAACGGCTACGATCATCCATGCCATCAGCGGTATTCGAACTTGCGAACTCTGGTTCCGAAGAGCAGCGCTCTACCGTTCGGCCAGCGATCAGCCCATGAAAAATTAGCCTCTGTTATGTGATATGCCCAAGCTCGCTGAGCAAAAATTACTAGTTAATCTTTATTTAAAGAAATGAAAAAAAGGTGATTTGGCAATTTAATAAGGTGTGCGGTTTAAAATTTGCAAGGGCGATAATTCGGACAGAATTCAAAGATTCCGTACAAATTTATCTATAATATCTGTATCTATAAAATTTAAGATATTTTCCTTATTGTGTTTTTCTTATAATTTATATTTTTCAAAATTAAATTTTTATGTTATGTGCACGATATTAACGATATAAAATTCGTTGAATTCAAATTATCGTCGATGGGGTACTATAGTCATGTTATTCCACGCATTCTTTATATACCCTTACCAAAAAGTCTAATGTGGAACTTCATATGTTCCTCTAATTTTAAATACTAATAACTAGTTACCTAATAAAAATAGAGGTCTTTTGGACATTTCCATTAAACGGTCGCCGAACAATGGCCGAATGGTTAGGGTGCTGGCGTTCGGAACCAGAGTTCGTGGGTTCGAATGGATTTTCGTAGCCGTTCGGAATCGGCTTTAAGCAGTAGGTCCCGGTCTCATTAATCCCCGTTTTGCAAAAAGTAGACCGTAGCGCTCCAAAACCACACCAAACCGTTAAATATGCTTTCTCAAAGTATACAATTGACCAATTCAAATTTTTTTTCAAACTTTAACAATTTTGCAGTAAACAGTTTTATTTCTGTGTTCTAGATAAAAGCTTAATAGTAATATTTTTTTTTCAATAACCCATTCAATTAATTTAGATTAATGCAATAAGCTGGTGTAATTTTAACTTCTTTTTTAGTTGGAAGATGTTTACCATGCTATTAAAAGGTAGTACATTTTATGCTTCTCACTTCTGTTTAATCCTTTAAAGGTCCCCAAAATAATTCATTGGAATTTAAAGTATTTAGTTTATAAATGTTACCTATGAACCTTATAAATGCAAAATATATGATAAGTTTTCTTTACGTTACTTTGGAGGACTTGCCTTAGAGGATGCCTAAGGAGGGTTTGAGGAGTGGTTTAACTGAAAAACTCCTCCCCTTGTATAGTATGAACATTATGCTTTTTTAAAAGATTAAATATATTGGAAGAACAATAAATAAGAATCCTTAAAATAGTATAATATATAAATAGCTTAACAATTTTTAAGTGTTGTTTGTATAGATACTTTTATTTGGGGTCATATGTGAGATAAATTGAATTACTGACTTCTCAGGTACAGCAAGTTTAAATACATATATTTCAAAAGAAAAAATAAATGAAATGCAGAGCTATCATCTTTCATAAATTGAAAATGTCACAATCATTAAAAAAAACGAAAAATCATTCATGTCTCCAAATTTTTTTAATTGCAGAAGCTCTTGATTCTTCATCATTGGCTTCCATACATCACAGATGTATGAGATGCCTTAAATTATAAAAAGATAAAGTAAAGTACTCCGAAAAGTAAAGTTTTAAAAAATATGTTTAATAGGTGTTTTTTCTGTGAAACCACTGTCCGCTAAAGGGTTAAGCTGTGATACATAAAGTTCATAAAGCATATTTTGCAAATACTAAGATCTAAAAAAGAGTTTGTATCGAATGAATGCAAATAGATTGACAAAGGACAAATGGATGGAATGAACAAAGAGTTATGTGCATGAGAAATTGGCTTTCTAATGTTGTCTTCATCCACAGCTAACCTTAATTGATAAAACCATGTTAGGAGGTCAAGACGTTTATTAATTTTCTTTGTTATTTCTGAAGTTAATAATATGATGACAGTTCTGAAGTTAATAATATGATATGCAGATCTAATGAGAAGAGGTTAAATGCCTCAGACAGTTTTTAACAGTTATTTTGGTAAAAAAATATACTTACCACAGTCTTAGAATGGGTTAAATTAGGATTTTCATACGAGGTTCAGGTAAAAGGGAGGGTTAAAATTGTTTTCCCATATTTTAAATTTTCTCCATAATATATCCCTTTTTCAATATAGTAAGATTTTCAGCAGTTCTTATGGGAAGTGCATTAAGGTGCATTTTCATATGAAGTTCAGGTGAGGGAGAGGTCTCAGATGGCTTTCCATTCCATATTTTAAATTTGCTCGATAGTATTTTCTTTTTCCAATTTAAGTAAGATTTCCAGCAGTTCCCAAGGTAAGAGCATTAAGGGGAACGAGGCACGTGCGAAAAATGTGAAGTGGAAAACTTGTAGCTTTAATGGGGCGATCTTTTTTCAAAAAGACTCTCGTAGATGTCGGAATGCATAATTAATTCTCCGTAATACACCAGGAAAATAGCTTTAATAGGCTATGCAGATAGTGCATCAAATATTAAAAAAATGAAAAAAAAATCACTCTTGTAAATTTAAATGTTTGTATACATTTTTAAAGAAATAATAAATGTGTCAATATATATATATATATATATATATATAAATAATATAAATAAATATATAAATATATATATATGTATAGGTATATATATATATATATATATATATATATATATATATATATGACATGTCGTGATCCAGAGTTAAGGCGAATGGAAAACAGTCTTCTTGATAATAATAAGTTTATTTAACTCATCGTTCTTAAGGAAAGCAACTCGAGCCATTTTCATTGTTCATGACGGATCCATGCGTGGAATAGGTGTTGACCGCTCCATGTCCACGCGCTGATTGAAACTTATCTGTTTGCAAACTCATCAAATTCTTTCAAAATGCTTCCTCCTGACCGGATGATCCTAAAAGCTTACGCGAGCGTGAGTCTTTTTAATTTATTTTATTATTATAAAAGAGTTCCCTTTTTAAACTCGTTTTTAACTTACATAATTTACAACTTCCCCTTTTTTAGATCTGACATATATATGCATATGTAAAGAGACGGACTTCTCGATAGGTGGCTGCAGTCATGGCTATAAAAATGATACCGTTTTAGCTAAAGACCTTTATTAAGATAACGTTGGTGGACGGGTTCCCACTTCATCATAGGACAGGACAAACTGAAGGGTCAGCTAGCATGAAGTTCTATGTACAAGACCCGTAACACCTGGCCCAACATCTGTGGAAAAAATCTCTAGAAAAATCTGTCTCCGACAGCATGCATCTCCTTTTTATTTGGAAATTTCTTAAATAGTCCGCTAGGGACATATAGGATTATAATTGGTCAGGTCCCTTCTCTGAGGGCGTAAACTGCAGCCCCTGTGGTCAGTTTAGGTTAGGGGTTAAAAATGGGAATACAAAAGGACTTGGGAATTTTTAGCCCTTGATTACAGTTTTGAAAACCCCTGAGAATTTTCCTTATATATATATATATATATATATATATATATATATATATATATATATATATATATATATATATATATATATATACATATATATTACAATATATTTTCCGGCTCACCTGTATTATGGAAATTGTGTAATGAAATCGTGCAACAAAATTACGTAGCGAAAATGTTTAAAGAATGTGTCATCATTCCACTTTTGTTATAACTTTTGTTTAAAAGGACAGTCAATTAAAAATATACTTTTATACAAGGAATTTAGACAAACAGATCTAGAGGATAGATGGAGTTTTCCCTCCGCCGCAGTATATCCTACAGAGTATAAATAAATAAATCTGTCTATATCTATATCTATCTATCTATCTATCTATCTATATATCTATCTATCTATCTATCTATCTATCTATATATATATATATATATATGTGTGTGTGTGTGTGTGTGTATACACACACACAGATATATATATATATCGAATTGCTGAGAATATATCCTGGAGTGTATATATACATACATATATATACATATATATATATATATATATATATATATATATATATATATATATATATATATATATATATATATATATATGTATGTATGTATGTATGCATAGGTCAATCTCTGCACCTCTTCAAATTTTTTTTCTATACTCTGCGTAGAAATAAGCGTTTTTAATCAACTAAATCACTTTAAGGCAAAGTTATAGTAAAAATGTAAGGGTAAATATTTCATTACATATATAAATATATATATATTTTATATGTTCATAGTCCTACTGTGTACCTATTTTACTGTAAAACTTCAAGTGGTAGTACCAAACAGCTATATATATATATATATATATATATATATATATATATATATATAATATTATATATATATATATATTTGTGTGTGTGTAGCAGTCTGTACTATCACTTGAAGTTTTTACAGTAAAATAGGTACACAGTAAGATGATGAACATACTCAGACATATTGTTTCAAGTTAAAAAAATTTTAAAGCTAGACAACATTAAATTAAAAATAGATTTAAAATAGAGTATACTTCTTTATATGCTCTTAAACAAAGGTATTACGTTCATGTTTCAAATCATGTTTCATCACGTTTTTCAAACAAATTTAGTCTATTATTTTATAAAAAGTCCTGTAACCTATTATTGAGTGGAGA
>CM063508.1:63422292-63439792 GCA_032207245.1 Pardosa pseudoannulata | reverse complement strand
ATCAATTCTTCGCATTAGAACTGGTCACAAGAGGTTGCCAAATTCAGCATTACTTTCGATGCATATTTGCATAATTATAAATGCAGATGAAGGTTTGAACAAATTTGCATTAACAGCGAGAAGAATTAGCTTATATAATGGTAATTTATAAATTATTAATTACTAGCTGCTTCGCACCCAGCCTTCGGTCTTGGTAATAAATGTATTCCAATAATGTTTTGGAACCACTACTATAGATTAACACATTCATAAAAAAATAAATCTGTAGAATGTTGACAAATATGATAGTTTATAAGCAACTTTAAGTCCAGTACGTGTACTGTTTTGCCCATGAGCTTCTGAATAATAATTTCCATTGCCATGATTTTCCTTACTGTAGGAGATTAATTTCAACATATTGTGGATAGTAACATATATAAACTGTTTTGAATGTAATAATTCATTTCACAAATTCTATTTATCAATAAACATTTGTATAAACATTTTTAAAATTCGATTAAATTGCAAGGAAATGTAATTTATTACGTTCCCTTTTTTTACACGTTCTTTTTTCAATGCATAGAATAGAAGTTCCTTTTACGATATGCTGAAGCACCAAAAAAGCTAAAAAAGGAATCGTTTTTCAAGTCATTTTAAATAATTCAATGTATTATATCTATTCTATAGGCTCAAATTAAGTAAAACATGAAAAAAATTTAAAAGATTGATAATATCTATTTATTTTAGCGCTGTAGATGAAGTGTAGGTCTATATTTGCGGGTTCTGAAAGTTTTTGAATTTTTCTCAATTTAAAATTTTTGAAAATTTATTTTTCACTTTTATATATTTTTTCTTATTTTTGTAATCTTTTTCACGTTCTTTTGCAAACATTTTGGTTGCTAACGGCAAAACAGTTGACCTGTAAGAAATATTGAATACAGAATATATATGTCTAATTGAAATCTTAGCATGATTGTAATTACGGTATTTTAATCGTGGAAATAGTTTAAGTATTCGGTGAATTGTGCGAAGTAATACTCACATCCAAATCCACCAATGTTTATAAATGAATCAGTATACACTTAACTGTAATAGTATATAGATACATATATTATAAAGATATATATCAAAAACAAAATCTTGAAAAATTTTTTAAGAATGTAATAAATCACAGTACTACTAAAAAATAGGGTACCCCTTGGCAAAGTTGGTGAAATTGTAGGCAATGTTTATTAAAACAAAAAATTTTTTCATCCGAACAACATTGTACCCCTTGCTTTATACCATACAGTTTTTGAATTTTGATGTCATACAGGGTAAGTAATTTTATAAAAGAAATATAAAAGGATAGGTCAAAATTGCTTTTAAATATGGTTTTTCAATTCCTACTATTAGTTCACACTCTCACTATACATCAGGGGTGTCCAACCTGCCACATGCGGCTCATTGAAGGATTATTTGTGGCTCTCCACAAATGTAACTGCAATTGATTCTCATTTGAGCACCAACAATAAAATAAAATTGTAATTGTAAAAAAGAATGTTAATAATTTTTTAAAAAATGTCTGGGCTGGTATTAGTATGTTCGCTTGAATGCCGCTGTATTTATTGATTTGTTTTTTATTGTTGTGTATTTTAGAGTATTTGTGTATTTGTATTGAAGAAATATTTATTATTGATTTTGAAAATACAGTGGTGTTCAAAAAAATTTTTAACTTTTGGTGGAATAAGTTAAGTATAGTATAAACTTGAGAAAATAAAATGGCAAAAAACCATAGAGAGAAAGAAGATTCTTTAGCTACTTTTATACCTGAATTTTCAGGTAATAAAGAGGAAAATGTAGAGTTTTTTTTAAAAGCAATTGGAGGATATAAGTAATTTAGAGAAATGGTCGGATAATAAAACCTTTTATTTGCTTAGATTAAAACTTAAAAACAATGCTTTAAAATATGTTATTGAAGATCCGGTAGCAAAAGAGGCTAATAGTTTTAGAGATTTAACCGAATTATTAAAATATGTTATTGAAGATCCGGTAGCAAAAGAGGCTAATAGTTATAGAGATTTAACCGAATTATTAAAAATTAAATTTGGGAAAAGGGATTCTTTTAAAGAAAGGAATGAAGCATTTTTAAAATTAAAGCAGAAACAAAAAAGGAAAAGAATGCAGCGTTCTCGGCAATTTTTTTTCAGGCTTAGCACGTGGAGTGCTTCTTTTACTTTTTAATTATAATATATATATATATATATATATATATATTTTTTTTTTTTTTTTGCATGTTTCCTTGTCATTTGTTCTATATTTAAACATTGTAATATAGATCAGTGGTATTATACTATAATTAAAGACGATATAAAGCAACTTTGGGTTATAAATGACTTTGAAATAACACCAGCAATGTACTATACCACATCG
Organism: Pardosa pseudoannulata; assembly: GCA_032207245.1. Classification (NCBI taxonomy): domain Eukaryota; kingdom Metazoa; phylum Arthropoda; class Arachnida; order Araneae; family Lycosidae; genus Pardosa; species Pardosa pseudoannulata. The sequence goes on along the minus strand of CM063508.1, from coordinate 63,437,401 downwards.
TATCATTCCGCTACTTTGCTCTAGCTTATTTTTGTTTTTGTAATGTATCGTCTTGTTTTATGTTATAAAAAATATAAAAACTAAAAAAAATGATTAATAAAAATTTTAAAATTTTATAAAAACCAAAAATATATCTTCTTGTTAGTGTTGTCACTTTTGCTAATTTTTATTTGCTGTACCAAGTTGCAATTTTTATAGTCCCTATTTTTGATAATTGTATTACTTACTTGTGTTATTTTTTGAGCATCATGTTGTAGAATCTGTGTATTGCTGTTAACCATACCAAATGGTCATTGTCAAGGTTACAGTCTAATTATCCCTTAATTAGACAACGCGTTGGTTACTCATAATTTTTTATGAGAACGTTCTCACCTCCTCACTCTCTTGTGAGCTGGAGTGTTTTAAATTTTTGTTTGTATCACTTTTTGCCTTGAGGCCTAAATTTATGTTTTGATCTGCTTACGTTGAGGTTAAAGTGAAGACCTTACACTTCGCTAGGTACTCCGTTAAACCCAATTACCTTGACCTTGAGTTCTTTTTTTCATTTATGTGTTATTATATTTTTAAAAACTATTACAACTGATGGAGCTCCAGCAATGCTGAATAAAAAAAATCGGTCTAATTGGGCATTTAAGAGATGATTCTCAAATTCCACAATACATATCAATTCACTGCATAATTCACCAAGAACATCTCATTACAAAATATTTAAAATATCCCGATATTATAAAAACAGTGTAACACATTGTAAATTACATTCGCACCAAAGCAAAAAAATCATCGACAATTCAAAAATTTCCTTGAAAAATTAAAGGATGAAAAACTTTTAAATGACATTAAATAGATAAAATTCCTGTAAAAAAATTTTTAATAACTTTTTATTTGCATACCTTTTAAATACGTATTTAATTGTGGCTATCGGAAAATTTCAAATTTTGAAAAATCACTCGAACTATCAAGGAGCTTGGCCACCTCTGCTATATATATTTATATATCTTGTTCAAAATTTTAATCGTTAATAAAATACTTTCAGTCATCCACTCAAGTTCAAATACATTTTTTAAAACTTGTAGTGGATGACACTTGATGTTAATACAGTTTTTCATATATTAATTCATTAATTAAATTTCATTAATTTTCCTGAGTCGCTGAGAACCATAAGTCGCGGTTGTTCACAGAATAGAGACAATATCGGTGCAATTCTTCTCCAAACGCAGCTATGGTACTGCTGAATGAAGAATGCTACCATTAATACTATCATGGCATCAACAGTACATAAGATACAAGGTATCACTGCAGATTATGCAGTAACATATCTAATATGAAAACTCTTCTCAGCAGGTAAGTATATGTCGCCTTGAGTTGCGTAAAATCATTAGATGGACTATTAATGGAAGAACTGGACTGCTCAAAACTCACTGGAAAGGTTCCTTGCAATAATCGAGCATTACAAGATATGGATAGAATGAGAAATTATAGACCACCGTCAGCTACCTAAATTAGAAAATAAAATAAATAGAAATCGATTAACTAGTAACACAGAAAAATTATAGTCCAACACGATATATAAAAAGGAAATTCGCTTTCTATTTTGTCGCTTAATATTGTGATTCTCTCATATGTATATACACATTTATATTAATTGTAATTATTTAATAGAAAGTAACTAAACTAAAATTTTTCTCTGTTCACCTAAGTAGAAATTGACTTACATATTTTTATATTACTTGTTTCCTTGCTATTCATAAAATTACTTTTGTTTAAATTCGTCTGGTAAATAATCGAGCTTAAATTAAATATCTTCCAGTATTTCCCCAGGCAAATTTAACCCTCCGAGTGGAACACAACGATTAAAAAAAGTCTTCAAAAAATACGCTAAAGGTTTATTGTGTCAATGGCCAAAGCGTTCTATGATTTTTTACTTCACCCTTTGTAGACTAGAATCTAATACGGGAAACCCACCCTCGTTACTGTCCTTTTACTTCCGGTTATAAATAGATATATAAATAGATATTATAGATTGTTAATTTTTGATAAACATAAAGCTCGTTAAGTCTCGAAGATCATATTCTTTAAGAAAATTATTTATATTTTTTTACGAAAGTTATACAAGATATTTAAGTGGTGCAATTAGAGATACATCTGTTACCGCAAACGAAATATTTCGAAATGGAGATTTACAAAGCCATGAAAAGCTATCAACGTCTTTGTGTCTCAGGAAGTAGGGGTGCATCCCTCAATAAATGTCAGACAAAGAGAGATGCAGTTTCTAAACAATCGACCTTACCCTCCTACCTCAAACACTAGCGGAAATGTACATTACATCCATTTTCGGAACGTTTTTGAGACATCGAAAATTGTACGTGACAACCGCTTTGAAGACATCATCGGTTTGGTGGAATTGTACGTGCGAACCGCTTAGAGGGTTAAATCTAGTAAAAACTTGGATAGTAAATTAAAAAAAAGATACAAAGTTATTGCAAATATATATTTCAAAATAAGATGGACGAACTATGGCCAAATGGTTAGAGTGCTGGGATTTGGTGTCAAAGTTCGTGGATTCGAATCCCATTGCGACATGGATGTTCGTAGACGTTCGGAATCGGCTTTAAGCAGTAGGTCTCATTGGCCTTCGTGTTGCAAACAAAGAGACCGTAGAGCCGCAAACCAAATCAAAACTATTCTACAAGAAATAGAACACGTATAAAATATAAAACAATAAATAAAACAAAACTAAATGATATGAAAAACTAAAACAAACCTTAAATTTTTATTAATAAAAATATTTAATATACATGTATAGTTTTTACAGAAAGTGTTAGGCAGTTTTCCCTATATTTTTAAAATTTGAAATTTATTTAAAGTACTGTGTAACAGAAATAATTATATAAAGATGAAAAAATAATTTCAAAATTTTTGTTTTGCTTTCTTTATTTCAGCAAAATTATCAACTATATCATCCTAATGTTATCCAGATAATTTGTTGTTTATGTATAGCATGTTCAATGTATAAAACAGGTAAAGAATTTTAATTTTAATTCAGTTTCTTAAAAAAACTTTTTACATGTTTTAATGCTGAGATTGACCTTTCACTAGATGTATTTTACTTAGGAAAAAATAAATATAGTCTCAAAAAATATTTCTGTGCTTGGAAATGTTCATATTATTTTTGTTCTCTTTATACATTGCAGCATATCAGATGGAAATGTTAAATTTTGGCTTTTGTATATTGATTTAAATTGCGATGATTTCCCCTCAAATTCTTCACTGTCAATGTCGCCACTGTACCATTTGTTTAGACGTGCGGTATTAAAAATATTTACATACTTGGAAATGTTGAGATAATATTTTTTGCTTTTTATAAATTGCAACATATTGGATGGCAACATTAAATTTTGGCTTTTGAAAACTTATTTAAATTGCAATGATTACTCTCTCAATTCTTCAGTTGTCAATGTCAGCACCATACCATTTGTTTAGCAGTGCAATATTAAGAATATTTCTATACTTGAAATGTCGATACTATTTTTGTGCGCTTTATAAATTGCATCATATAAGATGGCAATGTTAAATTTTAGCTTTTTCTAAGTTAATTTAAATTGCAATGATTCCTCGTCCAATTCTTCAGTATCAATGTTCCCACTGTACCACTTTTTTAATAAACAGTATGAATTGCTATGTATTGCGGGAATAGATATATAAGAAGCAATATATTTTTGTTTATTTGTTTATTATAAATAGTAGTCCAATGAAAAAGAAAAGTACCTTTTATTTACAAATACTTTCAAAATAGCATATTCCTCGGGAACTGTGAGTGGCATAAGTTTTACACTGTCTTTTGCAAAGAAATCTCGTCCAAAGTATAATTCGATTTGGAACGTTGCAGTCTACTATTTTCTTATGCGAAGGGTTGTGAGACCGAGACCTACTGTTTAACACCGATTCTGAATGACTACGAACATCCATACCTGCAGTGGTATTAGAACGTTCAAAGTCGAATACCGAAGAGCAGCGTCCTACCCAATTGTAAAAATTATTTTTGTTCTACTTATACATTGCAGTATATAAGATGGAAATGTTAAATTTTGGCTTTTGTAAATTGATTTAAATTCATTCTAATTATCTCTTGTGTTGCAGAAAGTAGACCGTAGCACTCCAAGCCAAGATAGAATGAAATTACGTACGGCATTACTAATGACGTATTCATGTATGCAAACAAAACTATAGATATGTGTATAAGACTTACATATATATGTACTGTGTATGTTTACTGTACTTTGTACTAGGATTTTTTTATCCTCCCAGAAAAAAAATTTTCCTGTTACGTCACTAGTGCAAAAAATTTCTGAAAATGTTGTTGTATCAGAGGCATTATATACCTTTTGTTTAACAGCAAAAGCCTTTATTTTATGAAAATACTTATATTGAAGATGATATGAAATGCTGCAAAAATTATTGTCAGTTGTAATAATATCGTATTAAATTATTAAAAATATAAATCAGTACACTGTAATGTTGCAGTTTAAGAATGCTGAGACCTCTGTAAGTCAGGATTCTTATCACAGCTAACACCAGTAAGTAGGATGTTCATCCCGTGTAATATGAAGTAAAACCCAAGAATTAGTTCTGTAAAACCTCCAAAGGAATTAAAAGAACGGTTTACGCTGAAAGTTAATCCTGAAAATATTAGAAAATCAACAGAGCGTGCGAGTACGACGCCCGATCGGCAATGAGAAAATTCTGCGGTAAACAAGAAAATTACTTTTCTTTTTTGTAAAATCCATGGAAGGCAACGGATGAATGTGAAATTTGCAGATTTAAGGGGATCTTCCAGGGATCTTAAGCGTTTAGAAAATCTTAAATTATAGTGATTTATTTTTGTGCAATTAATTTACATGTTAAAAATTCGTATTTAAAAATTTCCAGAAGGCTTCATGTATTTACTGATATTACTACAAGTATTTATTAACTGTATTATGCATATATATATGTGTATATATATATATATTATATGTATATATATATATTTATATATATTATATATATGTATATATATATTATATATATATATATATATATATATATATATATATATATATATATATATATATATATATATACATATATATATAAGGTTGGGGAAAAAGAAATCCATTATTTGTGCAATTAATTTACATGTTAAAAATTCGTATTTAAAAATTTCCAGAAGGCTTCATGTATTTACTGATATTACTACAAGTATTTATTAACTGTATTATGCATATATATATGTGTATATATATATATTATATATATGTATATATATATATATATATGTATATATATATATATATATATATATATATATATATATATATATATATATATATATATATATATATATATATATATATATATATATATATATATATATATATATATATATATATATATATATATATATATATATATAAGGTTGGGGAAAAAGAAATCCATTATTTGTGCAATTAATTTACATGTTAAAAATTCGTATTTAAAAATTCCCACAAGGCTTCACGTATTTACTGATATTACTACAAGTATTTATTAACTGTATTATGCATATATATATGTGTATATATATATATATATATATATATATGTATATATATATATATATATATATTATATATATATATATATATATATATATATATATATATATATATATATATATATATATATATATATTATATATATATATATATATATATTTATATATATATATATATATATATATATATATATATATATATATATATATATATATATATATAAGCTTGGGGAAAAAGAAATCCATTATTTTTTTCGTTAGATAGCTATAGTGATCGATATCTCGTAAAGTATCGATCCAACAATTTTAAATTTATGCTCGTTGTCAAGATGACATTTCAAACTAAAAAAAAATATTTTACTGTTTTTGTTTGGTCCATTCAGTTGTGTTACAGGCAGTGGCGTGCGGTCTATATGTGCAGGGTGTGCACTGCACACCCTGGCAAAATTATGAGAGACAATAATTTTCTGCACCTATGTCTACCTATCTTTATATGGTATATAATAAATATTATTTATAATATATTCAAATATTATGTTGATTTGCTTGCTTGTATTCCCTCAGTGCGTGCGGTACTAGGTGCTGCACCACGTAGCGCGTTCAAAAGCAAACGAACATAAGAAATTTTTATATGTACGCAATGCGCACTAATAGAAAATCACGCTTTATATGTATGGACTACTGGAAAACCACATCATACTACAGCACTGAGGCAAGTGCAGCTATTTTTCCTGCACTTGGCATTTAGAATCATCCGAAGGTACGGTTTATTAGGCGTTGTATTAGAGCGAGGACTTTTGGTTTTTTAACAGATTAACTGGTCATACGATTTTGCAGACAGTAAAGGTTTAAATTTATATATTGTAAAATTTTGTTTTCATGGAAATATAAAAGAAGTATTTCATCAATAAAAAGGGAACTGTTTTAGTGTGGTAAAGTAATTTCGGTGATGTATTCTATTTATTGAAATAATTCGCGGAAAACAATGTTGTTTTGTTTTAAAGAAACGAATTTTAACAGAACAGTCCAAATTTTACTATTTATCGTGTTTTACAGACAGCATATAAGTTATATCCGTAACACCATATCCCTGGTTTTGTTTTTAAAAAACGGTGAAGATGTTTTTCGCAGAATATATGATTCCCAAATATTAAAAACAATTGATAAATATAATTTAATCCACTGACCGAACGAGAAACAGTTCGTTCTATTGCGCCAGCTTGCAGCGAAATCTTCTGCACGTGGAATAGACGTTTGGTTTGTCGGCACCAATAAACATCCGGATGAGGCATTGCAGCGGCGAGCGCCGTGTGGTGTTACGTTTGCTGAAAATATAGATTTTTCGTTATTTTATTAGTAATACGGATAGACGTATGGATTTTGTGTACAAATGAATAATAAACGGTTAAGAAGTGTTTAATGTACATTTTTATGGTTTTTTATTATTGTTGTTGTTGCTCTCTGCACACCCTGCATGAACACCTACCACACGCCACTGGTTACAGGGTGTTAAAAATGAAAGTCAACAAAGAGAAAATTCGGTACATTTTACAGTTTTTTTTTAAAGGCGGAAATGTTAGCCAGGCGGCTGAAATTATAAATGGTGTTTATGGTGCCGATACTGTAACAGCTAATTACGTGCAATTTTGGTTTCGTCGAGTGATTTTTGATGTTAAAGATGCACCTTGCTCAGGCAGGCCCGTAGTCGAAAATGTCGATAAATTCACAGAAATAATCGAAGTTGACCGGCATGTCGTAGCATCGCCCAGGAGCTAAAGATCTACCATAAAACAGTTTTAAACCATTTACGCAAAGTTGGATTCAAAAAGAAGCTCGATGTTTGGGTGCCACACCAATTAACACCAAAAAACATGATGCATCGAATTTCCTCGAAAGCCTTGGCCAAACGGAATGAAATCGATCCATTTCTTAAAGGAATGGTGACTGGGGAAGAGAAATGGGTCAAATACGACAATATTGTGCGAAAACGATCGTGGTCAAAGCGCGGTGAAGCCGCTCAAACGGTGGCCAAACCAGGACTAACGGTCAGGAAGGTTCTACTGCATATTTGGTGGGACTGGAATGGAATCATTTATTATGAGTTGCTTCCGTATGTCCAAACACTAAATTCAGATCTCTACTATCAACAACTGGACAGTTTGAAGCTAGCGATTGACCAGAAACGGCCAGAATTGGCCAACAGAAGAGGTGTTGTGTTTCATCAGCACAACGCCAGACCACACACGTCTGTAGTGATTCGCCAGAAACTCAGGGAGCTTGGTTGAGAAGTTTTAATGCATCCACCATGTAGTCCAGACCTGGTACCAAACGATTACCATTTTTTCTCGCATTGCAAAGCTTCCTGAGTGATAAGAAATTGGGATTAAGAGAAGATCGTGAAAATCGATTACTACAGTTTTTCAATAGGAACCCAGACTTCTATGAGAGAGACATTATGAAGCTACCTTTAAAATGGCAACATATTATACAACAAAACGGTGTATATTTGACCCAAATCGGACAATCCGAAACATGTTAAATAAAGTCCTTAATTTCACGCAAAATAATAGATTTCTTTTTCCACAACCTAATATTGTATATATTTATATATATGTATCTTATATGTATGTATGTATATATATATATATATATATATATATATATATATATATATATATATATATATATATATATATATATATATATATATATATATATATATATATGTAATGAGACTGACTTGTCGATGGGGGGGTTGCAGTCATGGCCATAAAAATGATACCGTTTCAGCTAAAGACCTTTATTAAGATAACTTTGAAGGACGGATTCCCACTTCATCATAGGGACAAACTGAAGGGTCAACTAGACACGTAAAACCTGGGTCAACATCTGTGGGAAAATATCTCTAGAAAAATCTGTCTCCGCTAGCGTGTATCTCCTTTTTATTTGGAAATTTCCTTAATTGTCCGCTAGGGCCATGTAGGTTTATAATTGGCCAGGCCCCTTCTCTGAGGGCGTAACCTGTAGCCCCAGTGGTCAATTTAGGTTAGGGGTTAAAAAGGGGAATGGAAAAGGACGCGGGAAATTTTACCCTTGATTCAAGTTTTGAAAACCCTTGAGAATTTTCCTTACACACACACACACACACACACACACACACATATATATATATATATATATATATATATATATATATATATATATATATATATATATATATATATGAATTTGCTATTATTTTAACATCATGGGCATTTTCAGCAAAAATATAGTGTTCACCACTATTAAGATTTGAAAGCTCTCCTTTAAATAAAGAAATAAATATGCTTGAAATTTCTTCCGAATTTGAATATATGCCTGTTATTTATAGATTGGATGAATATAGTGAGAATATTTTAATACCTGCAATATCTTTAAAAATTAAATTAAAACTCATCAGACTTCTTTTATTAAAAAGGATTTTTTAAATAGTTTTTGAAGCCACATCTATTATGTAGTTAATTTATTCTACAGGTAACAGCTTTCTGATAATTTTTAATGTATTAGTAAGATTATATATTATTTAGAACCTGAAGTATTTAATGGATAACAAATGATTGTTGGAAACATATTTGTAAAAATGTTATTGCATTAAATGTATTCATTTTTCTTTTACCAGAGTCATGATAGTTCAATTGGCAAAGGATGTGATCTGGTAACCGGTGGGTAGTGAGCTCGAAGCTTTAGCTGGTCAAATATCCACCGTGATCATTAATGGTGACTAGTCCATTTAGAATAAACTGGGGGTCACAATGTTCCCCACGTGCCTAATTCAAACCTCTGGAGTTGCATTCCGAGTCTGGGAGGGGGGGTTGTTCTCTAGTGTTCCCTGCTTCAAATTTACAAGGGTATAATTTGTTAGTTTGTATTGGTTATCTATATGTTGACCCCATATTAAAATATTCAACAAATATCTGCGGCTTGATAGTGGCGTATGCTATAAGAATGTGCCACCGCATCGGAAATAATAATAATAATATATATCTTTATAAATAAAATTCTTCTGTCCGTGTATTTGTAATAGAACTCCTCCTAAACGGTTGGACAAATTTGGATAAATTTTGTCTATGTAATTAAGTTGATTCGAGAATGGTTTAGATTCACGATTTGATCCGATAGAAAATGTCTTTATATTAAATATCTGGAACTGCGCGCTTATCGAGATTATTATAATGCTGCTTGAAACCCTTTGCTGCCAACGTATCTGTGGCGCGTGGTCAGCGCAACGGACTTTAGTCAGAGAAATTCCAGGTGTCGACGCGGACCAATAACACAAACAAAAAACGTAGACAGTAACATTTGTCTTTAAACTTATTTTAATAATCATAATGCCAGGAGCAACGTGCGGCCATCACTCACAAAAAGTTCTCCTTCTTAAACTAAACTACAAAAAGTGTTGCCACAAAAATGCAACTAAATTATACTACAAAAATAAAACATAGCACACGGAGCATAAAACATAACAGTACAAAATGTAACACATTGAGTTCGAGGATAAACAACAAAACAAAATACAAAACATTAATAAATGATTCAAACACCAGGATCGAATCTCCGTACAGGGGAAGTGGAAATTTTAATATAATTACGTATGTAATGACTCTACACGTGGTGGTGTCAAGTATTTTGAAAATATTTTTTTCTTTACTAGTCCATCAAAGCGGCCCAATTTATAATTTATTTAAAAACATTTTACAATTTTTTGGATTTACAGCATTCAGAACACCATCTGTCGGATTGTCAAGTATATATATAAACTTGAATACCAAACTTACTAACTTTTTGAAAATAAACTTTGAAAATGTTCTGAAAAGCTGCAAAAAATATTTCTCAGTTGTGATAATATCTTATTAAATTATAGGTAAAAGATATCAGAACACATTTATACAGCAGTGTAACAGTTTAAAACGCCTGGCACGACTTCACAAAATTTAATATATTATACGGCATTCGACTAACATGTTGTGAAGCAAAAACGTAACGAAAACATGTAATCGGAAATACCAGTGACCCGTAAGAGATGAAAACTCAAATGTTTTGAGTACCCTGAGAATAGGAATTTAACTTTTGTAAAAACAACATGCATGATATTAAATAAAAAAAAAACCCTGGAGATTTTTAGTAAACATTTGAAAACATCTGCACAAAACATTGGAATGCAAAATATGCTTATTTTTCTCCAGTAAAATAGCTATGAAAATATATATCATAGTGTTCCACTCATAGTTATTATACAATTTACTCGAAGTTGCGAAAATTTCTGTTTTAATCTACGATTTAAATGCTATGAAGCGTGCTTGCAACAAAATGAAAAAAAGAGAAAAAGAGAATAGAAGTACATTTTCTTAAAAGCCCAGTAGCATTCCAACGGAGAGTAATTTTATCGAATAAAAAGGGGAACAAAATAGCATATTCCTACAGGAAAAACTTTTTGAATCCAAGCCAAAGCTTTGGAAAAATAAAATTTTAGCTAAAGTATAGCCAACTAAAATTGAAGTATTCCGTTACTGGAATATGTTTTTCAAATATTTGCTTCGCATTCTAAATATTTAAGCGGATATATTTTTGCAGTTTCCAAATGAACGATTTTATTTTTGAAACGTGCTTTGAAGATATTTTTTACAATAAGCAAATTTTGATTTAAAGTAAACATCAGGGCATTCGAAAAATAATCACTTTTTAGTAAATGCTTTTTTTACAAATAAATTTCGAACTCGAGAGTGGCTGTACGTAATCCTCATCCATTATGTGTGAAGGGAATAATTAAATCAGCTCTTTAACCCATTACGGATCACTAAATTCTTATGGAATTAATTAAATTAGTTTATAAATATTATCTATGATCGTTATATATCTAAAATATATGAAAACATTTCTTTAGATTTGTTGTAATGTACATACAACCTATACACCAGTGTTCGTTACAAGGGGGAAACACAGAATGAATATAATACCTTATATAGATTCAGACATTTATTCTATACATTTATTTACAAAAATACTTGGTTAACATAATCAATCATTTATATTTTCTATTTAGCGACTAATTATCCCACATCACTTTATAAGGAATTATTATTATTAACAGAGGCCTAAGTCAAAGGACTGTAAATATTATTTATAAATTACCTCCATTGAAGTTGCCGGGGAGCAGGCAGGGGCTTTTCTCACGGGCATGCGGGACCAGTTGGTGATGTTGAGCGAGGCGGTGTCAGTCCGGGCGCACGGGACGAGCTCGTGCTAGTGGATTCTTGTTCCACTTCTCTCGACTGCCCACTTCTCACTCTCAGCTCTCAGCCTCCGGCTCTCACACCGTTTCCAAAAACTTCACCTAGGTCCCAACGCCCCTCCTTTTCTTGTCATCCAATCCCTTCTCTTTGGGAAATTTTCCCACATCACATGCCCTTCGGGAGTGCAGGTGGGCTCATTAAAGTAGCCCCTTTTTGTTCAAGCTGACATTACATTTTAGCCCCTGCTCCCATAATTCACGCTTACAGTTCTGTGCGAGCTTGACCGTTATGCTGCCATTCCGTGAAGTATCCTCTCTGCAGGGGTCCCTAAACTTGACGTAAATAATTGGGGTCTTAAATTCGTCAAGGAAAATCCTCCCACGGCTATGCATGCACGTGCAACTCACCGTGAGAAAGTACCTCGGTACAAGATTTATTAGCGGTTTCCTTATAGGAAACATAGGAAGGTTTGAGGGGTAATTTACCTGATAAACTCTTTCTTTGTGAACACAATAATTTCTTAATTTTTATTATATTAGAAGAGCAATAAGTATCCTTAAAATGCACAAGCAATAAGTATCCTTAGCAAGAGCAATAAGTATCCTTAAAGAAATAAATTAACAGTTTATAAGCAATGTTTAGATAGATATTTTTGGGGGGGGGGTTACAGATGAGAAAAAATGTTTTACTGATTTTCTAGGTACAGCAAGTTTAAATACTTATATTTCAAAATGAAAAATAAATTTAGTGCAGTTCTACCATCTGTTGTAAGTTTAAAATGCTAAAAATATTAAAAAAATAGTAAAAAATTTATTCATATATCTCTAAAAAGCAGAGATATGCGTAAGAGGTGATTTCTCTGGGAAACCGCTGTCCGCTAAAGGGTTAACCAGTTAATAAACACATAATTTGGGGGAAATCGGTCATAAAAGGGCCTAATTTTTATTAAAAAAATTATATAAATTCCCCTAGATACATAATATATGTATTTATTTTTAAATTTTGGTTTCATTTTGTGCTTAAAATAAATAAAACTAATTTTTTTTGAAAAAGCCAGCATAAAGGATTATTAACTGATAAACTTACTCAGGATTCTTGACTGAATGTTGTATTACCATCAAATACAAATAACTAAAAAATAAATATTTTAAACATTAAAAGAGAATTTTATGACACTTAAGTATAATATAAATAAATGTTAGTAATTTTTTCTTGCGAGATATATTTCAAAGCATGAGATGCAAAGTCCAACATCACCTGGACATTAGTGCCAAGTTTCCTTCCTGCATCTCTTATTGTTTTCATCTCTTCTGGAACAACAAACTTTGCATTCTCTTGATATTTGCAGTTTCTTATCAGTGGGAGGTATTTGTCTAATAAAAAGCCTTTCAATCAAACGGTCGGGGTTATTATCTAAGCTTGACCGGCCTCTTTTGCAGTGGTATCTCATATATTGTGTTTTGTAAATAAGGTACGAGTTCAAAATAATTAGATCTAACACATTACAAATGTCTGGCACTGCCATCGGAATTGAGAAATAAACAATGTTCTGGGCATAAAAAATATATTGTTTTAATATTTTTGTCACTTTATTTTTGAACACTCCATCAAATTTAATCTAATTACGTTTGTGATGACTGTACGCGTGGTGGAGTCAAGTATTTTTAAAATATTTTTTTCCATACTTTTCCACCAACACGGTCCAATAAATAATATATTTAAAAGCATTTTACAATTTTTGGATTTACAGCGTTAAAACAGGACAACGTCTGTCGGATCGTCTAGTATACAGGGTGTCTCAAAACGACCCCATAAACTCTGCACCGCTAGATTCCTCGCTGGGAGTATATAAAAACTGCCCGAAGAAGCGTTCCTGTACGATCCATAGTTTACGAGAAAAATACGAAAAACAAAGTATGACGTCACTGCCGGTGCAAGGAAAAAAAAACACTTTATTGGACATATCAACAAAAGTATTTCCATATCTTTCCAGACGATGATGTTTAAAACGTTCACAGCGCACATCGTGTTATGCATGCGCGCGCGCCATGGAATGACATTAAGCCGTCGTTGAACTGATATTTAAAAGGCTGCATCTTGCATCTACCGGTAGTCTTCGTATGGTGGCCATACATTCCGTTCGTGACTACTGCGAAATGCTTTACGAACTGTTAGGTAGTATGCCCGTGTGCATATTGCTGTTGATATGTTCAATAAAATGTTTTTCTTGCACTGGAAGTGACGTCATACTTTGATTTTTGTATTTTTCTCTTAAACTATGGAAACCATGGGAAGTACAAGAACGCTTCTTTGGGCCGTTTTTATGTACTCTGTGGCTGCTGGTCACAAGAGAACCAGAGAGGGTCGGCCATTCTCAGGACCCGTGAGAATTTATTCCCCTGAAAAAAGCAGGAGTTCCAGACCCAGAGGAGTTTGAGATTTTTATGTCCCTGTATACATCTGTTGGAATGCCGGCTGTCATTGAGGAGTCCGGTCCGCTGACCACTCCCTTGCTCTCAGCCCTTTTTCTCCCACCCCTTCTTTTTGCGAGGGTCTTTCAAGAAGAAGGCAGTTGGTTGTTGGGGGCTGGAAGGTAGAGAAGTTTATTTCTCTCTCCCAACGATGTTGTTTCGTATCATGTATATATTGTATATAGTCGAGATAATAAATTCTAGGACTTTAAGCGATTGTTTTTACTAAGCCTCCATAAAGACAGAGATGTATGTATATTGCAGCGTTACAACTCCAAACGAGGAATCTGGCTGTGCAGAGTTTATGCGTTTCGTTTGGAACACCCTGCGGTATATATATGTGTGTGTGTGACATGTCGTGGTGCAGAGTTAAGGCGAATGGACAATAGTCTTCTTGATAATAATAAGTTTATTAAACCATTGTTAAAGTGAAACTTGCGCCATTTTCACTTTTTCGTCGAAGACACGCGTAGAGTGTTGTTGACAGTTCCATATCCACGCGCTGATTGAAACTTATCTGTTTGCAAGCTCATCAAATAGCTCAAAAATGCTTCCGCCTGACCGGATGATCCCAAAAGCTTACGCGTCTTTTTCATTTATTTTATTATTATAAAATAGTTCACTTTTTAAAATCGTTTTAAACTCACGTAATTTCCAACTACCCCTTTTTTAGACCTGATATATATATATATATATATATATATATATATATATATATATATGTATATATAAGTATATGTATATCTATATATATGTATATATATATATATATATATATGCATATATATATATATATG
>CM063508.1:63412292-63414792 GCA_032207245.1 Pardosa pseudoannulata | reverse complement strand
TTAATGCTGAATCTTTCCATCAAAAAGCAACGACCGCAAATATTGCTTTCTATTATTAAAACAAAACAAAAATATATAAACCTGTTCCTGAATTTCGATTCTAGGTGTTAGATAAAACAGGAGGTTTTTACCCCAAGAGAATAGAGATATTTATCGTTTTCAGTGCTCGTTGAACTAAAATAATCTAAAGCAATTGTGAAAACCGAACGTTCGCCACATTGATACCAAAGAACAAAAAAATTAACAGACGGGAAACAAGAGCTGAAGAATAGCGAAAGTTTCTAGAGCAGAGCAGTTAGGCTGCTTTCGATAAAATAATTTTTTTATTCATTACGTGGAACTGCAACAAACAATAATAATAATAATAAAAATATGATCAAGGAAGAGTAAGCCTGTGAACAATAAAGCAGATCTCAGGGTTAATCATGCAAAGGATAAACTTGCTTGGCGTGTCCAAATAAAGATCTCATCACGCTTGATTGGCTACAGGTAATTGGAGATTTTGAGAAACCTGTGAAAAAAAATATACACCTAAAAAAGCTGAAACATGATGTAACCAAACAGTATATCCTCGTAAATGGCGTTATATGTGTGAATGTTATTCGGCAGCAAAATGATATCCTTATTGGATATTTTTTTGCTTTGTTCTAGAAACCTTTTTTGTTTTGCTTTCTTACATAGGATTTTTATTTGCATTATCTACAGATGTGAACGACTTTTATCTCAAACTAGCATAAGAGCACGTGCGTTGCTACGGTGGTTTTCTTTTTACTATTTTAGTCAAATCATTGTTTTTTTGTGTGTAAATTCTTGATAACAAAGTTGCGGGTAAATAAACCCCTATTTATACCACATCATAATCATAGCCGATTACCGGGTTTTTTTCCATAAAACAAAACTGAAAGTGCAACGAAGGTCATTGTTTTGGCTTAAGATAAGAAAGCTTTTCCAGTTTAAATATATCCAATATTTCTGCGATAATTGCAAAGAAGTATGCTAACTGTTTCAACTGTTTGAACTTCCTTTCAAACAGTTGAATTGAAGCAGTTTTTTATTTAGATAATCTATACTACGCGATCCGCGGTAGCTCAGTTGGCAAAGGCATCTATTTCATAATAGTTGCAGGTTTAAGACTCGAGCGGTCCAAAGATTACTTTGCTTATATATATATATATATATATATATATATATATATATATATATATATATATATATATATATGTGGGAATTTAGTGCAGCGCATTCTCGCAAGGTCGCGCCCTCATCACTGAGTGGGGTAAGTAAGGAACGACAGAGGGACATTCGAGTCAGAGTCGTGGGTAAGGAGTGACCAGGTCGAGTGAAGGACCCGTGGCACTTGAGCTCCCTCAATTTATTAAACACCGAGTAGGGTGTATTTCCTATGTTAAACACCGAGAAGGGTGTCTTGCCTATGTTAAACTTCGAGTAGGAAGTCTTGTCTATACCGCGTCGTCACTGTGATTTAACTATTCGTCTTTGTGCTTAAATGTTTTCTGTGTTGTTACGTCATTAAATGTTTGTTATTGTTAAAATAGTTTGTCATCAAATTTGTCTAACGACACCCCTAGACACTGAACCCTACACACACACACACACACACACACACACACACACACACACACACACACACACATATATATATATATATATATATATATATATATATATATATATATATATATATATATATACTCACGAGGCAAAACATTATGACCACCCCTACATTTTTCAATGAACTCGCCTGGATGATATGGAAGGCACGTGATCAGGTGGAAGTGGTATTTAACTACTGCTGGAGAGTCTGTAGAATCATTCTTTCACTTACTTCTGTGTGTCATTGGAAAGGCTGCGGATCTAAGCGATTTTGATAGAGGGCAAATTGTAATAGCTCGAAGGATCGGAACAATTATTTCCGAAACTGCAGGACTCGTGGGTTATTCGCTATCTACAATTGTTAGTGTTAATGCAAAGTGGATGAATGACGGTGAAACCAGCAGTAGACGGCATGTTGATGGTAGATGAATGCTACAGGTTATCTGAACATCATTCCGGACCAGTTGCACCCTTGCATGGCCTCTGTTTTTCCAACTGGAAATGGAATGTTCCAACAGGACAACGCCCCGTGTCACAAGGCTAAAATTGTGTTGGAGTGGTTCCATGAACATGATGATGAATTCCAGTTAATGTCCTGACCGCCTGACTAACTGGATCTCAATCCGATAGAACACATTTGGGATGTCATGGGACGGCAGCTCAGAGTTCAAAGACCACCAATTCGCAATATCTCGGATTTTCGTAACCGTTGCTTAAACAGCTGGTACAATCTGTCTCCCGCCATCTACCAAGGACTTGTGGCATCCATGCCAAGACGGGTTGAAGCTCTGTTGCGCGCCAAAGGTGGGCCAACTCGTTATTGACATGTAGTCCTAATGTTTTGGCTCTAGAGTATATATAAATCTCGCATAAAATGGTCCGTGCG
>CM063508.1:63397292-63404792 GCA_032207245.1 Pardosa pseudoannulata | reverse complement strand
GTGCATTCACGTCCTCTTGCGTGAAAAACGCAGAAATCCGCACCATCTGCTGTCACTTTGAATGTCATAGGATTCGGTTTCGTTAGATTACGTTTGGAGAACGGGCTACAATTGGATTACACGAGGGCTAATAAAACTAATGAAACTAATCCTTAAAACCGAATCCGAATCATTACGAACATCCATGCCAAAGTGGAATTCAAATCCACGAGTTTCGGTACGAAGAGCCGCGTCCTACTTATTCGACAGTCGTTCGGCCTAAGGATATTTAAGTTATAATGAAATTCCTGACCAAATCAAATTCTTTTCAGGATTTTCTTTTTGAATTGGACGTCAGATCAATGTTTTGACTTATATTTACTTTGCTGTTTATGCGAACTGTTATTAAGAGTTTTCTGAGGGATAAAAAAAACTTCCATTCTTTATGTATTTAATATATAATTTGTCATATGTAAATAATGCTGCAGGGCCGTAACCAGAAATTATTTTCGGAGGGGGACCAAGGTAGAAAGACATATTTATTTGCGAATGATACTTCAATCCATGAAAGGGAAAGCACTGTATTTCCTGCCAGCGGCCCAGCAAGACTTTTATGGTCTGAGCGGTTTTTTTCTTTTTTAAGAGAATAAATGTTCATGATATTGAATAGCTATGCAGATAGCACACATACAAACGTGGGTCGTTAGCGATCTACAAAATGATCTTTCAAAATTTCGGGGGGGAGACCAGTCCCCCAAATCCCTCCCCATGCCTACGGCCTTGTAATACTGCGTGCATTATAATTAAGAAACAAATAGTCTTAAGAATCTTATAAATCCAATTTACATGTAAAAGAAGAAAAGCTTCATAGGATATTTAATTGGTATCACCTGTAAACTATAAACTGTAAAGGGAAGTTATATAATTTATAAAGCTACTAAACGACCCGGCAAACTTCGTCCTGTTTAAACGATGTAAATCCAAAAGTTGTAAAATGTTTTTAAATAAATTATAAATTGGACCACATTGATGGAAAAGTAAGGAAAAAAATTATTTTAAAAATACTTGACTCCACCAAGCGTACAGTCATCAAAAATGTAATTAGATTAAATTAAAATTCCCACATCGCCTGTACGGGATTTGATCCTGGGACTACTCGCACTGAAACGCTGACCACTGTGCCACAGATACGTTGGCAATGAAGGGTTTCAATAATCTCAATAAACACGCAATTCTAGATTTTTAATAAAAAAAACCATTTTCTATTGGATCAAATTATGAATCTAGACCATTCTCGAGTCAACTTAATTACATACACAAAATTTCATCAAAATCCGTCCAGTCGTGATTACAAAGACACGGACAAAGGAATTTATATATAAAGGTATGTCTTGATTTCACTCAATACCCCTGCCGAAAAAGCAAATTTATTCGCGAGTCTCGGAAAATCATATGGTCGAACCAAAGGGAAAAATCCCCTATATAATAATGACCTAAGTTATCTGTCCGTCTGTCCTCGAATTTATGAAGCGGTTGGACCTGGAATGGATACAGGCATCCATATTGAATTCTTGATGAGTTACGGTTAGGTAGATGAAAATAACATTTTTTAGCATTATGTTTAGGTTTGGTTTGGAGAGGTACGGTCTACTTTTTGCAACACGAGGGCTAATGAGACCGGGACCTACTGCTTAAAGCCGATTCCGAACGGCTACGAACATTCATGCCACAGTGGGATTCGAACCCACGAACTCCGGTTCCGAAGGCCAGCACCCTAACCATTCGGCCATCGTTCGGCATTAGCATTATGACGTCATTCTTTTAACCATCTCATTGAATCATTTCTTATTTTAAATTATTTAAATATCGTCTGCATTATTTTCGTACGTTTTATCACTGAACTTAGATATGACTTAAATACTTTTCTTTTATATTTCGCTTAAATAATAGTTTAGGTACGTATGTGATAATTTTAAATTGAATGGTGGATTATTTTTTGTTGTAATGAAAATTTTATCGCTGGTATTAAAAACAAATTCTTTTCATAAAAGTCTGGGAGTCTATTTCACGGACTAATAATAATCTAGAGTTTTAGTTATATATCTTTGAAAATTAAGAAGTTTGTTCGTTTGTGTGTGTGTGTGTGTGTGTTTTACCTAACCACAGGGTTTGCAATCGGTTTGCTCAATTTTGGACATCATTCATATATACCTCCAAATAAACACTGTCAGTATTAAAACCTCTGCTGTTCATCCTATCACGTAAGATGACAAGACAAATTAAAGTTGGAAACTAACATGCGGTCAGTAGAGATAAACAAATTATTGAGCATTTACCAGATAATTCTCAGCCAAAAAACAAGCCTTTTTTTTTACCTTCCTTATAGGTGCTTTAGTTATTAGTATCAGAGAAAAAATTAAGAAAAGTTATGTTGTTTTTGATTTATCTTGGGTTAAGGCTCATGCTGGTGAGTTTTATAATGAAACTGTTGATATTTTGGCCAAAGAGGCCACTCAAAAAATAAATATAGACTTTATTGTCGGAATGTCGATTAAACAGCTGAAAAAAAACTATTTGAATATACTGTTTATTTGTGGCAACAGAGGTGGGATATGGAGTATGTTGGCAGACGTGTTTACTTATTTTTTCCTAAAGTTAGTACGAACAGGCTTGAGGGGAATTTTTATTTAAATCAAATTTTTACTGGGCATGGGGCTTTTCCCATTCACCAGGCTAGATTTTTCAATAAACCAAAGTTATGTTGGTGTCAAAAGGATGTTGGAACAGAACATATAATTTATAATTGTGATTTGGTTAAGATATTAGAACTCGTTATTTTCTTATTAATTTTATAAATGTTAGTATTATTAATCTTTGTAATTCTCCAAAGTCTAGATCTGGATTGTGTGCCATTATGGAATTTTTTGTGAATAAATCTTTGGAATGTTGTTGAATTTATGGTTTTCATATTATTGGATTATTGTTTTTTTTATTATTTGTTTTTTATATATGTACTGAATTGTGAATTGTAAATTGTATATTTGGTATTGGCTTTGTTGAGTTAGTGATGCATATACGATTTATCTTTATTTATTGTATAAATTGAATTATGTTATCTAATTGTATTTTGATGTCCATGTGATGTTTTGGAAATTTTATTATAAAAACTTGTAAAAAAAGAAAAAAAATGGAATTGGAAAATAAATGGGAAAAAAAGGATTAAGTTTACGTGAATACAGGAAAGGAAAGTTTAACTTTTTTTTTCACGGTTTCGTTTATTGGTTAGAATTTTTGTATTTGGATGGTTTTGTCTGTTTCGCTTGTATTGGTTCGGGATTGCTATCTTGACGACTAGGATTCATTTCCCGTATGGCGTTAGCTGGGTCGGGTGACTAAGTAACTTACATTCCTCATAAGGTACGTTACATTTCTGGAAAATTAAAAATTTTATTGATCCCTGATCCCGTTATGTGACGGGCTATATGCTAGTTATAAATAATAGCAGATGATCAAAAATTTGGTAGATTGTTTATCTACCTGCGCTTAAAAGGAAAACTCATTCCGAAAAATCATAAGAATTCTATAAACTATTTTTTAGCTGTTCCTAAAAAGTAAAGCTAGGCATTAATCGGTTAATATTTCTTAAACGTATTTCGGATATTCTAATAAACTATTCTAGCGATTGTTTCGCAACCTCCTTAAATCATAGTTGGATATTTGCGGAACCGACGGAGACTGGTGTAGAAACAATTAAGATTTGCTGATATATTTGCCATTTACAAAACAGCCTTCGAGAACCGGAGGTGAAATCAAGGTTAGACGAATCAGGGATTTTATTCAGCAAACAGAATACTAGATTGCTTCTAGTTTTCTGGGAATGGAATATGAAATCATTTCTTCTGTTCCAATAACTTTCTGATGTTATTATGTCACGGAACAATGAGTCAAGTTTCGCAAATTCGTCTTTCGAGCGGTATATATGCATTAATATGCAGAAATAAACAGAAGAGTTATGAACTATTTCTCTTTCGTGTTTTAATTACTTGTTCTCTTGTAGATTAGTTATAGATTTATAAATTTCGGAATTACATTCTATTAATTAAAAGTATCCTTTACGAAATGCCGAAGGCTTAAATTGGGAGACCTCGCCCATGTTTAAGAGATTAATGATGAATATCAGGGATTTGAGTAGTACGTCTCAATATTTAGTTAGGCTGATAATCTTCTATACTCTATAAATAAAATATTCAAGGTGTTATTTTGCTTTCTTTATATATATATATTTAAGGAGATATCGTAAAGTTTTATTCTTACTATAAAATAATTATAATAGAAATTTATTTTTTAATTTATTCTTATGCAATACTCTACATTATGGCCCATGATGACCCACCTCAGTTCTTTTCATAATGCCAGCCATCGCCACTCCTTAGCAGGTTGAATCCATATACTGGGGTACTAGATATGTATATGATTTATTATATATTTTTATATATGTTTAAGAAGATATCGTAAAGCTTTACTCTTACTAAAAATAAATATAACAGAAATTTATTTTTCTCTGCTATTTCAAGGGAATGCTCTACATTATGGCTCATGATGAGCCACAACAGTTGTTTATGGCGGCTATCGCCACTTCTTGACTAGTTGAATCCACATAATGAGCCACTAGATATCTATAAGATTTATTATATAGTTTTATATGTTTAAGATATCGTAAAGCTTTATTATTACTAAAAATAATTATGACAGAAGGTTATTTTTCTATGCTACTCCTAGTGAATCTCTACATTATGGCTCATGATGAGCCACAACAGTTGTTTATGGCGGCTATCGCCACTTCTTGACTAGTTGAATCCACATACTTTTTTTTTCCAACGAAGCAGGCGATACAGACATTATCCTAACACCTTAACAAGGCTGTGGACCTGTTACTCATTTAGCACCACCTGGAGAGCATGTGTAGCTTAAGGTATGCTACGGACGCGAGTAACATTACCCCCGCTGGGTCCTCCTAATTTAGAAGCAGGGACCAAGTAGAAGACCCCAAGCTTTGGCCTGCCACCCCCAGAGGTATCGTTTGAGAACTTGGAGGACTTTGTGACCACAAACATATTTTAATTGCCCCAGTCACCTTTAGAGAACACTGAATCCACATACTGTGCCAATAATTAATATGTATATATATATATATATATATATATATATATATATATATATATATATATATATATATTTATTTATTATATATTTATATATATATATATATATATATAAGATTTATTATATATCTCTTATACATGTTTAAGAAGATATCGTAAATCTTTATTATTACTAAAGAAAATTATGACAGTAATTTTTTTCTATGTTATTCCTAGGAAATACTCCACATTATCGCTCATGATGAGCCACAGCAGTTCTTTTCATGATGGCGGCTATCGTCACTCCTTGACTGGTTGAATCCACATACTGGACCACTAGTATCATGTATATATATATATGATTTATTATATATTTTGATATATGTTTAAGATTTCGTAAAGCTTTATTCTTACTATAGAATAATTATGGCAGAAACTTATTTTTCTATGCTATTCCGAGGGAATACTCTACATTATGGCCCATGATGAGCCACAGCAGATCTTTTCATAATGGCGGCCATCGCCACTGCTTGACTGGTTGAAACCACATACTGGGTCACTAGATATATATATGATTTATTATATATTGTCATATATGTTTAAGAAGATATCGTAAAGCTTTATTCTTACTAAAAATAATTATGTCAGAAACTTACTTTTCTATGTTATTCCTAGGGGATACTCTACTTTATGGCCCATGAGTCACAGCAGTTCTTTTCATAATGGCGGCCATCGCCACTCCTTGACTGGTTGAATCCACATACTGGGCCACTAGATGGACCTGGCTTGATGAAATAGGACACCTATGGTGCACCTCAATTACGTATGTTGAAAGTTTTTGGTGCCTGGCGAAAAACAGCTGCTAAAGCTGTCCTCCGCTATCACTATTTCTATCATCCGCCAACATCGACCACTACAACCATTCTCTTCTATTCAGTGGTGATGGCTTGCAAGAGTCCAACATATACCAAAGTGTAGAAGATTAATTATAACTTCTCATTTACTAAAGATATAGCGAAATATTTGTAGAGTTAAATTTCGTAGAGTTCCCTCTACATATTATAGATTACTCCCAGCTCACTTTGACCTCTCAAAGGCAGTCATATTATAATCCCTCAGCGAACCTTCTTCATAGTCCGGTTTACAACAATCTATGATTCCCTGAAATCAAGCAAATCAATATTACTAGCTGTAAATTACAATATTATATAAACAAATATTTATTAATAAGCAGAATAAACTTCATCTAATAGCCAGATTGTTTCTTAGCAATAATTTAAAAATTTACCCTACTTATATATATATATATATATATATATATATATATATATATATATGTAATATATCAAAATTATTTAACTTTAATATTCCTTAAAAACCTCCTCTCTTCCATTTTAATTCATCTAAATATCTTTATCAGCCTCTAAATGGTTTAATCAACGAAGTATTTTCCACTTAACATTCCTTTCTGTCATAAAACTGTAAACTTTCTGTCTATACAGCAATTTCCCAGGTGTTGGTGGAACATGTTTTCGCGTTTTGCTGATATTGCAGTCAATTCGCCTATTAAGATGTTTTTGTTGTGGGAAAATTCTTGTTGTCAGCGTTCTTGGGTGTACTTGTGTGTGAGCAGAGTGAACTCTGTGGCATTATCTTGTGTATTGTCCAGAAGGACAGATGTGTCTTGTTGCTGCTCTGAAATAAAGTTTTAAATTAGACTTCTGAGTTCTCTTGAATATGAGACCCGACTGCATAATTGTACTTTATGAATGCTAGCTGTTGAACGTTCTCCTTGTGAAGGAGTTTTATAAAAAATGGATTACATATATATATATATATATATATATATATGTATGTGTGTGTGTGTGTGTGTAAGTAATAAGACGGACTTCAAGATGGGTGGTTGCAGTCATGGTCCATAAAAATGACACCGTTTTAGTTAAAGACGTTTATTAACAGAACGTTGGAGGACGGGTTCCCACTTCATCATAGGGACAGGACAAACTGAGGGGTCAGCTAACATGAAGTTATAAGTAACAGGCCCTCAACACCTGGGTCAGCATCTCAGTCAAAATCTGTGGGAAAATCTCTAGGAAAATCCGTCTCCGACAGCGTGCATCTTCTTTTTGTTAGGAAATTTCCTAAATTATCTGCTAGGGCAATGTAGAGTTATAATTGGTTAAACGTCTTCTCTGAGAGCGTAAACTGTAGCCCCCGAGGTCAATTTAGGTTAGGGGTTAAAAAGAGGAAAGCAAAAGGATGCGGGAATTTTTTTCCCCTTGACTCAAGATTTGAAAACCCCTGAGAATTTTCTCGGGATGTCTTAGGGGTTTTATACAAAAATGCCTACATACCCGATCTAGTTTACTTTTCCTTACAT
>CM063508.1:63337292-63392292 GCA_032207245.1 Pardosa pseudoannulata | reverse complement strand
TTTTAAAATTTGAATTGGTATTTGTGTGTCTATTAAAACAATGATAATAAATATAGTCCTCAACCCTCTAAAGACTGAGGATATTACCTCCGAGAGCTATAAAAGTTAATTCACTATCCAATTCAAATCACAAGTTTCCGAACGATGGCTGAATGGTACACCGCTCCTCTTCAATATTGAAGTTAGTGAGTTCGAACTCGCAGCTGACATGGATGTTCGTAGTCGTTCGGAATCGGCTTTAAGCAGATCACTATCTGCACGACTGCCCTCTGACACACGACTTGCATCTTAAGAAATCGTCTGACACATAAAAGGAACTCTAGGTAAAGAGCCTAATCAAAAACCTGGTACTGATAAGGAAGGCCTGGTTAACTGGCTCATCGCAAATCAAGGCGCCACCTTTCGGCCATGAAGAACTTAACCTAAAACCACACCGTAAAGGACAAAGTACCCCTTCACTAATAGCCATCACAACTTGACTGCGCAGTTATTGCTTCCCTCACTATCACTTGCTCTCATGTCAGAAAGTTCCATGTAGTACACCAGGTGAACCAGACTTTAAACCTATGCAGGACTCCTGCGAAATATCCCCCGCACTTCGGAAACTGCATTGGTTTTACTTACTTGTCTAGATTGTCTACATTTTTTTTTGTTATTCTAAATTATATGGGCTGACTTCGCACCTGTGTAACGCAATGTTGCCGGACGGTCCGACCGAACCAGCAATTCAACAGCCTACACCCGACTTCGGGTGGATGGCTGGTTACAGGTAGTACACGGCTTTAAGCAGTAGGTCTCGGTTTTATCAGTTCTCGTGAGTAAAGTAGTCGATCGTAGTACTCCAAACCAAACCAGGTCACAAGTTAGCTGATGAATTAAGAAAATATGTTAATGAAGTGTTAACACATTGTGTGCGGGTACATTTCGCAGCGGAATTGTACCGGGAGCGGGCGTTTTGCTCGTAAATTTAGTTATTCAGTTAAATCTCAATAGATCGAAAATTATTTAATTTTTTAACCAACTTTTTGTATTTTATATTGAAATATATAAACAAATATATAAATAGAAATATATAAATAACAACCATAAGATTTTTGTTAACAAAAAATATATTTTTTAGTGGATAAATTTATAATAGTATCGTAAATATGAAAAATCAAGTAGAAATAGTAGTATATAGTTTTAGATTTTTTCCGTTCTGTGGACTGATGTAAAAACTAGTTTTTATTTGTCTAAATTTTTCCAGAATTTTCGTAGTAGATATTACTGATTTGGGCAAGAATTTTTGAACGAATCATACAAGAGAATTTGTAGATTTGTAGATTATATTGCCTTTGTTCTGTCTACAGTAGTGGCCAAATATATTTTAAATAGAAGTAGCTTTTGTTTACTTACTGTTGGTAAAAAGTCTAATAAATCTGCAATTTTTATTTTAATTATTTTAAATTCGAGGTTGAGTATATAATAATAGGAAATAGAATATACAGTTTTTAGTTTTATAATTAAAAAGATTGACTGAGAGTTTCCCAAGATTGAAATAAAAAGCTATTTAAATTCATTTTAAAGTATATTAAGTAAATGTGCGGGTACATTTCGCAGCGAAATTGTACAGGGAGCGGGCGTTTTGCGCGTAAATTTAGTTATTCAGTTGAATCTCAATAGATCAAAAATTATTTAACTTTTTAACCAAATTTTCGTATTTTATATTGAAATATATAAACAAATATATAAATAGACAAATAAACAAATATATATATAAATACAAATATATATATATATATATATATATATATATATATATAATATAATATAAATATACATAAATATATAACATCATTTTCGCAAGGATAAATAAAAAGTTAATTTTAAATTTAAATTGATTTTTTTAGTCAACCTTTTTCTTCTGTGGTTCCGCATCGACTGATGTAAAAACTACTTACTTGTATAAAATTTTCCAGAATCTATGTAGTAGGCAAGAACATTCGGCTTCGTTTTCCTGTATATACCGTTATTTTTGTACCCACAAACAAACCATGTTGTTACATTGACCCGTACAAGTACGTGACCCCATCTCAAGTATCAATCTTCAGAAAACGTACTAGTACGTGTCCCGCGCTCAAGTATCAATCGTCAGAAAACGTACTAGTACGTGTCCCGCGCTCAAGTATCAATCGTCAGAAAACGTACTAGTACGTGTTTCGCATACAATATGTTAAATACTTCGTAAAATAAAACAAAGTGTTACATATGAAATATCCTATAAGCCTAATATGAAATATTTTTATAAGTGAAAAAATATGGAATTAGTTTTTTACGCTGTATAAAATGAATACATAAAAGCAGTATTATCGGTAAAAAGTTTTAATGTACTGGAATATTTTGTAATTTACCGATAAACCGATTATCGGCATAACAATCCTTAACATGTATATCTTCTGATTATTTCGTGTCATTCTAACATCTTTTAATTTCGTGTTCTGTCACTTTCTGTATCCACAAGGCCGATCAAAAAAAAAAAAAAAAAAAAAAAAAAAAATCTCTGTTTTCTCAGCTATGCAATTTTATTTATTTATTTTGTTTCGTTTTAATAAAATTGGTAATGTAATACAGAAAGAAAGAAAATATTTCGTGTAATTGCAGTAACCCTAACTGACTGACAGAAACTTTATTCAAATAGATTCGAGGATAATACCTTGGGAAAATAAAGGAATACATTTTCATAAGCAGAAAGGGAAGGAAACAGGTCTCACCCTGATTGTTTTTTTGATTGGATTCTAGCCTTCAAAAGTCTTTACACGTTGTTTCCGCACTCCCGCGAATCTTTTTGTTTAAGGGCGGAGATCTGCAGCTTTTGTTAAATTGAGAGGTACTTCAAACTCCTTAATTAAAAGGGTAACTGCCCTCGGAATCGAGTTCCAGATGGTTTGAGCAATTTGAAAATCCACAGAGGTTCAGCTTTCAACTCTTAATTTCTCTTTGCTAAGACAGATAGATGCTTTTGTTTAAGTGTAATTGAAATGAAACAATCATCCCCAATGATATTTAAAAATATGCAAAAATGCTTTTGAATTTTTACTGACTTATATTAAAATAAAAGAATTGTTTATAAAATTGTGAACTATTATACTTAACCGTTTAATGCAGGACGTATCGGCGTACAGTATATGAATCTATAGATTCATTACCATTTAGATCCCTTTAGTAAAAGTTTCAGTGACTTGAGTGAAAAGTGAGGTGAAAGACTTCATAAGGACATACATATTATGGAAAATACGTACTAAGGACTGTATTTCGCTGATTTGGAAAGCTAGGTCAGATTTTTTTTTCTGCACGAGAGCTATTGAGATCTACTACTTAACCCTTTAACCCCTTCCGGTATCATTTAATAATGAAAAACTGTGCATGAAATAACCATTTAATTTTTATTTAAAAAACTTGTTTCATTTTACAATTCTTATATATTCTTAATTAAAATCCACTTTCTACATAGTGTTAAATAATATCAGAAACAGTAAAATTAAGAAAATATCAAAGCAAAACATTAATAAGGTATACAGATAATAGTCTTCAAGCTAGTGGTACTTTTCAAAACAAAGTGCAAAGGAATTCTTAATTGTTTACACCGCCAAGTAGTCTCACTTTTAATTTGATTCTTGTAACACACACGGCATTTCTTAGTAGGTTTTCTTTTATTCTGACTCATTAATTTGGCAATGACTTGTACCAAGTAAACAATATGCAATAGTGACTTGTGATTTTCGCAAGTGATAAAAGTGTTGCCAAATTCAGTACACTAGAAATTTTAAACTAAATTAATTATCATATTTAACAGTAACTTTAATCGCATGACGAGTGTAGCTCGTCATTGTGCGGTATGGAATGAAAAACTAATGACGAGCTAGACTCGTCATTTTACCGGAAGGGGTTAATGTCTAGTGTTTCTTACCGCTAAAAACAGCTAGTAGAATTTGTATCTAAACTTACGCGTGCTCCTCGGGTGATTTTAAATGGGCAACAGTGTCACACCCGTGTTGGCATAAAGGTATATGTGCCTGTATTGCCAGCTGCATTGGGAAAAGAAACAAATAATTACTTTTTTAATATGTATATAATTTTGTCTATTTTTACTTTTCATTGTAAAATTCAAATATTTGTATCATCAATGAGCACTGTTTTTGTAATCCTGTCAAACCCCAACATTGACGTTCTCATCATTCGTTTTGACATATATTGAATATAAATGATTTGGCGTCTGTCTATCTGTTAAAATAATAATAATAAATAAAGTCTCTATCAACCTTTCAAGATCGAGGATATTTCATCCAAAAGCTATAAAGATAAATTTGATTTTAATTCCGGCCACAAGTTAGCTGAATGAATAACGGTAAAATATATTCTGAAGCTATGGTGTTAAAAGCATGGCAAAACAATACAATGTGTTGCCTATAAAAAGTTACCCTATGAAATAAATATTTTAAAAGGCTAATAGGAAATGACTTTTGTAGGAAAATAATTTTATGCAGTTAGACTTTTTTGCTGTAGAAAAAGCATTTTTTAATAACAGCTTTGTCTAATTTTAATTTTCAAAATAAAATTCAACCATTTGTTTTGTCATTGAACACTGTTTTTGTTCATAGATGAACATAAACTCTGACGTTTTCATCGTTTTTTCTGCTACTCTCGTTTATTCTACACTACTATCGTTTGTTCTGCTACTATCGGATACAAATGAATTGGCATCTATCTTTAAAATAATGATATATATCTATTAAAAATAGTTCTGATCTTTAGAAGATCGAGGATATTACATAAGGCAGCTTTAAAAACAACATCACTGTTAAATTAGGGTCTCAAGTTAGCTGAATGAATTATCAAAAATGTGTTCCGAGGCATGGTGTTAAAAACACAGTTAAAAAAAACATAGTGTCAACTATGAAAAACTTAACCTATTAAATAGTTTAAAGGGGTAATACAAATAGTTTTAGAAAAAATAAGATTTTATCAAACTAGCTTTCATCCCCCTTATAAAAGGTATACCAGATATACTTTTTTTATAATTATTTAAATTTTATCTCTTAATACATTGTGTGGGGGTACATTTCGCAGCGGAATTTTACCGTTTTGCGAGTAAATTTAGTTATTCAGTTAAATCTTAAAAGATCAAAAATTATTTAATTTTTAAACCAACTTTTCGTATTTTATATTGAAATATGTAAACAAATATATAAATAGAAAAATAAACAAATATATATAAATACAAATATATATATAAATATAAATATACATATATATAATATCATTTTCGCAAGGAAAAATAAAAAGTTAATTTTAAATCTAAATTGATTTTTTTAATCAACCTTCCCATTCTGTGTTTACATCGACTGATGTAAAAACTAGTTTTTATTTGTCTAAATTTTTCCAGAATCTATGTAGTAGACAAAAACATTTCGTTATCCTGTATATACCGCTTCGTTATCCTGTATATACCGTTATTTTTGTACCCACAAGCAAACCATGTTGTTACACTAACCTGTACTAATACGTGACCCGAGGTCAGGTATCAATCGTCGGAAAAATCATCGGATCGTCGGATAATCAAATTGTCGGATCGTCGTGTCCCGCATACAATGTGTTAATATAAACATAATTTTATCTATTTTTACTTTTATTGTAAAATTCAAATATTTGTTTCGTCATTCAGCTTTGTTTTGTAATCATGCCAAACGCTAAAACTGACGTTTTCATCATTCGTTCTGACTCATATTAAATATTAATGATTTGTTATCTATCTGTTAAAATCATGATAATAAATAACGCTCTCGACCTTCTGACTGAGAATAATGCACCCGAGAGCTATAAAAATAAATTCACTATCCAATTCGGGTCACAAGTTTGCTGAATGAATTTCCGAAATAATGTTTTGAAGCCATAAATTTTATTTTTCGTGGGAAGTACAGGCAATCGTAAATAACTGTTAAAAGAAAGTTTTTAATCCATTAACACTGGGATCACTTTTGCTGAAAATATACTGATCAATAACTTAAGACTAAGTTATTTTAGATATAAGTGGTTCGGATCTTTCCACTAGATCCTGTTGTTGTTCATTCCAATAAAAACACTGTCTTGTGCGTTTTCTTATTTTAATTTAACAAAACAAAATATTTACACTATTTACAAAATTGTAAACTTCTGCCACATGGCAGTTAATGTTACCATATCAACTCGGGTCTATGCGACCATACCTGACAGAGGCCGTCTTACAACTACTGTGCCTCACATGCAGAGCCACCTGGCGGCAATACACCGCGGGCGGAGAGGATCAACCAAAGACAGTAAAAATATAAAAAATGTAACTATACTTACTTTTAACATTGAAGAGCTTTGTAATGAGAGTCATTTATTTATTTATTTTATTTTGTGTGATGTTTTGTCTTGTTTTATCTTTATAAAAATTAAAAAAACTGAAAAAATGCTTAATAAGAATTTTAAAATTTAAATTTAATTGCTGTTACTGTTGTCACTTTTTGTTTATTTTCATTTGTCGCACCAAGTTGCTACTTTTTATTGTCCCTATTTTTTATTATTGTATTAGTTTTTCCTAATTTCTGAGCTTCATGTTGTTGAATCCATGCACTGCTGTTAACCATACCGATTGGTCATTGTCAAGTTTACAGTCTAATTATCCCCTAATTAGACAACGCGTTGGTTACTCATAATTTTTTAT
Organism: Pardosa pseudoannulata; assembly: GCA_032207245.1. Taxonomy (NCBI): domain Eukaryota; kingdom Metazoa; phylum Arthropoda; class Arachnida; order Araneae; family Lycosidae; genus Pardosa; species Pardosa pseudoannulata. The sequence continues at coordinate 63,385,568 of CM063508.1, read as the reverse complement.
GAGAACGTCCTCACCTCCTCGCTTCCTAGTGAGCTGGAGTGTATTAAATTTTTGTTTGGATCACTTTTTGCCTAGAGGCCTAAATTTATGTCTTGATCTGCTTACGTTCGGAGGTTAACCCTTTAAAGGACAGTGGTTTCGTAGCAAAACCACCTATTAAACATCTTTTTTTTACAACTTTACTTTTTGGATTACTTTACTTTATCTTTTTATAATTATTTACTTTATCTTTTTATAATTATTTACAGCTCCATTCTCATACAATTGTGATATATGGAAGCCAATTAGGTAGAATCAAGAGCTTTTGCAATTAAAAAAAACGTTTTGGAGAATGGATGAGTTTTTGATTATATATATATATATATATATATATATATATATATATATATATATATATATAATGAGACTGACTTCTCGATGAGAGGTTGCAGTCATGGCCATAAAAATGATACCGTTTCAGCTAAAGACCTTTATTAAGATAACTTTGAAGGACGGGTTCCCACTTCATCATAGGGACAAACTGAAGGGTCAGCTAGCGTGAAGTTCTATGTACAAGACACGTAACACCTGGGTCAACATCTGTGGGAAAATATCTCTAGAAAAATTTGTCTCCGACAGCGTGTATCTCCTTTTTATTTGGAAATTTTTGGCCAGGCCCCTTCTCTGAGAGCGTAACCTGTAGCCCCAGTGGTTAATTTAAGTTAGGGGTTAAAAAGGGGAATGGAAAATGACGTGGGAATTTTTACCCTTGATTTAAGTCTTGAAAACCCCTGAGAATTTTCCTTACATATATATATATATATATATATATATATATATATATATATATATATATATATGTATGTATATATATATATATATATATATATATATATATATATATATGTATATATATGTATATATATATATATATATATATATATATATATATATATTTATATATACACACTATTTATGCATATTATATTTTTGATATTTTAAATATATAACAGATGATAGTTCTACGTTTAACTTATTTATTTCTTTTTCTATTGAAATATATGTATTTAAACTTTCTGTACTTGAGAAGTCAGATTCAATTTATCTTACTTATGACCTCAAATAAAAGTATCTATACAAACCACACTTTTAAGTTGTTAAGCTGTTTATTTATTATACCAGTCTAAGAATTATCATTTATTGTTCTTCCAGTATAGTTCAACTTTTAAAAAGGTATAATGTTCAAGCTGTACAAGGGTAGGGGTTATTCAACTAAACCACTTCTCAAACCCTAATTTGGTAGTCTCTAAGGTAAACCCTTCTAAGGAATATGAAGAAAATTTTTATAGTTTACATATACAAGGCTTATAGATAACATTTATAAACAAATTACAATAAATCCCCATGAGTTTATTTTGGTGACCTTTAAAGGGTTAAAGTGAAGACCTTACACTTCGCTAGGTACTCCGTTAAACCCAACTACATTGACCTTGACCTTGAGATTCATTTATAAGCCACTAGATGCTCAACTAAAATGCCTACAGACGAATCCACGATCTCGGCTCATTGAGTGGTCCAGCGTGTGGATGCAACCCACGGACCATCGTTCAAGATCGCCATCAGGAAGTGGGGAACAATTAGCCATAGTGTGGAGGCTACATAAAAGATACCTCTGGAGGTAGAAGGCCAAGCCTGGTGATCTTCTGCTTCATGCCTGTTTGTAAATTATAAAGATCCACTTTGTTTGTTTGTGTTGTCCATATGGAATACTTTTGGCCGCACATGTGGTGCTCCCATCATAAAATACCCGACGAAATCCCTGTTGGTCTCCTGGGCGTTGTACTGCAAATTCTCATCGCTATTTAAATACCTTATTAAAATTTGGCTTTGTATTGTGAGTTCTAATTCTATAATTAAGGTGGGGATGTACCTGTCTCATTGAATTCCACCTGCTATTTTATTATCTATGCAGACTCCTAAAGAGTTCTAAATTCATTGCAATCAAATAATTGTAATAATCCTATTATTTTCAAACTTCTTACTTCAATAATCAACCTTACATCCATGGGAATCTCGATAATTTTTAGCTGGGTTCCCTCTCATGTCGGCATTAAAGGCAACGAACTTGTGGACAAAGCTACCAGGTCTGCAAGTGACTTTCTGAACACTGATCTTCCTTATCCTGACCTGAAAAATTACATCAAGGATCTTTTACACGATAAATAGCAGATCTCGTGGGATAACATTTTTCAAATAAACTGCGAAAAATTAAAACAAAGATAACTAAATGGCCGCAATTTCCTTCTAGAAGACACGACGTAATACTCACTCGAATGGGTCATTGCAGATTTACCCATGCCCATCTCTTGCTGGGTGAAGCCCCTCCACAGTGTGCATATTGGAAGACACTTTACACAGTCGCACATATTTGAACGTTCTGTGTTTGCCTTAGATCAATGTATATAAAATTTTTCGGAAATCCATCGCCGAATCTTAATTTAATCATCAATGAAACTCCACTTCCAAACTTGTTCCCCTTTCTTCGTCGTCCTGGTTTTTACTTCGAAATCTGACTTTTTTTTCCAATTTTCTAATATCCAATTTTTAATCTTTCAATTTTCCATTTTTAATTTTTCACTTAATTTTCAATTCTTGTTTATCTGTTCATAAATCAATTTTATACGTGTTTTGTGTCGAATGTTTATTTTTATTGTTACTTTAATCTGTTTTAGAACCTTTCATTTTATTTTTCTCAAAATTTTTTATCTAAATTTCGTCTTTTGTTTATTTCTATACATTGTTTGGCGCAGTTTGTCCTTAGAGCATTTAGCGCCACTAAACTTCAATCAACCACCTGCTCAATATTAACCCATGAGGAATATAAAATTTCCCCTGGCCGTCTTGCAATTTAAGAGTTTGTTTTAAAAAACTTTACCACTATACCTGTCGACGCGGACCAATAACACAAACAAAAAACGTAGACAATAACATTTGTCTTTAAACTTATTTTAATAATCATAATGCCAGCAGCAACGTGCGGCCATCACTCACAAATAGTTCTCCTTCCTAAACTAAACTACAAAAAGTGTTGCCACAAAAATGCAACTAAATTATACTACAAAAATAAAACATAGCACACGGAGCATAAAACATAGCAGTACAAAATGTAACACATTGAGTTCGAGGATAAACAACAAAACAAAATACAAAACATTAATAAATGATTCAAACAATACCACATGATAGAGCAGAAGATTCTATAGGATGTATATGTTTTCTTTATAAAATAAGCAAAATCCTAGGGAATTATTTTATCGCGCTGCAAGGGTGTTTGTTTTATTGGAAAATAATTGTCCTGAAATTTTTTCGTGCACAGATTATACGCTATTCAGTTGAAACGTAACTAATATGACAGAGAGGGATGGGAAATTGAAACTGCACGATATTCTCCCGAGAATTTTCCATTTTACGGAAGATAATAGGTACAGATGTGAAAACCTCGGGGAGTTCATTTACAGCTGTCAGATTGAGCAGTAACACGCAGATGAACCTGTTAATAACTTCTCCTTTTAAACAAACAATTCGTTATAAATAGGCAGTAAAATAGCTATTATGTTTACCATTGGGTTCGTTAAACTTCAGGCCGGGCACGAAAGATCTCGAATACAACACGCTGTTGTTCTGCGCGCAGAGGTTCTCTTGATTGAAAAACATGAATGAGTTCTTTTTGAAAAGGCAACGATATGGAGAATCGGTTCGTGATATCTCTGAGATTTGAACCGAGGCATTTAACATGTTCTTCACCGGAGTTCAAAAACCACTTCGCAATTTTTCCTCTGCGAATATTTCTTAAATTGAGGTTTTAAAACAAGTTGCTTTAATATTTTATTCCATCTAAAGTTCTTCATTTTATGTCTTTAAGAAGAAAAAAAAATCTTACATCTCAAGTGTATCAGCTATTATCTTTCTTTCCTTATCGTTATATCAGTCTGGATTTTGGAACATGTTGATTTATGAAATGTTTATCTCGATGTGACGTTACCATTTATTTATTTTTTCTTTTCTGACTCGAGAGTTTCATATTCGATTTCCGTATTGGCTGATTACGGCAAAGTGATTCTTCGCTGTAACGTCATCATTGATTCTTTTACGTTCGTGGAGACACGTTGCCAAATTTCGAAATGTTAATGACACGAGAGAATTACGTGTATCCAAGATTTATCTTCTAGTTAATCAGGTAATGAGATTAACCCCGGATTTTCCAGTTTGCTGTTTTCCATTACTCTTCATTTACAGTAACTCTGATTAATGTTGGCTATGCTAGCAACTAAATAAATGACATAAAAGGTTTCTTCACCTTTTTTACTTGTTTATATAAGAAATGGACATCAATTTTAAAATAGTCAAACATTTCGAACTCGAATTTTAGATGTATCGATTAATGAATAGCTTCTAATTTTCAGGACAGTTAAATTTAGGACTATTTTAGTCTTTTCTTTGATAGTTTTTTTTTTATTGAAGGTAGATAGCAGACTTATGAACAAGCTCCCAAATGTTCACCTCTCAGCTCTCTATATATCTATTCAACGGAAGAAAATGGAGCTGTGTCCATTTTTATAAATTTGATTTTTGCATATTCGTGTATAATTTGTTCTTCTCTAAGTGACAAAAGCGTTACATATCCATGCTCTGAAATTGAGACATTTAGTGATTTGGAAAAAATGTATGAGCCAAAATGATTTTCGGGTAAATATTTCCATTTGGACATAAAACTTCTATTTGTAGGCACTATGTGTTTCTTATTATACCACAGACTTTTAATGCTAGAACACCTAGAACTTTGCTATTTTCTAATACCAGGAATGTTAACTTACATATATATGTGTGCGTGTGTATATAATAAATATATAAATAAATATATAAATAAATAAATAAATAAATATATATATATATATATATATGATATATATACACACACACACATATATATATATATATATATATATATATATGTGTGTGTGTGTGTGTGTGTGTGTGTGTGAAGGCATGGTACCCTTGGCAATGCTCAGCGAGGTGAATTTACTCAGAACAAGCGAAGTTTTCCTTTTATAGTTTGGCAACAACTCTCCCTAGTGGAACGCAGATATAGACGGATGCCTGACGTGAGTTAGACGGCAACGAGTGCAGATGGCACTTCTCGATGACCGATTTTGATCGCCAAGACGGGCGCTGATGTTATTCCAGACGGGCACTGATGTCCAGTTTTATTTTAATTGTCCCTAGACACGACCATTGTATATAATTTGTAAATAGTTTAATTAAATAAGTTCATTTTAGTTAAACTTTTGTGCATCTTTTCCACCGTGGGAATAAATATCCCCCCCACACACACATATATATAGTGTATTTCATTTATATAATACACAATAAACTAATAAAGTATTAATATGTAATTTATATTAATATATGTATATATATGACACAGACTAATGGTTAAGGCATGGAAGACACATTTGATTTCATATATAAAAACTTCTTTGCCGTATTCCTTATGTCCATGACTATGCCATTTAGATATCCTTTGTTTTCATTTTGCCACGACAAGCGTGGAGGATGTTATCAGCCCGAGTTTCCTTCAGAACTGTCTTTTTTGGGGTTGCTACCTAAGCAAATTCCCATGTCTACTTCCGCGTCAGTTTCTTTACTCTGCATAGTTCAGCTCGAGGGTGTGTCTTTCTCCTATTACGTTATCGTTAATGTGTTCTAACTATTTTCAATTATAACTCGCTTAATTCCTAACCCTCATTTTTAAACCTGGCATATATATATATATATATATATATATATATATATATATATATATATATATATATATATATATATATAATGAGACGAACTTCTCAATGGGTGGTTGCTGTCATGGCCATAAAAATGATACCGTTTCAGCTAAAGACCTTTATTAAGATAACATTGGTGGACGTGTTCCCACTTCATCATAGGGACAGGACAAACTGAAGGGTCAGCTAGCATGAAGTTATATGTACAAGACACGTAAAACCTGGGTCAACATCTGTGGGAAAATATCTCTAGAAAAATCTGCCTCCGACAGCGTGTATCTCCTTTTTATTTGGAAATTTCCTAAATTGTCCGCTAGGGCCATGTAGGATTAACATTGGTCAGGCCCCTTCTCTGAGGGCTTAAACTGTAGCCCCAGTGGTCAATTTAGGTTAGGGGTTAAAAAAGGGGAATGCAGAATGACGCGGGAATTTTTAGCCCTTGATTTAAGTTTTGAAAACCCCTGAGAATTTTCCTTACACACACACACACATATGATAGGTTCACACTAAATAACTAGTGTCCTTACATCATTTTTATCCTTCAATGGCGTCGCACACTGGTGCCTAACTATTAACAAAGGCAGGCTTAGGTAGCCACAGCTCTGTCTGCGGAATGTGCACACTGCTCTCTGCCCTAGATCATTGCGCGTGAGCCGTATTTATGTGGATAACTCCTCACGCCGCATCACTCTCAGTAAAAATTCTTAATTAAAATCTTTTAAAATTAATCTACAATTTAAATCCTGACATATATGTCAGTCTCATACGACATTTAATGCAGAGTGGCAAGTATGGTGAGTGAAGAGTGAAACCATTAAAAAAAACATGCCGTTTATTTAAATGAATCAAAAATTAATAACATTATACATTGCTCCACGAGCAATAAAAATAAGACTATCGTGAAACCCACACAGGGAATCAAAAGAACAACCGTCAGAGTCAAACACAGAAAACTACAATTGTTTAAATACAACTGGGCTGACTGCATACTCGTGTAAATTTGCATAAAGTTTTAAAATAAAAAATATACAAAACTTAAAATACACACACAGTAACTAGATAAAGAAAATATAATTACAAATGATGACTAGTACATTTGAAACCGCTTACAATCTTAAAGTGTCGAAAATTGGATATAATCAGACCAATACTTAATCGCTGGTTAATCCAAGTAATCCTAACAATATATTACTTTCGATATACGTTTAGTGAGGCTTAGGGTGGGTCGATATTATAATACACTTACTTTCGAAGTACAGATATATAATATAAAATATTTTGGAAATGCATGTATGTATGTCTATCTGGTCGCTGTTCCTTCCGAAATGGCTCCCCCGATCGTGATGAAATCTTGCATGGTGATCCAGATATACCTTTAGGAGGTTTCAGGTAGGTTAAATTGCTAGAGATCAAAGTCATGATGGAGATCGAATGCTTTTTTATATTAATGGAGTCTGGCGATAATGTATAAAGCGCAAATCGGTATACTTTTTATAGCGTGCTGAAATTATTAAAATTATTATGTAAGTTAATTCATCTGATAGTGTTTATTCATCTGATAAAAGATAGAAGCCCTTCGGTATCGGAGTCGGCGGATCGAATTCCGCTGCTGGCATGAATGTTCACGGCCATTCGGAATTGGTTTTAAGCTGTGGATCCCAGTCTCATTATTCCTAATGCAGCATAAAAGCCGCATTAGGGATAGAGATTGTTTGGATCAGATTGTTTGGTTTGGACCGCTCCGAACAATCTGATAGTAGATAGTATGAATTCCTTCACTTCTAAACATTTTGGCTCCTTCCTGATTTTCTTGTTAGCAAAACAATCCTCTGTTGTTTGTTCTAATTCCACGGATATGTGCTAGCATAAATTTTAAGTAACGCAAGCAAATTTGAAAATACGCGTTTCATCTAGCAACAGCAGCTTAAACCTTTTCCGACAATGCAAACCGAAAGATAAAAAACTCAATCTCCTACGTATCTGCTTTAACAGCATGCCCTATTTTATTTAATAGATGTGTCTGGACAAAAACGAAGGCAAACAGTTTCAGTTTTTTATTCTGCATCAGCAGTCTATTATTGTGTTACTGTAGTGTAGCCAGCTGTTTTTAAACCCTTCCTGGTTGTTTTTTTCTATATATATATTAGTAAAATAAATGAAAACAGAGACAAACAAGAGAGAAATACGGGCTTTGTAGAATCATACTCCTAAAAGTTCGAAAATTTCTACCGCGTCTCTTAACGAATTCTAGATAACTTCTACGTTTCTTGTTTTTCATTCAGCAAATAAAATTTTTATATTCACTGATGAACACAGCAGCATTTATTACAACGACAATAAATAAATAAATAAATTCCGAAGAATCAGATGTAGGGCTGGTTTTATTTTAGTTCTTGTTGATTGCATGCATTATATGGGTATCTCCAGGGGCTAAATTTATATCTTACATTATAGTTCATTTCATACTTAATAGTCCGACGTGTTATATTCTCAAGGAATAATAGGTAAATAGTAATCTTTCTCTTGTGAGAGTGAGCAGTATAAAATATTTTGCTTTTTATTTCCTTTGAAAAAAAAAAAAAAAAAAATATAGTAAAATACATTATTTGTAAAAAAAATCTGATGTGAACACTGCGTGACATCCGTGTGCACATTATATGCATTTTATGAATATATCTAGGGCCATTAATAATTTTTTATCTTAGATTATTGTTCATTACATACTTAATAGTCCGAAGTGTTATATTCTCAAGGAAAAATAGGTAAATAGTAATATTTCTCTTATGAGAGTGATAAGTAAAATATTTTGCTTTTTATTTTCATTTGAAAACTGAAAAATTAAAAAAAAAATAATAATAAAATATATTATTTTTAAAAATATCTGATGTGAAACACTGCTTGACATTCATGTGCACATTATATGCAGTATATGAGTATATCCAGGGACTTAATTTATATCTTAGATTATAGTTCATTACATACCTAATAGTCCGAAATGTTATATTCTCAAGGTAAAATACATAGTAATCTTTCTCTTATGAGAGTGATCAGTATAAAATACTTTGCTTTTTATTTTCCTTTGAAAATTGAAAAAAAGAAAAAAATATTATAAAATACATTATTTGTAATAAAAAGAATCTGATGTGAACACTGCTTGACATTCATGTGCACATTATATGCAGTATATGAGTATATCCAGGGACTTAATTTATATCTTAGATTATAGTTCATTACATACCTAATAGTCCGAAATGTTATATTCTCAAGGAAAAATAGGTAAATATTAATCTTTCTCTTGTGAGAGTGCTTAGTATAAAATATTTTGCTTTTTACTTCCTTTGAAAATTGAAAAAAAGATAATAATAATAAAATACATAATTTGTAAAAAAAAAAAAAAAAAAAAAAAAAAAAAAAAAAAAAAAAAAAATTTGATGTGAACATTGCGTGACATCCATGTGCACATTATATGCATTATATTTATATCTTAGATTACAGTTCATTACATACTTAATAGTCCGATGTGTTATATTCTCAAGGAAAAATAGGTAAATACTAATATTTCTCTTGTGAGAGTAATCACTATAAAATATTTTGCTTTTTACTTTCCTTTAAAAATTGAAAAATAGAAAAAAAAATATTATAAAATATATTATTCGTAAAAAAAAATCTAATGTGAACACTGCCTGACATCCATGTGCGCATTATATGTATTATATGAGTATATCCAGGGACTTAGTTAATTTATATCTTAGATTACAGTTCATTACATACCTAATAATGTTAAGTGTTATATTCTCAAGGAAATATAGGTAAATACTAATCTTTCTCAGGTGATAATTATCAATATAAAATATTTTGTTTATTATTTTCCTTTGAAAATTGAAAAATAGAAAAAAATAAACTAAAATACAGTTGTTAAAAAAAAAAAAAAAAAAAAATTGACGTAAACACTGTGTGACATCCTTGTGCCCGTATTAAATTAATTTTTTGATGCACTCCTTTTATATTGATTTTGTTTGAATGTGAAATAAAATCCTCAAATTGTTGCACAAATTGGATACTCACACAGCTGCTAAAATTATACATAAAATATGAATCCAATACTATTTCAACGATGAGCAGAATTATGCTTAACAATGAGCAGTACATATTATTTCAACAATGAGCAATATTGTATTCAGAAATGAAAAAGTACTTATTGATTCAACAATGGGCAAAATTCTTTTCAGCAACAAGTAGTATATATTAATTGAAAAACGAGCAGAATTGCATTAAACAATGAGCAGTACATATTATTTCAACAATGAGCAAAATTGAATTCAGAAATGAAAAAGTACTTATTGATTCAACAATGGGCAGAATTGTTTTCGACAATGAGTAGTACATATAAATTCAACAATGAATAGAGCACGTACTGCCATCTGGTGGTGACCGGTATTGTTTTAAATAAAATAATTAAGATTTTTCATTATATTGAGTGCCGAAGGCAAATGAAAGGAAAGGTAAAAAATTGGATGTTACAACAGCCCAGAATACAAAGTTTAAATATGCTAAGAATAAACATATTTTTTAGTCATACATAGCAGCCTTCATTGATTAATAACAATTTATAATATCGCTACATTTAAATTTTTCGTTATAGAGATTGCAGATTGCAATGCAAAACAGGAGGTGCAAAACTAGATGTTATAAGAGTCCTTAATACAAACTCTACTCGCCCTTGGTATTGTCTAAGAAGAAAAACTTGCGAGTGTAAGTAAGTTCAATCCTGAATGCATTATTTCAACATTCTACGTCTAATTGTTTTTGAGTTATACGAGATAATTACGCGCATACACAAATACAGATTTCATGAAGAAATTACCTAAAATGCTTTCTGCCTAAAATGGATGTTCTCAAAGTTGTATGTGCGTCACAGATGTAATTCTTAAACTATTCAGGCATGGTTAAAAATGGGTATAGCTGAACAACTACCGAATGGGTGGGGTGCTGCCCTTCGGTACGGTTTGTACGTTCGAATCTCACTGCTAGCATAGATGTATGTAACCGTTTGGAATTGGCAGTAGGTCCCGGATTTATTAGATCCCGTTTAGCTAAACAGTAGAATGTAGCGTTTCAGTCCAAGCCAAAATGAGTATGAGTGTTAAAATCAGAACATAGAAAATTTTTTAATTGCAATTATTCTTTTCAATTCTGTTTCATTCAAAGGCGTAAAATTAGGATTTGGGACTACTTAAGAATTGGCTTCCCTTTGGCTAATTTGGTGAAAATATTGGAGATAATTACTACAACACAAAGGTAATCCATCCAAACATTGTATTTCTTGCTTTTTCTAGCGACTTTAATAAATGCACAGTGAACAATCGTAATGGAATTATATACTCTTACTTAATGAAAACGACTTGAAAACCAGACATTTATATTTATGGTAAATTAATCCCTTAACAATTTACAAACGCAACAGCTCCAAATTATTAAAAATCAGACATAGTGAACCATTAATGATTTGTTATATATAATTTTTTTAAGCATGGCGGTCTTTTAATACATAAGAAAAGAGTTACACAAGGAGAGTTAGATGCAAATATCATATAAATTGCAATATAGATACAGATTGTTTGGAAAGGGTGAGATTAAGAGAAAATGTTAGGCTATCATATTTAAACCATTATCACCAAGTTGGCGCGGGAACCCAGTTCTTTAGCCAAGCCTTAGGATTTTATCCCTTTCATGCATAAGAAAACATTAACATTAAATTATATTTCGTTTCTTTTACAAATTATGCGCTTAAAACCTGCTTTAAACTATCACAGAAAAGTCATTTTGTTCCAGATAAAATAAATACTTTGAAATAAAATATTGATAACGAAGTACATAGGTGTATATATGATCCCTTGGATAAAAATGCATTCGGTAAAAAATTAACCATCTAAAATGGCAGGAATCTCTGACGATGGAGGTGTGCGTGACTCTCGCTATTTCCCTGGGATCCTTCGTACTAAAAATAATCCATTCCGGAAACATGGCGACGATGTCTAAATAATGGAGCACTAAGGGAAAGTATACTGTACTCGTGCATTGGCAACGATCCAGCGTCATAGCAACAGTGAGGAAAACTGATTTGGCGAAAGTAGTCCGCGGTACATTTAGGATGCGCGTGTTCTGTTGTACAGCGATAAATGAGGAAAAAAAAGGGGAGTTTTCTGTTTTGTCTCTTGTGACTTTTCTCTCTTTTGGTAAATAAGTAAAGGAATTTATTAAATAAGCTATCTTGTAGATAACTATGTATAGTAATATATTACTTTTTTTTGTGGTGGTGGGAAGAGAAAGTCTGCAATCTGTAAATATCTGCGAATCTGTTACTCATTTAGCACCACCAGGGGGTACGTGTCTCTAGTGGATTTTCTCTCTTTTGATAAATAAGTAAAAGCATTTATTAAATAAACTATCGTATGGATACATATATATGGTAATATTTTACTTTTCTGGGAGGTGGAAAGAGGAAAGTCTACAAGCTGTAAATATGTGTGAATCTTGTTACTCATTTAGCACCACCGGGGGATACTTGTCTCTTGTGACTTTTCTCTCTTTTGGTAAATAAGTAAAGGAATTTATTAAATAAGCTATCTTGTAGATAACTATGTATAGTAATATATTACTTTTTTTTTGGGGGGGGGGGAAGAGTGCAATCTGTAAATATCTGCGAATCTGTTACTCATTTAGCACCACCAGGGGGTACGTGTCTCTAGTGGATTTTCTCTCTTTTGATAAATAAGTAAAAGCATTTATTAAATAAACTATCGTATGGATACATATATATGGTAATATTTTACTTTTTTTTGGGAGGGAAGAGTGCAATCTGTAAATATCTGCGAATCTGTTACTCATTTAGCACCACCAGGGGGTACGTGTCTCTAGTGGATTTTCTCTCTTTTGATAAATAAGTAAAAGCATTTATTAAATAAACTATCGTATGGATACATATATATGGTAATATTTTACTTTTCTGGGAGGTGGAAAGAGGAAAGTCTACAAGCTGTAAATATGTGTGAATCTTGTTACTCATTTAGCACCAGATACGTGTCGTGGCTTATTTCTCTCTTTTGATAATAAATAAAATGATTAATTAAATAAGTTCTTATGATAATTAGGTACTGAATATATTACTTTTTTGGGTGCGGGAAGGAAGTCGGCAAGCTTAAATATAAAGCTGTTACTCATTTAGCACCACCGGGTGCGTGTATCTAAACTAAATTAATAAACTATTAAAACTATTAAAACTAAACTATTAATTAAACTATTACTAAATTTAAATTGAGGAATTCGTCATTCTTATGAAAAACGTACTAAAAAATATTCCTCTCAAAATACTTATTGTTATCACCAAATAATACCCCCAAGAAGTTCAAATATTTCATAAGTATTAATAAGGTAAAAAAAAGAAGATTTTAATATACTAGGAACATTTAATTAACAATATATTTTGAGATCATTCGAATATATGTATAAAGATATATAACTTTTTCAAAAAAATATCCCCAAGAGTGTTCAAAAATATTTAATAAAGTGTTAATAAGGTAAAAATAGAAAAATTTTTTTAAAAATAATATACTAGAAACATTTAATTAACAAAAGATTTTAAGATCCCTGAATATATGATATAAAAAGACATATAATTTTTTTCTTCAAAATAATACCCCAAGAGCGTTTAAAAATATTTAATAAAGTATAATAAGGTAAAAATAGAAGAAAAATTAAAAAATAATATACTAGGAACATTTAATTAACAAAATATTTTGTCGTTCTGAATATGATATAGTATATATTTTACGATATTTGGTGGCTGCGGCACAGGTCAGTTTTTTGCTACGGGCGCGAAAGGACCGAGTTATGGCTCTGAACTTCATTTTGAAAGAGGAACCACGAGGACTGAAGGCTGACTAAACCTCAAGAATGTTCTCATAACTTAAAAGGAGGGAGCAAGCAGAAGACTTCATGTTTATCCTGCCATAGGTACCGTTTTCAAACTGGAAGGACAAGTGACTACGATTTTATGTGTCCGAATCGCCATTAATGAACACAACAGACCTTCGACAGGCTCAAGCTTCGATCCCGCTAAATTGTACGATGTTGCATTTACTGACAGATACTAATACTGACTAATACTGACTCTTTGCACTTCTATGTCGAGTGTGACATCAGATTTTCTCAGAGTTGTCGAGTCTCACTCGGCATTTTTTCAAACACAAACGGATAAATGCTCAAATAGAAAGATACCTAGGAAGAAGACAAAACCTTTTCTGTATGCGTGTGTAAAACGTGCAATCTGTAAACTAAACTGGCATTTCATTGAATTTGTCTTTTCATTATTTATTTAAATTGCCCTATTGCCAGGCTTAAGAATATTTAAACTAAAACACTTAAAAGTGTTGAGAGCTGTTGCTAACAAAACTGAAATATAATTTAGAGTGCAAAGTGTTAATTTTTTGTACCTGCCACATTACAGTCCTCTTGTTTAGTCCCTTCTCCTCTTGTCTAACGCTCGAGTTAACTCGAACGAGCTAAACTGGCCAAACTGTGCACACTCGAGATAATTCAAGCAACGTTGTACTTTATGTTGCTATAATTTATCACACTCGAATGCAATCCAGAATTGAAAAAAACAATGAGAAAGAAGGAAAAAAAATCGTTATGTGTAATAGTTGCAATATTGGGCTATGTGCTGCACCTTGTTTCGAAATATAATAATAGGTACAGATGTGAAAACCTCGGGGAGTTCATTTACAGCTGTCAGATTGAGCAGTAACACGCAGATGAACCTGTTAATAACTTCTCCTTTTAAACAAACAATTCGTTATAAATAGGCAGTAAAATAGCTATTATGTTTACCACTGGGTTCGTTAAACTTCAGGCCGGGCACGGAAGATCTCGAATACAACCCGCTGTTGTTCTGCGCGCCGAGCCTCTCTTGATTGAAAAACATGAATGAGTTCTTTTTGAAAAGGCAACGATATGGAGAATCGGTTCGTGATATCTCCGAGATTTGAACTGAGGCATTTAAGATGTTCTTCACCGGAGTTCAAAAACCACTTCGCAATTTTTCCTCCGCGAATATTTCTTAAATTGAGGTTTTAAAATACGTTGTTTTAATATTTTATTCCAGCTAAAGTTCTTCATTTTATGTCTTTAAGAAGAAAAAAAAATCTTACATCTCAAGTGTATCAGCTATTATCTTTCTTTCCTTATCGTTATATCAGTCTGGATTTTGGAACATGTTGATTTATGAAATGTTTATCTCGATGTGACGTTACCATTTATTTATTTTTTCTTTTCTGACTCGAGAGTTTCATATTCGATTTCTGTATTGGCTGATTACGGCAAAGTGATTCTTCGCTGTAACGTCATCATTGATTCTTTTACGTTGGTGGAGACACGTTGCCAAATTTCGAAATGTTAATGACACGAGAGAATTACTTGTATCCAAGATTTATCTTCTAGTTAATCAGGTAATGAGATTAACCCCGGATTTTCCAGTTTGCTGTTTTCCATTACTCTTCATTTACAGTAACTCTGATTAATGTTGGCTATGCTAGCAACTAAATAAATGACATAAAAGGTTTTCTTCACCTTTTTTACTTGTTTATATAAGAAATGGGCATCAATTTTAAAATAGTCAAACATTTCGAACTCGAATTTTAGATGTATCGATTAATGAATAGCTTCTAATTTTCAGGACAATTAAATTTAGGACTATTTTAGTCTTTTTTTTTTTTTTTTTTTTTTTTGAAGGTAGATAGCAGACTTATGAACAAGCTCCCAAATGTTCACCTCTCAGCTCTCTATATATCTATTCAACGGAAGAAAATGGAGCTGTGTCCATTTTTATAAATTTGATTTTTGCATATTCGTGTATAATTTGTTCTTCTCTAAGTGACAAAAGCGTTACATATCCATGCTCTGAAATTGAGACATTTAGTGATTTGGAAAAAATGTATGAGCCAAAATGATTTTCGGGTAAATATTTCCATTTGGACATAAAACTTCTATTTGTAGGCACTATGTGTTTCTTATTATACCACAGACTTTTAATGCTAGAACACCTAGAACTTTGCTATTTTCTAATACCCGGAATGTTAACTTACATATATATGTGTGCGTGTGTATATAATAAAATATATAAATAAATATATAAATAAATAAATATAAATATATAATATATATATATATATATATATATATATATCACACACACACACACACACACACACACACACATATATATATATATATATATATATATATATATATATATATATATATTATATGTGTTTGTGTGTGTGTGTGTATGTAAGCATGGTACCCTAGGCAGTGCTCAGCGAGGTGAATTTACTCCGAGCAAGCGAAGTTTTCCTTTTATAGTTTGGCAACAGCTCTCCCCAGCGGAATGCCGATAAAGACGGATCCCTGACGTGAGTTAGACGGCAACGAGTGCAGATGGCACTTCTCGCTGACTGATTTTGATCGCCAAGACGGGCGCTGATGTCATGCCAGACGAGCACTGATGTCCAGTTTTATTTTAATTGTCCCTAGACACCACCATTGTATATAATTTGTAAATAGTTTATTTAAATAAGTTCATTTTAGTTAAACTTTAGTGCATATTTTCCACCGTGGGAATAAATATCCCCCCCACACATATATATATAGTGTATTTCATTTATATAATACACAATAAACTAATAAAGTATTAATATGTAATTTATATTAATATATGTATATATATGACACAGACTAATGGTTAAGGCATGGAAGACACATTTGATTTCATATATAAAAACTTCTTTGCCGTATTCCTTATGTCCATGACTATGCCATTTAGATATCCTTTGTTTTCATTTTGCCACGACAAGCGTGGAGGATGTTATCAGCCCGAGTTTCCTTCAGAACTGTCTTTTTTGGGGTTGCTACCTAAGCAAATTCCCATGTCTACTTCCGCGTCAGTTTCTTTACTCTGCATAGTTCAGCTCGAGGGTGTGTCTTTCTCCTATTACGTTATCGTTAATGTGTTCTAACTATTTTCAATTATAACTCGCTTAATTCCTAACCCTCATTTTTAAACCTGGCATATATATATATATATATATATATATATATATATATATATATATATTTATATATATATATATATATATATATATATATATATATATATATATATATATATATATATATATATATAATGAGACGAACTTCTCAATGGGTGGTTGCTGTCATGGCCATAAAAATGATACCGTTTCAGCTAAAGACCTTTATTAAGATAACATTGGTGGACGTGTTCCCACTTCATCATAGGGACAGGACAAACTGAAGGGTCAGCTAGCATGAAGTTATATGTACAAGACACGTAAAACCTGGGTCAACATCTGTGGGAAAATATCTCTAGAAAAATCTGCCTCCGACAGCGTGTATCTCCTTTTTATTTGGAAATTTCCTAAATTGTCCGCTAGGGCCATGTAGGATTAACATTGGTCAGGCCCCTTCTCTGAGGGCTTAAACTGTAGCCCCAGTGGTCAATTTAGGTTAGGGGTTAAAAAAGGGGAATGCAGAATGACGCGGGAATGTTTAGCCCTTGATTTAAGTTTTGAAAACCCCTGAGAATTTTCCTTACACACACACACACATATGATAGGTTCACACTAAATAACTAGTGTCCTTACATCATTTTTATCCTTCAATGGCGTCGCACACTGGTGCCTAATTATTAACAAAGGCAGGCTTAGGTAGCCACAGCTCTGTCTGCGGAATGTGCACACTGCTCTCTGCCCTAGATCATTGCGCGTGAGCCGTATTTATGTGGATAACTCCTCACGCCGCATCACTCTCAGTAAAAATTCTTAATTAAAATCTTTTAAAATTAATCTACAATTTAAATCCTGACATATATGTCAGTCTCATACGACATTTAATGCAGAGTGGCAAGTATGGTGAGTGAAGAGTGAAACCATTAAAAAAACATGCCGTTTATTTAAATGAATCAAAAATTAATAACATTATACATTGCTCCACGAGCAATAAAAATAAGACTATCGTGAAACCCACACAGGGAATCAAAAGAACAACCGTCAGAGTCAAACACAGAAAACTACAATTGTTTAAATACAACTGGGCTGACTGCATACTCGTGTAAATTTGCATAAAGTTTTAAAATAAAAAATATACAAAACTTAAAATACACACACAGTAACTAGATAAAGAAAATATAATTACAAATGATGACTAGTACATTTGAAACCGCTTACAATCTTAAAGTGTCGAAAATTGGATATAATCAGACCAATACTTAATCGCTGGTTAATCCAAGTAATCCTAACAATATATTACTTTCGATATACGTTTAGTGAGGCTTAGGGTGGGTCGATATTATAATACACTTACTTTCGAAGTACAGATATATAATATAAAATATTTTGGAAATGCATGTATGTATGTCTATCTGGTCGCTGTTCCTTCCGAAATGGCTCCCCCGATCGTGATGAAATCTTGCATGGTGATCCAGATATACCTTTAGGAGGTTTCAGGTAGGTTAAATTGCTAGAGATCAAAGTCATGATGGAGATCGAATGCTTTTTTATATTAATGGAGTCTGGCGATAATGTATAAAGCGCAAATCGGTATACTTTTTATAGCGTGCTGAAATTATTAAAATTATTATGTAAGTTAATTCATCTGATAGTGTTTATTCATCTGATAAAAGATAGAAGCCCTTCGGTATCGGAGTCGGCGGATCGAATTCCGCTGCTGGCATGAATGTTCACGGCCATTCGGAATTGGTTTTACTGACAGTCTCATTATTCTAATGCAGCATAAAAGCGATTAGGGATAGAGATTGTTTTAAGATTGTTGGTTTGGATCCGACAATCTGATAGTAGATAGTATGAATTCATTCACTTCTAAAGCAGATATTAGAGCGCTGCTCTTCAGAGTTCGTGGGTTCGAATGGATCTATGTTTGTGTTTGGAATCGGCAACTGTATCCCGCAACGAAAACAGTATAGTAAATAAACTCCAACTTCACTTCTAAACATTTTGGCTCCTTCCTGATTTTCTTGTTAGCAAAACAATCCTCTGTTGTTTGTTCTAATTCCACGGATATGTGCTAGCATAAATTTTAAGTAACGCAAGCAAATTTGAAAATACGCGTTTCATCTAGCAACAGCAGCTTAAACCTTTTCCGACAATGCAAACCGAAAGATAAAAAACTCAATCTCCTACGTATCTGCTTTAACAGCATGCCCTATTTTATTTAATAGATGTGTCTGGACAAAAACGAAGGCAAACAGTTTCAGTTTTTTATTCTGCATCAGCAGTGTATTATTGTGTTACTGTAGTGTAGCCAGCTGTTTTTAAACCCTTCCTGGTTGTTTTTTTCTATATATATATTAGTAAAATAAATGAAAACAGAGACAAACAAGAGAGAAATACGGGCTTTGTAGAATCATACTCCTAAAAGTTCGAAAATTTCTACCGCGTCTCTTAACGAATTCTAGATAAGTTCTACGTTTCTTGTTTTTCATTCAGCAAATAAAATTTTTATATTCACTGATGAACACAGCAGCATTTATTACAACGACAATAAATAAATAAATAAATTCCGAAGAATCAGATGTAGGGCTGGTTTTATTTTAGTTCTTGTTGATTGCATGCATTATATGGGTATCACCAGGGGCTAAATTTATATCTTACATTATAGTTCATTTCATACTTAATAGTCCGACGTGTTATATTCTCAAGGAATAATAGGTAAATAGTAATCTTTCTCTTGTGAGAGTGAGCAGTATAAAATATTTTGAATTTTATTTTCCTTTGAAAATTAAAAAAAAAAGAAAAAATTTATTCTAAAATACATTATTTGTAAAAAAAATCTGATGTGAACACTGCGTGACATCCATGTGCGCATTATATGAGTATATGTAGGGACTTAATTAATTTATATCTTAGATTATAGTTCATTACATACTTAATAGTCCGAAGTGTTATATTCTCAGGGAAAAATAGGTAATAATAGGTACTAATATTTCTCGTGTGAGAGTGATAAGTATAAAATATTTTGCTTTTTATTTCCTTTAAAAACTGAAAAATACAAATAATAATAATAATAATAATAATAATAAAATACATTATTTGTAAAAAAAAATGTGAAGACTGAGTGACATCCATGTGCACATTATATGAGTATATCAGGGATTTAATTTATATCTTAGATTATAGTTCATTACATACCTAATAGTCCGAAATGTTATATTCTCAAGGTAAAATACATAAATAGTAATCTTTCTCTTATGAGAGTGATCAGTATAAAATACTTTGCTTTTTATTTTCCTTTGAAAATTGAAAAAAAGAAAAAAATATTATAAAATACATTATTTGTAATAAAAAGAATCTGATGTGAACACTGCTTGACATTCATGTGCACATTATATGCAGTATATGAGTATATCCAGGGACTTAATTTATATCTTAGATTATAGTTCATTACATACCTAATAGTCCGAAATGTTATATTCTCAAGGTAAAATACATAAATAGTAATCTTTCTCTTATGAGAGTGCTTAGTATAAAATATTTTGCTTTTTACTTCCTATGAAAATTGAAAAATATAAAAAATATAAAATATATTATTTGTAAAAAAAATCTGATGTGAGCACTGCTTGATATCCATGTGTACATTATATGCATTATATGAGTATATCCAGGGACTTAATTAATTTATATCTTAGATTACAGTTCATTACATACTTAATAGTCTGATGTGTTATATTCTCAAGGAAAAATAGGTAAATACTAATATTTCTCTTGTGAGAGTGATAAGTATAAAATATTTTGCTTTTTATTTTCCTTTGAAAATTGGTTTTGGTTTGGAGTGCTACGGTCTACTTTTTGCAACACGAGGGCTAATGAGACCGGGACCTACAGCTTAAAGCCGATTCCGAACGGCTACGAACAACCATGCCACAGTGAGATTCGAACCCACGAACTCCGGTACCGCTTTGAAAATTGAAAAATACAAAAAGTAAATAAATAAATAAATAAATAATAAATAAATAAATAAAATAAAATAAAATAAAATACATTATTGGTAAAAAACAAAATCTGATGTGAACATTGCGTGACATCCATGTGCGCATTATATGCATTATATGGGTATATGTAGGGACTTAATTAATTTATATCTTAGATTACAGTTCACTACATACTTAATAGTCCGAAGTGTTATATTCTCAAGGAAAAATAGGTAAATAGTAATATTTCTCTTATGAGAGTGATAAGTAAAATAATAATAATAAAAAAAAACGTATGTGAACATTGACATCCTTTTACATCTAATAAATGAATTTTTTGATGCACTTCGGTTATATTTATTTTGTTTTTGAAACAGGATACTCAAATTGTTGCACAAATTGGATACTCACACAGCTGCTAAAATTATACATAAAATATAAATAATCTAAGATATAAATATGAATCCAATACTGTTTCAACAATGAGCAGAATTCTGTTTTACGATGAGTAAGTAGTACATATTAATTCAACAATGAGGAATATTGTATTCAGAAATGAAAAAGTATTTCAACAATGTGATTCAACAATGGGCAGAATTATATTCAGCAACAAGTAGTACATATTAACTAAAAAATGAGCAGAATTGTATTCAACAATGAGCAGTATATATTAATTCAAAAATGAGAAAAATTAAAATCAACAATGAATAAGACATACTAATTCAACTATGGGCAGAATTGTTTTCGACGATGAGTAGTACATATAAAGTCAATAATGAATAGAGCATGTACTGCCATCTGGTGGCGACCGGTAGCGTTTTAATAGATATATTAAGATTTTTCATTATATTGAGTGCCGATGGCAGTTGAAAGAAAAGGTAAGAAATTGGATGTTACAACAGCCCAAAGTACAAAATTTTAATAGTCCAAGAATAAAATATTTTTTAGTCTTGCCCAGAAGCGTTCATTTATTAATCTCAATTTATAATATCCGTTATATTAAAATTTTTCGTTATAGGGAGTGCAGATTGCAATGAAAACAGGAGGTGCAAAACTAGATGTTATAAGAGCCCTTAATACAAACTCTACTCGCCCTTGGCTACAAAAAACCTTGCGAGGGTCAGTAATTTCAATCCTGAATACATTATTTCAACATTCTGCTTTTTCTAATTGTTTTTGAGTTATGCGATATACTTACGTACATACGCAAGTACAGATTTCATGAGGAAATTACCTAAAATGCATTCAGGCATGTTCTCAAAGTTGTATGTGCGTGCAGATGTAATTCTTAAACTATTCAGGCATGGATAAAAATGGGTATAGCTGAACAACTGCCGAATGGGTGGGGTGCTGCTCTTCGGTACTAGAGGTTGTGAGTTCGAATCTCACTGCTAGTATGGATGTGCGTAGCCATTTGGAATTGGCAGTAGGTCTCGGTTTCATTAGATCCCATCTAGCTAAACCGTAGAATGTAGCTTTCCAATCTAAGCCAAAATGAGTATTTTCGTTAAAATTAGAACACGAAAATTTTTTTAATTGTAATTCTTCTTTTCAATTCCGCTTCATTCAAAGGCGTAAAATTAGGATTTGAGACTACTTAAGAATTGGGTTCCCCTTGGCAAATTTGGCGAAAATATTGGCGATATTTACTAAAACACAAAGGTAATCCATCCAAAAATTGCTTTTTCCTGGCCACTTTTATTAATGCACAGTGCGCCATTGTAATAGAATCATATACTCTTACTTAATTAAAGAAAACGACTTGAAAACCGGACATTTATATTTATGGGGAATTAATCCCTTAACAGTTTACAAACTCAACAGCTCTAAATTATTAAAAATCATCCATAGTGAACCATTAATGGTTTGTTATATCTCATTTTTTTTATGCATTGCGCACTTTTAATTTATAAGAAAAGAGTTACAACACAAGGAGAGTTGGATGCATATATCATATATATTACAACAAAGATACAGATTGTTTGGACACGGCGAGATCAGGAGAAAATGTTTGGCGACCATACTTAAACCATTATCGCCAAGTTGGCGAGGGAACCCAGTTATTTAGTCAAGATTAGGATTTTATCCCTTCATGCATTAGAAAACATTAACATTAAATTATATTTTGTTTCTTTTACAAATATGCGCCTAAAACCTACTTTAAACTATCACAAAAAAGTTATTTTGTTCCAGATAAAATAAATACTTTGAAATAAAATATTGATAACGAAGTACATAGGTGTATATATGATCCCTTGGATAAAAATGCATTCGGTAAAAAATTAACCATCTAAAATGGCAGGAATCTCTGACGATGGAGGTGTGCGTGACTCTCGCTATTTCCCTGGGATCCTTCGTACTAAAAATAATCCATTCCGGAAACATGGCGACGATGTCTAAATAATGGAGCACTAAGGGAAAGTATACTGTACTCGTGCATTGGCAACGATCCAGCGTCATAGCAACAGTGAGGAAAACTGATTTGGCGAAAGTAGTCCGCGGTACATTTAGGATGCGCGTGTTCTGTTATACAGCGATAAATGAGGAAAAAAAAAGGGGGAGTTTTCTGTTTTGTCTCTTGTAGCTTTTCTCTCTTTTGATAAATAAGTAAAAGGGTTTATTAAATAAACTATTTTATTGATACATATGTATGGTAATATTTTACTTTTTTTGGGGAAGGGAAGAGTGCAAGCTGTAAATATCTGTGAATCTGTTACTCATTTAGCACCACCAGGGGGTACGTGTCTCTAGTGGATTTTCTCGCTTTCGATAAATAAGTGAAAGCATTTTTTAAATAAACTATCGTATGGATACATATATATGGTAATATTTTACTTTTTTGGGAGGTGGGAAGAGGAAAGCCTGCAAGCTGTAAATATGTGTGAATCTTGTTACTCATTTAGCACCACCGGGGGATACGTGTCTCTTGTGGCTTTTCTCTCTTTTGGTAAATAGGTAAAAGAATTTATTAAATAAGCTAGCTTGTAGATAAATATGTATGGTAATATATTACTTTTTTGGGGTGGGGGGGAGGAAAGTGTTCAAGCTGTAAATATCTGCGAATCTGTTACTCATTTAGCACCACCGGAGGGTACGTGTATCTTGTGGCTTTTCTCTCTTTTGATAAATAAGTAAAAGAATTAATTAAATAAACTATCTTAAGAAAAACATGTATCGTAATATATTATTTTTTTTGGGGTGGGGGGGGGGTCTGCAAGCTTTAAATACTGCGAATCTTGTTACTCATTTAGCACCACCGGGGGGTACGTGTTGCTTCAGGTGTACTACGTACTCAAGTAACATTACCCCTCTGCGTCCCCGTGATTTAGAAGCAGGGACCATGCAGAAGGCTCCCATGTTTTTTTAGCCACCTTTAGGTGTACCGTTTGTGAACTTGGAAGATATTGCGAACACGAACCTATTTTACGTTATCGAAGGTAAAGATCACTTTGTCAAAAATTTCTAATTTTACAGGAGAGAATAATAAAGAATTATTTGATTTGGACCGTGTTTAGTAAAATCTTTTTAACTTTGGAACGTCCCACATATTGTTTTATAAAGTCTAGTAATATATATATGTGTGTATATACATATATACATGTGCGTTGTT
Source organism: Pardosa pseudoannulata (assembly GCA_032207245.1). Taxonomy (NCBI): domain Eukaryota; kingdom Metazoa; phylum Arthropoda; class Arachnida; order Araneae; family Lycosidae; genus Pardosa; species Pardosa pseudoannulata. Next base: position 63,361,084 of record CM063508.1, on the reverse strand, counting down.
TCTGTTTCTCATTCGAATTATGCTACAGGTCCATGGCGGCTAAATGCATTGTGCAGCTTCACTTTGAAAGAAGAACCACGAGGACTGAAAGCTGACTAAACCTCAAGAATTTGTTCTCGTAATTTAGAAGCAGGGAGAAAGCAGAAGATCTTCATGCTTGTCCTGCTACCTCCAGGGGTACCGTTTTCGAACTTAGAGGACAAGACGATTACTAACCTATTTTACGTGTCCGAATCGTTATTAACGAACATGGCAGACGTTTGACCCGCTCAAGCCTCGATCCCGCTACCCTCCAGTTAGACGATTGTTGCATTTACTGACAGATACTAATACTGACTAATACTGACTCTTTGCACTCCTATGTCGTGGTCTTGTCGAGTCTCACTAGACATTTTTTCAAACACAAACGGATAAATGCTCAAATAGAAAGATACCTAGGAAGAAGACAGAACCTTTTTTGTATGCATGTGTAAAACGTGCAATTCTGTTAACAAAACTGGCATTTAATTGAATTTGTCTTTTCCTTTAATATATTTAAATTGCCCTATTGCTAGGCTTAAGAATATTTAAACTAAAACACTTAAAAGCGCTGAGAGCTGTTGCTAACAAAACTGAAATATAATTTAGAGTGCAAAGTGTTAAGGTGAGTTTGTACCTACCACATTGCAGTCCTCTTGTTTAGTCCGTTCTCCTCTTGTCTAACGCTCGAGTTAACTCGAATGCGCTAAACTGACCAAACTGTGCACACTCGAGATAATTCGAGCGGCTTTGTACTTTATGTTGCTATAATTTTTTACTCTCGAATGCAATCCAGAATTGAAAATAACAATGTGAAAGAAAAAAAAAATCGTTCCATGTGTAATAGTTGCAATGTTGGGCTATGTGCTGCACCTTGTTTCGAAATATATCACACAAAAAAAAATTTTGATTAATTTTATAAATACTAGTATTGTTACTTTTTTTTTGTTTTAAAAGTATAAATAAGTATTTTTGCTGATAATAATGATTATTCTAAAATGGGAATTCGGAAAGAAAGATAAAAAAAAAGTCGATGTGCGTGTAATGTTACAATATTAGACTATTTTCTGCAATGTTACCAAATCCAAAATTGCAATAAATATTTTGATTATTTTTGTATTTTCGTAATTTTCTTGGCATGACAAAGTTCTAAATTGTGTTTTTTACATTAAAAAATTGATTTTTTTTGGCCTTTAAAAAAAACCAAGGCATTAAGGGGTTAATGTTAATCTGTGGAAAGATACAATAGCTCTGGTCAGATCGCATTTAAAGAACTCTTTAAAAATCGTATACCATGGAATAGAACAGCAAATTCCCTAGGATGCTATCTTTTTCTTTTTTTTTAAAGACACCGTGCAAACTGTATTTAATTCTAAATTATTTTCTAGAAATATTGGCATACTCTTTTTCATACGTAAATAAGAACATTCAACAGGCATTAAAAAGTAAAAAAAAAATATAGAATCTTAGAGAATTTACTGCTCTGCCATGTGGTATAATATATTTTAAAGAATTCTTTAAAAGAAGCTGCCAGAGGAACTTTTATCTTACACATAGGTTAACGTTCATTGAGAAGAATCCAGTACGACAGGTACAGACCTATCTTAGTTAAAATTAATATATTTTGAACAGCATAAATGTATCATTCTCGAAATTATTAAGAATTATTATACATATTTTTGCATAGGAAAAATGGATACTTTTAACTATTGTTATTTCTAGTGAACACTTACGATAAAAGCTAAGTTTTATTTTAAATCTAAAAGATATCCTTTAAATATAAATGATCCTATTATGTTTGAATCATTTATTAATGTTTTGTATTTTGTTTTGTTGTCTTTCCTCGAACTCAATGTGTTACATTTTGTACTGCTATGTTTTATGCTCGGTGTGCTATGTTTTGTTTTTGTAGTATAATTTAATTGCATTTTTGTGGCAACACTTTTTTTTTCAGTTAAAAAGAGAATTTTGCGAGTGATGGCCGCACGTTGCTGCTGGCATTATGATTATTAAAATAAATTTAAAGACAAATGTTATTGTCTACGTTTTTTGTTTGTGTTATTGGTCCGAGTCGACATATTATACTTTAAAGTAATGCTCATGGAATATTTCCGATAGCGCACCATTTGGTACAATCAATAATTAATAACTTTTGAAATTATTAATAATTTACTTTTAAATTTGAAACACTTTTGCATAAATATACTGTTAAAATTCGTTTAATTTTCAAACAGATTGGTAAAAAGCCAAATCAATTAATTTTGTAATACTACTCTCCTAACGAAGACTTCTAACCAAAGCAATTCGCATTCAGGTAAAAACATTTTATTGAAACCCTTTAGAGCATAAATCTTTTTCATGTTTATGCATAAATCTAAAAACTAATTTAGGATATTTAAATATTTCTATCAAAGCCATTACAAACTTAGTAGAGGAAAAACGGGTACTGTGACCATTTTTAACTATACTTCCAATGAATGCTAACGATAACAACTAAGTATTATTCTAGGCTTAAACTGTATCTAGGAATAAAAATGACCTATTACGCGTTAGAAGGATACGCATGAAATGTTTTCAACAATACTATTTTCGAAACGGTAGATAATGATTTTTAAAATTATTAATATTTTATCCTGAAACTGTAAACACTTTCACATTAATATATTACTAATCACACATCAAATTGTCCAGCATTTAGGTTAAAAACAAGATAAATTGACAGTAAAAGTTCACACTCTCCTTAAGTTGACGGATTAAACCTAATAAGCATTTGCATTTCAAAAACTTACTGTAGTATTTTTAGCAAAAATTGTTCATCAAGTTTCAAAATTTATAACAAAGACAAAAGATTAAAAATGAATTATAGAAAGAAAATATTACAACCTCGTTAAATAAAATTGACCTGAAAGGAAAAATAAAAAAAATGCGATGTGGACACCACATTACTTCCTTGTAAGTCTGTTACATCATACCTTTTTTTTATTTTGTATGATGCGTCATCAGAATTATTGTTTGCGCGTTCTCGAGATTAAAAGTAGGTTTTGTATTTCATAGTATTTAGGTTGTCTGAATACAGCATAAATACTGCCATCTGGCGAAGACCAGTATCGTTAATTGTCGTTATAATAACACTTTTTGGTATACAGGTATTTCGTTTTAAACAGAAAGTTTTCGCAATTACTATACAGTCTTTGAGCATATCAGGAAATGATAGAAAAAATTCAGTATTCTCTGCAAATACTAGATTTACTTTTGTTTAGTAAAAATCTCTCCTAAATGCAAGATTTCTAACTTTTACGGTTAATCGCTTTTGAGTTATGCCCCACAGCATTTATAATTAATTCTATATTGAAATTTTTCGTCACATAGAGTAAAGATTGAAATCAAAAGGGGAGGTACGTATGCGTAACTAAGCGTTAAGCAGTCCTAGATATCGAACGTCTAGTACTTATCGTTTTTGAGTTATACTAGATACATACGTATGTGTCTATGTACGTACTTTAAGTGTAAACTAGTCATGACTAGTTTACGAATGGCACAAATTGAATATTTAAGGAATTAAAATTCAAGTTTCCTTCAACACATATTCAAACGTAAAACTGAAACTAGTGTAACTGAACCTGTATCGTTAATTCTCGTTATAATAACACTTTTTGGTATACAAATATTTCATTCTAAACAGAAAGTTTTCGTAATTACTATATTGCCTTTCTCCGTATCAAGAAAGAATAGACAAAAAAGATTCAGAATTATTCTCTGCAAATACTAGATTTTCTTTTGTTTATTAAAAAAATCTTCTAAATGCAAGATTTCAAACTTTTAAGGTTAATCGCTTTTGAGTTTTGCCCCACAACATTAATAATAATGATATATAGAAATTTTTCTGGAATAAGGATTGAGATCAAAAGGGGAAATACGTAACTATTTATAAACGTTACAGCAGTCCTAAATACAAAATATCGGACTTCTAGGACTAATCGTTTTTGAGTTATACGAGATATATACGTATGTGTCTATGTACGTAAGCCAAGTGTTAACTAGTCATGGTCAAAATAGATATTCAAGGAATTGAAATTCAAGTTTCCTTCAACACATATACAAACGTAAAACTGAAACTAGTGTAACTGAACCTGTATCATTAATTCTCGTTATAACGAGAATTTGGTATTTTAACACTTTTTGGTATACAGATATTTCATTCAAAACAGAAAGTTTTCGTAATTATTATACTGTCTTTCTCCGTATCAAGAAATAATAGACAAATAAAATTCAGAATTATTCGCTGCAAATACTAGATTTTCTTTTGTTTAGTAAAAAACTCTCGTAAATGCAAGATTTTAAATTTTTACGGTTAATCGCTTTTGAGTTGTGCCCCACAACATTTATAATCATACATTGAAATTTTTCGTCACATAGAATAAGGATTGAAATCTAAATCGGAGATATGTATAAGTAACTAAACGTTATAGCAGTTCCATATACAAAATATCGGACGTCTCAGACTATTCGTTTTTGAGTTATACGAGATACATACGTATGTGTCTATGTACGTACGCCAAGTGTAAACTAGTCATGGTCAAAATGGATATTTAAGGAATCGAAATACAAGTTTTCTTTAACACATATACAAACTTAAAACTGAAATTCATGTAACTGAACCTGTATCTCGTTAACCTGTAACTCGTTATAATAACAATTTTTGGTATACATATATTTCATTCTAAACAGAAAGTTTTGTCAATTTCTATACTATGTTTCTCCGTATCAGGAAATAATAGAAAAAGAAATTTACAATTATTATCTGCAAATACCAGATTTTCTTTTGTTTAGTAAAAAACTCTCCTAAATGCAAGATTTCAAACTTTTACGGTTAATCGCTTTTGAGTTTTGCCCCACAGCATTAATAATAATGATATATTGAAATTTTTCTTGAGGAAGGATTGAGATCAAAAGGGGAAGTACGTAACTAAACATTACAGCAGTCCTAAAATATCGGACGTCTAGGACTAATCGTTTTTGAGTTATACGAGATATATACGTATGTGTCTAAATACGTACGCCTTGTGTAAACTAGTCATGGTCAAAACAGATATTTAAGGAATCGAAATTCAAGTTTCCTTCAACACATATACAAACATAAAACAAACTAGTGTAACTGAACCTGTATCGTTAATTCTCGTTATAATAACAATTTTTGGTATACAGATATTTCATTCTAAACAGAAAGTTTTCGTAATTACTATACTGTCTTTCTCCGTATCAAGAAATAATAGACAAATAAAATTCAGAATTATTCTCTGCAAATACTAGATTTTCTTTAGTTTAGAGAAAAAAACTCTCCTAAATGCAAGATTTCAAACTTTTACGGTTAATCACTTTTGAGTTCAGCCCCACAACATTTATAATCATACATTGAAATTTTTCGTCACATAGAATAAGGATTGAAATCAAAATCGGAGGTATGTATATGTAACTAAACGTTATAGCAGTCCTATATACAAAATATCGAACGTCTAGGAATAATCGTTTCTGAGTTATACGAGATACATACTTATGTGTCTATGTACGTAAGCCAAGTGTAAACTAGTCATGGTCAAAATGGATATTTAAGGAATTGAAGTTCAAGTTTCCTTCAACACATATACAAACGTAAAACTGAAATTGGTGTAACTGAACCTGTATCGTTAATTCTCATTATAATAACAATTTTTGGTATACAGATATTTCATTCTAAACAGAAAGTTTTCGTAATTACTATACTGTCTTTCTCCGTATCAAGAAATAATAGACAAATAAAATTCAGAATTATTCTCTGCAAATACTAGATTTTCTTTAGTTTAGTAAAAAACTCTCCTAAATGCAAGATTTCAAACTTTTACGGTTAATCACTTTTGAGTTCAGCCCCACAACATTTATAATCATACATTGAAATTTTTCGTCACATAGAATAAGGATTGAAATCAAAATCGGAGGTATGTATATGTAACTAAACGTTATAGCAGTCCTATATACAAAATATCGAACGTCTAGGAATAATCGTTTCTGAGTTATACGAGATACATACTTATGTGTCTATGTACGTAAGCCAAGTGTAAACTAGTCATGGTCAAAATGGATATTTAAGGAATTGAAGTTCAAGTTTCCTTCAACACATATACAAACGTAAAACTGAAATTGGTGTAACTCAACCTGTATCGTTAATTCTCGTTATAATAACCCTTTTTGGTATGCAGATATTTCGTTTTAAGGAGAAAGTTTTCATAATTACTATACTGTCTTTCTCCGTATCAAGAAATAATAGACAAATAAAATTCAGAATTATTCTCTGCAAATACTAGATTTTCTTTAGTTTAGTAAAAAACTCTCCTAAATGCAAGATTTCAAACTTTTACGGTTAATCGCTTTTGAGTTATGCCCCGCAGCATTAATAATAATCATATATTGAAATTTTCCTTTAGGAAGGGTTGAGATCAAAAGGGGAAGTACGTAACTAAACATTACAGCAGTCCTAAAATATCGGACGTCTCAGACTATTCGTTTTTGAGTTATACGAGATACATACGTATGTGTCTATGTACGTACGCCAAGTGTAAACTAGCCATGGTCAAAACAGATATTTAAGGAATCGAAATTCAAGTTTCCTTCAACACATATACAAACGTAAAACTGAAATTGGTGTAACTGAACCTGTATCGTTAATTCTCATTATAATAACAATTTTTGGTATACAGATATTTCATTCTAAACAGAAAGTTTTCGTAATTACTATACTGTCTTTCTCCGTATCAAGAAATAATAGACAAATAAAATTCAGAATTATTCTCTGCAAATACTAGATTTTCTTTAGTTTAGTAAAAAACTCTCCTAAATGCAAGAATTATCTTTTACGGTTAATAGCTTTTGAGTTATGCCCCGCAGCATTAATAATAATCATATATTGAAATTTTCCTTTAGGAAGGATTGAGATCAAAAGGGGAGGTACGTAACTAAACGTTACAGCAGTCATAAATACAAAATATCGGACATGTATGACTAATCGTTTTTGAATTATATGCTAGATACATACATATGTGTCTATGTACGTAAGCCAAGTGTGAACTAGTCATGGTCAAAATGGATATTTAAGGAATCGAAATTCAAGTTTTCTTCAACACATATACAAACTTAAATCTGAAATTGGTGTAACTGAACCTGTATCGTTAATTCTCGTTATAATAACACTTTTTGGTATACAGATATTTCATTCTAAACAGAAAGTTTTCGTAATTACTATACTGTCTTTCTCCGTATCAAGAAATAATAGACAGTAAAAATTTAGAATTATTCTCTGCAAATACTAGATTTTCTTTTGTTTAGTAAAAAACTCTCCTAAATGTAAAATTTCAAATTTTTACGGTTAATCGCTTTCGAGTTATGCCCCATAGCATTTAGAATCCTATATTGAAATTTTTCGTTACATAGAGTAAAGATTGAAATCAAAAGGGGAAGTTCGTATACGTAACAAAACGTTATAGCAGTCGTACATACGAAATATCGAACATCTAGGACTAATCGTTGAGTTATGTGAGATACATATGTGTCTATGTACGTACGCGAAGTGTAAACTAGTCATAACTAGTTCAGGAAGGGCCAAAATGTATATTTAGCGAATCAAAATTCAAGTTTCCTTCAACACGTATAGAGACGTAAAACTGAATTTAGTGAAAATTCTGTTACACAGAGCTGCAATAAGTATTTTCTTTGAAATCAGAGCACTGAAATTCATCTTGATTACAATATTTCCTTTACTTTGCAAAAGGAAGTAACAAAGCTTTGGAAGTGAGTACTACTGCTGACCTAGTAAATTAGTAATTAAGTTAATGATTGCTTACAGAACAAAGTATCTTGGGTAAGCGTGTATACGAGAAGGTAACACTTATGTACCAAAGTATAGTAATGTCAGGAAAGACATTGCAAATGAGGTACAAATAGAGAAAAAAAATGGACCAGACAACAGTTTCGAGGTACGAACGAGTTTCATTATCTCAATGGATGAAAAAGCAGGCTGAACGCGGAGACAGAAGCTTGTTGAAAAAGTGCTCTGATAAAAGGAAGTAAACATGAAATCGGTCTCTAATAACAATTTTCGAGTTGTTAAAAAAAGTATTTACTACATTGATTACGGTTATTATTCTGCTCCCTTTAATCCATTAATTATTATTATTTCCGATGCGGGGCTACTTGCTGTTATAGCATTCACCTCTACAAAGTCTCAGATATTTTTTAGGTATTTATTATAGGAGCATCATATAGGTGGTCAAAGTTACTAAGACAACATAAAGTGGGGTCTTCGATCTTCTTCGGGGAAAGAAGTTCCAAACTGAATCTTTTGCTTTTCAATCCATTGGATCTTCTTCGGGGAAATGAATCCCAAACTGAATCCGTTGCTTTTCAATCCACTAGATCTTATTTGGGGAAAGAAATCCCAAACTGAATTCGTTGCTTTTAAATCCACTATGGATCTTCATCGGGGAAATAAATTCCAAACTGAATCTATTGCTTTTCAATCCACTGGATCTTATTCGGAGAAAGGAATCCCAAACTGAATCCGTTGCTTTTCAATCCATTATAGATCTTTTTCGGCGAAAGGAATCCCAAACTGAATCTGTTGCTTTTCAATCCACTAGATCTTATTCGGGGAAAGAAATCCCAAACTGAATCCGTTGATCTGTGGATCTTCATCGGGGAAATAAATTCCAAACTGAATCTATTGTTTTTCAATCCACTGGATCTTATTCGGAGAGAGGAATCCCAAACTGAATCCGTTGCTTTTAAATCCAGTATGGATCTTCTTCGAGGAAAGGAATTCCAAACTGAATCTATTGCTTTTGAGTGCGTGCAGCTTGACACATGGTAAGGCCATAAGTTTCATATATAGCTTCAAACTGAATTTAGTTTTTGTTACATTTGGTAGTACATTTATGAAAAATTTATATCTCAGAGTTGTTGAAAAAGTGAATATACAAACAAATAATTTTCGTTGTCTTTGATTTTTTGGCTGTAGTAATGATAATTTAAAAAATATTTTTATAGCAACTTCAAATGTAAGTATAAGTATATAATTGATCATGGACTATCTATTCCATATGAAAGAAGCGGAATCTACTTTTTCGATGTCCTTCTCAAAGAAAATCGGCCAAGTTACAATACATTAAAAATGTCAGGATGTATAAAATCAAAAATGTATACGTTCCTAGTTCAGAATTATAAAGAAATACAAATTGTACCCGTTTAAGATTCCTTCTGTATCAAAGCAAATGTCCTTCGCAGAATTTAATAATACTTATAGATGCCTGAAGCAATTGCAGTACAAAGGCTATCGTTTTTCTTCTCTCTTTCCCTTTAATGTTTGGTTTTTTTCTTTTTGCGTAGAAACGATTTTGAGACCGGAGTGAAAGTGATTCCGTGATGCCATGTCAGGACAATCATGAAGTTAACTGCGTTCATGTACGGAAACTCATCCGTTTCTATGACATGCTGTATTTTTTTATTGGAGTGATTGAATCCGATATTTTGTCTTGTTACGAAGGCATTTTACTGACAGTGTTCCATGTTTTATTCAGAAGAGAAATTTTAAGCCAGGATTGCTAAAATATAGTGGATTCAATTGGGAAAGAAGGCAAGGTTGGATTGTATCGATTCGACGATTGCAAAATATAACTGATAAATTGCGGACGGGTTAAAAGGTTAACTATTCAGAATAATCTAAAATTGTCGTTCTAGTTTCCTTAAAACGTTTTTAGGGTAACATGGTTTAATATTTCAAAGCCTAATACAGTGCAACCCATTTATAAGTTTCTCATTTATACGTTCTTTTCAGTTATACTTTTTTTCTGTATTGGCCCCTAAACATTCGTGGGTCGTTTAATGTTAAACTATTTCAGTTATACGATTGATTCGAATCCCATATTTCATTTATACATCATAAAAGTAATAATTGATCTAATTATACATCATAAAAGTAATAAATAATCGAATTATACATCATAAAAATAAGAATTATACATCATAAAAATAATAATTAATAGAATTATACACCATAAAAGTAATAATTAGTCGAAATTAGCTCTAAACTTCAGTTACACGAAATGCAAATTTTATCATTCTCGACTGTTATACGATTTTATGAGTTAAAATTTTTTTTATTGGTCAATAATCATCTGTATGTAATTTGATGTTAAAATATTTCATTTATACGACGGATACAATAGTTTGACTGAGTGCTACGGTCTACTTATTTTTGCTACAAGAGGGGTAATGAGACCGGGACCTACTGCTTAAAGCCGATTTCGAACGGCTACGAACGTCCATGCCATAGTGAGATTCGAACCCACGAACTCCGGTTCCAAAGATCAGGGCCTTAAAAATCGGTCAGCGTTCGGTACCACTGACGTAAATCTCATCTTTCATTTATACTTCATAAAAATGAAAATTTATCGAAAATAGATCTAAACTTTCCTCTTTCCGTTACACGAAACACAAATTTTAACTTCCTGAACTGTTCTACGTTTTTATCGGGACTACTTTTTTTTTTTTACTTTTTGTATTAGTCATTAAACATTAGTATGTAATTTAATATTAAAATAATTTATACGACGATAAACCCCATCTTTCATTTATACACTATGAAAATTATATAATTAACTGAAAATATCTTTAAATTTCTCTTCTTCCATTATACGAAATACATGTTTTATTTGTCTTAACTGTTATACATTTTTATCAGCACTACTTTTTTTGTATTCCTCCGTAAACATCCATATATAATTAGCTTAAAATAAAAATATTTCCTTTATGATACAAATCCTTTTATCTATGCATCATGAGAACAGATCTCATATTTCATTACTGCATTATTAAAATTAAAATTCACCTAAAATAGATCTAAACTTCCCTTCTTCCATTACACGAAATGCAAATTTTAACTTCCAGATCTACGTTTTTATCAGGACTACTCTTTTTTCTTTTTGTATTCGTCATTAAACATCAGTATGTAATTTAATGTTAAAACAATTTATATGACTAATATAAACCCCATCTTTCATTTATACACCATGAAAATTATATAATTCACTGAAAATATCTTTAAATTTCCTTTCTTCTGTTACACAAAATGCACGTTTTATTTGTGTGGACTGTTATACATTTTTACTTTATTTTTGTATTCGTCCGTAAACATCCATATATAATTAGCTTAAAATAAAAATATTTCCTTTATGATACAAATCCTTTCATCTATGCATCATGAGAACAAATCCCATATTTCATTTATGCATCATTAAAATTAAAATTTACCAAAAACAGATCTAAATTTCCCTTCTTCCATTATAGGAATTGCAAATTTTAATTTCCTGAAGTGTTTTACGTTTTTATCGGGACTATTTCTTTTTACTTTTTGTATTCGTCATTAAACATCAGTATGTAATTTAATGTTAAAACAATTTATATGACTAATATAAACCCCATCTTTCATTTATACACCATGAAAATTATATAATTCACTGAAAATATCTTTAAATTTCCTTTCTTCTGTTACACAAAATGCACGTTTTATTTGTGTGGACTGTTATACGTTTCTAACAGTACTACTTTTTTTTTTTGTATTCGTCTGAAAACATCTGTACGTAGTTAGTTTAAAATAAAAATATTTCTTTTGTGATACAAATCTTTTCATTTCTACATCATGAAAACTATGATTTATGGAAAACAGTTCAAGGGCAAAATTCAAGTCAAACGCGTATCTCTCATATCTTACCTTTCGTACCCAAACTTGCAGACTTTAAGCAAGTTTCGAGTTCGATTTGGTTTGCTTTGGAGAGTTACGGTTTACACTTGGAACACGATGGCTAAAAACAGCGGGACCTACTGATTAAAGCCGATTCCGAATGGCTGAGAATATCAATGCCTGACAATTTTACAATGATAGCGAGTTACTTGAATATGTAGAAAGCACTGCGGATGACGATGACTACATTGAATCAGAACATGAAAACCAAAATATGAAATTTTCAGAAACTGAAAGCGACGACAGAGACGTTATAAATGCAAGGGGAAAAAGACTGAGTATAATTAGTCACAGTTCAAAAAATAAAGAAGCTCATGCGGAGGGAGTTCATGTAAATCACCCCCTCTCCATTTTCAAATTCCGGAGCTTACTGTATTGCATTTTAACATTAAAATAGAATAAATTTAAAAAAAGTTATAAACTGCAGACTTAATCATGTTTTTCGTTATGAAACCTTTTATGAGCATTTTTAATCTCAATATTTTATCAAATTATTTTTGTTTATATACTGAAACATATTAAGCAAGATTGTGCATGGACTTGCAAATACCGTTGGAGAATCGAGACTCCGATTTAGTCTAAAGCGGTTTTGTGTGATAACTCTCACCCTCTGCTCAAACTTAGTAAATACAGGTATGTCAAACTAAAATCTTTCATTAATTAAATTTAGAAAATCACCACACACACTCAAGAGCCAAAACAGTATGACCACCTCTCAATAACAAGTTGGCCCACCTTTGAAACGCAACAAAGTTTCAACTGGCCTTGGCATGGATGCCACAAGTCCTTGGTAGATATCCGGAGACAGATTGTACCAAATGTTTAAGCAACGGTTATGAAAATCCGAGATATTGCGAATTGGTGGTCTTTGAACTCTGAGCTGCCGTCCCATGACATCCCAAATGTGTTCTATCGGATTGAGATCCGGTGAGTTAGGTGGCCAGGACATTAACTGGAATTCAGGATCATGTTCCTGGAACCACTCCAAAACAATTTTAGCCTTGTGACACGTGGCATTGTCCTGTTGGAACATTCTATTTCTAGTTGGAAAAACAGAGGCCATGTAAGGGTGCAACTGGTCCCCAGTGATGTTCAGATACCCTGCAGCATTCATAGTCTGCTCTACCACAACCACGGGTAAAAATGACGCCCAAGACAACGTCCCCCAAAATATAATACCGTCACCACCGCCCTGTGTATGATCTACTGTACATTGAGGGAGCTACTGTCCAACAGTGTCCGCTGAAGAGTGTGCTCCGCTACTTGGCCCTGCATTGTATTGGGTTGTCAGCTGAGCCAGTGTCTGGCTCCGGTTTTGCCTCACCATGTGAGACATTCTCCGACTTTTTTCTTTGATAGCGTGTGGACGTCCAACACCATGTCGTCTACTGCTGGTTTCACCGTCATTCATCCACTTTGCATAAGTACTAACAACTGTAGATCGCGAAAAACCCACGAGTCGTGCAGTTTCGGAAATATTTGTTCCGAGCCTTCGAGCCATTACAATCTGTCCTCTATCAAAATCGCTTAGATCCGCAGCCTTTCCCATCACACACAGAAGTAAGTGAAAGAATGATTCTTCAGACTCTCCAGCAGCAGTTAAATACCACTTCCACCTGATCACGTGCCTTCCACGTCATCCAGGCGAGTTCATTGCAAAATGTAGGGGTGGTCATAATGTTTTGGCTCTTGAGTGTATACTGGAGCATTAACCATTAACAAATGCTATTAAATTTTATATAATTTTAATGCAATTAATAATAGTAAATATCAATGAAATAAATTCTTTAATTATTTACTAGATTTTTATTTTTGGGTTAAAAATTGCAAAAATTTCGAGAAGCAGAGCTCAATCGTGTTTGAAGTTGTATTTGTAATAAGAGAAACTGTTAAAACAAAATCACTAACATTTTAAAATACAATGAATTTATTTTAAAGTTACAGATATAAACAAAAATAATTTTGCCCTGCAACAAAATAAGAAATAAAAAATTAGATACGATTTTTCAACTATCAGGGTAAGAATAAAATGTAATATTCTTTAAACAGAAAATATAAGTCGGTGATATAAAACCGATAATAATTTGAAATAATATGCTTGTCCATGATAATTGCTGAATTGGAAACAAAAATCTTTGCATAACATATCTGTCCTTGTAATCGTAACTTCCACTTTAGAAGACTTCAACATAATGTTGTTGTAGAAAAATGGTTATCTAGAGCAAATGACGGTGGTTCAGCATTTTTAAAAACAAAACTTTAATGGACAAAGGACACAGCATATTGTTAGGCCACCGCCTTCAACACAGTCATAACACAAAACTACAATTCTTTCTATCTCTGCGCAGGCATCAGCGCCCTCTGGCCTCGGAAGCAATTATTCTACAGTTGTTCCCAGGGCCTGATTTACGGTGGGGCATTTGGGGTACTGGCCAGAGGGACCCCAAATTAAAAAAAAAAAATACACAATTTTTTGGTACATTTCAGAATTCTCTAGTGTTTTTCGGCATACTGCTCAAAAACATGAATTTTCTTTTGTTGATGACTAATGTTGTTGGTGGGTTTCAAAAGTCAGTAAATTAAATTTATTCCCTAATTTTAAGCCAAAAGTAAGCTTTTATTTGCTTAATAATACTTTGAAGCAATGTTACCATTTTAAATATGTATATTCTTCAAAATACTGAAATACCAACCATATCAGTGACACCAATTTACAAATGTATCTCTTCTGAGAAGGAAAAATCTTAACACTTTTTTTTTCCTTTTGAAGTGGTTAACAAGTCAGAGAAAATATATTTATCCAAAAGCATTTGATATCTATTTTTCTTTTTTTTTCAAGATTTAAGAATGAACAGAAAGTTTAAAAATTGGTAATTTAAGAATAAAAGTATTTAATTTTTGGAATTTTGTGAAACAAAGTCTCACATGATAGTTTACTTAAAATGGTAATTTTTATTAATTTAAACCAGTACTTTTTCTTTTAAAAAATGTTACAGGTACTATGAATTGGATTCGAGAATATCACAGTTTTATCGTTAAAGTCAGGTACTGTACTTAGATTGCACAGACATCTGTAATAATTTTGAAGCAAGTTTAGTGGAATTGTAAAATTAAAAAAAAATTTAATCCATTTCATTAGATACACAAAATGTTTAGGCCATGTATACACGTCATGAGTATTTGAACTGATAGATCAGCTTATAAAATAATCTCGATAAAATCACTCTCGAGTTCCAGAAAGGTAAGATGCATGGGGGCCTCCGTATGTAGCTTTGGCCCGGGGCCCCCAGGGGTATAAATCGGGCCCTGTTGTTCCTCTAATTTGCTGCCTGTATAACGGATATTCGCTGCATACCTGCCTGGAACGTTCCTGGTTATTGGCAACATAACAAGTGAAGTATTGAGCATATATGTTAAAAATATACCCCCGAGATTCATAACAAATAACTGGCATAAAAATGTGGACATTATCTGCTTAAAAATATGAAAAAGCCAACGCTATTAGAGAAAAAATTAAGTAGAGATTGATAGCAAACAGCTCTTTCACAGGCAATGAAGTCACTATTTGCTATCAATTTCTACATAATTATGGATCTAAACAGCAATGATTTTCTTATATTTTTAATACAATTTGGCAGAATGGCTTTCTCTAGTCTAACATTATCACCTTTCCTGCTATAAATCAGAGGCGATTTGCCAACCTCAGAACTCTGTCTAAATTTTGCAATGAAATAGACTCACTAAAACTGTTGATTGGCACTAAAATAGAAAAAAAAAGAAGACGTACATTTCTCATTAAAAAGCATTATATATATCTGAAGAGTATCCTGGTCAATGAACTTGTTCTCGTAACAGATAACTGAAGATATGATCGCTCAATAGATATATTTCTTTGTTTTTTCTTTATTGTTTCTATATTCAAAGATAGATGGCGACACCATACTGGTATACTGTTTTACAGAAATATATGCGAGATTTTATACTCCTTTTAAGTTGTTCACCTAATCGAATTACTCTAAAAAACTACTTGAATCTCTAAATACTTTAAATAATCAAATTATAAGTAAGACAGTTCAAGAAAAATTAAAATAGCATAAAAAATATTTTTATTACATATTCAAGGGAGGAAAGTTAAATGCCATTTAAATGCTCCTTATTGTTTTAAATATATGTGGTTTTTACATATTGAGTAACATATTATAGCTTTATTAGTGTTATCTTGGGGGAAATATTGGTTTTATTATATAATAATGTAAATAGTTACAGACAATTTTAAAAATATGCCAGCTTTCTCTCTTTTATCACCTTTTTATGTTAATAGATGGCAGCACTAAAATTATTTCTTGGGAGTGTTTTGATTTAATGGAATGCAAGTAAGTATTTGAAATTCTACCCTAGGAAATTTTTTTTACACGTAGTAAAATATGTAGGAGTACTGATATACTTCTAGGGTATTTGTCAAACGTAGATAATAGGCCGAATAATCACGATTTTCTAAAAAATTCTATAAAAGATTGACTTATTTATAAACTTTAATAATCATGGGTAAACATTCAGATACTTTAAATAAATGATAAATAAAAGTAAAAATAAATTTAGGATGCTAATCTATTTATAATCTAGCCTTCATACTATCCAACTTCGGCCATTTTAATGTATAAAATCTTAGCTGAATTCCTGTTATGCACGTCCAATCCCAGACGATAAGCTACTATTCTTCTTGCTACGACAGCAAATTTAAGAGTGGTAAAACCGCTTGGGCTACAACGCAATAAATAAATAAAAATTTAAAATATCGTACGAAAAACGTAGTAAAAAAGGGAATAAAAGTACATACTAACCACATATTTAAATAAATTAAAGATTATGAGGGATTTATATTTTTCCAAGTAAATTTAACATTCGATTCCTTTATGTTTAAAAGAATAAAATAGAAACACTTTTTTTTTAATTTTTAGTTTTTAATATTCAGCAAATATACCTTCTCAATCAATGCTTCTAGATAAATCCCTCTCCCTATAAAAAGTAACTATGTTTGTTAATAATTTATCTGGCATTATTTATTTAAGGTAATTTTTTATTTTTTATTTCCTTGTACAAAGTAAGAAGAAGCACTGTAATCACGAAAAATTTTAGTTAAAAAATTTTAACTGAAATATTCTTTTATAACTGAATGAATTTTTACAAGTATCTGCTACGTCTGTAAATACATATAAGGGAAACTTTAATTCTGAAACTTACATATCAATTTTGATAAATTCTAAACTACTTTTGACTAGTTTCTTCTTTGTTTTCGTACTTACTTATGTATTTCGCTTTAATCAAGAACGATTAGCTACAGATGATCGAAAATATTTATTTAGGATTGTTAAAAGTTTAGTAGTGAAGTTTGCAATCTAAATTCTACATTACGAAAAATTTCAATATAACGTGTATTAACGCTGTGGGGCATCACTGGAAAACTATTAAGTGTAGATAGTCGAAATCGTGTATTAGACTAATATAAAATCTATTATAGATTATTAAACGTATAGTTGTGCTCCATCTCATTTGATTATAATCTTAACTCTGTGAACCGGAAATTCTAATTAAACCAATATTGTTCCACACAAACTAAATATTTCTTTAGGTTATTTAAAATTTATGCATATCATGAATATGGTGTATCTAAGCATATAAACCAAAATTTTGAAAAAAAATATTTTTAATATTTTAAGTAATTTGCTGTCCTATTTATAGGACAGCTAATAATTACGAAATACACACGTAAAATATTTTTTTGAACAAAAACATTCAGCTACATTATTACCTCTGTTTTTATACTACCAGTAACCTCCAAAAGGGTTGAAAAAATAATAATAATAAAAATAAAATTGAAAATTAAAAAATGACAATTTTTAAGGGGTTGCTCAAAATAAATTTTACGATACAATATACTTTGTTTTCTAAGTTTCCATTGTTACTATGCTAAAGTGTGACTATTTTAAAAGCGTTAATATAAAATCCACTCAGAAAATATTTATAGTTTTATTATTTATAGTTTTAAATGGAATTTTATTTGCTGTTCTGTTTATAAAACAGCGTCCAATATGGGTTAACTTAAATTAAAGCTATGGATCTCCTCTGAAAATCATGGAAAGAGGGCTGCAATTTACATATTTGTTCAGGCGGCAAAACTGCTAGAGCCTACCCTGAAAACTGGCATTTGCTTATAACTCTCAATTTTAATTTTATCATGGGAATAGGGTGGCAATTTACATTTTTGTACAGGCGACAAAACTGCCCTGACAACTGGCATCATTTTATAACTCTCAGTGTTAATTTTTATCATGGGACGAGGACGGCAATTTACATTTTTGTCCGAGGTGGCAAAACTGCTAGAGCCTACCCTGACAACTGGCATCATCTTATAATTCTCAATGTTAATTTTTATCATGGGAAGATGGAGACAATTTACACTTTTGTCCGGGGCGGCAAAACTGCTAGAGCCGAACCTGACAACTTATATCATCTTATAACTCTCAATGTTAATTTTTATCATGGGAAGAGGGCGGCAATTTACACTTTTGTCCAGGCGGCAAAACTGCTAGTCTACCCTGACAACTGGCATCATCTTATAACTCTCAATGTTAATTTTTATCATGGGGAGAGAGAGGCAATTTACATTGTCGTCCGGAGAGGCTAAACTGTTACAGCTGATCCTGACAACTGGCATTATCTTCACTTTCAACGTTAATTTTTATCATGGGCAGAAATTTACATTTTTCTCTGGGGCGGCAAAACTACTACAGCCAACCCTGGCAACTGGCATCCTCTGAACTTTCTTCAAATAGTGCCTTTTGATTTAAACCCGAATAAAAAGTTTATCAAAATCGTTTTAGTTTTTGTTTATATCCACGTTGGTTAGAGCTGCGTGAAGTTCAATGGCCGAGCCGAGCAGAATGCCATCAGACGGAGTAAATAATCCTACAACCCGAACAAATCACTCGATCTGAAAAATTCTAAAAAAGATGCTGAATGGAGAAATTCTTTTCCTGGCCTTTTTTTTTATTTTAGAAAAGAATGTATGAAATGACCACAATGAAACACAAGTAGCTATTACTCTACGTTGAATAAAATCAAGGCACAATTTTTGGGGTCTAGTATTTCTGCTTGTGACAAGATAAAATTTTAAAAAAAAAACAGTAATAATATAGTAGGACATCAATCCCCTTTAGCCGAACTATGTCCGAATGGTTACGGTGCTGGCCTTCGGAGCCGGAGTTCTTGGGTTCGAATCCCACTATGGCATGGATGTTCGTAGCCGTTCGGAATCGGCTTTAAGCAGTAGGTCCCCGTCTCATTAGCCCTCGTGTTGCGAAAAGTAGACCGCAGCACTCCAAACCAATCTCTCAATCCCCTTTTATTTAGTTGGATAGAAATAAGAAACGATGACTGCATGAAATGGATATTGAAGCTCGATAAAATGTGTGACTATGAGTAAATAAATTATTTATCATTATGCATTTCAAGCGTTAATTAATTAGATACCTCTGGTTTCTACTGGGATAAAAAATAAAGACTGGAGGTAGTCATACAGACGATTTATTAGTATTCTTTGGAGATCCCAATGCTGCATGAGGATATATATATATGTATATATATATATATATATATATATATATATATATATATATATATATATATATATATATATATATATATATATATATATATTATATATATATATATATATATATATATATATATATATATATATATATGTATATATGTAGTAAGACGGATTTCACTATGGGTGGAATGTATGAAATAAATACACAAAATCGATAAATTGTGAAACTATGAATAAATAAGTTATTTATTATTATCTATTTCATACATTAGATTCTGCTCATTTCTACTGAGATAAAAATAAAGATTCGGGTATTCACACAGTTTATTTATTAGTATTCTTCCGAACTATCATTGATGTAAGATCAAGAAACATTTTTTTTGAGGTTTAGTACTTCTGCTGGTGACAAGATAAGATAAAAAACAGTTATAATACACTGAGACTTCAATCTACCCTTTTTTTAGTGGGATAGCAATGGAAAACGATAAATGCATGAAATGGATATCGAAACTCGATAAAATGTGTGATTATGAATAAATAAATTATTTATCATTATATATTTCAAGCATTAATTAGATACCTCTGGTTTCTACTGGGATAAAAAATAAAGACTGGAGGTAGTCATACAGACGATTTATTAGTATTCTTTGGAGATCCCAATGCTGCATGACAAAAAAGAATATATATTATACACACACACACACACACACACACACACACACACACACACACACACACATATATATATATATATGTGTATATATATATATATATGACATGGTCCAGTGTTAAGGCGAATGGAATAATTAGTCCTTCTTAGTAAAAATACTTCTTTATTTAATTTAGGATTTCCGTTTAGGCTTCGCTCGTGCCATTTTCATTTATTCGTGGCGAAGCTAAACGTGGAAAGACGTTGACAGCTCCATGTCCAAGCTCTAACTGATTCTTCTCGCCTGATTAGTCATCAACTTCCTGTGAAATAATTCTTAGCCTGACCGCATTACTCCAAAACGTTACGCAAGCGTAGGTCTTTTTCATTTATTTTATTATTATAAAAGAGTTTCCTTTTCAAAATCATTTATAACTCATGTAATTTCCAACTACCCCCTTTTTAGACCTGACATATATATATATATATATATATATATATATATATATATATATTATATATATATATATATATATATATATATATATATATATATATATATATATATATATATATATATATATAATGAGCCGGACTTCGCGATGGGTGTTTGTAGTCATGGCCCATAAAAATGGTACCGTCTTAGCTAAAGACCTTTATTAACATAACGTTAGAGGACGGGTTCCCACTTCATTATAGGGACAGGACAACGGATTGGTCATCTAGCATGAAGTTACAAGTAAAACGGCCCTTAACACTGGGTCAACATCGCAGTCAAAATCTGTGGGAAAATCTGCCTCCGATAGCATGCATCTCCTTTTTATTTGGAAATTTTTCTAAATTGTCCGCTAGGGCAATGTAGAGTTATAATTGGTTAGACCCCTTCTCTGATGGCGTAAACTGTAATCCCAGTGGTCAATTTAGGATAGTGGTTAAAAAGGGGAAAGCAAAAGGACGCGGAAATTTTTGCCCTTCATTTAAGATTTAAAACCCCCTGAGAATTTTCTCGGACTGTCTTAGAAGTTTTGTACAAAATGTCTATATTATTTTCCTGATCTAGTTTACTTTTCCTTACACACATACACACACACACACACATATATATATATATATATATATATATATATATATATATATATATATATATATATATATATATATATATTATATATATATATATATATATATATATATATACATGAATATATATACATACATACATACATATATATATGTATGTATATATATATGTATATATATATATATATATATATATATATATATATATATATATATATATATATATATATTTAATGCAGGATATTTGTTTGTAACAAGATATGGTTCAAGCAATACTTATATCCCAGTGGAATCTCTATCCATCGTTTATCAAGACAAAAGACACAGCATTGGAAAATGATAAATGCATGAAATGGGTATAAAAACTCACTATGTTACTACGTGTCACTATGTATATTTATTTATTTTTATACATTTAATACTTTATTCATTAGATTCTATCCATTTTTACTGGGATGAAAAATAATGACTGAGGTAATCAAAGTATTTATTCTTTATTCTTACGCTTTGGAGCTTCCATTGATTTACTACTCCAGTTCTCCTCCCAAATTATTATTATTATTATTACAGGATTTCTGTTTGTGACAGGATATGATTAAAAAAATATTTCAATTGAATTCTATCCATCGTATTTTTTAACGTAACAGAACGGGAAAACGATGGATGCGGACTAATTATTCAGAACTTTAATTAAAAGTATCAAGGGTGTTATAAAATATAATTTATGGTTGGAATGATACTTAAGATTTTAAAAATCTTTTGTAAGTGATATCTGGTTTGTTGATTACCTGACTGTAAATAATGAGCAATTAACTTTGACCTCTCAAGGAGACAAAATTGGAAAAGGGGAAATGCATGAAATGGGTACACAGATTTCATAAAATGTGGCACAATGAATGAACAAGTTATTTATTATTATCCATTTATATCATCAAAGTCATTGTTACACGTATTAATGAGAGGTGGGGAATTTCAAAATTAGATAATTTTAATTTCTTCCAATCTGCGAGAAAATTTAATGTCATTAACAAGATATTTATGTGGAAGCGCTTACGATTTCAAAGTAAAATCTTAATAATTTTAAAAGTTAAAAATTATTAATTAATTGCTTCAAAATGAGCATTATTGAAAATATTCTGCGTGCATCCTTTTATTTATATAATATCATTATTTTTATTCATAAGATACGTTTTAGGCTTTAGAATAAAACTTAGTTGTTATCGTAAGTTTTCACTGCATTATACCAGTTTCACCATAAAAAAATTGCTGAAAATAGTTAAAAAAATATATAACATATCCCTTTTCTCCAGCGAAATGTGTATAATAATTATTTCAATCCATAAAAGGATAGAGTTTTGCTGTTCAAAATATATCTATTTAAACCAACCTTTATTTTTATACTCTACGAGGTAAATTGTAAATATATGTCGAAGGTACATGACAATTAGAAACGCGTCTGGAATAATTCAAATATTTGTAACATTCGAAAATTTTTGCTTTAAAGCTCTGTAATGTCGTTATTTGCAAAAACTACATTATCTGTTAAAGTAATAATTGTATTAATTATGAGATAGTGGGTATTAAAATACTTTCTTTAGTTCTTATTCGTAGTTGTATTTAATCAGTAGAAATATCGATTTTTTAAGCAAACTTCGCTTAGTTGGACGTTCACTGTAACCGTAATAAGGATCATGCTGAATAAATTATTCTTTTCTACATAATTTGGATTAGAACTGTAGATATGACAATCCATAAAATTATTTTATTGCTAAAATGTTTCGTAGTACATTAGCGAAGAGGTTAACAGAACGGTTTGTCGAGATTGGAACAAATTATTGTTTTCTACATAATTTGGATTAGAACTGTAGATATGACAATCCACAAAACTATGTTATTGCTAAAATTTCTTGTAGTACATTAGCTAAGAGGTTAAGAGAACTGTCTGTCGAGAATGGAACAAATTATTCTTTTCTACATAATTTGGATTAGAACTGTAGATATGACAATCCACAAAATTATTTTATTCCTAAAACGTTTCGTAGTACATTAGCGAAGAGGTTAACAGAACGGTTTGTCGAGATTGGAACAAATTATTCTTTTCTACATAATTTGGATTAGAACTGTAGCTATGACAATCCACAAAATTATTTTATTACTAAATTTTCTTGTAATACATTAGCGAAGAGGTTAAGAGAACTGTCTGTCGAGATTGGAACAAATTATTCTTTTCTACATAATTTGGATTAGAACTGTAATATGAGAATCCACAAAATTATTTTATTACTTAATTTTCTTGTAATACATTAGCGAACAGGTTAAGAGAACTGTTTGTCGAGAATGGAAAAAATTATTCTTTTCTACATAATTTGGATTAGAACTGTAATATGACAATCTACAAAATTATTTTATTCCTAAATGTTTCGTAGTACATTAGCTAAGAGGTTAACAGAACGGTTTGTCGAGATTGGAACAAATTATTCTTTTCTACATAATTTGGATTAAAACTGCAGCTATGACAATCCACAAAATTATTTTATTCCTAAAATGTTTCGTAGTACATTAGCGAAGAGGTTAACAGAACGGTTTGTCGAGATTGGAACAAATTATTC
>CM063508.1:63322292-63332292 GCA_032207245.1 Pardosa pseudoannulata | reverse complement strand
CAGAAAAAAATTTTGAGTTTCCAGAATTGTAAAGTACCCTATAAGGCAGGTAAAAAATGATTGGGGTAATAGCTGATAATTATTTGGTTCAAGCTCAATAATTTGTTTATCTTCGTTTTCATGAGAAGCCGTTTCTTTCCTGACTATCATATAGCTCGTCATATGACGGGATTAGAAAAAGTTTTTTGATTTTCCAGAATTGTAAAGTACTCTATAAGGCAGGTAAAAAAATGATTGGAGTAATAGCTGATAATTATTTGGTACACGCTCAATAATTTGTTTATCTTCATTTTCATGAGAAGCCGTTTATTTCCTGACTATCATATAGCCCGTCATATAACAGGATCAGAAAAAATTTTGATTTTCCAGAATTGTAAAGTACCCTATAAGGCAGGTAAAAAAATATTTGGGGGTAATAGCTGATAATTATTTGGTACACGCTCAATAATTTGTTAATCTTCATTTTCACGAGAAGCCGTTTATTTCCTGACTATCATATAGCCCGTCATATGACGGGATGAGAAAAAGTTTTTTGATTTTCCAGAATTGTAAAGTACTCTATAAGGCAGGTAAAAAAATGATTGGAGTAATAGCTGATAATTATTTGGTACACGCTCAATAATTTGTTAATCTTCATTTTCACGAGAAGCCGTTTCTATCCTGACTATCATATAGCTCGTCATACGTCGGGATTAGAAAAAATTTTTGATTTTCCAGAATTGTAAAGTATCCTATAAGGCAGATAAAAAAATGATTGGGGTAATAGCTGATAATTATTTGGTACACTCTCAATAATTTGTTTATCTTCATTTTC
Source organism: Pardosa pseudoannulata (assembly GCA_032207245.1). Lineage (NCBI taxonomy): Eukaryota > Metazoa > Arthropoda > Arachnida > Araneae > Lycosidae > Pardosa > Pardosa pseudoannulata. The sequence goes on along the minus strand of CM063508.1, from coordinate 63,331,478 downwards.
ATGAGAAGCCGTTTATTTCCTGACTATCATATAGCTCGTCATACGTCGGGATCAGAAAAAATTTTTGAGTTTCCAGAATTGTAAAGTACCCTATAAGGCAGGTAAAAAAATGATTGGGGTAATAGCTGATAATTATTTGGTACACTCTCAATAATTTGTTTATCTTCATTTTCATGAGAAGCCGTTTATTTCCTGACTATCATATAGCCCGTCATATGACGGGATCAGAAAATTTTTAAATTTTTCCAGAATTGTAAAGTACCCTATAAGGCAGGTAAAAAAATGATTGGGGTAATAGCTGATAATTATTTGGTACACTCTCAATAATTTGTTTATCTTCATTTTCATGAGAAGCCGTTTATTTCCTGACTATCATATAGCCCGTCATATGACGGGATCAGAAAATTTTTAAATTTTTCCAGAATTGTAAAGTACCCTATAAGGCAGGTAAAAAAATGATTGGGGTAATAGCTGATAATTATTTGGTACACTCTCAATAATTTGTTTATCTTCATTTTCATGAGAAGCCGTTTATTTCCTGACTATCATATAGCCCGTCATATGACGGGATCAGAAAATTTTTAAATTTTTCCAGAATTGTAAAGTACCCTATAAGGCAGGTAAAAAAATGATTGGGGTAATAGCTGATAATTATTTGGTACACTCTCAATAATTTGTTTATCTTCATTTTCATGAGAAGCCGTTTATTTCCTGACTATCATATAGCTCGTCATACGAAGGGATCAGAAAAAAAAATTTGATTTTCCAGAATTGTAAAGTATCCTATAAGGCAGGTAAAAAAATGATTGGGGTAATAGCTGATAATTATTTGGTACACTCTCAATAATTTGTTTATCTTCATTTTCATGAGAAGCCGTTTATTTCCTGACTATCATATAGCCCGTCATATGACGGGATCAGAAAATTTTTAAATTTTTCCAGAATTGTAAAGTACCCTATAAGGCAGGTAAAAAAATGATTGGGGTAATAGCTGATAATTATTTGGTACACTCTCAATAATTTGTTTATCTTCATTTTCATGAGAAGCCGTTTATTTCCTGACTATCATATAGCCCGTCATATGACGGGATCAGAAAATTTTTAAATTTTTCCAGAATTGTAAAGTACCCTATAAGGCAGGTAAAAAAATGATTGGGGTAATAGCTGATAATTATTTGGTACACTCTCAATAATTTGTTTATCTTCATTTTCATGAGAAGCCGTTTATTTCCTGACTATCATATAGCCCGTCATATGACGGGATCAGAAAATTTTTAAATTTTTCCAGAATTGTAAAGTACCCTATAAGGCAGGTAAAAAAATGATTGGGGTAATAGCTGATAATTATTTGGTACACTCTCAATAATTTGTTTATCTTCATTTTCATGAGAAGCCGTTTATTTCCTGACTATCATATAGCTCGTCATACGAAGGGATCAGAAAAAAAAATTTGATTTTCCAGAATTGTAAAGTATCCTATAAGGCAGGTAAAAAAATGATTGGGGTAATAGCTGATAATTATTTCGCACACGCACAATAATTTGTTTATCTTCATACTTCTCTAAAGTCTTCCGATACTGTGAATGCAGTTTAGAATCATGTTGAATTCATTTTTGCTGAGAATTAATAATCGATTATTATTTATATATTGTCACACATGTACCCAATCTATTATTTAAGCCAAATATAAAAGAAAATTATTTACGTAATACCTAAGTTCAGTAATAAAATGTATGAAAACAGTGCAGACGGTATTTAAATAATTTAAAATAAGAAGTGATTAAATGAGAGGGTTAAAGGAATGGAGTTATAATGCTAGAAAAAAATGTTATTTGTGCCTATTTATTATGTGATGAATTCCTAAATTTAATCTCCTGCTCTTAACTGGGAAAATAGGGCTTGAAATAATGGCATTTAAAGAGGGGAAGGGGTGGATTTCAAATGTTTTAAATACGGCAGTATTTTTCGCTATGATATGAAGCATATTTATACCAATTTATTTTAGAATCGGATCGATAGTTTAGGAAAAGATAAATTTTACTCTCTTTGAATTTTGCTAACCTTAACTCATTAAGAATCCAATATGGATGTCTCTATCCATATCAGGTTCAACCCCTTCATAAATTCGAGAACAGACGGACAGAAAACTTAGGCTATTATTATATAGGGGATGGTGCAGTCACTAAGGTTATTTTTTCATTTCGTAATTGCCTTTTTGAAAGAAACCTATTATTTAGTGCAAGTTCAGTATAGCTACGAACAGCCGAGTCATCGATGGGTTAACCTCCGGTACTGGAAAAAACAATCTTATCTATTCGATCATCAGTGAGTCAGAATTCAACAAGTTGGTTTGGTTTAGAGAGTTGCGGTCAATTAATTATTTTGCTATACAAAGACTAATCAGCTTAATTTGGACTCAGTGCTTAAAATCAATTTCAACTGGCCGCGAATATGTATGGTAGTAATAGGATTCCATCCTTTCCAGATTCTGGTTAAGGAAAGCAGTGTGTTACCATTTCAGCCATCAATTTCGACTGACCGCGAATACCTATGGTAGTAATAGGATTCCATCCTTCCCAGACTCTGGTTCCGAAAAGCAGCTTGTTACCATTTCAACCATCAATTTCGACTGGCAGCGAATACCTATGGTAATAATAGGATTCCATCCTCCCCAGGCTCTGGTTCCGAAAAGCAGCGTGTTATCATTTCAGTCATCAATTTCGATGGCGTCAAATACCTATGGCTGTAATAGGATTCGATCCTCCCCAGACTCTGGTTCCGATAAGCAGCTTGTTACCATTTAAGCCATCAATTTCGACTGACCACGAATACCTACGGTAGTAATAGAATTCCATCCTCCCCAGATTCTGGTTCCGAAAAGTTCATTCCGAAAAACCATTTCAGTAGTTGAACCGGCTGACTATCAAATATATGTGAATTGATCAACCGGTTCCTTACGCTATGGATATTTCGTTTTTTTATTTATTTATTTATTTATTTTTAATTTATTTTTTTAATTGGTTAGGTATGAAGCGCTGCGATCTTCTTTTTTGTTTACACGATGGTTAATGAGACCGGGATCTACTGCTAAAGTCGATTCCGAAAGGCTACAAATATACATGACGACAATCTGAAGCAAAACCGTCGACTTCGGTATCGAAAGGCAGTTCTTTGTCATTTGTGCCTTCGGTCTTGATTGGAGGGAGAACGTTTTATAGCGACGTCAATTATTTTCTGATAAGGCTTGTTCTACAGAATCAAACGCTAGATCTCGCGCACGTGCTCGCAACACATTCCTTCTCCTTCCCTTTTTTATCATTTATTTGCTGCTTTATTATGGATTCATCACAGAAAAGAGGTAATGTAAGACGCATACATCGTACATTGTCTGCAGTTTTATTTCTTTGGTTGACGTGGACACTTCCTTTGCGTATCATTTAGCGTTTAAGTTTCCTTCTTTAAAGACAGTCGTTTTCTGTTTAACGTGTAAATTTATGTGATGCTTCCGCATTTCTCTATTAAATTTTGAAGCATACAAAATCATTTGATTAAATACTATTACCATTTAATATGAAAAAATAAAATTCTGCTACTAACATATTCTCAATCTATGAATGTCTTTTTATTTTAGAGAAAATAACGGAATGCAAGTGAAAAAAATCACTTGAAAGTTGTTTTCTCCCCAATTAAGAAAATACTTTCAAATTTTGGTAATTTAAAAATAACTTCAAAATTCAGTATGTTGATTTTAAACTTTTTTAATTTAAACAAAATACGGGATTGGATTGGAGTGCTACGGTCTACTTTTTGCAACACTAGGGATAATGAGACCGGGACCTACTGTTTAAAGCCGATTCTGAACTGCTATGAACTTTCATGACACAGTGAGATTCGAACCCTTGAACTCCGGTACCGAAATGCAGCACTCTAACTATTCAGCCATCGTTCGGTAACAAAATATGGGATGCTACACTTCTTGTTACCACTCTCCTTGCCTGTCATAATAACTGTCATAATTTTACGAGCCCCCTTATCGTATCCAAGAGTGACATGGACGGCCCTTAAGTAAGCTTACGATTTTTATGGGCACACCTGTGGTTAAATATGGGCAAATAGGCAAAATATGGGGAGAAAAATTAATTACACTGGGGAAACGTAATGGAAGTGAATTTCCGAATTTTAATGATAAAACGTATATTTTATTAATAACACATTTAATAAAAGGAATTAAATTAAATGATATTTAACATTTGAATATCCCCTATATAATAATATCCTAAGTTATCTGTGCGTCTGTCCACGAATTTATGAAGCAGTTGGATCTGGAATGGATAGAGGCATCCATATTGGGTTCTTGATAAGTTAGGGTTAGCAAAATTCAAAGCGAGTTCGAAAACGTTCTTAATCCACCCCTTCCTCCCTTTTCGAGCGTAATGCCATTATTTCAATCCCTATTTTCCCCATTTAAGAGCAGGCAATTAAATTTATCAATTTATCACATAATAAATAGGTAAAAATAACATTTTGTTTCTAGCATTATGACGTCATTCCTTTAACCATCTCCTTTAATTATTTCTTATTTTAAATTATTTAAATATCGTCTGAATTATTTTCATACGTTTCGTCACTGAACTGAGATATTACGTAAATAATTTTCTTTTATATTTGGCATAAATAATAGATTAAATACATATGTGAAAATTTTAAATTTAATCATCGATTATTTTTTGTTGCATTGAAAATTTTATCACCGGTATTAATAACAAATTCTTTTCATAAAAGTCTAGGAGTCTATTTCACGGATTAATAAATATCTAGCGTTTAAGTTGTAGATCTTTGAAAATTAAGAAGTTTGTTTTTTATACATAACCACACGGTTTGCAATCGAGTCGCTCAATTTTGGACATCATTCATATATACCGCCAAATAATCACTGTTAATATTAAAACTTCTGCTGTCCATCCTATCATGTAATATGGAAAGATAATTTAAAGTTGACAACTAACATGTGGTGATAAACAAATTATTAAGCGTGTGCCAAATTCTGAGCCAAAAAACAAACCATTTTTTTACCTGCCTCATAGGGTTCTTTACAATTCTGGAAAATTTAAAATTTTACTGATCCCGTCATACAACGGGCCATATGTTAGTTCTGTAATAATGCTTGTTTTGGAATTTTGAAAAATACTTACACAATCGCACTACATTCAACCTTTTGGGAACCAAAAATAACCAGCGATTTAAAGTTTAAAATCACTCAGATGATCACTTAAAACGTCACTCCAGATGTTGAATAAATTTGAATGACGAACTCATGCGCGTAGAATATGACGATAACAAAGCAATAAGCAGTCTGCGTCCGCGATAGGTATAAAGGCTTGCTTTGCATGCGTTTTGCTTACCGAGGAAGCAGCAACTAAGTTCAACGATCTTTACGCAGTTAAGAATTATTTCGTAAAAAAGCCATCATGAAATATTGAATATTTTTATATTCTGATTTCATCATAAATTTTTATATCACGAAATATTGAATATTTTTATATTCTGAAAATAATGGTCTCTGATTTAAGAACAAAATTTTACTTTTTTTTTATCATTATACTTGTTGCGTAACGTTACACTGTAGAGCGTTCAGTGAACTGATCCACTTCCGGATCAACTATGAAAACACTAAAACGAAAATGTTACTTCAGGAATTTTGAAAAGATTTATAGAGCAAACAAATTAATAAAGATCAATGGGAGAATTTTATGAGGTCATTTATCGAATTTTTAATGTAAGAGTAAAAATAATATTTTTATTTATGAAATAAACACATCGTTAAGCTTTATTTTTTAAAATGGGTCATGTATCATCAAATGTTGAATATTTTTATAATCTGAAAATAATTAAATTTTCTCTGAATTAAGAATAAAATTTAACTTCTTTATCACTAAAATTACAGTGCAGCGTTACAGTGTAGAACATAATTTCATCCACTCCTGAATCAACTACTGCTACATTCAAACGAAAATGTTAGTTAAGGAATTTTGAAAATATTTATACAATAAACAAATTATTAAAGATCACTGAGAGAATTTTATGAGGTCATTTATCTAATTTTAATGTAAGAGAAAAAGTAATATTTTTATTCACGAAATATACACGTAGTAAGCTTTATTTCTTAAAAAGGGTCATATATCATCAAATTTTGGATATTTTTATATTCTGAAAACAATTAAATTTTCCCTGAATTAAGATTCAAATATTACTTCTTTATCATTGAAATTATTGTGTAGAACATCATTTCATCCACACCCGAATCAACTACGGCACATTAAAACGAAAATGTTAGTTGTGGAATTTTGAAAATATTTTTACAACAAACAAATTATTAAAGATCACTGAGAGAATTTTATGAGGTTATTTATCTAATGTTTAATATAAGAGAAAATAATATTTTTATTTATGAAATAAATTCGTTGTTAAGCTTTATTTCGTAAAAAAGGGTCATATATCATCAAATGTTAAATATTTTATATTCAATTTTGATCCAATTTTGAATATTTTTTAAATAATCAAGTATTGAATGTTTTATATTCTGAAAACAAATTTTCTCTGAATTAAGAATAAAATTTTACTTCTTTGTCACTGAAATTACTAAGTAGCATGACATTTTAGAACATCATTTCATTCATTCTTGAATCAAGTATAAATACATTAAAACAAAAATGTTAGTTGGGGAATTTTGAAAATATTTACCCAACAAACAAATTAATAAAAATCACTGAGAGAATTTTATGAGGTCATTTATCTAATTTTAATGTAAGAGAAAAAGTAATATTTTTATTCACGAAATATACACGTAGTTAGCTTTATTTCTTAAAAAGGGTCATATATCATCAAATGTTGGATGTTTTTATATTCTGAAAACAATTCAATTTCCCCTGAATTAAGATTCTAATATTACTTCTTTATCACTGAAATTACTGTGTAGTGTTACACCACAGAACATCATTTCAGCCATTCCCGAATCAAATACGGATGCATTAAAACGAAAATGTTAGTTGTGGAATTTTGAAAATATTTATACAACAAACAAATTAATAAAGATCACTGAGAGAATTTTATGAGGTCATTTATCGAATTTTTAATGTAAGAGTAAAAATAATATTTTTATTCCTGAAATAAACACGTAGTTAAGTTTTATTTTTTAAAAAGGGTCATATATCATCGAATGTTGAATATTTTTATAATCTGAAAATAATTAAATTTTCTCTGAATTAAGAATAAAATTTAACTTCTTTATCTCTGAAATTATTGTGTAGCGTTACAGTGTAGAACATCATTTCATCCACTCCCGAATCAACTACGGCTACATTAAAACGAAAATGTTAGTTGTGGAATTTTGAAAATATTTATACAACAAACAAATTATGAAAGGTCATTGAGAGAATTTTATATATCTAATTTTTAATGTAAGAGAAAAAAATACTTTTATTTATGAAAAAAATTCGTAGTTAAGCCTTATTTCTTAAAAAGGGTCATATATCATCAAATATTTAATATTTTAATATTCTGATTTGATCAAGTTTTGAATATTTTTATATAATCAAATATTAGATGTTTTTAAATTCTGAAAATAATCAAACTTTCTCTGAAGAACAAAATTTTCTTTCTTCATAACTGAAATTGTTGAGTAGCGTTACATTGCAGAACATCCTTTCATTCACTCCCGAATGAACTACGGATACATTAAAACGAAAATGTTAGTTGTGGAATTTTGAAAATATTTATATCACAAACAAATTTACAAAGATCACCGAGATAATTTTATGAGGCCATTTATCTAATTTTTAATGTAAGAGAAAAACTAATATTATTTTCATGAAATAAATATGTAGTTAAGCTTTATTTCGTAAAAAAATGTCATATATCATCAATTGTTGAATATTTTATATTCTGATGATTTCCAATTTTGAATATTTTTATGTAATCAAATATTAAGTATTTTTTATATAGTCTACTATTGAATGTTTTTATATTCTTAAAATAATTAAATTTTCTCTAAATTAAGAATCAAATTTTACTTTCTTATCACTGAAATTACTGAGAAGTGGGACATTGTAGAACATCATTTCATCCATTCCCGAATCAAGTATGGATACCTTAAAATGAAAATGTTTGTTGTGGAATTTTGAAAATATTTATACAAAAACAAATTAATAAGGATCACTGAGAGAATTTTGTGAGGTCATTTATCTAATTTTTTATATAAGGAAAAAAACAATGATTTCATTAATAAAATAAATACGTAGTTAAGAATTATTTCTTAAAAAAAGGTTATATATCATCAAATATTTAATATTTTAATATTTTGATTTGATCCAATTTTGAATAATTTTTATATAACCAAATATTGAATGTTTTTATAGCCTGAAAATAATTAAATTTTCTCTGAATTAAGAATCAAATTTTACTTCATTATCACTGAAATTACTGAGTAGCGTGACATTGTAAAACATCATTTCATCCATTCCCGAATCAAGTATGGATACATTAAAACGAAAATGTTAGTTGTGGAATTTTGAAAATATTAACGCAACAAACACATTAATGAAGATCACTGAGAGAATTTTGAGGCCATTTATCTAATTTTTAATATAAGAGAAAAAAATAATATTTTTATTCACGAAATAAACACGTAATTAAAATTTATTTCGTAAAAAGGGTCAAATATCATCAAATGTTGAATATTTTATATTCTGATTTAATCCAATTTTGAATATTTTTATATAATCAAGTATTGAATGTTTTTATATTCTGAAAACAAATTTTCTCTGAATTAAGAATAAAATTTTACTTCTTTATCACTGAAATTACTGAGTAACGTGACATTGTAGAACATCATTTCATCCATTCCCGAATCAAGTATGGATACATTAAAACGAAAATGTTAGTTGTGGAATTTTGAAAATATTAACGCAACAAACAAATTAATAAAGATCATCGAGAGAATTTTGAGGCCATTTATCTAATTTTTAATATAAGAGAAAAAAAATAATATTTTTATTCATGAAATAAACACGTAATTAAGCTTTATTTCGTAAAAAGGGTCAAATATCATCAAATGTTGAATATTTTATATTCTGATTTGATCCAATTTTGAATATTTTTTATATAATCAAGTATTGAATGTTTTTATAT
>CM063508.1:63299792-63314792 GCA_032207245.1 Pardosa pseudoannulata | reverse complement strand
GGAAATGCACTTAGAGTGTCTGAAATACTTATTTCGAGGAGTTTTGTACTAATTTTTAATAAATTCCATAAAAAAAAGTGAAAGAGCTTTTTTTTTTCCTGAAATGCGTCTTCTGGCCGCTAGTTGCAAATCCTTGATATATATGTTTGTATTAATTGCTGGGTTTTTTACGAAACAAAAATATTTTTTATCAGATTGAATCTGGCAAGAAATTATCTTACTTTTTTTAATTTTTAGCATGTATAGATTGCAATTTTTGTTTTGCAATCTGCATATGCTAAAAACAGCATTTAAAATATGCTGTGTTAAATTGACATGAACGCTGGAATGTGTAGACTATTTCCGTCCGATAAATTCCGCGAATAATAAAGCGAAATTGACCTAGATTACATTTTACGTCAGATGCATTTCAGTATCAAGGCTCTTTCTAGGTTGTAAGATAAGTTTTATATGTAAATAAAAGATATCAACGTAGAAAGCGCACAAAGAAAAGACGTAAGAAAGGAAAGAAACCTGTTTCAAAACTTAATAAGCTTTCTCCTCGCTCGGCGAAAGAAAGGAAGAAACCGCAGGAGAGAGTAATAGTGAAAAATAATTCAAAACAGCTGTTGGCTTTGCTTTTAATATTTTATTTTGGCATTTAATGCTCTGACCTATTTTATTTTCTACCCCAGTACACATATTTTTAAAATTTATTTTTATGTGATTATTGTTGTTTTTATTAGGAACAGGCAACCCAAAACGTTTCATCTCAGATGCTTTTACAAAAAAATTTTTTTTTACTTATGTAAGGATTTAGTTATGAACTTTTGTTGAAACGGATATTTAATATTTTATTTTGGCATTTAATGCACTGACCTATTTTATTTTCTACTCCAGTACACATATTTTTAAAATTTATTTTTATGTGATTATTGTTGTTTTTATTAGGTACAGGCAACCCAAAACGCTTCATCTCAGATGCTTTTACAAAAAAAAATTTTTTTTTTTACTTATGTAAGGATTTAGTTATGAACTTTTGTTGAAACGGATATTTAATATTTTGTTTTGGCATTTAATGCTCTGACCTACTTTATTTTCTACCCCAGTACACATATTTTTAAAATTTATTTTTATGTGATTATTGTTGTTTTTATTAGGTACAGGCAACCCAAAACGCTTCATCTCCTATGCTTTTACAAAAAAAATTTTTTTTTTGCTTATGTAAGGATTTAGTTATGAACTTTTGTTGAAACGGATATTTAATATTTTATTTTGGCATTTAATGCGCTGACCTATTTTATTTTCTACCCCAGTACACATATTTTTAAAATTTATTTTTATGTGATTATTGTTGTTTTTATTAGGTACAGGCAACCCAAAACGCTTCATCTCAGATGCTTTTACAAAAAAAAAAAAAAAAAAAAATTTACTTATGTAAGGATTTAGTTATGAACTTTTGTTGAAACGGATATTTAATATTTTATTTTGGCATTTAATGCGCTGACCTATTTTATTTTCTACCCCAGTACACATATTTTTAAAATTTATTTTTATGTGATTATTGTTGTTTTTATTAGGTACAAGCAACCCAAAACGCTTCATCTCAGATGCTTTTACAAAAAAAAAAATTTTTTTACTTATGTAAGGATTTAGTTATGAACTTTTGTTGAAACGGATATTTAATATTTTATTTTGGCATTTAATGCGCTGACCTATTTTATTTTCTACCCCAGTACACATTTTTAAAATTTATTTTTATGTGATTATTGTTGTTTTTATTAGGTACAGGCAACCCAAAACGCTTCATCTCAGATGCTTTTACAAATTTTTTTTTTTTTTTTTTACTTATGTAAGGATTTAGTTATGAACTTTTGTTGAAACTGATATTTCAGCTAGAGACTAATATTGAAAACAAAATTATATGTGTTAAGATTTTATCATCTATAAATGAAATAAAGAAATAAAAATATATCATTGTAACCTTTATCAGTATTTGAGTTAGGGAATTGCCTTCAAGCATCAGGAATTTTAAAAGTTTTTAATGCTATTTTATATTGTGCGATTTTTAATTTTTCAAGGATATTACCTCTGCGAAATAACATCCCAAATTTGGCACGTAATTGTGTAATTAAAATAAATTGAATAATCGAGGAAAAAAGAAACTGCTGTAAAGTAGTCAGAAAGTCGTTAGTCTAAAATACTCTCAGAGCGAAAGTTGTTAAAAATTATATAGCATTTTATTTGCTGTCTCTGAGTGAATATTTTTAAAATTTACTTCATAAATTTTGTGATTATTGTTGTATTTTAAATTGGGTTTAAAAAACCCGTAATAGCCAATTTAAAGTACTTTAACGAGATACGAATTATCTATTTTTTATAGATTCTAATCAAGAATTTGTTTTATAAAGGATATTTTATTGTCAACAGAATGTTCTAAACACATCTTACTGGTTAAGTTCTTGTCATATAAAAATAAAAAAAGACAAAAATCAAATATCGTAATAATCTTTATCTGAATTCCAGTCAGGAAATTGCCTTTCAAAATTCCAAAAATTAATAAAAAAAAATTGGTGCTATTTTATCTTTACAAACCTTAAACACTTAAACAACGTCATAAAAATAAATTGCAATACTGAAAGAAAGGATCATTTTCTGAAAACAACAAAGAAAATTGTAAGCTAATATCCCCAGACAGAAAAAAAATGAATTTTAGTTGCTATCCCTGCAAAAATTATAGTCTGTCAAATGTAGATTCGAATCGGAAGATATTTATTTTTCTAAAAAATAAATTGAAGCTATTTATTTATATATCGGAGCTATTTATTTTTCTATATCGGTGCTTTTGACTTACAGTTCATTCGGCAAATATATAACTCGAATAAAAATTAAACCCAAAGGAACCTTATAATATCGTTTTAAAAGTAAAACTCTAAAATCATTAAAATGTGTTAAAATTTTATAGTAGGTTGAGGAAGCCCTCATTTTTGCAAGAAAAAAGGAAATTAATAAAAATGTAAACAGTTTAAAATTATATTTGGTAAGTCGAAAGTTTATAATTTTCCATAGTATAGCAATGAATTGTATTTCTCAGATGAAGATCCTGCTAAAAAGAAAATTTGTTTTCGGTATGAAGCATAATTTTCTGTTGTAACTGATAATATTATGATAATATTTAGGTTGATATCGTAATTTAAAAAAATTTGTTGATGGATTAATGTCTTAGTATAAATAGAGTCAAATGTAACAATCCAGATATCGGACAATTTATTTTTTCTCTGCAATCAATTTTTCTTTCAAGAAATAATCCTTTAATATTTTAAAATAATTTCAGAGACAGCCCAGTACTTTGTATGACTTTGCCACTGCCACTCTGAGAATTCCTTAAAAGAAAAAATTCTAGACTATTTGGTGCTAGAGGATATGAAATTCGCCGTCTTAATATAACAGTCCAGATATCGGACAATTTATTTTTTCTCTGCAATCAAGTTTTCTTTGAAGAAATAATCCTTTAATATTTTAGAACAATTTTAGAGACAGCCCAGTACTTTGTATGACGTCTGCCACTGCCACTCTGAGAATTCCTTAAAAGAAAAAATTCTAGACTATTTGGTGCTAGAGGATATGAAATTCGCCGTCTTAATATAACAGTCCAGATATCGGACAATTTTTTTTCTATGCAATCAAGTTTTCTTTCAAGAAATAATCCTTTAATATTTTAGAACAATTTAAGAGACAGCCCAGTACTTTGTACGACGTCTGCCACTGTGAGAGTTCCTTAAAAGAAAAAAATTCTAGACTATTTGGTGCTAGAGGATATGAAATTCGCCGTCTTAATAGAGTCAAATATAACAATCCAGATATCGGACAATTTATTTTTTTCTCTGCAATCAATTTTTCTTTCAAGAAATAATCCTTTAATATTTTAGAATAATTTCAGAGACAGCCCAGTACTTTGTATGACGTCTGCCACTGCCACTCTGAGAATTCCTTAAAAGAAAAAAATTCTAGACTATTTGGTGCTAGAGGATATGAAATTCGCCGTCTTAATATAACAGTAGATATCGGACAATTTATTTTTCTCTGCAATCAAGTTTTCTTTGAAGAAATAATCCTTTAATATTTAGAACAATTTTAGAGACAGCCCAGTACTTTGTATGACGTCTGCCACTGCCACTCTGAGAAATAAAAGAAAAAATTCTAGACTATTTGGTGCTAGATATGAAATTCGCCGTCTAATATACATCCAGATATCGGACAATTTTTTTTCTATGCAATCAAGTTTTCTTTCAAGAAATAATCCTTTAACATTTTAGAACAATTTAAGAGACAGCCCAGTACTTTGTACGACGTCTGCCACTGTGAGAGTTCCTTAAAAGAAAAAAATTCTAGACTATTTGGTGCTAGAGGATATGAAATTCGCCGTCTTAATAGAGTCAAATATAACAATCCAGATATCGGACAATTTATTTTTTTCTCTGCAATCAATTTTTCTTTCAAGAAATAATCCTTTAATATTTTAGAATAATTTCAGAGACAGCCCAGTACTTTGTATGACGTCTGCCACTGCCACTCTGAAAATTCCTTAAAAGAAAAAATAATTCTAGACTATTTGGTGCTAGAGGATATGAAATTCGCCGTCTTAATATAACAGTCCAGATATCGGACAATTTATTTTTTCTCTGCAATCAATTTTTCTCTCAAGAAATAATCCTTTAATATTTTAGAATAATTTCAGAGACAGCCCAGTACTTTGTATGACGTCTGCCACTGCCACTCTGAGAATTCCTTAAAAGAAAAAATTCTAGACTATTTGGTGCTAGAGGATATGAAATTCGCCGTCTTAATATAACAGTCCAGATATCGGACAATTTTTTTTCTATGCAATCAAGTTTTCTTTCAAGAAATAATCCTTTAATATTTTAGAACAATTTAAGAGACAGCCCAGTACTTTGTACGACGTCTGCCACTGTGAGAGTTAATGAAAAGAAAAAATTCTAGACTATTTGGTGCTAGAGGATATGAAATTCGCCGTCTTAATAGAGTCAAATATAACAATCCAGATATCGGACAATTTATTTTTTTCTCTGCAATCAATTTTTCTTTCAAGAAATAATCCTTTAATATTTTAGAATAATTTCAGAGACAGCCCAGTACTTTGTATGACGTCTGCCACTGCCACTCTGAAAATTCCTTAAAAGAAAAAATAATTCTAGACTATTTGGTGCTAGAGGATATGAAATTCGCCGTCTTAATATAACAGTCCAGATATCGGACAATTTATTTTTTCTCTGCAATCAAGTTTTCTTTCAAGAAATAATCCTTTAATATTTTAGAATAATTTCAGAGACAGCCCAGTACTTTGTATGACGTCTGCCACTGCCACTCTGAGAATTCCTTAAAAGAAAAAAATTCTAGACTATTTGGTGCTAGAGGATATGAAATTCGCCGTCTTAATAGAGTCAAATATAACAATCCAGATATCGGACAATTTATTTTTTTTCTCTGCAATCAATTTTTCTTTCAAGAAATAATCCTTTAACATTTTAGAATAATTTCAGAGACAGCCCAGTACTTTGTATGACGTCTGCCACTGCCACTCTGAAAATTCCTTAAAAGAAAAAATAATTCTAGACTATTTGGTGCTAGAGGATATGAAATTCGCCGTCTTAATAGAGTCAAATATAACAATCCAGATATCGGACAATTTATTTTTTTTCTCTGCAATCAATTTTTCTTTCAAGAAATAATCCTTTAAGAGATAGGAAATTCCGCCGTCCTTAAAAATAACAGTCCAGATATCGGACAATTTATTTTTTCTCGTGCAATAAGTTTTTCTTTGTGTAGAAATAATCCATTTAATAATTTTAGAACAATTTTAGAGACAGCCCAGTACTTTGTATGACGTCTGCCACTGCCACTCTGAGAATTCCTTAAAAGAAAAAATTCTAGACTATTTGGTGCTAGAGGATATGAAATTCGCCGTCTTAATATAAGTCCGCTCGCACATTTTCATGGTCAAACCAGTTTTCTATGAAATTTTTAAATCATTTTAACATGCTTTTCAAAAATTGATCTTTTACATGACCACTAGTACTTAACACTGTTCTAACTTTGCCACTATGGAATTCGTTTGAATTAAGAAAAAAATATATCAATAAGACTATTTTAACATTAACTAGAGCTATCTGAAATTCCGAAAATTAATTTAAAGTCATTTAACAATCACAGTTAAAGTTAAAATTTATTGATTTTCTCTGTTAATTTTTTTTTCTACTACAGCTATAAGCCGAAATTTAGATTAGCATAATTTCATAGATAAGCCCATACTTTGTATGAATTTAACACTGCCACTCTGAGAATTCTTAAAGAAAAAAATTTAACTATTTGTGAGGATATGAAATTCGCAATTAAAAAATTCAAGGTAGTGCACATTGTTCAAACCATTTTTACGTGTAGGAGTTTTCGTTCTTTGAGAAACTCAAATTGTTGAGCTAATAAGCATGTGATCCATGCTTTTAAATTATGATATAAAAACATTTGATTACGAAATGAAAAAGTTAAATTTTCCGCCACAAAAAAACGGTAATGGACGGGTTGCTTCTGAAGGGAAAAGCATAATATTAATCAATTGTAGATCTACTTTAACACAACAAAGCTCCGATAAAATTGCAATCATTGTATTAAGATGGCACTTTAAGAATTAGTAAAGAAAAGTATTGACATCCGATGTCACTACATCGTGTTACAAAACAAGGAACTATAAATCGAATACTGCAAGAGCGAAGACATGTTAGCATTTCCTGATAAGTTACCAAAAGATTTGAAAACTGAGAATAAAAATTATGAACTTAAATTTTCATCCAAGAATTATTCATTGTTATTATCACGTTGACGGACACTTGCGTCTATAGCGATCAAAGCGAAGTTCACTATGTGGCATGACGGCATTGCCGTACAAAACGAAGCGTTTTTAGACATTAAGGCTATAGCGGTACAAGTATGTATTTACCGGCGTACAAGTAGAATTTAGGTTGAATTTCTTCAGTGGAAAATCATACTGCTAGTCTTCTAATATTCTAAATATGCTATACTCCTAATATACTTCTATTATTCAAAAACATATTGTGTTAATTTTCGAATTCACTTGTTCTTACTGTCCGTCAATATGTTATTATTATGGTTTCAACTAAAAACAAAATATATGCATCAGCTTTTAAACTTTTGGGATGAAAAAATGTAATTACTATAGCCGCGGTAGCTCAGTCGGAAAAAAGAACGATTTCATAACTGCAGATTGCGGTTTCGGGGCTCGAGCCTGCCTGAGATCCGCCGTGTTCGTTAATGGTGACTGGGGCACGCAAAATATGTTCGTCGTAGCAATGCCCTCCAAGCTCTCTCACCGAACGATGGCTGAATGGTTAGAGAGCTGATCTTTGGTATTAGAGTTCGTGGGTTGGAATCCCACTGCGGCATGGATGTTCGTAGCCGTTCGGAATTGGCTTTGAGCTCTAGATCCCGGTATTATTAGCCCTCATGTTACAAAAAAGTAGACTTCAAACGAAACCAAACCTTCAAGTTCAAAAATGATACCTCAGGGTGCAGGAGATCTGTTTGCTTAGTCCCAGCTTCTAAATTACGAAGGCCCACTGAGGTTAGACGTTCTTGAACCGAACGATTGCTGAATGCTAGCATGCTGTTTTTTGGTGTCGGAGTTCAAGTATTCGAATCCCACTGATGGCATAGATGTTCGTAGTCATTCGGAATTGTCTTTAAACAGTAGGTCTCATGTAGAAGGACTCATTAACCCTTGAGCAAAACATGAGACCGTAGCGATTTAAGCTGAACCCCTCCAGCGCTTCTCTCCCATAGAAAGACCCAGCTTTTGTCTTAACTCGTGTGCCCTATGGCCAACGTTTTTGGTTTGCCCCAGTGGCATTGGCAACAACAACAACTAATTTGTAAACAAATTAGAACTAAGAAATTTGTTAAAAAAATTGGTGATCTGATAAACTTTGATCTCTTTTTATTTTGGATAATTATCATGTGTGCGGAGTATAATTGAAGGTAGTTTATTAACCCGGAACTATGGGTTTAGGATTTTAACGTTTTGTTACTATTACTTATCTGTACTGTTTAGGGCAGAGATAGGCAAACTTTTATTGGAGTGGATCAACAAACAGGAGAAAAATATTTAACGGGTCAATATAATTTAGTCCAAAATTGTTAGCAGCTGTAAAAAGTATTTCCAGATTCATTCATCTTTTAGAAGACACGAAACGTTGAATCAACTTTACTTTGTTTCGGAGTTTAAAATGAGCATTTTCACAAATTAAAGCTCCAATTTATCTATTTTGGATTCCTTTGTTTAACGGAGGAAAAAAGTCCTCAGATATCTCTGTATGTTTCCTAATTCGAAATGAAAACATCATTATGTGTGTAATTAAACTGAAGAGGAAAGTGATTTGTTATAAATATTATTGAGAAATAAAATATTTGGTATATGAATTGTCGTCTACCTTCCTTGAAAAGGAAAAAAAATAACATAACATTTCTATTTCATATTTCAATTGCTCAAAAAAGGGATGCTTAGCATTAATGGGTAAAATATGATTTCTTATTACCCTGGATAATTTTTCTCTCTATTACGCAGGGGTTATTCTAAGTAAGAAAATATTTTCTGAACATCCTACACAATTTTCTGCAAATGTATTCGCTATATTACGGTTAACTATAACTATTAAGGTTATTATTAAGGCTTTTATTTATTTATTTAGGTGATTATTAAGGTTAACTATTATTAAGGCTTTTATTTATTTATCTAGGTTATTATTAAGGCTAACTATTATATTAAGGTTAAGTTTCACTATATTAAGGTTAATTTCTGGATGTCAAAACTAGAGCTGGATGATATCTGAATTTTAATATTGTGATTTATCGTTTACCAAATATCAATATATTAATATGTTCTAATATATATATCACCTTATTATAGAGTTGCAAATATAAGTGTGTTCTGTATAAAATAATACAAACACACATATATCAATGTGTGTGTTGGTTATCTAGAAAAAAATTAATTTCTTAATATGAATACATAAATTTAAATTTTAACATATTGCTTTAAAAAAGAAAATCACATAACATATTATCACTGTTCTTCTGTGAAAAAAGATTTGTGGATGCGTCAAAAAAAGAAAAGGGAGAGAAAAGATATAAAACTTTCTAATTACCATCAAAATTCATTTATATATTTTTTATATAAAGCGGAAAATGGCTTTAAAATCTTTTTTTTTTAATTTTCAAAAACAAATTTTTTCCCACAATTCTTTTCAAATTTTCGGGGAAAAAATCTGTTTCCTATAATTTTCGGAACAGATTCACACAAATTTTCGGAATATTCCGAAAATTTCGGATCAAAATCAAACTTACTATCGTGTTAAAATTTGTTTAAAGACATCTTTTAAATGCAAGACGGACAGAAATAGAATCATTTTCCCCATGGATTAGCAGGGTAATAGAGGAATACATTATGAACGATATCTAACCATCTTAACAAATTGTGTGCGAGTACATTTCACAACGGAATTATTACAGTAAGCGGGCGTTTTGCGCGTAAATTTAGTTATTCAATTAAATCTCTAGATCGATAATTATTTAATTTTTCAACCAACTTTTTGTATTTGATATTGATATATATAAACAAATATATAAATAGAGATATATAAATAGCAACCATAAGATTTTTGTAAACAAAAAATATATTTTTAGTGGATAAAATTATAATAGTATCGTAAATATGAAAAATCAAATAGAAATAGTAGTATATAGTTTTAATTTTTTCCCGTTCTGTGGTTCTGCATCGACTGATGTAAAAACTAGTTTTTATTTGTCTAAATTTTTCCAGAATCTATGTAGTAGACAAGAACATTCGGCTTCGTTTTCCTGTATATATACCGTTATTTTTGTACCCACAAACAAACCATGTCGTTACACTAACCCGTACTAGTACGTGTCCCGCGCTCAAATATCAATCGTCAGAAAACGTACTAGTACTTGTTTAGTATATAATGTGTTAATAGATTACCGTGAGATATAAATAGACGTCTTTCTTGTGTAAATTACTTTTTATTTAGTAAGAGAATACTAAAGATAAAGGACTAGTTACCTTACAATCGGTGACGAACTAGTACTTACATTGCACTACCGATCAGCAGTACTCCACTACATTTTACGGTAGTTTATTATTTTAACCGTGTTTTGTGATCACAAGAAATGCACACTAGAAGTATTTTATGACACTGATTAAATATGACTAACTCGTACTAGTACGTGACCCGCTCTCATTTACTAATCGTCAGAAAACGTACTAGTACGTGTCGCACGCTCAAGTATCAATCGACAGAAAACGTACTAGTACTTGTCTCTCATACAATGTGTTAAGTGAATCGCGACCTAATAATTAAGATAATTACGTAAAAACAAAAAGAAAACCTCTACATATGATTTCCTTGCTTTTAGTCACAAGTCACATGAAAGTGAGCTCTCTACCGAGACAAGTCACACCGAGGTTACCTGGGACGCTAAACTTATGCAATAGGCGTCAACCTTTACACAAGTTGCCCACAATACCCCCCGTTGTGAACTCAAGGCAAAACCGAGTTTGGTAAGGCTATCAATAATCTTTACGTCTTCTCAGAATAAAAGAACAAAGTCTTGACTTCTAGCTTATGGAATAATTAAATTCTATTCTGAGAAATCTAATGCAAGGAAACATGCATTCATAGGTTGAGGTAAAGATAATAAAATAATCTCCTTTTCAAAATTTTGAAGTACAGCACAATTTTACGTAAGTACCAACACAGTGTCTAGACTATTGATGGGCAAACTACGGCCCGCGGGCCAACTCCGGCCAGCCGGAAAGTTTTATCCGGCTCTCGGATAGAATTTTAAGTTGCCGGACCAAGGCAAATTAAATGAAATATATATTTATACATTATATATCCATCTCCTTTGTTTAAATATTATATCCCAAACTAGTATATAGCCCGTCATATGACGGGATCAGTAAAATTTTTAATTTTCCAAAATTGTAAAGTACCTTATGAGTCAGGTAAAAAAAATGGTTTGTTTTTTGTCTGAGAATTATCTTGCAACAAAAAATAATCGATGATTCAATTTAAAATTATCCCATATGTACCTAATCTATAAGGCGATTTCACGCAGTAGGGCAAATTCTCAAATTATGACAATTCTGGCTTTAGTTTCAAACGGAAGGGCAGTTTATTGTTTATCTATTGGCTGTTGTAAACATGAAAATGAATGGGAAGGGCATTATAGTAGTTCGTGACGTTCCGACAAATTGCCTTATTATTTAAGCCAAATATAAAATAAAATTATTTACGTAATATCTAAGATCAATGATAAAACGTATGAAAATAAGGTATAATTTAAATAATTTAAAATAAGAAATGATTCATTGAGATGGTTAAAGGAATGACGTCATAATGCTAGAAAAATGTTATTTTGACCTGTTTATTATGGGATAAATTGATAAATTTAATCGCCTGCTTTTAACCGGGGAAAATAGGAGTTGAAATAATGGCATTAAAAGATCGAAAGGAGGGAAAGGGTGGATTTCGAACGTTTTAAAGGAGGCAGTATTTTTCGCAGTGATATGAAGCATATTTATACCAATTTATTTTAGAATCGGATCTATAGTTTAGGAGAAGATAAACATTACTCTCCTTGAATTTTGCTAACTATGGATACTTCTATCCATTCCAGGTCCAACCGCTTCATTAAATCGAGGACAGACGTACATATAACTTAGGCTATTATTATATAGGGGATTTATTATTTCAAGCCCAGAAGATCAGCGGTCTATTTGCTTCTTATATGTAAACAAGTGTTTTCAACTTTGAACCTTAGAAAGAATAATTTCAGAAGTAGACTGACAGATGAGCATTTAGCATCGTTCCTCAAAATCAGTACATCTCACTTCGAACCTCAGTATAAGTTTAAAAAGAAATAATTTTGAAGGGATTTTAAAGATAAGTCAAACCTCCCCATTAACCTGAGCATGATACTGCGATCTACAAGAAGTTTCCAGCGCGCTAATAGTAGTTCAAAGTAGACAGTTTGGGCGATCTCTGCTCTTGAAAGACGAATTATGAAATATCCCACAAATTACCTTCCGCGAATCTCTATCTGTCCTAACAAGATTAAACGAGAAGTAATATAAAATTAAAAATAATAAAAAAATCTCCAATACAAGCGTAAAGTATCATCTCGAGCCTGGAGCCATCAATTATTCAATAATAATCACTCTCTTTCAGCCTCGCAACAGACGATAAGATTGAACTATTGACACAACGTTGCCAGGTGGGAAGAACAAGTTTCTGGGAGCGAGCGAGCGAACTGAAATGCTGACAAATAAACCGGCTGACAACCCTCCTCGCATTCACCAAGAAGGAATTCGAAACCAGAGAGAAAGTTACCTCTGAGTTATCTTTTTAAAATGGTACATTATCCAAACGCCTACGCACTTCGAAAAAAGAATTCGAAGAAAGGAGTTAGCTACGTTGAACCCGGGCTCTTGAAATTTGGATATTTTTGGCAGTGATGAAAATTAAGATTTTCTAAAACAGTAGTCCCGAGAATGCCGGATAACGAAAACAAGATGCCGGGTTAGAAAATCTAAAATTGTATGCTGTTTTACTATCCGCAATATTTTAGAAAATATGAGATATTTTTTTTATAAAATATGAAATTATAACTATTATTTAATTACATAGATAATATTTAACAATCAGTACAGAAGAATCTAAAAATTGTATGCTGTTTTACTATCCGCAATGTTTTATAAAATTCTAATTTTTTTAACCAGTCATAAGTTTTTGGCCAGGTAGTAAAAATATGCAGAATTTGTGCAAAAAAGATATTTTTCAACTTTTTTAAAATTATGAAATTATAACTATTAATTAATTACAAAGATATTATTTAACAATCAGTACAGAAGAATCTAAAATTGTATGCTGATTTACTATCCGCAATATTTTAGAAAATATGAGATATTTTTTTATAAAATATGAAATTATAACTATTATTTAATTACATAGATAATATTTAACAATCAGTACAGAAGAATCTAAAAATTGTATGCTGTTTTACTATCCGCAATGTTTTATAAAATTCTAATTTTTTTAACAAGTCATAAATTTTTGGCCAGGTAGTAAAAATATGCAGAATTTGTGCAATAAAGATATTTTTCAACTTTTTAAAAATTATGAAATTATACCTATAAATTAATTACAAAGATAATATTTAACAATCAGTATAGAAGAATCTAAAATCGTATGCTGTTTTACTATCCGCAATATTTTATAAAATTCTAATTTTTAGATAAGCCTAAATTTTTATGGGATTATATAGTTGTATTACCTACAGAATTAATTAATATCATTCAGATAATTAAATATTTATGTTATTTTTAACTACTAAATTATTATAATTTCATTTTAGTTCTACTATTCTTACAATTCGCAGGAATTTCTGAACGTTATATCTAAAAGCAATTTTGTAATATTAATTCATTCTGTAGAGCGTAATTTTGAGATCACTTTACTTTAAGTTGCAAGATAATGCCTATATTCTAAATTAAATTATCTTGCAGACCGTAGTATAGTGTGTAAATCTCTTTTTCAAAATTCGTCTTGATTAAGTGCTCTAGATTTTCATTCTAATTAATTAAGACCGATTGATCTTTTTACTACTTCTACATTCATCCATTACTAAAAGCGTACTAAATTTTCAAGCAGTTTGATTATAAATAAAATACACTGGTTTTGAAAATAAACTGCTTTATTTACTTAAAAAAAAAAAACCACCCTGGAGTTTGCGGTATTTAAAACTATAAATGGTACATAACAATATGTAGCCTCCATACTATGGCCAATTGTTCACCACTTCCTGATGATGACCTTGGACGAAGGTTTATGGGTTGCATCCACACACTGGCCCACTAAATGAGCCGAGAGAGTGTATCCGTCCTTAGGGTCTACTGCGCACTTTAGTTGCTCATCTGGCTGCCTTTGATGTTTGGAGAAAAACTGCTTCCGAAGCCTTCCTCCGCCAAGGACATTTTATCGTCTGCCATCGTCGACCTCGATAAGCCATAACCCCTCCAGAGATAATGGCTTGCAGTGGGCCATAGAGTAGAGGGGCTTTTAAGGCTATTGATGAGTCATGGTAGCTTAGTCGGCAAAAGCAGCGATTTTGTAACTGAAAGGTTGCAGGTTCGGGACTCTAGTCTGCCTAAGATCCACTGCCTAAGATCACTAAGGGTGACTGGGGCGCATAAAATATGTTCATGATCCCAATGTCCTCCAAATTCGCAAACGATATCGCTGGGGGTGGCAGGCTAAGCCTGGGAAGCCTTCTACTTTGTTCCTACTTCTACATTAAGAAACTCCACTTTGAGCAAAGTTGTCCTTTCACCCTAGAGGTACTCTTCATGAAAAATGAATAAACCTCTTACTTTAATTCGAGCAACCTATGGCTAACGTCCTTGAATTGTCAAAGAGACAACAACAAAACTATTGAACAAAAATATGCTCTGTGAGAAAACTTGTGAGAAGCCTCGTACATTAGTGGCTTTTTGATATACTGTCGCCGAATGGTAATCCGCTGCTTTTTGGTTCCGGAGTTCGCTGGTCCGAATCCCGCTACTAGCATGGATGTTCATAGTCGTTTAGAATCGATTTTAATAAGTAGGCACTGGTCTCATTATTCTTCTTGTATCAAAATAATTAAAATAGAAGTAGCATTCCAAACCAAACTAAGCTATACTGCCGACAGGAGTATCCATTTTTGGCACAAAAGTCAAGAAATATTCTATTTTTTTACACCCCCAAGTGTTAAACGGTTTACTTAACATTTGTTTTCTAAATTTGTCGTTTTTATTGTGCAGACCTTATGTTACTGGAGGAAAACAGTATCATGCTTCTCCTTATCTGTCTG